>CM054057.1:214451591-215051591 GCA_028641055.1 Alopecurus myosuroides | reverse complement strand
CTTCTGTGTCTCGTGCGCCTTACTCCTTTGCTGCTATGCATGAACTTAACGAGCGATTATCACATTCACCCTTCTTGAAGGATCCTCTTCCGACTAAACGTAGGGTGACCCGGAATTCTCCGGGGGATGATCCCCTTAACCCGGGTATTCCCACTTCACCTACTCATCGAGCCAGTACCCCTCCAGCTCAACCTTCCCAATCTCCTCAGCGTCACCCGTCTCCTACTCATCCACTTGCCGGGCAATTTCGCGTCCCGCAGCCAGTGCTCTTGCCAACGTCATCCGCTTCCAGTGGCGAACTTCCTCCGGACTACGCCGTAAATACCGGGTAACTACCTTTATTTGCATTTTCTCGTACTTGTTACCTTTCCTTTTTCGGTACCTTCCACCGATCCATGTCCTCCTTCTTGTCTTCAGCGCCACAGTTACGCTGAGCGACCAGGATATTCCTGAACCGGAAGGACAGGAAGAGGAGAAGCCGAGTGATGACATGGACGTTGAGATTGAAGACGAGGCCGAGGACGGAAAAGAAGAAGACCCTTTCAAGGACCCAATTCCACCGAAAACTGCATCACCCCAGCCCTCTGAAGAAGTGGACGAAGACATCATCTTGGAGACCAAGCCGGGCTCTCCTAACCCGGACGTTCAAACGACCCGGGTTTCGACCCCCAGACCCGGAACAGCTCCTCCACAAGAGGGCCAATCCTCCGGCCCTTCTCAACTTCGTCCTGAAGACATGACCTTTGCTCAGATGCTAGATGCCCTTCATACCTTGAAGGGTGACGAAGAAAACTTACTAGATGCCTTAATACTCAAGCACGAGGTAATCCCGACTAACACCAATTGATTCCATATATAGTCCCCAAGTTCCGAGTAAATTACTAGGTAGCTTGCTTGGAACTTTGCATAATGTTTCTGGCTGACCCTTCTTCATGCTTCCCTACAGGACTATGTTTCACAGTTGGAGAAGAAACTGGCCAAATCCACCAAGCTTGCTGAAAAAGAAGCGGCCCTTCGTGAAGCTGCTGAGACTGAGGCTCACAGGTGCCAGAAGATGACGAAAAAGTACAAGAAGAGAGCTCGTAAGGCAAAAGGCAAACTGACAACTCTTTCTGCTCAAATTGATGGTGTTTATCGTACCGCAACTGGTAAGATTTTTGAATTTCACCTTTTGTGACTCGGATTACTTTGATTTGAACAACTGCACTTGTTTGCCTACTATCTTTGCTTCTTTTGCCTTTTTTAGCAGGGCCACATGACGCTGCCCCCGAAGGAGATGATGCTGCCAAGCTTAAAACCATCAAGAATACTCTTCGCCAACTTTGCAGCGGAGTCAGTTGGATACTTGACGAGTTACGTCTGCCGGGTATCAGGCCAGATAACATGAAGAAGTTACTAGAAAGCTGCTCTACCATCCCCGAATGGATTTGGCATTGGAAACGGTCCTCCTGCCGCTTTGGGGTAACCCGGGGACTCGCGTTAGCTAAGGCCTACGCTCCCAAGCTAGAGCTGTCCAAGCTTATGAGCGGATTCCCAGAGTTCAACTTGGATGGGTCCAAGTTTTTGCCAAAGGACTTCAAGGCTATTCAGAAAGAAGTCCGTCATCCGGCTAGTGTTATCGCTGATGCCTTAGAAATTGATGTGATTCTTCCGGCTTATGATGCTAATGACAAGGTTGTCAAGGCTGACCGCCCCCAGCCGTTCGATATGCTTGTCCGTTGGAGGGAGGAAGCGATCAAGTTAAAGGAAGAAGCCGCCAAGAAGGCCGAGGTCGACTCTGCTCCTGCAACTTCTGCTGCGCAGCCCGAGACTACTACTGATCCAAGTGGCACCAAGGGTAAGGCCAAGGTGGATCCTGCAGCTTGAAGTAACGCTTATCATTCCACATGCGTCAATCGGCGAAGCGTCGTTTACAACAGCTTTACTATTCGTTTAAGCAGAGCGCCTGTGCTCTTTTGATACTTTTATGATATTGTAATACTTTGAGTTAAACTCCCGATGCACTTTGCGCCCCTTTGGGCTTTTGATGAATGTATCTTTGCGTTTTCTTATTCTTGATATCCACTTGCTTTATTCTCGATAACTTATACTTCTTTTTTCTTAGCAAAGCCCGTCCTCCGGGTTTCGTCTGAGACCCGGATGCGTGGCTCGTTGTAATTTAATCGGCTGGATGATGTTGTTTCCTCATTAGAGCTCATAAGTCCCCAGCCCGGGTTTCCGCGTCTAGGACACATGATTGTTTCTTTTCAAGGAAACGAATCGCCCATCGCTGGATGCCCAAAACTTCAGGACAGCTTTTATGAGGTTTTGAAGTTATGCTTGATAATCGTTGAGTTTCCGGCTGTAAGCCTTATACTCTGCATAACCTGTGGTTTAGATGACCCTTTCGACTATCTTGTACTATAAGCCGGCTTTCGCGTGGATACCATGTTGTTACATCAATACGAAAACTGGGTCAAACAAGTCCCTTTTGGGTCTCATGACTGATAGTAATCGTAGGCGAACAGATCATGCCACTTTGTTGCGAGTCACATCGAGCTTAAGTAAGAATAGACGAGAATTTTGGACTTCTTTGTCCGGTTATAAGATTGTAGCCGCACTCGTTTTTTCGAGTTGCCGGCCCCTATAACTCATTGGCATCAAGGCCGGGTCTTTTTTGAGTTTGCAGCTGTGCTTGTAGGAGCAACTAGCCCTCAAGACCTAAATATTTTACGCCGTATAAATGACAATTGTCTCTTTTCTCGATAATCCCCTTTTTATTTGATATGAGAAAATTAGGCCAGCAAGCCGCCTCATTAAAAACCCATCCAGTCCCCAAGGGTGCCCTGGATAGGAAAAGAGTGCGTCTGAAACCTGCTGCCTGTTACATCATTTTCTGCTAAGTATAGTATGGACGTAGCTGAGCCACGTTCCATGGTCTATCTCTTTCTTGCATAGGTGCAGTAGTATGAGCAGTGTCGTTGACTGTGGCCGATTCTTCTTTGCATCTATCAAGTAATATGACCCATTATGTAGACTCCGGCTTATGATGAAAGGTCCTTCCCATGGCGGCGATAGCTTGTGTTTTCCCTCGTTTGTTTGAAACCAAGCGCAGGACCAAGTCTCCCTCCTGAAGGACCCGGCTTTTTACCCGCGGCCTATGATATCTTCGCAAATCCTGCTGATATATGGCTGACCTTTCTAAGGCTTGCTCCCTTTGTTCTTCTAACTTGTCCACGCGCGTCTTGCCGGTTCTTCTCGTTCTCCACTTCGACGTAAGGCTTGTCACTCTGGTGAATCATGAATGATGTCGCTTGGTAATACTGTTCTGCGCCGTAAACCATGAAGAAAGGCGTCATCTGGGTGGGCCGGTTAGGTGTAGTATTGATACCCCAGACCCGGAAGGGAGTTCTTCAACCCACGCTCCAGCGGCCCTGATACAAGGGACCTTAGCCGCCGGTTTCAATGCCTCGAAAGTAGCTCTTGGTTCGCCCTCTCCACTTGACCGTTGGCCTGCGATGTGCCACTGATGCCACATCACGCCTGAATCCATTGTTCGCCACAAAATTTTTCCATCTCTCCAAGGGACATGTTGGTTCCGTTGTCAGTGATTATACTGTGGGGATATCCAAACCGGTATATGATTCTTTTCAGGAATTTGACTGCTGTGGCCGCTTCACAATTGGTAACCGGCATAACCTCCACCCACTTGGTAAACTTATCGACAGCCACTAAAAGATGTGTCTTCTTGCATGGTGACATATGGAAAGGGCCAACCATGTCCATACCCCAAACAGCGAATGGCCAGGTTAGTGGTATTGTCCGTAACTCCATAGCCGGCACATGAGTTTGGCGAGCGTACCTTTGACATCCATCGCATCTTGCCACTATCCGCTCCGCGTCTGTTAAGGCCGTGAGCCAGAAGAACCCATGCCGATAGGCCTTAGCCACAAGGGATCTTGTGGACGCATGATGCCCACAATCACCTTCGTGGATCTCCTTAAGGATTTGTCGGCCTTCTTCCGGTGTCACGCAGCGCAGAAAGACTCCTGTCGCGCTTCTCTTGTACAGCTCCCCATTGATAATAGTATATCCTTTTGCCCGCCTCAAGATTTGTCTTGCTAATACTTCCTGCTCTGGCAATTCGCCCCGTGATAGATAGGCCAGATATGGCTCTGTCCACTCGGGAACAGTACGTATTGTAGCCACAAACTCCTCATCCGGGTCTCGATTTGCTAGTTCTTCCTCAGACTCGGATTTAACTGACGGTCGCCATAGCTCATCCAGGAAAACATTAGGTGGAACCGGCTCTCTACGCGAGCCGAGTCTGGCGAGTGCATCCGCTGCCTCATTTTTTCTTCTGTCTATGTGCTCTACTTCATACCCGGAGAAACACCCGGCAACCCTATCAACCTCTCTGCGATACGCTGCCATAGTGGCGTCCTTCCTATCCCAGGTTCCTGATACCTGCTGCACCACAAGATCCGAATCCCCAAAGCATCGTATCCTTCTGATGTTCATCTCCTTGGCTATCTTCAAGCCGTGCAGTAGGGCCTCATACTCGGCCACGTTATTTGAACAATCGAAGTGAATCTGTAGCACGTAACTTAGTTTGTCCCCCTTTGGCGACGTCAGCACCACTCCAGCTCCTGACCCTTCGTACTGCTTTGATCCATCGAAGTGCATGGTCCATGACTCGGAATTTGGGACTATAGTAGCCATTCCAGTGTGTGTCCAGTCGTTAACAAAATCGACCAAAGCCTGTGACTTGATTGCTGATCTGGGCTCGTAGCTGATATGATAATCTCCCATCTCTATTGCCCATTTGGCTATTCTTCCCGTTGCATCCGAGTTTCTGATGATATCCGACATTGGTATTGAACTAACCACTGTTATGGGATGTTCTTGGAAATATGGCTTCAACTTCCGGCTGGCCATAAAGACCCCAAACACCAACTTTTGCCAATGTGGATAACGCTGCTTTGCTTCCGATAACACCTCGCTGACATAATAAACCGGCCTTTGGACCGGGTATCCCTTCCCATCCTCCTTGCGTTCTACGACAACTACCGCGCTGACGGCCCGGGGACCGGCGGCCACGTATAATAACATAGGTTCTTTAGGACCCGGGGCTGCTAGTACTGGTGCTTCCGACAATTGCTTTTTTAGCGCTTCAAACGCCTCATCTGCCTCCTGATCCCACACGAACTTATCTGACTTCCGCAAAAGCCGATACAAGGGTATTGCCTTTTCTCCAAGCCTGGATATGAACCGGCTCAAGGCTGCTACGCAGCCCGTGAGCTTTTGAACATGCTTCAAATTTTCCGGTTTCTTCAAACTTTGGATGGCCTTGATTTTGTCCGGGTTTGCCTCGATTCCTCTCTCGGAGACTATAAAGCCGAGTAACTTCCCAGCCGGGACTCCAAATACGCACTTCGTTGGGTTAAGCTTCATCTGGTACCTTCTCAAGTTTTTAAATGTCTCCTTCAAATCATCAATGAACGTTTCTGCCTTCCGGGTCTTAATAACCACGTCATCCACATACGCGTGCACGTTGCGCCCAATTTGGTCCTCGAAGCACTTCTGAATACATCGTTGGTAAGTTGCGCCCGCATTTTTCAATCCAAACGTCATGGTTTTGTAGCAGAAGGCCCCAAAAGGGGTTATGAATGACGTTTTCTCCCAATCCTCCCTTTTGAGTTTAATCTGGTGGTACCCCGAATATGCGTCCAGGAAACACAGCAAGTCGCTTCCGGCTACCGCGTCTATGATTTGGTCTATCCTTGGTAGTGCGAACGGATCCTTTGGGCAATGCTTGTTGAGGCTCGTGAAATCGATACACATCCTCCATTCATTTGTCTTTTTCATCACAAGAACCGGGTTTGCTAACCAGTCGGGGTGAAATACTTCCATGATAAAGCCTGCGGTTAATAGTCGCGCGATTTCCTCACCTATAGCTCTTCTCCTTTCCTCATTCATCTTTCTCATACCTTGCTTCACAGGCCTGGCCTTGGGATCCACGTGCAAACTGTGCTCTGCCAACTCAGTGGGAATACCCGGCATGTCGCTGGGTGTCCAAGCAAACACATCCGCATTTGAACGGATGAATTCCACCAGAGCCTTTTCTTGCGCATCATCTAGATTGGACCCTATAGTGAATTGCTTGGTGGGATCTCCCTCCACAAAATCTACTTTCTTGGTATCTTGAGCTGCCTTGAACTTCACTCTTTCGTCTTCAGCATCTGGCCTTCTCAACGCTGTACCATCATCCGGATCCACCTGCGACCGGTAATACTGAAGCTCTTCCTTCCTGCAGGCTTGTTCGGCCATTACTGAATCTCCCTCATCGCACTCGGCTGCTATATCCCGGTTTCCATGGATAGTGATGGTCTGCTTGGGGCCCGGAATCTTTAATTGCAGATACACGTAGCACGGCCTAGCCATGAACTTAGCATAAGCCGGCCTTCCGAACAGAGCGTGGTAGGGGCTGTGCAGCTTGACTACCTCGAACGTGAGCCACTCCACCCGATAGTTATCTACCGATTCTCCAAAGGCTACTTCCAACGCAATTTTTCCTTCGGGGCGTGCCGAATGACCCGGCACGATTCCATGGAACACCGTCGAACTTTTTTGTAGCTGGGACTCCTTGAGGTTCATGCGCAAGAAGGTTTCCCAATATAGGATGTTGATACTACTCCCCCCATCCATCAAGACTTTCTTCAGCTCGTAACCATTGACCTGGGGTGCCACCACTAATGCCAAGGTTCCGGGGTGCTTTATTCCTTCCGGGTGATCCCTTCTGCTCCATGTTACCTCTTGCTCCGCCCATCTCAAGGATCCCGAAGTGGCCGAGGAGGCTGGATCCACTGTTTGCTTCAACGCCCCTTTGTCCCTGCTGGAAGTCCCTGTAACATGCACATGATATTGTCCTTTCAAATTGAGCGTACGTACCATGCCGATGAAGATATTGATTTGGCCGATTGACACCATGGATCCGGATTCGAAGTGATCCGGCTCCAACTCCCACCCGGAATTGTCCACTATCTGCTCTCCTTCGTCATTGGAGTAGATCTCGCCGACGACAAAGTTCTCCATACTCTTCCGAGCTTCTCCCGTGATGTAAACACCTTTGGACGCAGGCCCCACGGTGGGCGCCAACTGTCGTGGGATAATCACGGCAGATGTTACCGGGGGTAACTGATCTAGGGGCAAGTCGACACAGGTATTTGGGAGAGGGTTTAGCTCGAAGGAAGACATGGCGAAAAGCAATCTAAGAGCCGGAAAACAACTCGCCGGATCTCGATATGATTATACTGGATGCTCGATAATAGGTGTTACAGTTATGACTTGAATCTCTCTCAGGCGAAGCCTAGGGGTTGGTTTATATAGTACTCATACCCCCTTTGGCTTGCCATACAAAGCGCTCCTTGAGTCCTACTCGAACTCTATATACAAACCTAACTTTCCTTACCATAACCCACAATCCGGGTTACGATCCTTACAAGCCCTGGGCCTTTCTGAAGCTTCTTTGTTCTTAGCCGGATTTGGTCCATCCGCCGTTTGGGCCGGATTACACCTGGGAGTTGGCATACCGGGTTACTATCCCCTCATCAGGATCTACTCAGATGACTCCGTTTTTTATGGTTTATGGTGCAGAGGCAGTTCTGTCGAGTGACATTATTCATGATTCACCCCGAGTGGCGGCTTATGTTGAGGTGGAGAACAAGAAGACCCGGCAGGACGCCGTGGATATGTTAGAAGAGCACAGGGAGCAAGCTTTGGAGAGATCAGCCATATATCAGCAGGATTTGAGGCGATACCACAGCCGGCGAGTCAAAACCCGGGTCTTCCAGGAAGGAGACCTAGTATTACGCCTAGTACAATCAAAGGAAGGAAAGCACAAGTTATCTCCACCATGGGAAGGCCCGTTCATCATAAGACAGAATTTGCACAAGGGATCTGTCGGGGGGTTACCCCCGAGTAGGGTAAAGGCAAAGGGTAAAGGCGCCTTGCAGAAGAGAGGTTTGGTCGAGTAGCCGACTACCTGGTACTCGCTACCCGGTCGACTGCTACTCGGTCTCACCTCAAGATGACCAGAAGGAGATATCAATCAAGTTCTATCCTTTCGAGTAGAGGAGTTGGTCCGAGTACAATTGGCGGGAACAATTGGCGGGAACCTACTCGGGCCAGAAAGTCAAAGGAGCCGTTCTGACACAGGATCCCGCGTATCCTGGGTCCGTACTTGGCAGCATTCGAACTACTGTTCATCTGGGACCGGCCTGCCTGACAGTGACAGCATGGAAGCAGGCCGTGGCAGGATAAGGGGGGCCTACTCTGTGCCTAGGTACAGTGATACCAGTCTGTCCCCTAGTTTTTCCCAACGACTTTCCAGATGAAGCCAAGGTTAGGAACCAAAGCTGTCAGCGGGAACCCGGAAGAAGGACGGTGTGCACACTATGTCGACACTTGTCTAGATTTGGACGTATCCGGCTGGGTACCAGGTATATAAGGTGCCCCGCCGCCTCCTGCGTGAGGATCGATCGCATACTGGGTCACGCATAAACCCTAAAACCCTAAGTTCTTGACCTAGCTCTACTCGGAGAGAGGAGAGTGGCTACTCGGTAGCGATATCATTTGTACTGTGGCTACTCGGAGAAACATCATAATACATACAGAGAGGAAGGAGTAGGGGTTTTACCTCCTCACGAGGGCCCTGAACCTGGGTAGATCGTGTTGTTTGCAGTGTATTGTTCTTACCTCACGCGGCTACTCGTCGCGTGATCCCTCCCCGAGCACCTCCAGCGTCCTTCGTCCCCACATCTTTAGCCATCCCATGGCATCTGCCGTGACACCACCACGACAGTTGGCGCCCACCGTGGGGCAACCAGCGGCGCTGGCTGGAGTTTCTGTTCGGACGGGATCTTCTTCAGCGGAGCGCGTAGTCTGTGGCCTTGTCCACAGATTCGGCTCTTTCGACTTCGTCACCGACAACGCCGGCTGTTTCGGCGGCATGGCCATGCCGGAGGGCGGCTCGGTGATCTCCTTCGGCTCTCACCTCGTCTACGTCGCCACCGTCGCCAACACTACGTACCCCGAGCTGGTACATGACGCGGAGGATCCTCCCGCGGTGATTGCAGCTCGCGGAAGGCCCGCATGCAGCTCTGCGAGCTGCGCTGAGGTGATGGTGACGGGCTTGGCGGCAAACACTGGCGCAGCTGCTACTGGCGATGCAGCCGTCGTCGAGGAGACGGATGAACCGCCTGCTGGTGGCAGGACTCACCGGCCCTACGAGAGGGAGAGAAACTTGCCGCCTTCCACGTCTACAGTCATCCCCGCATCCTGTAACAGCCCTAGGCTGCTACAGAAAAGCTAGTGCAAAATTTGGGTAAAATTTTGACTTTTCCCTTTCTTCATGCATCATGGCATCCATATTAAATTGCTAAAAATAAATCAAGCAAGCTGCAAAGCCTTAAGAGAAAACAAATCCACTCATAAAGAAAACCATTTCTTGATCTTCCATACTTGTCAAGGAAGTTCCAAGAATCAAATTGATAGTTTGGCAGCTATAATAAAAATGCCAATTGTTTTCTAAAAAGAGAGGCATGCAATCTAGCTTCTTCTAAGGGTTGCATATTGTTTTCAAAACCAAAGTTCTTAATGAATTGCTAAGGTTAATGTAAAACAAATGTTGAAAACAAATTAAAGAGGTGGTAGCACCCTCATAAAAATATTCAACATATTGTTCAAATTCCATCCTTGCAATTTTTCTACTAAATTGAATTTTCTCAAAGGGCAAAACAAAACTATTTTGTGAGCTTCCAAATTGTTGAGGAAGTTCCAAGATTGATTTATGGAAGTTGTGAAAACTTTGGAAAAATTCCAAAAGTTAATAAAAGAAAAGGTATTCAAATTTCTCACTCCATCTTGAACTCAAATAGTTTCACAACTCAGAAAGCTCACAACAGAAGTGGTGGGGTATGTTAACTTGTTATTGCAAGCCTCCACTAATAATTTTACAACCCTTGGTTGAAGTAAACAAATGCCTTATCAATTGGAAAAATACCAAAATTGCCGGAAGGTGAAAAACCCAAACAAGTTACTTCTAGAAACTTTATTCAATTGATCTAAAAACTTAACCAAGACTTCCCTATGTCAAATAAGGGTCACACAAGTGAGGGCACCAAAAATTGAGTTGATTAAAGCCCTGAAAACATAAAATTCCTTCACAGCAATAAACCAAAAATGTAACAAGTTTGTTCTACAAACTTTATCAAAATGATCTCCAATTTCTACCAGTGCCTCCTTATGGTAAATAATAACTTTCCACCAAATATCATGTGGTTTTGAACTAGTTAAGTGACTCAATTAATGATTGGCAGTTAATTGCAGAAATGAAATGAAAACAAGTGTGTTTTAAAAATATCATCAAAATGAGTTGACATTTTTACCAGAGTCTATTTTTGCCAAATAATAAGTTCTCACCAACTTGCATCCCATTTCGAGTTGGTTTCATGCCTAAATAAAATGTTTTGTTTTATTGGCAGAAATGAAAGTAAAACAACTTTGTTCTACCAAACTCGTCCAAATGACCTCAAAATTTTACCACACCTTCCTCTGGCTAAATAAGAATTTACTGCAAATTTTCAGAAAGTTTTGAATTGTTTAAGTGCCTCAATTAAATTCTGGAAACTCGCAGATATAAAAAAACGGGAAAATAGAGAAGAATTGCCAGGGGGTTTTCTGGAAAATTGTTGTCCTTCTTCAACCTCTGTACGACCATGGCAGGGAGGAGCTGAGCCACACGATGGCCGCCCTCCACACGTCGAGCATCCACGAATCTGTGAGGAGGATAAGACCACCCCGACGCCCTCTCTCCTCTGCCCTTATCCCTCACCCGAAACCCTAACCCTAGCCGCCGCCATGGCCGAAATCCTAGCATGGGCCGCCGCATGGCGCCGCCGCTACAGGCCGCCTCGGGCAAATCCGAGCCCGCCAATGGCTCCGCCGTGGTCTCCTACGCCGTCCTATCCAGGCGATTGGAGGGAGACGCCGAGGAATGCCGCCGCCGTCCTCTTCTTTTCCGCGGCCGGCCGCCGCTCGCCGAGCTCGCCGCCGCCGTTTCCGACCGTCTCCGGCCACACCGAGGGCACTCACGCGTCGTGGGTGAGCTCCTCTTCCGATTCCCGTCGTTTCGCCGTTGGTTTGCGCTATGTAGTCGCCTCCTGCTGCACCGTTTTGGTCGACGCCGGCACTGCCCGTGCGTCTTCTTCAGTTACGTTCGTCCAAGTCCATCCGTGCTCTGTTATAAAATTCAGTTAACGCGCGGCATCACGTCTTAAACCTGTAGATCCAATAGTCAGCACAAGCACTCGAATAGCCCAGTGGCTACAGCATCTGGATCCCGCCCTGGTGACCTGAGTTCGAATCCCACCAGAGGCAATGCCTCAAACCTTTTTGAGATTTATTTTTCCCACAGCCCGGTCCCACCTGTCATCCTCCCTGGAGGCCTGGTGGCTTCCACCTCAGCACCACGCCAGCGCGGGGCCAAGCCGTCAGTGGCGGTGGGTAGACCATGCGTCGGTGAGAAGAGCCCCAAACGGTTTTTCTGTAAATTCTGACTGAAAAACAGATTCGAATCATTTCTTGTAAAATCCATAACTTATTCATACATGCTCCAATTCGGACGATTCAAATTTCCATGGATTCAACTTTAAGAGCACCTTCTGTTAATATCAATTTTGCAAAATGTTTCTGTTAAAATATTTGCACTAAATAATTAATTACAGAAAAGGAAATAAAAATTGGAAACTTTGGAAATTCATAACTTGAGTTCTGTGAATCCAAATTGAGCAAACTTGGGCTCTAAAATTTTGTCTTAACAAACTCTACACCATAGTATTTTATTTGGGCTTAATTGGATAAAATGTGACCAAGAAAACATCCATTTTCTGTTCTGGTCAGAAAAGAAAGGGGAAAAGAAATTGGCATAACTAATTAAATAATGATCCAAAAAATTTGTGTAATGGCTTAAAATGTTCAGTGAAACATTCTACACATGTTTTCAAGTATTTTCCATGCTTCTGGAATTGAAAGTACCTCTGTTTAAATTGTTTACCAAAAATGGCAGAAATGAAAACAAGAAGAATTAATTCATGTTTATTGTTTTCTTCCCCCAAAAATTATGGAAAGAATACCAAATTGAAAAGAACTTCAAACACTAGCAGAGAACATAATTTTCATGCATGTTTAAAAGTAATTAGGTACTGGTCTTGTAGTAAAAATTAGTATGCCACTAAGATAAATATGAGTGTTGCCAAATAATGCATAATTATTTGGGAACAATCATTTAACATGAAGATCATGTCCATGATCTTTTGTTTGCATTAAAATGCCATGTCATCATGAGTGTGCATTGCACCTGCTGAATTTGTTCTTTATGTTGTTCCTTTCCGAGGTTGTTTGTGCTTCGGTAGATCGAGGAGTTGAAGTGAAACGAAACATCTTCGACGATTCCTACCTCTATCATTTCAACAAGGCAAGCGTAAATCCACTTCTTTGAGCATCTATCTTGACCTATGTTTTCCCTCAAGTATTTTCTCCACCATAATATTGCATTCGATTCAAATGTTTTGGCTATACTCTCCTAATAGTTGCATTTTGTTCCGGACACCAATACCTGTTTCCCTTCCTATTATCCATAGCTTGTGTGTGGCCCGAGATACTGCTATATGCTATTTAATTGCTTAGCCATGCTTAGTTGAGTACTTTGGGTCCGATGAATGGATCGTGGTTGGAAGATATTATATCATGTCCGGATGTGTTGGAGACCGGTTGTCTTCAATTAAAATGCTAACTGGCGTGGATGAGTTGCCATCGGTGAATGATGGTGTTTTGCCCCACTCACGCCCCTAGGAGCGAGTTCTTTACCTCTTGAACCAAGACTGAGCGTGCTTCCATCGGTGGGACATATGGACTCCCTAACGACCAACTAACTTGTGAGGGTGTAGCCCGGGGTCCTTTAGTTTGAGCTTTCCATTTGCGTGTGCGTGAAGACGATGGACGAGCTACGAACGAGGACGGTGGTGTTTAGGATGGTGGCCTCGGTCCAGGGTGTCGGAGGCACTGAACCTGGACTACGCTTCACCAATGATCCCGGGATAGATTCATGCAAGCCAAAGGTTGTAACCGCGCCCACTCTGCCAGCCTCCCAGGAAGAGGATGTGATCATGCATGATCAGGCAAGGAGCCGGACGGTACTGGTGGTTAAAATAGTACACCCCTGCAGGGTTAATCTTTTCGAAAAGCCGTGTCCACGGTTATGGACGCTTGGGAATGGACGATAAGATCATAGAGAACCTGAACAATAAAATTTGAGTAGACAGCTTTGATGCTGAATTGGTGGATGCTTTGATCAGATGTGAAGAGAGTTACAATTTCTATCTCATTTCAAAACCTTCTTATAGACGTTGCCAAGTTGGTCTTTTAAAAGAAAACTAGCTTTCCGCAAAACAACTACCATAAAGCCTTGCTAAAGCCTCATTCGAGCTATAGCTCTAGTAACCTTGCGAGTGCCTCCTGTACTCACCGTTGCTTTGTTGAATTTTTATTATATTCCCAGCAGAGGACTTACCGGAAGTCAAAGGTGGTTTCTCTTCGTGGACGTCGACGAGTAGTCTGGGTTTTCCAGGTGGCAACCTGGGGTGGTTAGGAGCAAGCTGGCGCTGATTTGTTTATCTGCAGGCCTCTTAGGCCATATTCTGGTTCTTGTTGTTTAGAACAACTATACCTGCTTCCGCTTGTTGTAACGTTGGGTCCGTGACCTCTGATTGTATTCTGCTATTTTCTCTATTAAGAGTTGAAATATATATGCTTTGTGTCGTAGAGACTGTGATGTGTCAGTTTGTTCCGAGTCTTGATCTCTTTATTATGCAACTTGGTTGGGCCCGACGTTATGTCATGACTGAGGGGTTGTGGGCCGATGATCCATGACCGAGCCGCGCCTGCTGATGTGATTCAGCCTGGGGGATGGTAACCCTGGTAACCTTCAGTCGGGTATCGTAACCGGTGACATCCAGCACTTTGCATAGTTCCGAGGTCGGGGCGTTACAAGTTGGTATCAGAGCAGGACTGCCTGTAGGAAACCCTTCTATTGGTCGATGTTGAGTATAGTGTTTGTGAAAACTATTTCTAACCTAAAAATGAGTTATGAAAACCCTCTTAGGATTCTTTTTACTCCTTATCTGGTATCGCTCTATCTCTGAGTCATCGTACCTTATTTGATTTAAATGTTTTCTCGCTTATCTGTTACTTCAAATATTTAGGTTCACGGGGTTGGTTTCTCCCTTTAGTATACTACAAGTTGGTCTGTATCTCTCATCATGATCCAGAGAAATTTCTGTGTTTGGAAACACATTCCCTTTCATTGCTTGGATGTTTTTCATCTGAGTAGTTCCTCATTCCTTGTATTTAACATAAGGTCTGCAACCGAAGGCCCCAGATTGTGCAAAAGTCCTAGAGTGTTCAATCATGTCAGTTTCACTTGGAGTTTGTCTCGCTCCTCTTTTGTGAGTCTGACATAATAATCCATTCCTTGAGAATCTGGAAGTATTTTCTTCGTTGATCACCGTTCACAAACCTTTGCTCATACACTCTATGTATGAAGTAATCCATCGCCTAACCAGAGCTGGATCTCAAGCAGCAACGATGGTTGGTGTTCTTCAAGCTTATCAGTGTAAGTATCCTGCTTGAACCCTCGGTGTCAAAGTAGTTTCGCTTCCTTCCTCATGCTTATGGTTGCAAAGTTCATATTTCCAATGCTTATGGACTTGTGCAAAGTTCAATTCTTATGGACTTGTGCAAAGCTCATATTCCAATTCTTATGGACTTGTGCAAAGTTCATATTTCCAAATTCCATGTTCTTGTGAAAGTTCTTATACAATTCCTTGGAGCAGAAGAAGGCTTCCTGTAAGTGGGGTAGATCTTCGTCCTATCTCTCGCTCTTTTCTACTCTAGGAATCTCGGGACGAGATTCTTGTAAGTGGGGTAGTTTGTAACAGCCCTAGGCTGCTACAGAAAAGCTAGTGCAAAATTTGGGTAAAATTTTGACTTTTCCCTTTCTTCATGCATCATGGCATCCATATTAAATTGCTAAAAATAAATCAAGCAAGCTGCAAAGCCTTAAGAGAAAACAAATCCACTCATAAAGAAAACCATTTCTTGATCTTCCATACTTGTCAAGGAAGTTCCAAGAATCAAATTGATAGTTTGGCAGCTATAATAAAAATGCCAATTGTTTTCTAAAAAGAGAGGCATGCAATCTAGCTTCTTCTAAGGGTTGCATATTGTTTTCAAAACCAAAGTTCTTAATGAATTGCTAAGGTTAATGTAAAACAAATGTTGAAAACAAATTAAAGAGGTGGTAGCACCCTCATAAAAATATTCAACATATTGTTCAAATTCCATCCTTGCAATTTTTCTACTAAATTGAATTTTCTCAAAGGGCAAAACAAAACTATTTTGTGAGCTTCCAAATTGTTGAGGAAGTTCCAAGATTGATTTATGGAAGTTGTGAAAACTTTGGAAAAATTCCAAAAGTTAATAAAAGAAAAGGTATTCAAATTTCTCACTCCATCTTGAACTCAAATAGTTTCACAACTCAGAAAGCTCACAACAGAAGTGGTGGGGTATGTTAACTTGTTATTGCAAGCCTCCACTAATAATTTTACAACCCTTGGTTGAAGTAAACAAATGCCTTATCAATTGGAAAAATACCAAAATTGCCGGAAGGTGAAAAACCCAAACAAGTTACTTCTAGAAACTTTATTCAATTGATCTAAAAACTTAACCAAGACTTCCCTATGTCAAATAAGGGTCACACAAGTGAGGGCACCAAAAATTGAGTTGATTAAAGCCCTGAAAACATAAAATTCCTTCACAGCAATAAACCAAAAATGTAACAAGTTTGTTCTACAAACTTTATCAAAATGATCTCCAATTTCTACCAGTGCCTCCTTATGGTAAATAATAACTTTCCACCAAATATCATGTGGTTTTGAACTAGTTAAGTGACTCAATTAATGATTGGCAGTTAATTGCAGAAATGAAATGAAAACAAGTGTGTTTTAAAATATCATCAAAATGAGTTGACATTTTTACCAGAGTCTATTTTTGCCAAATAATAAGTTCTCACCAACTTGCATCCCATTTCGAGTTGGTTTCATGCCTAAATAAAATGTTTTGTTTTATTGGCAGAAATGAAAGTAAAACAACTTTGTTCTACCAAACTCGTCCAAATGACCTCAAAATTTTACCACACCTTCCTCTGGCTAAATAAGAATTTACTGCAAATTTTCAGAAAGTTTTGAATTGTTTAAGTGCCTCAATTAAATTCTGGAAACTCGCAGATATAAAAAAACGGGAAAATAGAGAAGAATTGCCAGGGGGTTTTCTGGAAAATTGTTGTCCTTCTTCAACCTCTGTACGACCATGGCAGGGAGGAGCTGAGCCACACGATGGCCGCCCTCCACACGTCGAGCATCCACGAATCTGTGAGGAGGATAAGACCACCCCGACGCCCTCTCTCCTCTGCCCTTATCCCTCACCCGAAACCCTAACCCTAGCCGCCGCCATGGCCGAAATCCTAGCATGGGCCGCCGCATGGCGCCGCCGCTACAGGCCGCCTCGGGCAAATCCGAGCCCGCCAATGGCTCCGCCGTGGTCTCCTACGCCGTCCTATCCAGGCGATTGGAGGGAGACGCCGAGGAATGCCGCCGCCGTCCTCTTCTTTTCCGCGGCCGGCCGCCGCTCGCCGAGCTCGCCGCCGCCGTTTCCGACGTCTCCGGCCACACCGAGGGCACTCACGCGTCGTGGGTGAGCTCCTCTTCCGATTCCCGTCGTTTCGCCGTTGGTTTGCGCTATGTAGTCGCCTCCTGCTGCACCGTTTTGGTCGACGCCGGCACTGCCCGTGCGTCTTCTTCAGTTACGTTCGTCCAAGTCCATCCGTGCTCTGTTATAAAATTCAGTTAACGCGCGGCATCACGTCTTAAACCTGTAGATCCAATAGTCAGCACAAGCACTCGAATAGCCCAGTGGCTACAGCATCTGGATCCCGCCCTGGTGACCTGAGTTCGAATCCCACCAGAGGCAATGCCTCAAACCTTTTTGAGATTTATTTTTCCCACAGCCCGGTCCCACCTGTCATCCTCCCTGGAGGCCTGGTGGCTTCCACCTCAGCACCACGCCAGCGCGGGGCCAAGCCGTCAGTGGCGGTGGGTAGACCATGCGTCGGTGAGAAGAGCCCCAAACGGTTTTTCTGTAAATTCTGACTGAAAAACAGATTCGAATCATTTCTTGTAAAATCCATAACTTATTCATACATGCTCCAATTCGGACGATTCAAATTTCCATGGATTCAACTTTAAGAGCACCTTCTGTTAATATCAATTTTGCAAAATGTTTCTGTTAAAATATTTGCACTAAATAATTAATTACAGAAAAGGAAATAAAAATTGGAAACTTTGGAAATTCATAACTTGAGTTCTGTGAATCCAAATTGAGCAAACTTGGGCTCTAAAATTTTGTCTTAACAAACTCTACACCATAGTATTTTATTTGGGCTTAATTGGATAAAATGTGACCAAGAAAACATCCATTTTCTGTTCTGGTCAGAAAAGAAAGGGGAAAAGAAATTTGGCATAACTAATTAAATAATGATCCAAAAATTTGTTTGTAATGGCTTAAAATGTTCAGTGAAACATTCTACACATGTTTTCAAGTATTTTCCATGCTTCTGGAATTGAAAGTACCTCTGTTTAAATTGTTTACCCAAAAATGGCAGAAATGAAAACAAGAAGAATTAATTCATGTTTATTGTTTTCTTCCCCCAAAAAATTATGGAAAGAATACCAAATTGAAAAGAACTTCAAACACTAGCAGAGAACATAATTTTCATGCATGTTTAAAAGTAATTAGGTACTGGTCTTGTAGTAAAAATTAGTATGCACTAAGATAAATATGAGTGTTGCCAAATAATGCATAATTATTTGGGAACAATCATTTAACATGAAGATCATGTCCATGATCTTTTGTTTGCATTTAAAATGCCATGTCATCATGAGTGTGCATTGCACCTGCTGAATTTGTTCTTTATGTTGTTCCTTTCCGAGGTTGTTTGTGCTTCGGTAGATCGAGGAGTTGAAGTGCAACGAAACATCTTCGACGATTCCTACCTCTATCATTTCAACAAGGCAAGCGTAATCCACTTCTTTGAGCATCTATCTTGACCTATGTTTTCCCTCAAGTATTTTCTCCACCATAATATTGCATTCGATTCAAATGTTTTGGCTATACTCTCCTAATAGTTGCATTTTGTTCCGGACACCAATACCTGTTTCCCCTTCCTATTATCCATAGCTTGTGTGTGGCCCGAGATACTGCTATATGCTATTTAATTGCTTAGCCATGCTTAGTTGAGTACTTTGGGTCGATGAATGGATCGTGGTTGGAAGATATTATATCATGTCCGGATGTGTTGGAGACCGGTTGTCTTCAATTAAAATGCTAACTGGCGGTGGATGAGTTGCCATCGGTGAATGATGGTGTTTTGCCCCACTCACGCCCCTAGGAGCGAGTTCTTTACCTCTTGAACCAAGACTGAGCGTGCTTCCATCGGTGGGACATATGGACTCCCTAACGACCAACTAACTTGTGAGGGTGTAGCCCGGGGGTCCTTTAGTTTGAGCTTTCCATTTGCGTGTGCGTGAAGACGATGGACGAGCTACGAACGAGGACGGTGGTGTTTAGGATGGTGGCCTCGGTCCAGGGTGTCGGAGGCACTGAACCTGGACTACGCTTCACCAAATGATCCCGGGATAGATTCATGCAAGCCAAAGGTTGTAACCGCGCCCACTCTGCCAGCCTCCCAGGAAGAGGATGTGATCATGCATGATCAGGCAAGGAGCCGGGACGGTACTGGTGGTTAAAATAGTACACCCCTGCAGGGTTAATCTTTTCGAAAAGCCGTGTCCCACGGTTATGGACGCTTGGGAATGGACGATAAGATCATAGAGAACCTGAACAATAAAATTTGAGTAGACAGCTTTGATGCTGAATTGGTGGATGCTTTGATCAGATGTGAAGAGAGTTACAATTTCTATCTCATTTCAAAACCTTCTTATAGACGTTGCCAAGTTGGTCTTTTAAAAGAAAACTAGCTTTCCGCAAAACAACTACCATAAAGCCTTGCTAAAGCCTCATTCGAGCTATAGCTCTAGTAACCTTGCGAGTGCCTCCTGTACTCACCGTTGCTTTGTTGAATTTTTATTATATTCCCAGCAGAGGACTTACCGGAAGTCAAAGGTGGTTTCTTCGTGGACGTCGACGAGTAGTCTGGGTTTTCCAGGTGGCAACCTGGGGTGGTTAGGAGCAAGCTGGCGCTGATTTGTTTATCTGCAGGCCTCTTAGGCCATATTCTGGTTCTTGTTGTTTAGAACAACTATACCTGCTTCCGCTTGTTGTAACGTTGGGTCCGTGACCTCTGATTGTATTCTGCTATTTTCTCTATTAAGAGTTGAAATATATATGCTTTGTGTCGTAGAGACTGTGATGTGTCAGTTTGTTCCGAGTCTTGATCTCTTTATTATGCAACTTGGTTGGGCCCGACGTTATGTCATGACTGAGGGGTTGTGGGCCGATGATCCATGACCGAGCCGCGCCTGCTGATGTGATTCAGCCTGGGGGATGGTAACCCTGGTAACCTTCAGTCGGGTATCGTAACCGGTGACATCCAGCACTTTGCATAGTTCCGAGGTCGGGGCGTTACACATCCGCTGCGCGACCTGGAATGCCTACTCCCACTGACGTCGAGCTTCTAGCCATGCGGGAGCAGCTCGAGCGGCAACGCTTGGAGTTTCTTGCCGAGCAGGTGGAGTTGGAGAAGGTGAGGTTGGAGTTGAGCCTAGATCAGCTCGAGTACAACAAGGCGCACGGCTTCACGCCAGTTGCCAGAAGGGCTAGCAGAGTAGGCGGCACTCGGCGCAACTTGGGTGTCGAGATGGCAACGGTTGCGGAGGTTCCCGCGCAGTCCGCCACCGCGAACACCTTCACAAGGCCAAGGTATAGCACGCCCGCCAAGACGCTCAGGGCTGCAGAGGCCGTGGCTGCCGAGTTGCCGCGCCTGGATGGAGAGGCGCGTCTCAGGCAGCAGGAGAGGCTCAACGAGTTGGTGTTGGAGGCCGCTAGGCAGAACGAGGAGTTCCGGAAGGCCAACCCGGGAGCTGGAGCTTCGCAGGTGGTTCACTCGCACGCGGCTAGATCTAACGATCAGGCCTCGTCTCCGCATCCTAGCCGCGAGAAGAGCCGCAGCGGGCGCTCGGGTAGAGACAGGCAAATGCAGGTGTATGACCCGGCTGCTGCCGCGAAACAGGTTGCTGTGCCGCAGCAGCCCGGGCGGGAACACAACGCTGCAAGAGCAGGCTCTCAAGCCCATCAAGCTCAAAGCCGTGCCCGAGATGCCGCGCGTCCGGGTTCTTCTCGGCAACCCGCAGCTCAGCCTACTCGGCAGAGGCAGCAGCCGCGCCCAGTGGCACCAATCGCCAACCCGGTGGAGCAGCCTGCAGCTGTGCAGGTGGATAGGTATGATGATGGCTACTCGGCTATGGAGATGGCTGGTTATGACATCCATGACCGTGTTGGCGAGCGCGTGTTGGCGCCTGGAGATGCGAGGCACCAGCTGGACCGTATCAGCTTGTCGGCGCGGCTAGACAGCACGGGTCCGCCTGGCCCCGAGTGCTTTGGCCCGCGCATCATGAACGAGCCTTCCGTGAAGGGCTTCCAGCTTGCAAGAGGCACCAAGAGCTACAATGGCAGCACCAAGCCTGAAGATTGGCTCAATGACTACGTCACCGCGGTCCATATCGCGAATGGCAACAGGAGATGGGCGGTGCGCTATGTGCCGCAGATGCTAGAGGGTCCAGCTCGCACTTGGCTCAACAACTTGCCCAAGAACAGCATTAACTGCTGGCTGGACTTCTCGGATGCCTTCATCAGCAACTTCACGAGTACGTACAAGAGGCCGAATAGGCCACAGCAGCTATCAGCTTGCAGGCAGCGAGAAGACGAGACGGACCGCGAGTATCTTACTCGGTGGAGCACGCTGAGGAACACCTGTGAGGGTGTGAATGAAGCACAGGCCATTACCTGGTTTGCGCAGGGTTGCCGACATGGCAGCATGCTTTGGCAGAGATTGCAGAGGGAGATGCCGAACACTCTGGCGGAGACCATCAAGATTGCGGATCAGTACGCACTCGGTGATCCTACTCAGCCACTGATGGACTCCTCTGAGCCGAGAAGAAACTTCAACAGCAGCAAGCGCAACGAGTTCCGCAACAAGCGCCGAGTAGATACTCGGTATGATCCTGAAGAGGTGAATGCAGTGAATGTCGGAGGCGGTGGTGGCCAAAGGCAGAAACCTGCTGGAGCCTACAGGCAGAACCAGAACCAGGGCCAGGGCAACAAGAAACCGTTCCGTACTGCCCAGTCGGGTAGCGGGAACTCCGAGCAGCCGAAGAAATTTGTCTTTGATGACATGAAGGATGGCCCATGCAGCTTTCACACTCACCACCCCTCGAGGCCTGCTAACCACACTACTCGGCAGTGCGAATGGTGGGATGTGATCAAGAGTGATGGCTTGCCTCCTCCTCCTCCCCTGCCAGCCGCCAATGCTACTGTTCAGCCTACTCGCGCACCCGCAGCTCGGCCGCCAGTGTACCCGAGAAGAGAGAATGTGAACCAAGTGGCTTTAGGAGCCAACCAGAACTTCAACAACGAGAGATACCGCAACAACAACAACAACAACTACAACCGCAACAACAACAACAGAGGCAACAACAACTATCAGGGCAACAACAACAACAATGGCAACAATGGGGGCAATGGCTCCAACCAGTACCAAGAGCACCATGAGAGCTATATGATCTTCACTTCTGAGGCAGTCGACAAGCAATCACAGCATAGGAGGGCCATGGAGGTCAATGCAGTGATTCCTGCTGTTCCTCACTACATGTATTGGTGTGACCAGGAGATCAGGTGGACCCGAGCAGATCATCCCAAGGTGATGCCCAACCCGGGTACCTATGCCTTGGTGCTGGATCCTACTTTCCTGGGTCCCGAGAAGAATGTGAGGTTCAGCAAGGTGCTAATCGACAACGGCAGCAGCATCAACATTGTGTACAAGGACACACTCGAGAAGCTTGGCCTGGCCGAGAACATGATGCTGCCCAGCAAGACCACCTTCCATGGCATTGTGCCCGGGATCTCATGCAACCCGATTGGCCGAGTGTGGATTGATGTGCTATTCGGTACCCGGGAGAACTGTCGCACAGAGCGCCTGCAGTTTGAAGTGGTGGATCATCAGAGCCCCTATCATGCTCTACTCGGCAGGCCTGCTCTGAGCAAGTTCATGGCCTCTACTCATGTGGCTTATCTGAAGATGAAGATCCCTGGTCCCAATGGCATCATCACTATCGCTGGCGACTACAAGAAGTCCATGGAGTGTGCCTCAGCTAGCTCCAAGCTGGCAGAGTCGATGGTGATCGAGGCCGAGAAGAAGAAGATGTACGAGGTGGTGGCCATGGCTCAGTCCGCACAAGCTGGCGCACAAGGTGTGCCGAGTACCCAGCATGGTATAGCCTTCCAAGCTGCCAAGGAGACCAAGACAGTCCAGGTCGACCCCGAGTTCCCTGACCGTGTAGCCATCATTGGTTCCGGGTTGGCGGAGAAATAGGAAAGCGAGCTCATCCACTTCCTCCGTGAGAATCGGGATGTATTCGCCTGGACTAATGAAGATCTACCAGGAGTCCCGAGGGAGTTGGTTGAGCACTCTTTGCATGTGCGTCCTGACGCCAAACCAGTGAAGCAGGCTATGCGCCATTTCGGAGATGAGAGAAGGAAGGCCATCGGTGACCAGATCACCAAGTTACTGATAAGCAATTTCATCATGGAGGTGCTGCATCCGGATTGGCTAGCCAACCCGGTCATGGTCGAGAAGAAGAAGGAGGATCCCAAGGCTGCCACCGCATGGCGCATGTGCGTCGACTACACCGACTTGAACAAGGCATGCCCCAAGGATCCTTTCCCGCTACCTCGCATCGATCAGGTGATCGATTCCACTGCTGGTTGTGAACTGTTGTCTTTCATAGATGCCTACTCTGGTTTCCACCAGATTGCACTCAACCCTGCTGATCAAATAAAGACTGCTTTCATTATCCCGTACGGGGCTTATTGCTATCGTGTCATGTGTTTCGGCTTGAGGAATGCGGGTGCAACCTATCAGAGATGCATGCAGAAATGCTTGCAAGACCAGCTCGGCAAGAATGTGCAGGTGTACGTAGATGACATTGTCATCAAAACGAATAAAACACATACTCTGCTTGCCGACCTGGAGGAAACCTTTGCTAACCTACGCAAGTACAAAATGAAACTGAATCCGAGTAAGTGCACCTTTGGTGTACCGGCTGGAAAGCTACTCGGTTTTCTGGTTTCTAGTCGGGGCATTGAAGCCAATCCTTCTAAGATAAAAGCTATTGAGAGCATGTCTTTACCGAGATCACTGAAAGATGTGCAGAAGTTCACGGGTTGTTTGGCATCTCTGAGCCGCTTTCTGGGCCGAATGGGCGAGAAGGCCCTGCCTCTATACCAACTGATGAAGAAAAGTGACAAGTTTGTCTGGACTCCGCAAGCGGACGTGGCATTCAATGAGCTGAAAGCAATGCTGGCTAGCGCTCCCGTCTTGGCTAGTCCGCTACCCAAGGAGCCTATGCTGCTGTACATTGCTGCGACTAACCGAGTAGTCAGCGTGGTGATAGTGGTGGAGCGAGAAGAAGAAGGCAAGAGTGTACAGCGCCCGGTATACTATCTCAGTGAGGTGCTGTCTAGCTCCAAGCAGAACTACCCGCATTATCAGAAGATGACATATGGTGTGTACCTGGGCGCCAGGAAGCTAAAACATTATTTCCAGGAGCACTCCATCACTGTTGTGAGTTCTGCTCCCATCTCGGATATCATGGGTAACAAGGAGGCGAGTGGCAGAGTAGCCAAGTGGGCAATCGAGCTAGCAGCATATGCTCCCGGCGGAGTTTCTTGTGGACTGGGCCGAGATGCAGTATGAACCTCCTGCTCCAGTTTCCAACTATTGGAGGATGCATTTCGATGGCTCGAAAGTGAAGGAAGGCCTTGGTGCTGGTGTCGTGCTCACGTCACCCAAGCGAGATCAGCTCAAGTATGTGTTGCAGATTCATTTCAAGGCATCCAACAATGTAGCCGAGTACGAGGCAGTGGTGCATGGTTTGCGAGTAGAAAAGGAGGTGGGCGTGCAGCGCATTATATGCTATGGCGATTCAGATCTGGTGGTGCAGCAAGTCTCAGGTACCTGGGATGCTTTGGATGCCAACATGGCATCGTATCGCTTCCTGGTGCAGTCAATGACTGGGTTCTTTGAAGGCTGTGAGTTTCAGCACATTCACCGAGCAGAGAACGAAGCAGCAGATGAGTTGTCCAAGTTGGGATCTTCTCGGCAATCCATCCCGGCGGGAATCGCCTTGGAGCATTTGAGGAAACCATCCATCAAGCCTTCTCCCAACTCGGAGTCTATATTTGTTCCTTCTCTGCCAAGTGAAGAATCTGACCCAATGGAGATTGACTGGGAGAGTGCTGCAGGGAACCCGGGGACTGCCGTCCTCTACTCGGGGACTGCCACTCCGTACTCGGGGACTGCCACTCCCTACTCGGGGACTGCCACTCCCTACTCGGGGACTGCCACTCCGTACTCGGGGACTGCCATCCCCTACTCGGGGACTGCCACTTCTTACTCGAGGACTGCCATTCCCTACCCGGGGACTGCCACTCCTTACTCGGGGACTGCCACTCCCTACTCGGGGACTGCCACTCCTTACTCGGGAACTGCCACTCCCTACTCAGGGACTGCCACTCCTTACTCGGGGACTGCCACTCCGTACTCGGGGACTGCCGCCCTCAACCCAGAGGCTGTCGCATTCATTAAAGAAGTTCTCGCCAATCGGTCTGGGCTGCAAAGAAGCGCTCCCGCTCCTCCTGTGCAACCGCAAGAGCCCGTCCCAATGGAACTGGACGAACCAGTGTTTCCCATACGGGAGACACCGAGTTGGGCTATGCCCATATTATCCTTTCTAAGGGACGGCACTTTACCCGAAGATGAGGTGACTGCGAGGCAGATTCAGAGAAGGTCCAAGGGCTACACTATAGTCCGAGATGTGCTGCACAAGAGAAGCGCCACTGGCGTGCTGCAACGTTGTGTGAGCCCGGAAGAGGGAGAAGAAATTCTGGTGGAGATACACCAAGGAGAATGCGGGCATCACGCCTCTTCTCGGGCTTTGGTCAAGAAAGCTTTTCGGCATGGCTTCTATTGGCTCACTGCACTGCAGCAAGCTGAAGATATTGTGGGGAAGTGCAATGGCTGCCAGATGTTCGCAAGTAAGATTCACATGCCTGCTTCCGAGTTGAAAACAATTCCTATCACATGGCCATTCGCTGTTTGGTGCTTGGATATGGTTGGCCCCTTCAAGCCGGCTAAAGGCAACATGACACATATCTTGGTCATGGTGGACAAGTTCACCAAGTGGATTGAAGTGAAGCCTATTCGGAAGTGCGATGGGGTCACAGCTGTGAAGTTCGTGAAGGATGTGATCATGAGATATAGCTACCCGCACAGTATCATCACCGACAACGGCACCAACTTTGCAGAGGGGGCAATGGTGCGATTCTACAGAGATAAGCATATCCGACTAGACATTGCGTCAGTCGCGCACCCTGCCTCCAATGGGCAAGTTGAGAGAGCAAATGGAATGGTACTGGCAGGCATTAAGCCAAGGCTGATTGAGCCGTTGCTGAAAACACCTGGGTGTTGGCTAGAAGAGTTGCCAGCGGTGTTGTGGAGTCTAAGGACTACCCCTAACCCGTCAACCGGCTACACGCCATTCTTCTTGGTATACGGGGCTGAGGCCGTGTTGCCAATAGACTTAGAGCATGACTCCCCCCGAGTAGCCCTCTACACTGAGGTGGAGGCGAGAGAAGCTCGAGAAGACGACGTTGACCTGCTTGAAGAAGCAAGAGAGCTGACTCTGTCACGTTCGGCTATCTACCAGCAAAACCTGCGGCGTTATCATAGCCGAAAGGTGAACCCAAGGGTTTTCCGAGAAGGAGACATGGTCCTTAGGCTTGTGCAACGCACAGCCGGGATGCACAAATTGTCTCCTCCATGGGAGGGACCTTTCATTGTGAGCAAAGCGCTGCACAATGATGCGTACTATCTTGTAGATGTGCTCCCATCGCAGGCGAACAGGGCAGATAAAGCTGGAGAGGAAACCAAGCGCCCTTGGAACGTAGCTCTACTCCGTCGTTTTCATTCGTAAAGCGAAAGATGTGTATGTATCCTCTTATCCGAGTTGAAATTCTACTCTGCAATCTGAAATCGTTCTCGGGGACTGCCCTCGTCCAAAAATTGTTCTAAGTGTTTTTACTCGGCTTGACCCTTTGTCTATTCGGTTGCTCCACTTCAGAACTCATAAGCGCATTGAGTACTGTGTTTAAACCTATATGCCAACTCTTCGACTCTGCTGCTGCCCGAAACCCGGCTTCATGGCAAGCAAGAGAACAAGCAAAAGGTCAATGAGCACACGAAAATCGCTAAGGAAGAAGGAGTGCAGGAACCGAGTAGATTGTTTGTTACTTTTGTTTCCTGTTTTGTCTTCTCGGCTAAGTGGTGGGCTGCGTTACCATGATTGTTTCTAGCGGCTAAGTATTTGCAGCCCTACTCCTTGATTCTTGTGACTCGAATACCAAAAAAGCAACAAGTTGCGGGTAGAGCAGAGATGAAAAGACAGGGTGAATAAGAAATGCAACTCGGGGACTCGCATGGAAACGCAACTCGGCATTGAGCCAGCGTTGCTCAAATTGATTAATTTCGAAATAAACAAAGAGGGGATAAAAACTGCATAGCAAGCATAAATAAGTCTGGTACATATGCTCCCGGCATCCCGGGGATCTGATAAATGTGCAAGTGAAAAGTTTGCAGGTAAAGCTATGTGGAGGAAGCAGTGTTGTCGGTGCTGGCATTGGCTGCTGCATCTTCTGTGGTGGCCCTGGCTGCCGCATCCTCCTCGACGCTGGCATGGGTGGCATCCGCATCCGACTGGACGGTGGCGGACTCGTCCATCTCGACGTCCTGCTCGGTGGCTGCCAGGTCAGAAGTGGCCGTGGCCACCGAGATGGGCCCTGGAGCTGTAGAGGAACCGGAAGCTCGGCTGGGGGCGAGTATCGTGTCGTCAAGAGCGGCTCCTGAAGAGGTGCCGAAGTCGAGTGGGGCGGTGTCGATGTGCTCGACCTCCTCATCTCTACTCGAGACGGCCGTGCCCTTCCCCTTCCCGGCCTTGCTCCTGGGGGAATCGAAGAAACCCGACTCCAGATCGGAGTCTGTCTCCTCATCATCTTCCTCGTCCTCCTCCACCTCGGTGTCGGGCTCGGGGAGGCCGTCGATGTAGATCTCCGTCTCAGCGCACTCCGCCACTTCATACGCGATCGATTTGCGCGCGGCTACGCAGTCGGGGTCTGTTTCCCACTTGGAGTTGTCGCGCTTCCCGCGGATAAGTTGCATGTTAAGATTTTCGTACCAGGAGGCGATGCAGAGAAGCATCAAGTCCGCGCCTGCTCGAGCTCCAGAAGCACGCCACTTCTTCAACTCGGCCTTCACATTCTGCAGCTTGAGTGCGAGGCCCCGAATGGTTGTTGGCTCAGGTTCCTCAGGCCAGAAGAGCTTGTGAAGCTCAAAGCCCACGCGCACGAGGTCAGTACCAACGCCGGCCAAGCGTTCGAACTGGCCTCGCATCACCAGCATGCTGTCTTCAATTTCGGCCCTGGTGTCCTCTGGCTCGCCATTCGCAGCACGTGCTGCTTGGGCCTTGGCCAGAGCGGGCACACAGGAAGAAATAATGGCAGGAAAGATCTCTGGGAAAACAAGTAAGAAATTCAGAATCAGAGAAGAAAAGGACCGGGTAGAGGAAGAACCGAGAAGAAATTCGACCGAGAAGAGAAAGATGCAGAGAAGAGAAAACTTACTCTTAAGCTCGATGCGCAGCGCCTGCAGCTGGGTCTTCCAGGATTCTTCATTGGATATGTGCTTATCCTGGATCTGGCGCAGAGTATCCATCTGTGTAAAGAGCCCAGCATTGGCCTTTGTCAGTACCTCGCACTCCTGCTTGAGGGTATTGATTCTGGCATTGAAGGTTGTCTCGGCTTGGGCCTTCTCGGCGATTGCTCTGTCCCTCTCGGCGCCAAGAGCGACAGCATCCTGGAGTGCCTTCTGCAGCTGGAGTTGCAGTTCCGCCACCTCTGTGGTGTGGTCCTTCACCAACTCGACAGCCTGGTCGGACAGCTGCTTCTGCACCTCTTCCGGTTTGACGCAGTCTTGATGTTCTTCAACAAACAACTTATGATCTTCTGCGGAGAGACAAACAGGGTTAGCAGAGAAGCAGAGAAGAAACAGAAACATGATCAAGTCGGGTAGATCGCAACTCACCTTCTAACTTCTTGATGGTAGCCTCAGCGTTCTCCACAAACGCACGGCACTTCTCGTGCTCCTCAGTTAAGGTTTTCAGGTTCTCTGCAGAGTAGGAATGGTTAGCGCAAAAGAAAGCAGAAGCGGGCGTAAACAGAAAACGCAAGAACCGCGTGGCTAAAAGCGTACCTTCCACTTCAGACAGCCGCTGAGTGCTGTCTTTCGCATCTTTCTTGGCTGCCTCCGCAGCTGTTTTCTCCCGTTCCAAAGCAGCAATTCGCCTCCTGGCGATAGCATGATTCCAGAGCAGCACGTGGTATAGGTTGGTCCTCTTCAGAACGCTATCCTGAGAAGCGAGAAGAAAACAAGTTAAACGCAGAAGTGAAAGATTCAACCCGAGAAGGCGGCTACTCGGAAGAGCATCCGCCTACTCGGCCAGAATCTCGGGGACTGGGTGATGGTAAAGGAAAGTAAAGGCGAATAGGAGAGAAGAAAAATTCAACTCGGAGAAGGACAAGTTGAAGCTTACTGCATAGGCTTGCTCGATGTCCTCGGCGTTCTTGCGGTGCAGGAACATCTTGGCAGCGAGAGTGGCGGTGTCGGTGGAGACGGTCATGGGCTTGTATCCCAGATCCACTTTGTTCCACTCGACGCGCATATGGTCAATTGCGCCGAGACCAAGGCCGTGCCAGTTGTCCGTGCCGAGAACCTTGCTGTCCCATTTTGCGTCGATATAGCCAATGGTATCCAGCACCTGCTCGAGGCTCTTCGTGGTTATCGTTGGATTTTGGACTCCCCGAGAAGCAATAGTGACGGACTGGTTCTGGTTTGGATCTGGGGGAGGGGAGTTCCTGGCTACGGCCTTTCGTCCCCTCTGAAGGGCAAGCTGCTTGTCCTGGGGAGAGAAGCCAATTGTGTTTTGCTGGCTAACCTGAACCATGTAGTCCGGGAAGCAAGGTTGGCCAGCGGCGATGGCGGCGGCAGCGGTCGCAGTGGCAACCGGGCCGGACTCTCGAATCACCAGCGCTCCGCCCAAGGTTGGTGGCGGCATCTGATCTCTGGCCCGTTTCTTCGCCTTCTCTTTTTCGGCTCTCTGCTTCTCGGGATCTTCGAGCTTCTTTCCCTCAGCTCTCGCCTTCGCCTTCTCGGCGGCTTCCTTCTCGGCTGCCTCTTTCTCAGCCTCGGTCTTCTCGGCAGCCTCTTTCTCGGCTTCTGCCTTCTCGACGGTCTCCTTCTCGGCAATCCTCTTCTCGACTGCCTCCTTCAGGGCATCTAGGGCCTGTTGCCTGGCTGGGTTCTGGTTCTGTGGCACAGAGGAGGAAACTGGCGGTGTGGTGCCTTGAACGATTGGAGGCACCACGGAACCATCACCTTGCGCGGCATCGGGCTGGGCGCTAGTCGGTGCGGCGCCTCTGTGCGCGTCGCTCAGTGGATAGGCATCTGTGATGGTGGCATCTGTCATAGTGGCATCCGTGGTGGTGGCATCTTCTACCCGCTGCTCGGCAGCAGGATTCACTTGGTCTGCAGCATCTGTGGTGGGCTGCTCTTGCTCAGATTCTGGCCGCTCGTGGGCGGTGTTGTCTTGCATCTCGTGATCTTGGTTCTCCTCGGCATGGCTAGCCGGAGGAGAAGGGGGTCTCTCATGGTGTGCAGCAGTGTCCTGTGCTGCTGACTCTGACTCTGCTCCTTGAGCATCCGTGGTCTGTGCATTGGCAGCAGCAGCATTGGCGGTGTCGTCCTCCTCATCGTCGAGATTGATCAGAGGTACTGGTGGTTTCTTGGCCTGGTCGGGCGCAAGAACGGCATTCGCGTCCATGGGAGGTCTGCCGAGAAAGAAAGAATCAGAAATTAGAAGGAGATTGGGGAAAAACAGCACAGCGCGAGAGGAGAGACGACCGAGAAGAAAACTTACGCAGTGGTGGAAGGTAGCTTTCGCCTCGGCTTCTTCGCGACCGCCTTGGTCGGCTTCTTCTTCTCGGCTGGCTTCTTCTTCTTAGCTGGAGGCTCTTGGGCGTCACTGCCAGTCTGCTTGAGGGTGTTGGGGGCTGCGACGGATAGAGGTTTGACGACAAGGACCGCATCGTCCTTGCCCTCGTCATCGTCCTCGTCCTCATTCTCGTCAGCAGCTTCATCTGCGGGTTCGAGAAAAGAAAAGAAGAAAATCAGAAACAGCAAACAAGGGATTGACGCTTCTCGCAAACAAGCGAAGTGAGTACGTTGTTACCTTTGAATTCGTCTTCAGACCAATCGCGAAGAGACGGTTCGGCCTCGCGCTTCTCCGTCGTTGGGGAGCGAGGGAGATTGATCTGATCCGCGGCATCGAAGGAGGGCACATCGTCCTCCTCGCGATCGGCAGAGAAGTTGCCATCGAAGCGCTCGCAGCTTTCAACTTTCTGGCGAGTAAGGATCTGAAAAACAGAGAAGGGTCACAGATTAGCCGAGTATCAGGAAGGAATTCTACTCGGATAGGCGTGCAGACACAAAGCACACTAAGCCTAGGCAGCTCACTAATTGTTTCTACCCGACAAGGCGTGCAAGCACTAAATCACATTACGCCTAGGCGATTCGGCTAAGTATCCTACTCGGTGCAGAAGGCAATTGCTACTCGCGGCAAGAAGAAGATTTATCTACTCGGAAAGCATATGCAGAAACAGAGTAAGGAGGACGTACCCGCTCAATCGGCTTCGTGCGGCTATACGGGACGAACCCGTACTGCCAATTGTCGCTGAGGCCTGTCATCAAGATGGCCCTTGCGTGCCCGGGAACATCAATGTTGTCGATCTCGATGGTTGTCGTCCTGGTGCAGTCGCGGGGGCCTCCCATGTAGCACATGAGATGGCAGCGCTCCTGCAGAGGCAGCACTCGGCGCTGGATCCAGCAAGCCACCGGATCATCATTCTTGAGGCCTTGCTCTATCAGCCAGCCAAGCCTCTTCTCTATCTCGATGGCGTTGTCGTCATTGGCGGGCTTCTCCTTCCAGTTCTTCCCGGTGGGAGCACGGAGGCTCCAGGCGGGAAGGTTGATCCTGTCATTTACCTGGGCTCCTTCGCTGACGGGGATGTTCTTGACGTAGAAGAACGTCTTCTGCCACAGTCGGACGGAGTCCAGCCCCTTGACACGGGGATGGTTCGTCATGGACCGCTGCACCATCATGGCGCAGCCGGTGTCGGTGGCGCGGCCGACGCCCGCGGTGTCCTTCTTCCCGGTGGTCTGCTGGCGGAGGTGGAAGTACCTCAGCCAGGTATCCGTCGTCGGGTGGATGCCGAGGAAGGCCTCGCACACCACGGCGTGGTAGGCGAGGAAGACGACGGCGTTCGGCGGCAGATGATGCATCTGAAGGCCGAAGTGGTCAAGAAACTTACGGAGGAACTCGGAGGCCGGCAGTCCGAAGCCGCGCTCGAAGTGCGACATGAACACGACGCGCTCACCCTCCCGCGGAGTTGGCACGACTTCATCGTCAGGCGCCCGGCACTCCACGCCGGGAGGAACTCGCCTGGTATTAACGAGCCAGGCGAAATCTTCACTGGTGACGATTGAGCCCGCCCAGCCGGCTTTAGCCATCGTTGCAAGTAGGAGGAGTGGAAGAAATTGGACGGAGTTGGTTGGGCGAATTGAGTCCGCGGCGGCGCGAAAGCTTGCGCGGCGGCGGAGAGCTCGGTGGCGGAGGAAAGCGGAGGACGAAAGAGGAATAGTGCAAGGGAAGGGGAAAAGGAAGTTACCGACGGGGGTATTTATACCCTCTCCGCGGGTTTACCGTTACCATCGGCGTAGTGGGATCAATCGTGGCCATGATGGCCGTGTGGTGGGGCCTGTGGCCGGATAGAAACGCACGCAAGCGCGGAACGCGCGCGTAACGGCCACAGTGGATCCCACGGCCAAATCGTGGCCTATTATTACGATTGATGGGACATAACGAGCCGGTGGGCCCGCCCCGTGAAAACTGGGCGCGTGGCACGATGTGTCGTGGGCAGCGAAACGACAGGGTCGTGGATGCTTGACACGCGTCCGGCTGCGGCACGGACGGCTGGATGGTGCTCTGCGCCGCAACGGCTCAATTCAAGAAAATTCTCTAAGTCTTTTTACTCGGTTACAGAGTAGAAGGCGAGTGCTACTCGGAAGACAAGAGACAGAAGATACTTGTCAGAGTGCTACTCGGAGGCCGTTTACTCGGCATCTTGAGGTTCAAGGGCTATGAGGCAAAGATTGATTTTAAGCTGGCAGAGCTTAGTGAACGAGTTCACAAGACTCAACCAGCTTCGGGGACTGCTGTCGGGGGGTTACCCCTGAGTAGGGTAAAGGCAAAGGGTAAAGGCGCCTTGCAGAAGAGAGGTTTGGTCGAGTAGCCGACTACCTGGTACTCGCTACCCGGTCGACTGCTACTCGGTCTCACCTCAAGATGACCAGAAGGAGATATCAATCAAGTTCTATCCTTTCGAGTAGAGGAGTTGGTCCGAGTACAATTGGCGGGAACAATTGGCGGGAACCTACTCGGGCCAGAAAGTCAAAGGAGCCGTTCTGACACAGGATCCCGCGTATCCTGGGTCCGTACTTGGCAGCATTCGAACTACTGTTCATCTGGGACCGGCCTGCCTGACAGTGACAGCATGGAAGCAGGCCGTGGCAGGATAAGGGGGGCCTACTCTGTGCCTAGGTACAGTGATACCAGTCTGTCCCCTAGTTTTGCCCAACGACTTTCCAGATGAAGCCAAGGTTAGGAACCAAAGCTGTCAGCGGGAACCCGGAAGAAGGACGGTGTGCACACTATGTCGACACTTGTCTAGATTTGGACGTATCCGGCTGGGCACCAGGTATATAAGGTGCCCCGCCGCCTCCTGCGTGAGGATCAATCGCATACTGGGTCACGCATAAACCCTAAAACCCTAAGTTCTTGACCTAGCTCTACTCGGAGAGAGGAGAGTGGCTACTCGGTAGCGATATCATTTGTACTGTGGCTACTCGGAGAAACATCATAATACATACAGAGAGGCAGGAGTAGGGGTTTTACCTCCTCACGAGGGCCCTGAACCTGGGTAGATCGTGTTGTTTGCAGTGTATTGTTCTTACCTCACGCGGCTACTCGTCGCGTGATCCCTCCCCGAGCACCTCCAGCGTCCTTCGTCCCCACATCTTTAGCCATCCCATGGCATCTGCCGTGACACCACCACGACAGGATCATATTACTTAATAGATGCAAGGGAAGAGTCGGATAGTGTCAATGACACCACCCATACCGCTTCATCTATGCAAGAACGGGAAAGACCATGGAACGTGGCCCAGCTACGTCCCTACTACACTTAGCATAGGCTATATTTACTATTGGAATTGCACGATGTAACAGGCAGCAGGTTTCAGACGCACTCTTTTCCTATCCAGGGTACCTAAGGGGACTGGAGGGTTTTTAATGAGGCGGCTTGCTGACCTAACGTTTCTCATATCAATAAAGAGATGGTTAAACTATGATATCGTTTGTTCCTTATTTCTTTCTGTTAGTTTGTTTTTAATTTTTCTGTTTTTACTTTATTCCATATCAGGTAAGTATTAATTGTTTGGTCATAGTATACTAGGTTTAACATTTTTACAGATTGCATATATAGGTCTTGGGGGCTGATTTCTTGAATAGCACAGCTGTATCTCAGACCCGGCCACGATGCCATTAAGTTATAAGGACCGATTACTTGCAATAAGTACGGTTACAATCTTATAACTGGACAATAGAGCCAAATTTTCTTGATTTCTCTTGTTTAAGCTTGATGTGACTCGCAATAATGTGGCGTGTTTTGCTAACGTATAATCACAATCAGTCATGATGCCCATTGGGACTTGCCTAACCCTGTTTTTATAAAGTTACAGCAGCATTGAATATCCACGCGAAAGCCGGCTTACAATAAAGAGGATCAAAAGGGTCATCCAAACCACAAGTTATGCGGAGTAAAAGGCTACAGCCGGAAACTCACAATGTATTAAGCATAGCTTCAAAACTTATATGTATAGCTATATACTTTGTGCCTTGGTTAAAACGGGTAGTTTTTTCTTAAAACCACAAATCCCTAGACTCGGAAATCTGGGTCTTGGGACATGGGAATTTGAGAAAAGCAACAAACGGTTTAGCTATCAAGCTTAAAACCCAAAAATCCGAGTCTTGGGGACTTTGGGACTTGGGGACTTAAGAAGCAAAGTTCACCCGGTAAAAAAATCCTGAGACCCGGAAACCGAGTCTCATATATGTGGAAAAAGAAGACAGATCAGAATAGCAGCAAAAAGTTTAAGACTGGAAAAAAGTATATCGAGGTGGATGGCAAAAAGGGCCACCAAAGCCATTAAAAGTTTAAGCGTATTACAAACCATGGAAATAGTATCAAAAGTGCACAGGCGCACTATTAAATGAATAATTGTATCAGGAATATTACATAATGCCTATTGGCCGAATAAGTGTTTTTGGGCAAGAAACGGTAAAACTTCACTCGGCATCCATAGCCGAGTCATCAGCAGTGTCCTTGGTGGCCGGGTCTTCGGCTTGCTCTTCTGTGTTCTTCCCTGCCTCCATGTCCGGATTAGTTGCAGCATCAGCACGAGCTGGAGGAGGAACAGCCGGAGTAGACGAGGATGGCGCAGTATCAGCCTCGGCCTTCTTCCTGGCAACTTCCTCCTTCCACCGGGCCAGCATGTCAAAGGGAACAGGGAGATCAGATGGGACCGGCTTGTCTTCAGCATTGTATGGCGGGGTGAGCTTGTGCACATCCAGCTTATCGGCTATCAGGCTTGGCGAGTGACGTACCTGAGCATGGATAGACTTGTAGTCCTTACCAAAGAACCTTGAGCCATAATTTTTAAACTCGGGGAACCCATTCACGAGCGTTGCCGGCTCAAGCCTAGGAAAATAGGCTTTGGCCAAGACAAGGCCGCGGGTTACCCCAACCCGGCAAGATGAGTGTTTCCAATGATCAATGCAGGCGGGGATAGTCGAGCATGCGTCGAGCATCTGGTTCATGCCGCCATAACCGCCAGGCCACTTCACAGCTTCCAGGGTCCACTTGGTACCCACAGAGAATTGCCGGATCACGGCCTTCAGGGTCTTTAGCTTTTCAATGCCGTCTTCATCTTGAACTTCCTCACCCGGACCTGTAGAGTAACAGGAAAGGTAAAGCGATGAGACTCGGGTTATAAGCCCTACAAAACGAGGAATCCGGGTTATAGTCAGCAAGTTAGGATTTTTTACCAATCAGGGAGAGGTAAGTGTCGGAAATAGAGGCCGATACTTTCTTCAGCAAACCCTCAGCGTTCTGGGACCGTTTCTTGTACTTCTTGCAGTGCTTGGACAGGTCCTTCACCTCGGCTTCCAGCTCTTCCCGCAGCTTGGTCTCAGCCTGGAGGATTTCGTTGGTTTTCTCCAACATCTCCTCCGACCGAGTCACGTAAGCCTGCAGAAATAGACAAGGAAAAATCAGTCGGTTGAAGGGTAAAAGCCGGGTATGACAGGTTACACAGTTATGGAAGTACCGAGCAAACTCTATATAGTTAACTCGGAACTTGGGGACTAGATGAGTATGTAAGCAATATTTTTTAAGTTACCTGGTGCTCAGCTGCTAGGGACTCAAGGATATCTCTTTCATTGGTCTTCAGGGAGTAAAGCTCATCTAGCATCCCTTCAAAGTCAAGGTTGCCGAGATTCGGCCTGGAGGAGCTGGGGTTCTGGTTATCCAGAGGCGGGGTCCTTTCCTGTTTTAGCGGGCTGATCCGGGTTGCCTAGGTGTTAGGAGTGGGGTCACCCCTCTGTGATCCCAGAAACTCGACATCCTCATCGGCCGGTTGATGCGTTGGTAGGGGAAACTCGACCTCTTGGTCAACCGGGTTCTTCAGCTCTTCTTCTTCTTCTTCACCGCCAGATGCGGGCTTCACAACATCCTCCGGGTCTTCCATGGCCGGGTTATCGATGTTCATATCCTCAGGGTCACTAAGTGTAACCTTGGCTCTAAGAAAAATAAACAGTTAGTAGATAATAAACGAAAGACGTGGAAAGTAGCGGTATATTGACTAACAAGGAAAGTGAATTACCCGGTATTCACGACGAAATCCGCTGGGAGATCGTTGCTGGACCCGGAAGATGCTGACAAAGAATCAGAAAGTGAGACCCGGAGTTGTCCGGCTAATGGGTGATTCGGAGAAGGATATCTTTGAGGAGTATGGGATGTATGAGTTTGGGAAGTACCGGCTCGGCGAGCGGGTGACGAAGTGATACCCGGGTGAAGAGGATCGTCACCTGGAGAATTCCGGGTTACCCTTCGTTTGGTCGGGGCAGGTTCCTTCAAGTATGATGAATTGGTTAGACGCTGGTTAAGTTCGCACATAATTGCATACGAGTATGGCTTGGAGGTCATGGAGGAATAGGGCACCTTGAAAACAACACTCCGGGTCTTCCTTTTCGCCCCAGCCTCTACCTCCGGCTCAGCCTCACTCTCTTCCGACTGGGTGTCTTCCTTGTCCTCTAGCCCTAGTGAATAAGGATCATTGTCGGAAAGGGGAAACGTTTGGTCTAACAAGTTAATGAAGTAAGTATAAAAAGAACACCCGGATTTACCTTCATCGCTGTCAGACGGCTCCTCGTCTTCCTTCGAGTTTTCGGAAGGGGGAGGGGTTACTATCTTCCAGAACGCGTCATGTTTCTGAGTAAGAAATACAGTGACAAAGGTTAGTATGTGCGCATAAGAAATATCATTCGGATAAAGGGGTGATAGCCGGTTCTTACTGGAGGAGCCGGGTTAGAGCGTGTGAAGGGACTAAGTCCGGATATGCTCCGGATGACGTCAAGTTTTTCAGCCAAGAAGTTCTTCATGGATTTGTTTACATCCGAAGCCGGGTAAGTTTTCTGCAAGTATCGGAGAGAGTCAGTGACATGCCCAGAATAATCGCACATGAGCTTGGGCCGGATGCTGTTTGGCTGGATCCGGCAGCTTACCCAGGTTTTTATCAGATTAAGCCCAATGAGACCTTGCGCAAAAAAAGCACAGCGAGCTTATGAAGAAGAGGCTAGATAGATTGCCTATCGGCCTCGGGTGCGAAAGAGTTCAGATTATCGGATAAGGAAAGAATGTCATCAGAGAAACCCGGCAATGGCTTCTCGCCGGGTAAAGAAGTGTCTTGGCAGTAGAAATAGGTTTCCTGCCAGTGCTTCACATGTGTGTAAAGACTGAGAGTCGGCATCAGAGAGTTTTTACGTCTCTGGATCTAGACCCCTCCACAAACTAGGAGGGCCCCGTCACCGCTCTCCCGGCAGGGTTTGCATTGGAAGAGTTCAAGGAATAAGGCTAAGTTGGGAGAAATGCACAAATAAGCTTCACAGAGGACTATGAAGTGGCAAATGTTAAGCAGAGAGTTGGGGCCGATATCGAATACCCGGAGTTTGTAGTGATCTAGGAGTTCGCGGAAGAAAGGGTGACCCGGGGGGCTGAAACTCCGGATCATGTGCTCGACGAAGACGACCACTTTATCCAGGCCTGGTGTAGGCCGGGTCTCTTCGCCGGGTACCCTCCAGTGAATCTCTGACTGGGCAGGCAGGACACCAGACTCGGCTAGCTCGTCGAGTTTGGATTTGGTGACAGTCGATTTCACCCAATTGGCGGAAATCGACTGACCCGGCTTTTGCTTTCCTGCCGGGATTTTTCCCTTCGACTTGGAACTAGCCTTAGGATCCATGGAGTGTAGATCTAAATGGAGGTAAACTGCGAGTGAGTGAATATTGAGAAACTTGAAGAGCGCAGCTATTCGATATAACAGGAAGAGGAAAAAGTAAAACAACTAAGTACTTGCAAGTTCTGGAAAAGGGATCTAGCCAAGAACACATGGTGGAAGAAATGCTATATTGGAAATTGTAAAGGTGTACTTAGCTAATGGAGAAATAACGGGTGACTTTGGAGCGAGATTCGATCCAAAATGCTAGATTGAAGAAAGGAAACCTAGATCTAATGGATGAGGGACATACTAGATAGATTGTTGATGGAGATGCGCGTCGGCAGCGATTTGCTAGCAGCGGCGGCATCTCGAGAACTCCGGTGGCCTGGATGGAGGCGTGCTTGCGGGCGTTGGCGGCGGCCTTGCGGGCGCTGACGGCGGCGACTGGTGGCGATCTTGCGGGCGATGGCGCAGCTCAGGTGGCGCGGGCTCGTTTGCGGGCTCGTGGGCGCGGGGGTGGAGTGTGGAGGAAGAAGAGAAGGGGAAATGGCGTTTGGATCTAGGGTTAACCCCTGGGGCCAATTTATAGGCGCGGGAGGGAAAACCTAGGTCTGGGCGGTCACTGAGGAAATTTCGGAATAGAATGATCCAGCCCGGATATTTGGGGATAGATATTAAGGTAACCGTTGCAAGATATCCGGATAAAGATTGAGCCGGATTTGGAGCGTACTATTCGGATTAATTGATAGCGATTTGGATGCCGGGTCTGGTCACGTTTCTTTGGAGTGTTAACCCGGGAAATGATGCCTTGACTCGGAAAATACTGGGTTATTATATGGAACGCCCAAAGAGCAGGCCTAGCTATTATCAAAGCACTCTAACCCGGTATATTATGAATTTGAATGTTTATTGTTTTGCAGGGAATAGCGTGCGCTTCATGGTTGATCCTGAGAAGCCCAAGCTATTCTGGGGACTACTGATGGGGGGATGGTAACCCGGTAGGCTCATGCCAAGGTGAAACCCGGCCCGAGGGGAATCGCACAAGACCCGGCCCAAGGTGGAGGAGTTTCTAGAAGGCCCAAGAGGGAACGTAGGCCTTGTAACCCGTACCTTAGGGGTCACGATTAGGAAACTTAGGGTTGTGTGCGGTTTCCGGGTAGGATTCCGGGTGTGCGTTGTACAAGAAGCCAGGGAGTCGGGTAATATATAAACCGGTTCCTAGGGTCAGAGAAAGAGAGAGTTTTACCAGATATTCGAGTATCCTTGTAATACGAGACTTGATAGTTGTAACCCTAGATAGGAGACTCGGCGACATTACAGCCTGAGCTACCAGATCGCTTGATAACATGATTTCCCCTGAGCTAAACCCTCTCCCAAAAACCAGAGTCGATTTGCCCCAAAGTAAGTTACCCCTGGTAACGTCTGCCGTGATTATCCCACGACAGACCTACTCTGTGAGACTGACAGGGTGGACAAGTCCTGTCAGCCGGACGGCGTGGCGACTTCTCGCGACGGCGTCAGCGGGAACACGGAGGTGTGCTCTGTGTCACAGTAGAGATGTCACTTCGTGTACCTTTTATCATTGTTTACTCAGCTGGGTACCACTATATAAGGTGCCCAGCCCCTCCTGCGCGAGGGACGTTGAACCTCAGAGCATTTATTGCGAGACTTAGCACTAGACACGGAGAGAGAGCAAGCAGCCAGCTACTCGGCTGAGAGAGAACTTGTACTGTGGATACTTGGTCGATACATATACAGAGAGATAGGCAGGAGTAGGGGTGTAACCTCCACACGAGGGCCCCGAACCTGGGTTGATCGAGGTGTTTGCAGTGTTTCTGTGCGCGTCTACTCGACGTGCGATCCCTCCCCGAATACCTATAGCGTCCATAGGCCCCAATACTTTAGCCAGCCCATGGCATCTGTCTTTCCCACTCTACGACACTTCGTACCAGCTGATGAAGAAAAGTGACAAGTTCATCTGGACCCAGCAAGATGATGAGGCCTTCTGAGATCTAAAGACCATGTTGGGAACTGCTCCCATCCTGGCATCTCCACTGCCCAAGGAGCCCATGTTGCTCTATATTGCAGCTACCAACCAAGTTGTCAGTGTGGTGGAAGTATTGGAGCGATACGAGGAAGGAAAATTTCTGCAGAGGCCAGCGTACTATCTCAGCGAGGTGATCTCCAATTCAAAGAAAAATTACCCACATTACCAGAAGATGATATATGGAGTCTATATGGCTGCCAAGAAGCTCAAGCACTATTTTCAAGAGCATCCTGTAACAGTGGTGAGGACTGCCCCCATCTCGGAGATCATGGGCAACAAGGACGCAAGTGGCCGAGTAGCTAAGTGGTCCATTGAGATGGCCGCTTATGCCCCGACATATGCAAGAAGAGAAGCTATCAAGTGTAAGGAATTGGCGGATTTCTTTGTTGATTGGGCTGAGATGCAATATGAACCTCCGCTGCTAGAATCCAATTTCTGGAGAATACATTTCGATGGATCCAAGGTGAAGGAAGGACTCTATGCTGGTGTTGTACTCACTTCACCCAAAAGAGATCAACTAAAGTATGTCCTGCAAATCCAGTTCGCAGTGTATAACAATGTGGCCGAGTATGAGGCCTTGGTCCATGGACTCAAAGTGGCTAAAGAGATCGACATCCTATGAATTATATGCTATGGTTATTCAGACTTAATGGTTCAGCAAGCTTTTGGTACTTGGGACGCACTGGAGGCCAACTTGGCATCATACTGGTTCCTTGTCCAGAACATCTCCGGATACTTCAATTGGTATGAGTTCCATCACATCCACCAAGCTGAAAATGATGTTGCCGATACACTGTCCAAGTTGGGTTCATCTTGGCAGGCCATCCCGGCAGAAATTTCTCTGGAGCATCTCCGGAAGGCATCCATCAAGCCGTCGCCCGAGTTGGATTCAACCTTTGTCCCGGTCAATCCGGAACCATAGGTTGTTTCAATGGAAGTACATGTGGGGTGCATCATGGAGAACTTGGGGACTGCTTCCCTCATCTCAGGGACTGCTTTCGTCAACTCGGGGTCTGCCTCCCAGAACCCGGGGACTCGTTTATCCATGTTGGAGTCTATAATGTCGGCTAAAAACAATGGAGGTTGATGAGCCTATGTTTCCTCTCCGACCGATACCCGGATGGGCACAACCAATTATGTCCTACCTGGAGGATGGTACTTTACCGAGTGATGAGATCTTGTCCAGACAGATACAGAGAAAATCCAAGGGCTACACCATCATCAACAAGGAACTGCACAAGAGAAGTACCACATGAGTGGTCCAGCGCTGTGTTGAGCCGAAAGAGGGATAAGAAATTCTTGGGGAGATACATAAGGGGGAGTGTGGACACCACGCCTCATATCGGGCCTTGGTGAAGAAAGCATTTTGGCATAGCTTCTTTTGGCTTACTAACTTACAACAAGCAGAAGATTAGTAAGGAATTGCAATGGGTGTCAAAGATACACCAGCAAGATCCATATGCCAGCCTCCGAACTTAAGACCATTCCCATCACTTGGCCATTTGTAGTATGGTGCTTGGATATGGTGGGACCTTTCAAGCCAGCTCGGGGCAACATGACTTACATCTTGGTCATGGTGGACAAATTTACCAAGTGGATTGAGGTGAAGACAATCCGGAAGTGTGATGGGCACACGACTGTGACCTTTCCGAAGGATATTATCCTTAGATATGGCTACCCGCATGACATCATCTCGAAATGGGACAAATTTTGCTGAGGGAGCTTTTGCTTGGCTCTGCAAGGAGAAGATGATCTGACTAGACATTGCGTCAGTTGCACATCCAGAATAAAATAGGCAAGTGGAAAGAGCCAATGGCATGGTTCTGTCCGGGATAAAACCTCAGTTGATTGAGCCACTGCAGAAAACTCCATAGTGTTTGTTGGATGAGCTACCAGCGGTGTTGTGGAGTCTAAGGACTACCCGAAACCGATCTACCGGGTACACGCCTTTCTTCCTCGTATATGGGGCAGAGGTCGTGTTACCAACCGACATAGAACATGACTTGCCGAGAGTGACCCTCTATAGAGAGGTAGAGGCAAGAGAAGTCCGAGAATATGATGTTGATTTGCTAGAAGAAGCAAGAGAGTTAATTCTGTCGAGATCAGTTGTATATCAAAAGAATCTGAGACGCTCTCATAGCCCGAAATTGAACCCAAGGGTGTTCCGAGAAGGATATTTTGTGCCTAGGCTTGTGCAGCGCACGGCCCGGATGCAGAAGCTCTCCCCTCCATGGGAAGGGCCATTCATTGTGAGCAAAGCCCTGCACAATGATGCATACTATCTCATTGATGCACATGAACCACAGAAGAACAGGATGGACAAGTCTGGAGAAGAAACTAAGCGCCCTTGAAATGGAGCCCTACTTCGTGGTTTTCATTCTTGAAAATGCACTGTATGTATCTCCTTACCGAGTTGAAACTATGTCCGAACCCCGAGAAGAAACTCGGGGACTGACTGTGCCAAACCTGTTGTGTATGCTTAGTTTACTTATTCTTTTATGCCGGTTAATTATATCGGAATTTCGCATGTCGATCTAGTAGTGTGCGTATAACTAAGAGCCAACTCTTCGAATTTGCTTCTGTCCTAAACCCGGCTTCATGGCAAGCAAGAGAACAAGATTAGGGTTAATGAACACATGAAAAACGACTAAGGAAATAAAGAGTTAGCAACCCGACATAAGATGTTTTTCTTCCTGTTTTTGCTAAGTGTTGGACAGTTTTAATTCTTATCTTAGAGTTGTGAGTATTGTATACTTGGTTTTGAAAATCTCGTGACTCGAATGTCAAAAAGCCACAAGTGACAGGCAAGAGCAGAGAAGAAAAAAGTCGGGTGGATAAGAAAACATACTCGGGGACTCGACTTAAAGAAATCCGGCACTCAGCCAGTCTTGTGCAAACTTAATTAAAATCAAAATGGCAAATATAAACGTATTCATTACATCCGCACCCGGCATACTGGGGATCTGACGAATTTAAAAGATTGTTTGATAGGCATTTAGGCTGCAGCTGAAGGAGTTGAATGTAAGGTCCCCTAGAACTACTGTTCAAGGACACCTCCGATATGCATACATTCACGATCCCAGATCACACTAGTCATCAACAACATATCAAGTTGGTACCCAGATACAATATCCATTACACGATTGCATAAAACACCTACAAAGGTACATTGTCACATGACCAAGTCTAAGACAATGTGCCACGCAGGGCAAACACACAACACACACAGCGGAAGACTAAACACACACAAACGTAGCAGAGCCCAAGTCACGCCTTAACCTACAGGCTGCTGACCGGGAGACGATCCTAGTTCGCAAAGCCATCAGCTCCGTACTCCTCTTCGTAGATCTCCTTCTGAGGCTCCTCCTCGAAGTCTGGCAAGTAAATACTAGGGACGCAACCAATATGAGTACATTTGAATGTACTCAGCAAGACACCCATCATGTAGCTTACCAACATGAAAGTATGCTTATATAGTGGAATAGGTAAGCTATACATAGGGTTCACTATCAATGATATATGTAAGATATATCATAGTTGATTTTGAAAATCTCTATATGTTCGTTGAAGAAGATACTTCAAAAGAAAATAATATAGTTTTCTTTCTCTTGTAGATATCACATGTACAAGAGGTTTTGTAAAATTTTGTTAAAAGAAGATTTTCTCTTTGCAAAACTTCTTGGAATCAACTTCCAGTTTTTGTTTTAGAAAAGAAAGATTTTCTTTGCAAAACTTCTTGTAAAACAACTTCTGGATTTTCATCAACGGTGCCTCTACGGTACAAGATTTCCCCCTTTCAGTACTTCATAAGTTCTACTCCTTTTTGATAACATTGAAACAATGCTAGCTACATGGCCATTCAACTTTCCATATCCGAGGACGCGGCTATTCCGAATAGTTTGACTCTCCAAATGAGTACACAATCCACCAGATCCAGTACATCCGCCGTGAACAACCACGGACTGTAACAACAGTATGTCAACATCATATAACTGATCCTAACCATACACTATGTCCAAGATAGAATATGTCTATCTCTTCAGTTGAGTGTAATCTCCCCGGCACCAGGTCCCACCCCGTCAGGACGGGAGACTCAACTGTCGCACCCGGGGGGTAACTTACTTCCTCAATTGGTATGTCTCGTATATACCACCTAGCGACAATCGGTTCGAGGGCTCGACAACCCTTATAGAAAATTGAGATAGAACACACACTAACAAGAACAAACTTCAAGTTAAGCCTCGTGCCCATGTTGGGGTAAAGTGGCAGTACGGTAAAGGTTGTCCGGCAAAGACTAGGTTATGTGTCATTTTTGTAAAACACCATTTTCCCAAAAATGACCACTTCAGTAATCCTCCGGTGGATAAGGCTCAGCTTTCCACCGGGTTTTCCATAAAGCCTTTGTTTTGCAAAAACATATTTTTAGGATGTCCCTTAGGGACTTATATCTTTGGTGGTAATAAATACCATATGGTGGCTATGGGCTTGGTAACACCAAGTATCAACTACTGGCATAGTAATAGTATATAATTTTAATAGTATTAATAGTCACTCGAAAATAGTTTTTGGTAATCAAAGTTTTGTAAAACTTTTCAGAAGTAAAACATGCATGATAGATAATGATAAGTGTAGTAACAGCAAGCATCAGGATGGCTTGCCTTAAAACTCTTAGTGTCCCTGGCCTTGAAGTAGCTTGAACTTGACGCACAACTCCACAACTGTTGTTGTAACATCCCAAGTATGAAAATCACCTTTAGAATGTTTGCTAATTGTTATTTTATGTTTTGCATCATGGCATCTTAATCATTGCAATTGTTTTCCATTTGTTTGCATTTGTTTTCCCTTGTTTTCTATTTGATTTTTCAAACCAAATTCAAATAATTGTTTCATACTTGTGCTGTCACAATTTATCAAATGAAAATTCCAATCCAAAACATTACTTTGTTTCCATTAAACTTTAAAGTTCAAACTATCAAATGGTTCTTTTAATAATTCACTTAATTTAATTTGCATTCATATTCAATTAAAAATTCCAAACAGCAACCATTTGAAATTTATGAAAATTACAAAAACAAATCAATCAATTGTTTCTGATAAACATGTATTTTAAAAAGCTTTTAAAGTGCTTAAGTTTCAATTAATCACTTAATTCAAATATTCAATTAAATTCAATTATTTTCCAAACAGCAACATAAATCAAAATTTTGGGAAACAAAAGGTTACACATTGCTGTTTTATAATAAATAACTCATACATTTTTTTCCTAATTTTTCTAACCACTAAAACCCTTTCTTTTTCTTCCTTTTTCAAATCTGCAAAAAAAAACAAACAGAACAAAAAATAGAAAGAAAAGCAGAGAGAGAGGGGCAGGCCAGCAAGTGGGCTGCGCCCACCAGCCAGGCCCAGCCCACAGCCTGCTTACCTTTTCGCGATCGTCACCTACCTCTGTACGGATTTCATCCGTGCTATCCACGTCGATGCAGAGGAGCAGCAGATGGCCGCGCTCGCTCCTCCTCCTCCATATAGCTGCCCTAGGTCTCCACCCCTAGCCCTAGTTCTTCCTCCACCTCTCTCTCCCCCTGCCGCCGCCGTTCTTTCTCTTTCTCTCCCTCTGCAACTGCTCCTCCCATCTCTGAACCTCACCACCGAGCGCCACCCTCAGAATCCTCGACGATCGCCGCCACCATGCCCCTCCTTCCCTCTGGCTAGCATTGGGAATCGTTACCCCGTCGCGTCCTCGACCTCATCGACACCACAGCAGCCACGGGGACCTCTCGGATCGACGCCGCCGTCCACTTCCTCGCCGTCGCCGTCGACTGCTGCACCGTCCCCTCCTCCGTTTCCCTCACAGTGAGCTCACCTCCCTCTCTCCCTTCCCTCTCTGTCACGAGCACGCTCAGCACGCCCACATCACAACGCACTCGTGCACGCAGACAGCCAGCAGCGCTGCAGCTCACCGCCGGTGACCACCGTCGCCTCGCCATGGTTCAGTTAGCTGAAACTTATTCAGTTTCATCAGTTATCGCGTTAGCTGAAGCTAATCCTCACTGCGCGTCCTCTACTGACAAGAATCGATTCGCCACCGCAGTGGCAACAGCACACGCACGCGCTCACGGGGTCGAGGGTTCGATCCCGGCCCTTTGCGGAATAAAACCCCAATTTTTGCACAGCGAGCGCTGACAGGTGGGCCTCCCTGTCAGCGTCACTGCAGCCACGCGCACGCACGCGGGCCACCGTGGCCCAGGGGCCCCTCTGTCAGTGGCTTGGGCTAGTCACCGCGAGGTGCAGTTTGTTTCTGCCTTTTTCTTTTTAAGATTAAATCCAAATCTTTTACAGATTAGTCCCTGTATTCAAACTGCAAATATCTTTTGAATTTCAAATCCAAATAATACAAATGAAATATGTATTATGCACCAAATTTAATTCTCTACATGATTACATCATTTGTTTTCTGTTTTGAACATTTCAAATTGTTTCAAAATTCAAATTCAAACAACTCCTTTTAAATTTGGTTAATTTCATAACTAATTCAAACTTAATTCAATTATCACATATAAAATATGTTTTCCATGCTAAATTAAACCACCTTTTCAAATATAAACTTTATGTTCTGTTTTGAATAATTAAAATTGGTTAAATAATTTAAACCTTGTTTAAATCATTAAAAATTGCTAAATTCATAACTTGCTCAAATTAAATTATTTTTGAACTTACAAAATATGTTTTCAAACCAGAAAATTATAAACCTTTCAAATATGAAGTTGATTTAATGTTTTGAACAAATAAAAAATTCAAATAAATTCATACTTGAATTAAATTCATTTAAATCTTGTTTAAACTTGTTTAATTCATAAGTAATGTATTCTAAATCCTTTTTCAACAAGTGAAACATGTATTCCACCTAAAATTTTGTGTTCTTTTTAAATATGAACTTTGTTATCTGTTTTGAACAGTTAAACTTGATGAAAACAAAAAATGATTGTGTAACTCCTTTAAGAATCAAATTTTCATAACTTAATAAATAAATTTCCAAACTTGGTAAACTTCATATCAAATTGAATCTATTATTGTTTCCTTATTGTTTCCATCATCCATGCATCATGCTAATCCACTTTCACATGTTGTTTAGTTGTAGATCATTTAATCCAACCATAATTCATGGGCTTTCCATATGCAATCCAAATTGCATGTGGGTCCATTTAATTATGTTATGTTACCATGTCAACTAGTTTATTTTTGATGCATCAATTAAATTGTCATGCATCATCCCATGATTGTGCATAATGCCATGTTATTGATTGTTTGTCTCTTTGCGTTGTTTGCTTGCTTCTTCTCGAATAGACGACGACGTTGAGACAGACGAGCTTTACGACACTACTTCTGAGGAGTTAGCTCAGTACCAGGCTACTGAGTTTGCAGGCAAGTATTCACTCACATGAACCATTGTGTTCCTTTCAACATTGGATACCGATACTTTCCGTTGTCTATTCTGCTAGCCTTATGAATCGATGCTTGTGTTCCGATCCTATCACATGTTATCCTTTAACCCTGATATAGCCTCACCTCCACACCTATAACCCCGTTGCTTGTTGCCCGTGTCTTACTAGCATGCTTAGGGTTGTTTGCTCGAGTCTGTTGTCGTTACTTTCTATTACCATGTTACTTATGTTCTGGGGCTCGATGTTTAAACAATAACCTGTTAATGTTGTGGGTAATAATAATTTACTGATAAGGCACCGGCAGGAGGCCCGGCGTGGTTTTGAGTCCTGCTAGTGTCGATCCTAATTAGGAAAAGGGTCTTGTCTACTGATCCATGATGAGCGCACTATCCGCATGTGGGAAGCGTGTATGGGCGCCCCCCTCAATTTGATTCGATTCGCATCTCGTCCAAATCGCCTCATTTAGTTCGGGTTTTCCATTTGCCGCATGCATATATATTTGCGAACCCAGGCCAGGGTGGAACTTTTGTAGTCGGCATTTAGGGAGACACGTTCTTAGAGTTCTATGAGGGTCCCCTTTTCTTCGTGGGGCTTGATTAGCCGTGCGCTCAACTGCACGGGGTTCTTTGGGCTTGATGCGAAGAAGAGTTGAGTTGTGTTGAGTGCCCCGCTTGGTGGAAGGCATTCCATCTGGCGGGTTATTCTTACGTGTACGGCCAAATTGGTGCACCCCTGCAGGGTAAATCTTCTCGAGAAGCCGTGTTTTCCGCGGTTATGGTTGACTTGGTGAAAGTACTGGCTAACAAGTACTCAGAACAACTTACACCTAACTAATGATAACTTGACTAGTAATAGGTTTATTGACACAATAACCTAAACCATCATTAATCCAACTGTGTGAGTTATCGTCGGATTGCTTCTTTGGATAAGGGGTGAGATCCAGGATGGGTTTGTTTGGAGTTAGTTGTTAGTTGGTTACGATACGCTATCTTATCTTCTTTCTGTTTAGCCGGAAGTGGTAGTAACTCTGTAGTTGGTTAGAGCAGCCAGCTGCCGCATCTTTTATATCCTCTATTTCTTCCGTTGAACCCAAAGCATCTGTGCTTGGTGTTGACGGGTACACTTTGGTGAATTGTGAGTCTTGCTTGCCAGTACGTTTATGTACTGACCCCTTTGGGGCTGTGGTTTCCGCAGACTACGTTTCCGAGGATCCCCATGGTGGCTACTACGTGGAGTACGACGAGATTGCTGACGAGTAGATAGCGGACCCGGGCAGGATCCGAGACTTCGTGGATGGGCTCCGTTTTCTTTTCATTCCCGGCCTCTTAGGCCTATTTGGATTTGTCTGTACTCAGACATGTTGAATGCTTCCGCTGTGATGTAATGATGAATTGTTGGGACATGTGTCCTCTGGATGATTGTATTTGCTATCTCTGCTCTAGTGAGAGCTATTTGCAACTTATTTCCATCTTTTGTGTCTTAGAGATATGTTGTGCTATCATTTCGTTAAAAGCCGTTGACGTACCATGTGTGTATGGTATGAAGTACGTCAATGGTAGTGTCCTGATTTCTATGGGATGGTTTACGTAGACGATGAACAGTAGGGGTTGGTTGTCACACATACGTGTGTTGGACTACTCGTAAGAGATGCGGGTGCAGGTAGGCCCCGTAATCCAATCATCTGCTGTTCAACGGAACTGCGAGTATCCTCTAGAAGTCCGGGTGCGACAGCTGCTTCTTCTCCTTCGTTTTCTAACGTCGTAAAAGAATAAAAGACACACACTCAAAACTAAAGGCCAAACAACTAAACAAAACAATACATACATCAAACAAACTTATACTAGCGCAATCACTCAAAAGTTATCGAGAAAACTATCTCACGGAACTCTCACGGTACATAACTGTCGTCAGATAATCATATGGTTGAGAAACCATATTCCACATCCAAAATATCATATATGGAGTGGGTGTACCACTCTCATAATAAGATATTCAAGAAGCTAAAAATATAGCTTGTGGGCACAAAAGGTGAGACTACTAAAATAATAACAATCAATCAAAGCAATACCCATGGCAGTGGCCAGTGGGTATTAACAACACACAAGCAATCATCACCAAACAAGTTCATGACTAAACTAATGCATAGATAAAAAGATACTACTAATCACCACAACCAAACTATCACAACAATATCATAAGTACAATACTCATGCTAAGGTATTTACTAAGAAAATTTCCAAACATCAAGCAAACACACCACAAATGAATAGGCTAGATACATACTATGCTAATGTCTACTCAAAGTTATGAAATCCATCAATCATGAAAATAACCAAATGAAACATTAGCTCAACAAATGGTAACAAGACATAAAGTACATCCTAACACACAATCATTACAAGGGATAATAAAGCTAGAACATACATAACAACAGGAGTCCACTAATAGCATTCTAGTATGAGAATTCTACACAAGCATGCCCTAAGAAATAATTGTATTCTACAACTATAGCAACAAGCAACTCAAGAAGTCAGGGCATAATAGAAGGAGTAATAACATCCTAAACATGCTAGAATGAATCATACACTTATAAAATAAAAGACAACAATCCTAGAGCAACTCAAACAATCTAGTGGTGACACTAGTTCATCACTCGAGAAGCAAACATCAATACAAGGATGCATAATCTTAAACAACCAACTCATGAATATAAATACTCACTAACAGCACAAAAACCTTACACATGCTAGTAAGCAAATACAGTAAAATAATTCTATGAAAACATCTACTGAGCAAACATCAATCCATTATAGTAATACATGCTTTTCTAATCCATTAAATAGCAAGCAATCAAAATACATGATAAACAACCAGTAGCTATGCACTCAATACAAGCTCAACTAAACACTTTCAAAAATCCAAACACTCAATGCAATCCATCCACAAATAAATTATCAATCACAAGGAAAACATTCTATTTGCAAACAACAATCAATTTAACAAAACAATAGTGTGGCACTTCTTAACATGATACTCCTAAGGGAATATTATGTTAACAAATGAAACACACCTAAACATACTAGGATTCACAAAGAAATACTAAACACGTCAATCAAACAAGTAAAACAAACAACCATTTTCCTTGGTGGAAAATACTAGACAAACATATAGTAATGCATGCTATTTTCACACAAGTGTATGGTTGGGGAGGTGCATCCCTAGAAAAAATAAAATGGGAACAGTGGGTTATGGGCCCACTAATACCAGGACATTTAGAGGTAACAAAGACTCTGGTCACACATGACAAAGTTAATATAACAAAGCAATCAATACAAGGCTATTCATACTAGTGAAAACAAGCAACACATGTTACACATGCTTTGATATAAAATAAGGTGCAAGCTAACAGAGATGATAACATCAAAATAACAGTACCAAAATGGTACTGGTCTCAACTCAAGCATAACACAAACTTAGGTAAACCAATCCTATAAAGATTGTTTCACACAATATACCAAATAATAAAACTATGAAAATAACAATTGCTACTTCTATTTTTATTCTACTTTCCAAACATGCACACACTTCCTAAGGTATATGTACTGCAAGGAAACGACCTAATAACAAGTGGTTACACATCTATACATGCTAGGAAACAAGTCTCAAGCAATCAAACATTTTATTTCAAACAAGTGCACACATAAATAAGAAAACAGAAAAGCTGATGTTTCTATTTTTGCTCACCAAAAATAATCTAGGGCTCCAAAAACTAATCCAAGCTAGTAATAGGTAGTTCTAAACATATACAAACTCATCCAATTGGATTTACCTCAAAAATAATTTTTAAATTCCTTCTAAAAATCCTAGAAAAGCCTACTGGTCATTTACCAAAATGGATGGCATTTCCATTTGGCAACTGACGTTGATGTGAGGCCAAGTCCTAATGATAGATCTATTCAATAGATATCCAAAAAAATTATTTGACCAAAATGAATACAGATCCAAAAATTTATGCCAAAAATGGCTAAACAGACAGTCTGTGGCAAAATACTTATTGTGACAAAAATAAAAGTCAAAACTTAGATCTACGAAGTTTTGTTGATTTTAATTTGCAATAAATCTATTCTAACAAGGCTAAAGTAAACAAGAATATTTCCGCACGGATTTAAAAAGAAAAGGAAACATAGGGCGGGCTGGGGTTTCCACGGGCACGGCCCAAGTAGTGCCCGAGGCGGCCCAAACGCACGGTGCGCGCACGTCCACACGTGGGGAAAATGCGTTTGACGGGGGCCATTGATCCTCGGATCAACGCCCCACGTCCTCTCTTCTTCCTCTATCCATCTCTCTCTTCTTCGAGCGACGGGAACGACGGGGTGGCCGGGGGCTCACCGTGGGGGCTCGGCGAGGATGGCGCGTGGTCGGGGAGGTGTGCATGCACCAGCAGAAGTCGAGGGGTGATGGATTCGGCGGCGCCCGTGGCCTCAGGCGGCGGCGTGCGGCCGGGCGCCCGCGGCGGCGACTCGGATGGCGGCGGCGTTTCTGCACTAGAACAACCACGAGGATGGGTCAGGCAGGGTCAGTGGAACATGGGGAGTACAACTAGGGTGGTGATGAGGGATGGTATGGCCCAGGTGTGGTGCACCACCCTGGTCATGCTCTCGGTGGCCGGCGATGGAGCTCACAGGGGCCACGACTAGGCTCCTCCTTGCTTGGGGAGTGAGTGAGGGGGTGTCTGTGTCTAGTGGTCAAAGGGACTAGAGTGGGATGGCTTATAGCCATGGGTTTTGGTCAAATGGCAAAAGTGCCCTCGGGCTCATGCCATTGGCATTGGGGCACTCTAGGGCATGTCCAAAGTTGCCACTGTGCCAAAGGGGCAAGTCTAGTAAGGGGGCGAATCAAAATTGTCTCTTGGAGTGGAGGAGAGGCAAGAGCAAGACCACAAGGGCCAAGGTATGTGTGCCCATACCTTGCCACCTCACCTTGTCCCTTCTCTTTTCCACACTAGCAATCTTTCTCCACAAGGCTTCTAGAAGCAAAGAAAACTGTCCTTGGTCAAGTACACAACTTGGTCAACACCCTAGGAAAATTCTCACTTCAAAAACTTGCAAGAAAAGGTAAGGAAAACATATGTCCAAAATTGTATCTGTCACTGTTCAAAAATTCAGAAAATTCAGTTAACACTTAGGAATTTTTCTAAGTGTTGGAAAACAGTGAAATGAGCAAAAAGTTTGGATTGTTTTCAGAGACCAAATGGAATACAAAATTTGTTTTCCAAGTTTAAGTTTGTTAAATATGTTGTAAACTTTCAGGAAAATCTTTTGAAAACAAATTTCAATAGTTTAAGGCCATGAAAACAAAGTGGGAATAGGTGTACTTTCTGTTTTTCTCTGTTTTCTAAAATTGCCTTTTCTGCCTTATTTTTCTTCCACAAAAACAACAAGAAAAAGATTATTTTCCTTATTTCACAAATCAAACCAAGATTATGGATTTGTAGTCCATATATCAAGGAACAATTAAAAGTCAAGAAAACATAAAATAACATATTATAGCCTAGTGAAAACAAAGGTGGAAAATAGGTACTTGGCTATATTTAAAGGGAATAGTTTTTATAGAAAACTTAAAAGAAAACTTTCATAAATTATTTTGAAATTTTATTTTCTTGGATCCAGCAAATATAAAAGTTTATTTTAATATGCGAAAAAGAATGATCCAAGTCTTGGAATAAAAATCCACTCAAGTAACATGAGGGAAAACAACACGGAAAATTATAAAAGTGCTTTTCAGAAAAATTTGGTATTGGTTCTAAGATGAAGCAAGAATTGAATTGCATATATTACTAATATCATATACACATGTTGGTTCAGACAATCATGTTGTTAGAAAAAAATTGTTGGCCCTAATTTTTGTCTTCCTTAACCACATTACAAGGTTCCAAAAACTAGGGTGTGACATCGAAGCTGTGTCGGTTCCTACCATGATGGTGGACTCGGTGGATGTGTCGGCCATGATAATCTCGGTGGCCGTCTCGGTGTCCACCTCGGCGATGATCGTCTCGGTGGCAACAGTCTCGGTCGTGGTCGTCTTGACGATGGTGGTCTGGTCGACCTCGGCCTCAATCTCCTCGTCAACATCCTCGGAGCCTTCATCTGCACCAACATAACCTTCAGCCTCGACAAAGGTCTTGTGCTCACCTGCATTGATATAAGAAGTTTAGCTAGCGACAAAGAGCATAAGTACAAAATGCGAGATAGAAAAATGTGCAACTTACTCTCCAAGGCAGAGATCTTGGTGATAGAATCCACCAGCTGCTGCTCGGTCGCGGCTGTTGAAAATAAAGAAAATACGAGTAGAAAAATTGATGCAAGAAGCATATTCGAAATCTGGGTGTGAGAAAATAGGACCTTTCTCTCCCAGCTATTTCTGGAGACGCAGGTAGTGCTCGGTAAGATCACGATGGGTCCAGAAAAGCCTCTGGTACAGTTTGGCTCGGGTTTCTGTGCAAACCTGAAAATAAACAAATGGAATTTGAGTTTTGAAGATTTGAACCAAGTAACCTCAACTCGGTCGATTGCTACAGTGCTGGTGGAATATGCAACCGCCATGGTCACCTGGCCGATATTAGCTTGGTTCCAATCCTTGCGATAATGGTCCAACGGCCACAGCTTCTTCCCATGATGAGTGTCGGAGATGTACCCGATCTCGTTGAGGCTCACCTCCATGTGCTGCTCGCGCACTCCTAGTCCTTTGTGCGGGACTATCTGCGTGTACGAGCTGATCGTTAGAGTGTCTGCTTTCGGCTGCCCGGACCGACCCTTCTTAATGGGCGCATAAGATTTCTTTGACCGAGTTGTCAACGAAAGCTTTTCGAAGACAAGCATCTTCCTCTCGGTGGTCTTCTTGGAAATACCCTGCGTAGGCGCAGAGGCTTTTTTCGGTGGAGGCGGAGGAGCGGACCGAGTCACAGGTCGCTGTTGTGTTGGAGGGATGATTGGCTACTGGGTAGAAGGGGGAGTTTCTACTGGTGTTGCTACTAGTGCTGGGGGAGTTGGTGTTCATATTGCTGAAGTGGTTGTTGGTTGTGCTGTAGGACTTGTTGTTGGTGGGGCTTGCTGCTGCACTGTTTCCTCTCATTGCTACTGTTGTTGTGGTTGCTCTAGAGCCTGCCCTAGGTGTTCCGGAGCCTCGGTATTTTCCATCTCGGTGCCTGTGTTGCTGGCACCAAGGTCTTGGTGTTCCTTCTCTGGGATCTGCACCGCCGGCATGTCCATGGCATTGACTTCCGGGTTCTCGACATCAAGGTCGATGTAGCCGCTTGCGTCCAGGAGCTGGATCATAGGAGGGAGCGTCGATGTCGGCGGCATCAAGACATGGCGTCTCAGCATCAAGGTGAATGCGGAGGGCTCGGTCATGTCAATATGGATAGGGACCATATAAGAAGAAACAAGAGGAAAGAGAAATAGATGCAACTGAATCAACTTGGACAGAAAAAGCAAGAAAGAGAGAAAACGCTAAGGCAAAGAAAAGGCATCTCGGAGATAACTTACCCATCCGACATAGGCCGCCTGTTCCTGCGGCTGGTTTGGCCCTTGTTCCTGGGATTCTTCTGCCTCTTTGGCGGGGGAGCAACTGCGCTGCTCCCAGGTCTCTTTCTTGCCTTCACGGGCGCGGCCACAGCTACGGGCTGCGGATCTATCACCTACTCTCCCAGATCAACTGAGGCCGAGGGAAAAGGATGCGCAAATGAGAGTGTAATAGGATCAAGTACCTCTACAATAAAGCAATCGTCATCAATTTCTTCATCGTCATCGGACCAATCACGGATAGAGGCTGGAACTCGGGACTTACCGGGTTGGGCGGCAAGCAGAGCATCCGAGATGGGCAAGTTTTCCTCGTCATCATATTTCTGAGTGTCATCCTCAATTCGGTCCTCACCCGAGTGGTCCGCTGGAATTTCGCCGTCCTCCTCTCGCTGGCGGGGAAAGATCTGTGCATGCAAAACATAAAGCATTAGTTCCGTGATAATGTGATCTCAGAGCATACCGAGATGAATGTAACCCGGCAAGGTTCGAGATACTTACCTTAGGAACCTGGTTTGCTCTGTTGTAGGGCTTAAGGCCCCACTCCCAGTCATTACCGAGATTGGTCTTGGCGATCGCCTTGATCTGAGTAACCACCTCCGTCTTGATGAGCTCGAAAGTGGTAACTCGAGTGGGATCTCGGTGCCCACTCATAAAATACATTTTGTGGGCCCGGCGCTGGAGGGGAAGAGCTCGGCGGCTCACCCAGGTGGCGATAATATCATTGCTGCAGAGGCCAGCTCGGAGGAGTTGGAGAAGTCGGTCATGGACGAGATTGACCTCGGTCACCGTATCTCGGAGATGATAGTCCCAGTTCACCATGTCGGTTGGGGGACTATCATAGAAGATAGGAAGGCATATAAGATCAACTTTGTGAGGGGGGGGGGGGTTGTTGACGTAGAAGAATCCCCGCTGCCATTTTCGGCAGGATTCCAAGCCCTGAATCTGGGGAAACTTGGAACCCGGACGCGGAAGCACCATTGCAGCTCCGCACTGCGTCATGTTCTTGGGTGCCCTCCGGTCCGCCAGGTTGGGAATGACCTGTTTTTGGAAGGTGAATTATTTGCTCGACATCTCGACAGGGGAGTGGATGCCAAGAAAAGCTTCCGAGAAGGTGACGAAAGAAGAAAGTGTGGTGATGGCGTTTGCGGGTAGATGATGAAGTTGGAGGCCGAAATGGAAGAAGAAATTAATCATAAAGGGAGAGACGGGGATGACAAAACCCCATTCAGAGTGTCCGAGAAAGACGACGTACTCATTTTCTCCGGTTTCCGGATGGATTTCTCCGTCTGGATTCTGGCACAGGACGCCTGCCGGGATGCGCCAAGTATCCAGTTGCCATTGGATATCCATGTCCTGGACTTCAGATCCAGCCTAGGCGGCACGCGTGGATGCGGGTCCCACAAGTTCCAACTCTTCCACGACTTCGAGCTCCATTGCGCGGCTTGGCGATTCCGGCGCGTCCGAGATGCTTGCGAGAGCGGGGAGGATCTCGGGGCGCAGTGGTCGAAGAAGCGCGGCGACGGCGTGGAGGATGAACGCCGTGGTGGTGCGGGTGCGACGAGAAGCTTGGTGACGGGCGGCGCAGAGATGATGCGGTGGTGAGTAGATCCGATGTTGAAGAGCTCGGATGCGGCAGCACTCCGGTCTGTACAGCTGCACGGGGGCATGGCGGTGTCCTCGGGAGCGCGGCGGCGTTCATATGCGCACGGTGGAGCAGAGGAGCGCTGCGGTTGCGAGCGGTGGAGAGGAAGAAGATTAGGGGGCATATGACGAAGGAAACGAAGAGGAAGGGGTAGTGCGGGTATTTATACCCCGTGGAGTGATAACTTCCCCGGATTGACCGTGGGTAAAAAAGTGGAACCGTGGCATTTATCCCGCACAAAAAACGCAAGAAGCGGATTTACAGCGCGTAACATGAGGAGTGAATCCCACGATAACCGCAGCGTGCACTAGAGGGTGCCGTAACAGACGCGACTGCTGGTGGGGTCACGCACAGGAGAGAGCGTCGGCGCGGTTGCGCGCGGGCATCGAGGCGACATGCGCGGCAGTTCCGTGCCACGTGTTGCTTCCACCGCACGAATAAAATGGGACGCCAGTTCCACGCACTGTTTGAACCTGTGGAAAAATGACTAAGTGTTGGGATCTTGGTAAGATCGAAACTTTCGAGAGCATCTCGGATTTTTGTGGAAATCCATAACTATCATTGCGGATTGAATCTGAGTTCGAGATGGTAGTTGAGCCGAGATAATAGTATCTCGACCCAGATATTCTAGAGATTATTGATTTAAGCTGGCACGGCCCACCGTCCGAGTACAGTGGACCATACCAGCTTCGGGGACTAATGTCGTGGGGCTACCCCTGAGTAGGGTCAAGCTTGGTCTTGATTGGTTATGTTAGGTTAGGCCCAAAGAACAGACAAGAGAATGTTAGGGTCCACCTCTTGGCAAGATTCCCCTATTTCCGTCAAATCCGGAAGTTTCGGGCTCTAAGTAGTCCTAGAACTCGCTAGAGAGAATTCGACGCCGCTGAAGCCGTTAGAGAGCGAGGGAATCTTGTCAGCCCACACCCATGCCACACTATAGCACACATGGTATGGAGTGCAATGGGATTTGCTGGCATTCAGACTATTTGGAGCCACCCCTCTGGAGAAACCATTGCCCCGTTGGGGAAAAAGACGGAACTGACATTCTGCCCCATCTACGTGAACCGGAAGGGGGTAGCAAAGTGGAACTAACTGTTTGGTTGTGTTAGGTTAGGCCCAAGGAACACCCAATACAATGGTACGGCACACCTCTTGGCAACATTCCCCAAGGTCCGTCACACCCAGGAGTTTCGTGCTCTCATTAATTAGTCGTGGAACCCGCGAGAGAGAATCCGACACCGGTTAAACCCTAACACACAGAGCGAGGTAATCTCGGGTATCCAAGAACATGACACTCTAACACACATGATATGGTATACCATGGGATTTGGTGGCATTCAGACGATCCGGAACCCCCCTCCGGAGAAACCATAGCCCCGTTGGGGAAAAAGTCGGAACTGTCGTTTTGGCGCCTCTACGTGAGCTGAAAGGGGGTAGCAAAGTGGAACCAACTTTTTGGTTGTGTAAGGTTAGGCACAAGGAACACCAAATAAAATGTTATGGTCCACCTATTGGCAAGATTCCCCTAGTTCCGTCCAATCCGGGAGTTTCGGGCTCTAAGTAGTCATGGAACCCGCTAGAGAGAATCCAACGCCGGTGTAGCCTATACATAGAGAGCAAGGGACTCTTGGGCATCCAAGCCCCATGACACACTCTAACACACATGGTATGGTATACCATGGGATTTGGTGGCATTAAGACGATCTGGAGCCACCTCTCCGGAGAAACCATAGGCCCGCTTGGTAAAAAGACAGAACTGCCATTCTACCCCATCTACGTGAGCCGGAAGGGGGTAGCAAAGTGGAAATAACTGTTTGTTTGTGTTATCTTAGGCCCAAGGAACACCCAAGAGAATGGCAGGGCACACCTCTTGGCAATATTCCCCAGTTTCGTCACACCCGGGAGTTTCGGGCTCTCATGAATTAGTCCTGGGACCCGCGAGAGAGAATCCGACACCGGTGAAACCCAAACCGAGAGAGAGAGGTAATCTCGGGTATCAAAGACCATGGCACACTCTATCACACGTGGTGTGGCGTGTGATGGGATTTGGTCACATTCATACGATCCGGAGCCCCCTCTCCAGATAAACCATAGCCTCGCTGGGAAAAAGATCGAATTGTCGTTCTGTCCCATCTACATGAGCCGGAAGTGGGATGCAAAGTGGAACCAATTTCTTGGTTTTGTTAGGTTAGGCCGAAGGAACACCCAATACAATGGTAGGTCCCACCTCTTGTAAAGATTCCCCCAGCTCCGTCAGATCCGGGAGTTTCGGGCTCTAAGTAGTCTTGGAACACGCCAGAGAGAATCCGACGCCGGTGAAGCCCTAACACAGAGAGAGAGGTAATCTAGGGTATACGATACCATTACACACTCTAACAAGCATGGTATGTCATACCAAGGGATTTAGTGGCATTCATATGATCCGGAGCCTCCTCCGCAGAAACCATAGCCCCGCTGGGGAAAAAGACGGAACTGTCGTTCTGCCCCATCTACGAGAGATGGAAGGGGGTAGCAAAGTAGAACTAACTTCTTGGTTGTGTTAGGTTAGGCCTAAGGAACACCAAAGAGAATGGTAGGGCCCACCTCTTGGCAAGATTCCCCCAGTTCCATCACACCCGGAAGTTTCGTGCTCTCATTAATTAGTCTTGGAACCCGCGAGAGAGAATCCGACGCTGGTGAAACCCTAGCACAGATAGGGAGGGAATCTTGGACATAAAAGACAAATGCCACACTCTATGACACATGGTATGGCGTGCAATGGGATTTGGTGCCATTTAGACGATCTGGAGCCACCTCTCCGGAGAAACCATAGCCCCGCCGGGGGAAAAGACGGAATTGTCGTTCTACCCCATCTACGTGAGCCAGAAGGGGGTAGCAAAGTGGAACTAACTGTTTGGTTGTGTTAGGTTAGGCCCAAGGAACCTCCCAAGATAATGGTAGGGCCAACCTCTTGGCAAGATCCCCCTTGTTCTGTCACACCGGGAGTTTCAGGCTCTCATTAATTAGTCGTGGAACCCGCGAGAGAGAATCTGACATTGGTGAAACCCTAACACCGAGAGCGAGGGAATCCCTGGCATCCAAGACCCATTCCACACTCTAACACACATGGTATGGCGTGCAATGGTATTTGGTGGCATTCAGACGATCGGGAGCCCCTCTCCGAAGAAACCATAGCCACGTTGGGAAGAAGACGGAACTGTTGTTCTGCACCATCTACGTGAGCCGGAAGGGGGTAGGAAAATTGAAATAACTACTTGGTTGTGTTAGGTTAGGCCCAAGGAACACCCAAGAAAATGTCAGGGCCCACCTCTTGGAAAGATTCTTCCAGTTCCGTCAGATCCGGGAGTTTCGGGCTCTAAGTAGTCATGGAACACGCTAGAGAGAATCCAACGCTGGTGAAGCCCTAACAAAGAGAGCGAGGTAATCTCGGGTATCCAAGACCATGACACACTCTAACACACATGGTATGTCATACTACGGGATTTGGTGGAATTCATACGATCCGGATCCCCCTCCGGAGAAACCATAGCCCCGATGGGGAAAAAGGCGGAACAACCGTTCTGGACCCTCTACGTGAGCCGAAAGGGGGTAGCAAAGTGGAACCAATTGTTTGGTTGTGTTAGGTTAGGACCAAGGAACACCAAAGAAAATGTTAGGGTCCACACCTCTTGGGAATATTCCCCCTAGTTCCGTGAAATCCGAGAGTTTCCGGCTCTAAGTAGTCTTGGAACCCGCTAGAGAGAATCTGAGGCCGGTGAAGCCCTAACACAGAGAGAGTGGGAATCATGGGCATCCAATACCCATTATATTCCAGAATCTAACACATATGGTATGGCATACCATGGGATTTGGTGGCATTCAGACGATCCGGAGCACCCCCCCTCCACCCCGGAGAAACCACAGCCCCGTTGGGGAAAAAGATGGAACTATCGTTCTGGCCCCTCTACGTGAGCCGAAAGGGGGTACCAAAGTGTAACCAATTGCTTGGTAGTGTTATTTTAGGATCAAGGAATACCCAAGACAAATGGTAGGGCCCACCTCTTGTCAAGATTCCCCCAGTTCCGTTAGATCCGGGAGTTTCGGGATCTCATTAAGCAGTCCTGGAACCCGCGAGAGAGAATTCGACGCCGGTGAAACCATAGCACAAAGAGTGAGGGAATATTGGGCATCCAAGACCCATGCCACACTCTAACACACATGTTATGGCATACCATGTGTTGTGGTGGCATTCAGACGTTCCAGAGGCCCCTCTCCGGAGAAACCATAGGCCCGCTGGGGAAAAGATAGAACTGGCGTTTTGGCCCCTCTATGTGAGCCGGCCAAGGGGTAGCAAAGCGGAACCAATTGTTTGGTCATGTTAGGTTAGGCTCAAGGAACACCCAAGACAATGGTAGGGTAATTTATTTATTATTAGTAATAGTTTATGTAAGTAATTTAAACATTATCCTTAAACAACATATTTCAATAATGGTTATCTCTTTAGGCCATCCATCATGTATCCAACGGCTAGCAATGTTCTCCAGCCAATGTACCAAAATCTGGCGGGTTCAGAAAATTTCGCGCCGCCCACCCAAATTATCGACCAAAAACTTTGCCGCCTATGCCGCCCTAAATTTTGAACCTCTCCCTCTTATCTGCCCCCCCCCCCCCCCCCGCCGAAATTTACCCTCCTCTTCTTGTCCGAAATCCCCCTTTCCTCCTAAACCCCATCTACTCCACCCCGGTCTTCCACCTTGCCCTGTAACTCGCCTTCCCGGGCTTCCACCTGGCTGTCCCCGGTCTTCCACCTCGTTGTTCAGCTTGCGTTCTCGGGCTTCCACGTTGCCGTCCCCGGTCGTCCACCCTGCCGCTCACCTCGCCTTCCCGGGCTTCCACCTTGCCGTCTAGGACGACATCTAGATCTTCCACCTCGCCGTCCAGATTTGATACCTTGTCGTCCAGGTCGCCGTCAAGATCAGCCACCTGGCCGTCCAGGTCGTCCTCAAGATCTGCCACCTCGCCTGCCTGGTAGCCATCAAGTTCCTTCGGTCAGAGTTTACTTATTTTCGAGCTTGTATAAAGCTTAAGATCACTTCTCCTGTGATCCTATCATACTTAGGTCCACAAATTAGATTACTGATATGATATAGTCAAACAGCGAATTGCATCACTAAGATTTTCTAGGTCTATGTTGTCACATCCCAATGAAAGATAAGGCTATTTTTAAAGAACATGTATGCGCTATTTATTTACATTTATTTGCATAAATCATCAATTCTAGACTTATAGTGTAAGCTATTTATTTCCATTTATACCATGTCCACCATCTAGATAAGGCATGCCTTGCATGATAGCTCAACAATAAAGGTACTTATGTTGAGTGGAACTGCTGGCTTAATTATTGTTCTGCCATGTATTTTGTGCTACTATCCTAGTTGATTTAGTACATATGAACCGTGCAGCTTAGGAACATTAAAGTCAAGAGTACATCTGGTAGGACAAAGATGCCTCCTGGTGGACATGGTTGTAAACGCAAGCGCGTCAAGGCTCATCTCGAGCATGTAGTTGCCCATGTCCATCCATATGCAGATAACGAACTCAAGCGACCAGTGGTCCAAGACGAGGAGGCAGCTCCCCAAGGCCAGCAGGAAGCTGCCCAAGGCGAGCAGGCACTTGCCCATAGCCAGCTGGAAGCTGCCCAATCGAAGGAGGAGGCTGACCACCGTGAGGAGGTACCGCCCAATGTGAGCAGGTACCTCCCTACGATGAGCTGCCAGGTGTGCAAGGCGAGCTGCCACCATTCCTAGGCGAGGGGCAAGGTTCCCAAGTCGAGGAGCAAGGTGCCTGCAGCAAGATGACATATCACAGAGATTGCATGCTCTACGAGGGGCCATATGTAGAGGGAAATCCAAAATGCACAATATTAACTCTACCAATGCCACAATTTCTGAAGATAAACCATGTAAGACATTGTTTCGAGTGGTGAGGATGGGAGGAGAAGAAACATGTCCAATGGAAACAGGATCGGAATTGTTATTCCTCTCGGAAAGACAAGGCCAGTGGACCCAAAGGTTGCTGTCATGTATGCTACTGCGTGTTGATTAGCTGTGAAGCACACTGTCCCTATCTTCCCCCATTGGAAAGAGTACAAGGTAAGGGAAGATATAGTTTCCTCCTACCACGGCCATGTGTCTGTAAGTTTTGTAACCCAACCTTCCAGTTCATTCCATTGCTATTCATATAACTGAAAAGTGCTCTTTCTTTTGTTTCGGTCAAAGTTCCATCTGAACCCGAGAGACCCTGTTATTCGTCAATCTCTTCTGATCCATCTCAAGAACTGTACAAGACAAAGATGTCATATTCTGAAGAAGAATTTTTTGACAGCATTAGAGACAAGAGTAGAGTTGTACGAACGTCTCCTGATGTACTTAGGCACATGAGTGAAGCAGAATGGTGTAGGCTAGTCGATAACTGGTCCTCTGTTAGGAAACAGGTACTGTCTTTGTTCACTCTACCTTGCCACTGTTTCTATTCCATAACCTAGACTAGTTCTAATCAGTTCATACTTTGTTTATGTAGATGGCTTGTATGAAAGGCAGGCAAAGCAGACAGGCCGTCCAGTTCCATAGCGCCACAGGTTCTCGTAGCTACGAGGTTTGCTGCAACATGGGGGAAGATGCCTTTGAATTGTTCAAAGCTACGCACAACAGCAAGACACGTGGATTCTCTTCGCCCGTGAAAAGAGCATTTGTAAGTCCCTCGGAATTCTGTTTATCTCTCGGATCAACAATTACCTCAATAGATTCTTCTAGATACGTACACCCAATTCATACGATCCGGATCCCCCTCCGGAGAAACCATAGCCCCGATGGGGAAAAAGGCGGAACAACCGTTCTGGACCCTCTACGTGAGCCGGAAGGGGGTAGCAAAGTGGAACCAATTGTTTGGTTGTGTTAGTTTAGGACCAAGGAACACCAAAGAAAATGTTAGGGTCCACACCTCTTGACAATATTCCCCCTAGTTCCGTGAAATCCGAGAGTTTCGGGCTCTAAGTAGTCTTGGAACCTGCTAGAGAGAATATGAGGCCGGTGAAGCCCTAACACAGAGAGAGGCAATCTTAGGCATCCAATACCCATTATATTCCAGAATATAACACATATGGTATGGCATACCATGGTATTTGGTGGCATTCAGACGATCCGGAGCACCCCCCCCCACTCCGGAGAAACCATAGCCCCGCAGGGGAAAAAGACAGAACTATCGTTCTGGCCCCTCTACGTGAGCCGAAAGGGGGTACCAAAGTGTAACCAATTGCTTTGTAGTGTTATGTTAGGATCAAGGAATACCCAAGACAAATGTTAGGGCCCACCTCTTGGCATGATTTCCCTAGTTCCGTCACATCCGGGAGTTTCGGGCTCTCATTAGTTAGTCCTGGAACCCGCGAGAGAGAATACGACACCGGTGAAACCCTAACACAGAGACCGAGGTAATCTCGGGTATCCAAGACCATGACACTCTAACACACATGGTATGTCATACCAAGGGATTTAGTGGCAGTCATACGATCCGGAGGCCCCTCCGGAGAAACCATAGCCTCGTTGGGGAAAAAGGCGGAACTGCCGTTCTGGCCCCTATACGTGAGCCGGAAGGGGGTAGCAAAGTGGAACCAATTGTTTGGTTTTGTTAGGTTAGGCCCAAGGAACAGACAAGAGAATGTTAGGGTCCACCTCTTGGCAAGATTGCCCTAGTTCCGTCAAATCCGGGAGTTTCGGGCTCTAAGTAGTCCTAGAACTCGCTAGAGAGAATCCGACGCCGCTGAAGCCGTTAGAGAGCGAGGGAATATTTTCATCCCACACCCATACCACACTATAGCACACATGGTATGGCGTGCAATGTGATTTGGTGGCATTCAGACTATCTGGAGCCACCCCTCCGGAGAAACCATAGCCCCACTGGGGAAAGAAGACGGAACTGACATTCTGCCCCATCTACGTGAGCCGAAAGGGGGTAGCAAAGTGGAACTAAATATTTGGTTGTGTTAGGTTAGGCCCAAGGAACACCCAATAGAATGGTACGGCACACCTCTTGGCAAGATTCCCCCAGTTCTGTCACACCCAGGAGTTTCGTGCTCTCATTAATTAGTCCTCGAACCCGCGAGAGAGAATCCGACACCGGTGAAACCCTAACACAGAGAGCGAGGTAATCTCGGGTATCCAAGACCATGACACTCTAACACACATGATATGGTATACCATGGGATTTGGTGGCATTCAGACGATCCGGAGCCCCCCTCCGGAGAAACCATAGCCCCGTTGGGGAAAAAGGCGGAACTGTCGTTTTGGCCCCTCTACGTGAGCCGAAAGGGGGTAGCAAAGTGGAACCAACTGTTTGGTTGTGTAAGGTTAGGCACAAGGAACAACAAATAAAATGTTATGGTCCACCTATTGGCAAGATTCCCCTAGTTTCGTCCAATCCAGGAGTTTCGGGCTCTAAGTAGTCATGGAACCCGCTAGAGAGAATCCAACGCTGGTGTAGCCTATACATAGAGAGCGAGGGACTCTTGGGCATCCAAGACCCATGACACACTCTAACACACATGGTATGGTATACCATGGGATTTGGTGGTATTCAGACGATATGGAGCCACCTCTCCAGAGAAACCATAGGCCCGCTGGGTAAAAAGACGGAACTGTCGTTCTTCCCCATCTACGTGAGCCGGAAGGGGGTAGCAAAGTGGAAATAACTGTTTGTTTGTGTTAGCTTAGGCCCAAGGAACACCCAAGAGAATGGCAGGGCACACCTCTTGGAAATATTCCCCCAGTTTCGTCACACCCAGGAGTTTCGGGCTTTCATTAATTAGTCTTGGGGCCCGCGAGAGAGAATCCGACAACGGTGAAACCCTAACCGAGAGAGAGAGGTAATCTCAGGTATCAAAGACCATGGCACACTCTATCACACGTGGTGTGGCGTGTAATGGGATTTGGTGACATTCATACGATCCGGAGCCCCCTCTCTGGATAAACCATAGCCTCGCTGGAAAAAAGATGGAATTGTCGTTCTGTCCCATCTACATGAGCCGGAAGGGGGATGCAAAGTGGATACAATTTCTTGGTTTTGTTAGGTTAGACCGAAGGAACACCCAATACAATGGTAGGTCCCACCTCTTGTAAAGATTCCCCCAGCTCCGTCAGATCCGGGAGTTTCGGGCTCTAAGTAGTCCTGGAACACGCCAGAGAGAATCCGACGCCGGTGAAGCCCTAACAGAGAGAGAGAGAGGTAATCTCGGGTATATAAGACCATTACACACTATAAAAAGCACAGTATGTCATACCAAGGGATTTAGTGGCATTCATACGATCCGCAGCCTCCTCCGCAGAAACCATAGCCCCGCTGGAGAAAAAGACGGAACTGTCGTTCTGCCCCATCTACGAGAGATGGAAGGGGGTAGCAAAGTAGAACTAACTGCTTGGTTGTGTTAGGTTAGGCCTAAGGAACACCAAAGAGAATGGTAGGGCCCACCTCTTGGCAAGATTCCTCCAGTTCCAACACACCCGGGAGTTTTGGGCTCTCATTAATTAGTCCTGGAACCCGTGAGAGAGAATCCGACGCCGGTGAAACCCTACCACAGATAGGGAGGGAATCTTGGACATACAAGACAAATGCCACACTCTATGACACATGGTATGGCGTGCAATGGGAGTTGGTTCCATTTAGACGATCTGGAGCCACCTCTCTGGAGAAACCATAGCCCCGGCGGGGGAAAAGACGGAACTGTCGTTCTACCCCATCTACGTGAGCCGGAAGGGGGTAGCAAAGTGGAACTAACTGTTTGGTTGTGTTAGGTTAGGCCCAAGGAACCCCCAAGATAATGGTAGGGCCCACCTCTTGGCAAGATTCCCCTTGTTCTGTCACACCCGGGAGTTTCAGGCTCTCATTAATTAGTCGTGGAACCCGCGAGAGAGAATCCGACACTGGTGAAACCCTAACACCGACAGCGAGGGAATCCTGGGCACCAAGAACCATGCCACACTCTAACACACATGGTATGGCGTGCAATGGTATTTGGTGGCATTCAGACGATCGGGAGCCCCTCTCCGGATAAACCATAGCCCCGCTGGGGAAGAAGACGGAACTGTTGTTCTGCCCCATCTACGTGAGCCGGAAGGGGGTAGGAAAATTGAAATAACTACTTGGTTGTGTTAGGTTAGGCCCAAGGAACACCCAATAAAATGGCAGGGCGCACCTCTTGGAAAGATTCCCCCAGTTCCGTCAGATCCGGGAGTTTCGGGCTCTAAGTAGTCATGGAACATGCTAGAGAGAATCCAACGCTGGTGAAGCCCTAACAAAGAGAGCAAGGTAATCTCGGGTATCCAAGACCATGACACACTATAACACACATGGTATGTCATACTATGGGATTTGGTGGAATTCATACGATCCGGATCCCCCTCCGGAGAAACCATAGGCCCCGTATGGGAAAAAGGCGGAACAACCGTTCTGGACCCTCTACGTGAGCCGAAAGGGGGTAGCAAAGTGGAACCAATTGTTTGGTTGTGTTAGGTTAGGACCAAGGAACACCAAAGAAAATGTTAGGGTCCACACCTCTTGGAAATATTCCCCCTAGTTCCGTGAAATCTGAGAGTTTCGGGCTCTAAGTAGTCTTGGAACCCGCTAGAGACAATCTGAGGCCGGTGAAGCCCTAACACAGAGAGAGTGGTAATCTTGGGCATCCAATAACCATTATTTTCCAGAATCTAACACATATGGTATGGAATACCATGGGATTTGGTGGCATTCAGACGATCCGGAGCACCCCACCCTCCACTCCGGAGAAACCATTGCCCCGCTGGGGAAATAGACGGAACTATCGTTCTGGCCCCTCTACGTGAGCTGAAAGGGGGTACTAAAGTGTAACCAATTGCTTGGTAGTGTTATGTTAGGATCAAGGAATACCCAAGACAAATGGTAGGGCCCACCTCTTGTCAAGATTCCCCCAGTTCCGTTAGATCCTGGAGTTTCGGCTCTCATTAAGCAGTCTTGGAACCCGCGAGAGAGAATTCGACGCCAGTGAAACCATAGCACAAAGAGCGAGGGAATATTGGGCATCCAAGACCCATGCCACACTCTAACACACATTTTATGGCATACCATGTGTTGTGGTGGCATTCATACGTTCCAGAGGCCCCTCTCTGGAGAAACCATAGGCCCGCTGGGGAAAAGATGGAACTGGCGTTTTGGCCCCTCTACGTGAGCCGGACAAGGGGTAGCAAAGCGGAACCAACTGTTTGGTCATGTTAGGTTAGGCTCAAGGAACACCCAAGACAATGGTAGGGTAATTTATTTATTATTAGTAATAGTTTATGTCAGTAATTTAAACATTATCCTTAAATAACATATTTCAATAATGGTTACCTTTTTAGGCCATCCATCATGTATCCAACAGCTAGCAATGTTCTCCAGCCAATGTACCAAAATCTGACGGGCGCAGAAAATTTCGCGCCGCCCACCCAAATTATCAAACAAAAACTTTGCCGCCTATGCCGCCCTAAATTTCGAACCTCTCCCTCTTATCTGCCCCCTCGCTGAAATTTCCCCTCCTCTTCTTGTCCTAAATCCCCCTTTCCTCCTAAACCCCATCTACTCCACCCCGGTCTTCCACCTTGCCCTGTAACACGCCTTCCCGGGCTTCCACCTGGCTGTCCCCGGTCTTCCACCTCGTTGTTCAGCTTGCGTTCCCGGGCTTCCACGTTGCCGTCCACGGTCGTCCACCCTACAGCTCAGCTCGCCTTCTCGGGCTTCCACCTTGCCATCCAGGACAACATCTAGATCTGCCACCTCGTCGTCCAGATTTGATACCTTGTCGTCCAGGTCGCCGTCAAGATCTGCCACCTGGCCGTCCAGGTCGTCCTCAAGATCTGCCACCTCGCCTGCCTGGTAGCCATCAAGTTCCTTCGTTCAGAGTTTACTTATTTTCGAGCTTGTATAAAGCTTAAGATCACTTCTCCTGCGATCCTATCATACTTAGGTCCACAAATTAGATTACTGGTATGATATAGTCAAACAGCGAATTGCATCACTAAGATTTTCTAAGTCTATGTTGTCACATCCCAATAAAAGACAAGGCTATTTTTAAAGAACATGTATGCGCTATTTATTTTCATTTATTTGCATAAATCATCAATTCTAGACTTATAGTGTAAGCTATTTATTTCCATTTATACCATGTCCACCATCTAGATAAGGCATGCCTTGCATGATAGCTCAACAATAAATGTACTTATGTTGTGTGGAACTGCTGGCTTAATTATTGTGCTGCCATGTATTTTGTGCTACTATCCTAGTTGATTTGGTACATATGAACCATGCAGCTTAGGAACATTAAAGTCAAGAGTACATCTGGTAGGACAAAGATGCCTCCTGGTGGACATGGTTGTAAACGCAAGCGCGTCAAGGCCCATCGCGAGCATGTAGTGGCCCATGTCCATCCGTATGCAGATGACGAACTCAAGCGACCAGTGGTCCAAGACGAGGAGGCAGCTCCCCAAGGCCAGCAGGAATCTGCCCAAGGCGAGCAGGCACTTACTCATGGCCAGTTGGAAGCTGCCCAACCGAAGGAGGAGGCTGACCACCGTGAGGAGGTAGCCGCCCAATGCGAGCAGGTACCTCCCTACGATGAGCTTCCAGGTGTGCAAGGCAAGCTGCCACCATTCCTAGGCGAGGGGCAAGGTTCCCAAGTCGAGGAGCAAGGTGCCTGCAGCAAGATGACATATCACAGAGATTGCATGCTCTACGAGGGGCCATATGTAGAGGGAAATCCAAAATGCACAATATTAACTCTAGCAATGCCACAATTTCTGAAGATTACCCATGTGAAGACATTGTTTCGAGTGGTGCGGCTAGGAGGAGAAGAAACATGTCCAATGGAAACAGAATCAGAATTGTTATTCCTCTCGGAAAGACAAGGCCAGTGGACCCAAAGGTTGCTGTCATGTATGCTACTTCGTGTTCATTAGCTGTGAAGCACACTGTCCCTATCTTCCCCCATTGGAAAGAGTACAAGGTAAGTAAAGATATATTTTCCTCCTACCACGGCCATGTGTCTGTAAGTTTTGTAACCCAACCTTCCAATTCATTCCATTGCTATTCATATAACTGAAAAGTGCTCTTTCTTTTGTTTCGGTCAAAGTTCCATCTGAACCCCAGAGACCCTGTTATTCGTCAATCTCTTCTGATCCATCTCAAGAACTGTACAAGACAAAGATGTCATATTCTGAAGCAAGAATTTTTTGACAGCGTTAGAGACAAGAGTAGAGTTGTACGAACGTCTCCTGATGTAGTTAGGCACATGAGTGAAGCAGAATGGTGTAGGCTAGTCGATAACTGGTCCTCTGTTAGGAAACAGGTACTGTCTTTGTTCACTCTACCTTGCCACTGTTTCTATTCCATAACCTGGATTGTGTCTAATCAGTTCATACTTTGTTTATGTAGATGGCTTGTATGAAAGGCAGGCAAAGCAGACAGGTCGTCCAGTTCCATAGCGCCACAGGTTCTCGTAGCTACGAGGTTTGCTGCAACATGGGGGAAGATGCCTTTGAATTGTTCAAAGCTACGCACAACATCAAGACACGTGGATTCTCTTCGCCCGTGAAAAGAGCATTTGTAAGTCCCTCGGAATTCTGTTTATCTCTGGGATCAACAATTACCTCAATAGAATCTTCTAGATACGTACTGCTGCTTCCCTTTGTGAATTCTGATGCAAACTCCTGCTATTTCACGTATGCTTGTCATCTCATAGTTCATGCACACGCATGTTGCTTGCTTTTCATCTGCTAGTTCATCTATCCTTGTGAGCTTCTATTTTCATCTATGTTCTGTACATGCTTGTCGTCTGCTATTTTCAGCCATGTTTACTTACATGCCTCTCATGTGATGTTTTCATTTATGTTCCTAACAAGCTTGTTATGCGTGCTTAATTGCTTGTCCTCTGCTATTTGTATCTTTGTTATGTACAAGCTTGTCATGATGTCAATGTTCCTTACAAGCTAGTTCAGCTTCTATTTCATCTAAAGGTTTTACATGCTTTATAGGAAGAAATGCAATGTCATATGCTAGAACGTACTTCAGTAGATGGCGCTGTCAAGGAACCTCTTACTGCCACCGAAGCTGTCGCTGCCGTGCTGACCAAGAACCGTCTAAAGTCTTCGTTCCTGAATACCATAGGTGGGGTCACAACCAGTGCAAGAGCAACAAAGTCTCAGCTTCACCTTCAACTTGATTATGAGAGAAAACAGAGGCAGGACATGTAGTCTGTAGTTGATGAGTTGAAGAAGGCCAAGGAACAAGCTGATGCAGATAGGATGAAGCATCGATAAGAACTGCTGCATATGACGGAGGAACGCAAAGGTATGAAGAAGAGTCAAGAAATGTACAAAACCCTTATCGGTGGCATGTTGGCTCAAGTTCATCCGAGATATGGAACTGAGTAGCCCTTTGTGAAACCGCTTGTTGTCTGTTGAACTGTATTAGACCTCCTTTGCTGGCGAGCTATGTTGTAACCTTATTTGGAGTTTATGTATTTGTTGTGTTTGCTTTGCTGTGAAAACTATTAAATCAAATCAAATTAATAAAGGAATAGAGAATAATATATTCTTTAAGTCTATAAATCCAAATCTATTCAAATCATTTTAGGACTTAATATTTAAATCTTAAAATAAAAGAGTCCTTATTCTAAAGATTAAGCATATCATTTAATTATCCTTTTTATGATTAATACATTGTCTAGAGAAATAAATATAACCTTATACTACTATTTTAGGATTTTAAATTAATGTCTTCAAAATAATTTAAGACATAAATGTCATTCTTACTTAAGGAAATATAATCATTTGATTAACATAAAAAACCTTAGCATGTGATTTACACGGGTATTTCAAAAATTCCACTTTACTTAAGCTAATACTTCTACATGAAAAGTTTTTAACAAATCATAACAAACTTTGTTTGTTTTCCTTAAAGAATTATCCTTATTAAGATATCAACTTATTACCTGCATAAACATGAACAATAATTAATTCATTAATGCATACGTTTTAAAATGTTTACTAACCAAGCATATGAACTAAAAACCTGAATAACTAATGAAGCAATCAACCAACTTATGATCAAAACCTTAAGTGATGCAAATCATCACTATAAGAACTAAGATGGTAATTCAAAGCCAATTAAACATAATAAAATCTAAGTATCGTAAGACGTAATTTAATCATTTAAGCTTGGGTATTTTAAGGGTATTTTGCGATCCATCTCATTACTATGCATAATAGCATCTTGCCGATTTTTCAGTAGACCTTACTGGGACTACTTTGCTATCTTTCAGATGTCGGGATTTTCTACGCGACCCTCGAACCCTAAAGACATGGATTATCATTGTCATTATCTCTTTCTCAGGGAAGTTCATCACTTGCTCATATCCTATATAGTATTTCATAACGAACTATTTGCAAAAACCCTATGGTATTACCATCTACTCTCAAAAGAATGCATGATCTTATTTTTATAATAATATGACTACTTGAAAAACTACCCGAGTGGTAGTGTTCTATTTGGTGGGCGGATGGAACCATGGTAAGATGAATAGGTCAAAGGAAGGTTCCATCTGCATGGGAACGTATTACCTAGGAATTTAACAACAAATGACGTCAGGATTCTTGGGCCGTAAATACCGCATTGACCATGTGTCTTGTAGTGGGTGAGTAAGTCAGTTGTGATCTTCTCTCGTTCGCATGCCAACGGGCTGCCAGAGATGTACGCTGTAGGTCTTGCGAGACTACATGCACATGGGTGGGAGTCCTTTACGTCCCATGGACTCTGGGTCTATGAGTGTCTTCAAGGGGCGCCTAGATATCTATTGTGACAGGTAGAATCAGGGGTTCAACCTGCTAGCAGAAATGGGTGGGCATGCGTTATGCGAAGACGCTTGGTTTGGTTTAAATCAACAATCGGGCCACACACCTAAGTGGGTGTGGACATACGCCCGGTTGTGCAACATGGTCTTGATCGCCCATGGGTAAAGTAACGCACCTCTGTGGAGTGTAAAAGGATGTGGCAAGTTACCCAATGTTCCAGGAAGGAGCTACGAACGCCGTAGGAAAGGCAACTCCATGAAGTTCTTATCCTGTGAAGATCTGGCGAGCATAGTTTTCAGAACTAAAAGCAACCTCTTGAAGAAAGTTTTACAAAACCCTGCATTAGCTTATGACTCTTTCGAGTCTAAAGTTTTAGTTAGTGCATCAAACTACCCATTGTATATCATGAACATGTTGAGTAGCGCTCGTTACTCATTCGTTCCTGTTTGACCCCTTGCTTAGAATTGAAGCCCTTATGGAAGTTGTCATCGTGAAGCCATCTCTATCTCATGAAGCTGGGAGGAGTCTTACACTAATTAGTCAGTGAAGCATCGTCATCAACAACGCAGGTCTAGGAGAAGCTATCAAGGTGAAGGTAGAGTCCATTCTTGGACTTAGATGTTTCAAGCCATAGATTAGGGCTGACATCAGCCGTAGTGGATTAGGTTCTGAGCTAGAGTTATTATCCAGCTTGGAACTTTGAATTGCTTCTTCTAATGTTTGATTTACATGAGATCTTCTTTGATTCATAAAAGAGATTCTCAAGATTTTGTAATGAAGTTTGTATCCTATAGTTTTGCTTGGACCTGCTTTGTTTCTGTTGTATTACTCTGAGGGGTGTAATATTCACGGATGTCCTTCTCTGAGTATTATGTCAACGACTTGCAAACTACAAATGCAGTGGGGTGTTGTGTCAACACAGATGCGCACAAGAAAGTCAGTTAGTACTAGGTGATTCTTTGGGTTCTTGAAACAACCATGAATCTCTATTGTTAAAAAACTTCCCCATAAAAAATAGATATAATCACAAAACCCTAGAGAAGGGAAATAGTATGAATTAAGTAGCTCTGTATGCATGAAATTTGAGCAAGTGATGAATAAAATGTGCACTACTCCAAGTACTATATTTATAAACATCCAACAACATGCCTAATCTTTCAATGATCGGCAAACCAGAAGGAAAACCAAATAAAAAAAATTCCATAAATGGTGATATGAGAACATCCTATAATATTGTTTTAATATGAGAAAATAAAAGAAAATCAATGAAAATATGTTGTACAAAAACCTCAACTACTTTTCACTTAGTTTGTAGCTCTTTGTTTCATTCTTTATCATTATAATAGCTAACCATTTCCCTAGGGCTCTACATGAGTTTTTTATTCCTGTATATATGAGTAAGGTATGATAAAATCTTTCATATTATAACAGATTGAAATTAATGCCAAGAACTGGAATATACATAAAAGCATGTGTTAATATACATCTTGTGTTTCCTATGCTACCTTTCTTCTACTTGATCCCAAAGTAGGTTGGCTATACCTGAGATGAAGAAGTCACCATCATCTAATGCCCTGCTTACATAAACCATTTTTGGGTAAAAATGATCCCGGACTGCAAGGAAAACTAACAACTCCAACAGTCAAGATGTAATCGATCATGCGCGATACTCACTCTTGTGGTGTCAGTCCACAAAATTCTTACAGTCAACGGACATCACTGAGAACTCAGACAACACACAACACCAACAGATGTGCTTTTATGTTGCTCCGGGCGTGATGCAAGTGCAGGACACTTATTTTCCTTCATATGTTCAGGGAGCGTTACTAAGCATGCAGTTGGATAAAGATGGAAAAAAACTTATGAAAATTAGAGAGAAGGGAGGACCATACAGGAGGATGCAGTTGAAAAAAAACAGATAAAAATTGGACATAAAAGGGAGGAGCAGACATGATTCATACTCGATCTTTTCAATTATTTCAAGTTGTAGTATTTTGTTATAATCCCGTGAGAAAGACCTAGATCACGTGAAATTAACCTCTGCAATAATCCTGGCGCATGAGACAATTGGATAAGAAACGTATGAGTAAATGACGATAGAACACAAACTTTACCTTCCGCGTGATCAGAGCACACAAAGTGCAAAGGGTTCCACGAAGCGATGATACCAGAGACCTGTGGGTCGGACGCAGAGAGAGGATCACATCTGTCAGGTACGATCGAGTGGCCTCGACAACGACTGTTTCCGCCACGACCAACAAGGCATCCAACTGCCATTAGCCCATCTAGAAGCACCTTTGGGGAACAACGGTGGCCGGTTCTGGGTATCAAAGGGGGTTAAGCATCACATTGTTCTCTGCGTGCGTTCCGTGTTTATATAAGACCAACTGGTCTAGGGTTCGATACATGAGAGATTACAGAGAGAGAGAGAGAGAGAGAGAGAGAGAGATGGGCTACGTGAGCACCAAGTCAAGGAGAGGGTCGATATGGGCTTTATCATAGCCATTCGGTTTTACATATGATAACAGAATCCTAATACCCTCCCTTAATCAAAACTTGTACAAGTTTAGATTATTTTTGAATGCCTCTAAATCTTTTGCTGGTAAAGGTTTTGTAAAGCCATCAGCCACCTGGTCTTTAGAAGATATAAACTTGATGTCCAGGAATTTTTGAGCTACTCTTTCTCTCACAAAGTGGAAGTCAATTTCTATATGCTTTGTCCTTGCATGAAAGACATGATTGGCCGAAAGATATGTGGCTCCCTTGTTATCACACCATAAACATGGTTTTTCCTTAAGCTTAATACCAAGTTCTTTGAGTATGGTTTCAACCCATATTACCTCAGTTGTTGCATTTGCCAAAGACTTATATTCTGCTTCTGTACTGGATCTGGAAATTGTTGCTTGTTTTCTAGCACTCCAAGAGATTAAATTCGGTCCAAAGAATACTGCAAACCCTCCGGTGGACCGTCTGTCATTGATACATCCTGCCCAATCTGCATCAGAGAAAGCACTAACCAAAGTAGACATAGACTTTCTGAAAGAAATACCAGTTGTGATAGTGTCCTTGATATACCGAAGAATTCTCTTAACTGCTGTCCGGTGAACTGTGGTAGGTGCATGAAGGAACTGACATACTTTATTTACTGAAAAACAAATGCCAGGTCTTGTTAAAGTCAAGTATTGTAGACATCCTACCATGATTCTATATTTGGTACTGTCCTCGGGCCCAAGAGGATCCCCCTCATGGAGAGATAATGGTTCTGAAGCAGACAATCGAGTGGAAAATGTTTTGCAATGATACATTCCAACTTTGGCTAGTAACTCAGTTGCATACTTTTCTTGAGTAAGAACAATTCCATTTGTAATTTTTTGACCTCAGTTCCCAGAAAGAAATGTAAATATCCTAGATACTTAATAGCAAAGTGTTGATTAAGATCCTTCACTAAAGTGGAAATAGCATGTGATGATGATCCAGTAACTATGATGTCATCCACATAAATGAGAACATATATAATAACAGCTGACTGATTATAGATGAATAAGGATGTATCTCCTTGAGATGGAGTAAACCCCAACTCTTGGAGTTTATTGCTCAACCTGGAATACCATGCGCGTGGTGCTTGCTTGAGACCATACAGAGCTTTATCAAGTTTGCATATGTGATGGGGCAAAATAGCATTTTCATACCCAGAAGGTTGTGTCGTGGGATAATCACGGCAGACGTTACCGGGGGTAACTTATCTTGGGGCGATTCGACTCTGGTGTTTGGGAGAGGGTTTTGCTCAGGGGAAATCATGCTGATAATCGATCTGGTAGCTCTGGCAATCAAGTCGCCGAGTCTCCGATCTAGGTTTACAATATCAACTCTCGTATTACAGGGGATACTCGAATAGCTAGTAAAACTCGTGTTAGTCTAACCCTAGGAGCCGGCTTATATAATACCTGGCCCCCTGGCTTCCTATCCAAGGCATACTCGGAGTCCTACCCGGTCACCACACACAAATCCTAAGTTTCCTTATCGAAACCCACAATCCGGGTCACGAGGCCTACACTCTTGGTCCTTCCAGAAACTCCTTTTCCCTAAGCCGGGTCTTGCGCAGCTCCCTTTGGGCCAAGTTACACCTTGACGTTAGCCTACCGGGTTATCATCCCTCCATCAGTAGTCCCCAGAATAGCTTGGTCTTTGCGGGATCTTCCTTGAAGCGCATGCTATTCCCTGCAAAAATAATAAACATACAAGTTCATAAAATACCGGGTTAGAATGCTTTGATAATAGCTAGGCCTAACTCCACAGGTGGTCCATATAGTAACTCGGCTTTCTCCGAGTCCAACGTCGTTTCCCGGGGTCAACACTCCGAGAAACACATAAGAACCGGCTCACATTGTTCATTAGTTAATCCGAATATCGCGGAGGCGATCTGCTCTCATCTTTTCCAGATATCTCGTACGAGCACTTAACGCTTATCCCAAAAAATCCGGTCGGGTATCTCCTTTCCCGAAATTTTGGCTCCCGCCGCTTAGACCTAGGGCACTCCACCCGCACCTATAAGTAGGTGTTTCCAGGGCAACCCTAAGCCCAACGCACCATTTCCCCCATCCCCTTCACCTTCAATTTCTCTCGGCGCTCTCTCGTTCGAGCTCAAGGCCGCGCCGCCACGGCGTCCACGGGCACGCAACCGGAGACGAGCCGCCGCCGTCTGCGATCTGCATCCGTCCCCGCCGCGCCGCCGTTGACCTCCGCCGCCGCGCCCTCGAACAGCTCACCGGAAGGTCCAAGGGGCCACCGCGACTGCGCCATCTCCCGCCGCTGCGCTCTCCTCCCGATCCCGCCGGTAATCCATCTTCTTCCATGGATCTCGCCTTCAACCTCACTTGGACTAGATTGGATTTAGATCCGCCCTTAGACGGTTTTCTTGCTCCTTATCAATTGGATAATCCATGCTTCGTTCTTCCACAACTAATACTCAAGCTAGATCCAATAGTACACCCCACAATGCATCTCTATTACTTGTAGTCATAAATTTTCCCATAAGATTTTCCACCTAGATCCAATCTGCCAAGGTCTCTCGCAGTTGTTCTTTGATTAATCGGATAATCAGTCATTTCCGGGTCTTAGGTTACTTACACTGCACTTTTATCTCCTTTTTTAGACTACGCACATGGCACCCAAAGCCAGTACAAAGACAAAGGGGAAACAGCCAGGAAAGGCAAAGCCGACTCAGTCTATATCCGCCAATTGGGCAAGGTCCACTGTGACCAAAGCCAAATTGGACGAGCTCGCAGAGTCGGGCGTCCTCCCCGCCCGGGAGGATATTCACTGGCGCGTCCCTGGGGATGAGACTCAGCCCTCCCCGGGTCTCGATGAGGTAGTGATCTTCGTAGAGCATGTGATCCGGGGTTTTCGCCCCCTGGGTCACCCTTTATTTCATGAATTACTAGATCACTATAAACTCTGAGTGTTTGATATAGGTCCCAACTCTATGTTGAACATTACTCACTTCATCGTTTTGTGCGAATCATATTTATGCATTCCTCCAAATCGTGCACTATTTCTTGAACTGTTCCAATGCAAATCGAGCCACGAAAGCGGCAACGGGGACCTTCTGGTTTGCGGTGGGTATCTATCCAGAGGCGGAAGAACTCCTTGATGCCGACTCTGAGCCTTAACTCCCATTTTAAGCATTGGCAGAAGACCTACTTCTATTGCCAGGACACCTCCTCACCCGGCGAAAAGATTTTGCCGGGTTTATCTGAAGATCTTCTCAATCTTTCTGATAACCTCAACTCCTTCGCCTCTGAGTCGGATAGGCAATCCATCCAACCCCTCCTTGCCAAACTCGCTGTTCTATCGGCCCAGGGCCTCCTTGGGCTTAACTTAGTCAAAACCTGGGTAACCTTTCGGATCCAACCCAATGCCGTCCGTCCCAAGCTGATGTGCGAATATTCTGGGCACGTCACGGATTCACTCCGTTACTCGCTGAGGAACTACCCGGCCGCAGACACGAACAATATAATCAAGAATTTCCTAACTGAGAAGGTGGAGGTAATCCGGACGATAGCCGGCTTGGAGCCAGTCACCCGTGATAACCCGGCTCCTGCGGTAAGATCTGGCCCTTACTCTTTATCCTTGTACCTTTACCTGATACAATCACTAACTTCCATCGTTGTACCTTTATCTCAGGAAGATAGCGCCTTCTGGAATATCGAGACCCCCCTCCTTCCAAAAACTCGGAAGAGGAGGAGGAGCCTGCTGACTCGGACGAAGGTATCATCCGAGTTTCGATTACCTCCATTTCTGTTAACTCGTTTTCCCACATTTTTCTCTTTTTCCGACTATGCACTATGTTTCCCAGGACCGGAGGACAAGGAGGATAAGGAGGAGACCCAGAGTGACGAAAGCGAGGCAGAACCGGATGTTGAGGTTGGAGCCAAGAGGAAGCCCCGAGGGGTTGCATTCAAGGTTCCATACTCCTCTATCGCCTCCAAACCGTATTCATTCGCTAACATGTGCGAGCTTAACCAACAATTGTCCAATTCACCATACTTGAAGGAGCCCGCTACAGTAAAGCGCGGGGTAACCCGGAACTCCCCGGGTGAGGATCCTCTCAACCCGGGTATCCCTTCGTCCCCAGCTCGCCGTGCAGGTACTTCCCAAACCCATCCTTACGATTCTCCTCAAAAACATCCTTCTCCCAATCATCCCTTAGCTGGACAATTCCGGGTCTCACTCTCGGACCCTCTAACAGCTTCCTCCGGGTCTAGCAATGACCTTCCCTCAGACTTTTTGGTGAACACCGGGTAAGCTACTTTCCTTGTTATTCAACACACTAATACTTTCGAAAGCTTTCATTCGTCATGTACTAACTGCTTGTTTTATTTCTCTAAGAGCCAAGGTCACAACCAGTGACCCAGACAATATGGACGTTGATGACCCGGCTAAGGAGGATCCGGCAGATACTGTGAAGGCCGCGGCTGGCGGCGATGAAGAAGAAGAAATCCCTTTGAAAGATCCGGCTGATCAGGAGGCTGAGTATCCAATACCCTCGCATACACCCGGGGAGGACGACGTTGTGATCCTGGGCACAGGAAGGAGTGAACCCACTCCCAATACCCAGGCGACCCGGGTGTCCCCCCCCCATGAAGGAGAAGACTCCGTCTCCGGGTAGCCAGAATCCTGATTCTTCCAAGCTAGAGCTCGAGAATCTCTCCTATGGAGAAATGATGAGTGCGCTCTTTGCTTTGAAGACCAACGAGAAGGGTATCCTGGAGGCCATGGCTGCTGAGCACCAGGTAATCCTGATCAACATTACTTAGATACTTATCTAGTCCCCAAGTTCCGAGTTTAACTAGTCAAAGTTTTACTCGGTACTTCCTTTGATATCCGGCCTTTTCATATATCCGACTAATCTTTTCTTTTCCTTCCTCCACAGGCATATGTGACCCGGTCTGAGGAGATTTTGGCCAAAACCAATCAGCTCCTTGAGACCGAGTCAAAGCTGCGGGCAGGGCTTGAGGTGGAAGTACAAAACCTTGATAAAGACGTTAAAAAGTACAAGAAGAAATACCATAATGCTGAAAATGCACTGAAGAAGCTCTCGGCTCAGATTGCCGATACTTATCGCGCCTTACTTGGTAAGAATTTGTGACTTGCTTTTTATAATCCGGATTTTCTGTTAAGAACGATACCCGGACTTTTTCGCTTTAACCTTTGCTGTTATACTGCAGGCCCTGGTGTAGCAGCCCCAGAAGAAAATGACATTGAGAAATTGAAGACCTTGAAGGCTGTGATCCGACAGTTCTCCGCCGGTACTAAGTGGATCCTGGACGTTGTGCAATGGCCGGCTGAGGGTTACTTAGGCCTGGACACTTTGCTCAACGCGTGCTCCAACGTCCCCGAGTGGATCGAACTCTGGAAGCGCTCATCGTGCCGGGTTGGGATGACCCGCGGGCTTATGCTGGCCAAAGCTTATTTTCCCAAGCTTGAGCCGGCAAAGCTGGTGGCCGGGTTTCCCGAGTTCAACCTCGACGGCTCCAAATTTTCCGCCAAGGACTTTAAGGCCATTCAAACTGAGGTATGTCACTCGGCGAGCTCAATCGCCGACAGTCTGGCACTAGACAGGTTCGCTACAAGCCCTTTGATATGCTGGAAAAATGGAAGGCGGAATCTGCCAGGAAGAGAGAGGAAATTGCCAAGAGAAAAGCTGAGGCCGACGCTCCGCCCTCCTCCTCTACACCGGTTGTCCATCCGCCAACTCGTTCCGACTCTGCTAATCTGGATAAAGGTGCTGGGAAGGCTCCCGAAGAGCAAGTCCAAGACCAAGACCCGGCTGCCAAGGACAACATTGAAGACTCGACCCAAGAGGCCGAGTGAAGTTTCATCTGCTACTGCCTCAAACATTTTATTCGGCCAATGGGCATCTAAAACAATTATTCTTTTGATAGTGCGCCTGTGCACTTTTCGATACTACTTCCTCGGTTTGTAATACGTTAAAAACCTTAATAGCTTTCGTGGCCCTTCTGGCCTTTTGCATGAATTTTATATTTCCTATCTTTGAACTTTTCATTGCTGGTTTTCCGACTTTTCGCTATTTTTCCTTTTGTGAGACTAGGTTTCCAGGTCTCGGGGGTTTTGACAAGTGGATTTTTTCTAAGTCCCCAAGTCCCCAAGACTCGGATTTTTGGGTTTTTAAACCGAATAGCTAGACAATTTGTTACTTTTTTCAAATTCCCAAGTCCCCAAGGCCCAAATTTCCGAGTCTAGGGGTTGGAGTTTTTCAAAAGAACAAATTGTTTCTGCTAAGGCCCAAAACCTAGAGTTGCTCACGTAGGTTTGAAGTTATGCTTAATATATTTTGAGTTTACGGCTGTTATCCTTGTACTCTGCATAACTTGTGGTTTGGATGACCCTTTTGACCTTCTTTTACTATAAGCCGGATTTCGCGTGGATGATCAATGCTGCTATAACTGTATAAAAACAGGGTCAGGCAAGTCCCATTGGGCATCATGAATGATTGTAATTACACGCTAGCAAAGCATGCCACTTTTTTGCGAGTCACATCGAGCTTAAGCAAGAAAAGTCAAGAAAATTTGGCTCTATTGTCTGGTTATAAGCTTGCAGCCGTACTTATTACAAGTAATCGGCCCTTATAACTTAATGGCATCATGGCCGGGTCTTTGAGTTTGCAACTGTGCTATTCAAGCAATCAGCCCCCAAGACCTAGATATATGTAACTTACCAGAAGAATTAATACACTAAGAACAACAAATAACACTTACCTGAAAGAAAATAAGAAAACAACAGGAATATAAAAACTTGACAAAGGACACACAAAAAGGAACAATATTATTGTTTAACCATCTCATTATTGATATGAGAAAAGTTAGGTTAGCAAGCCGCCTCATTAAAAACCCTCCAGTCCCCTTAGGTACCCTGGATAGGAAAAGAGTGCGTCTGAAACCTGCTGCCTATTACATCGTGTAGCTCCACTTGTGAATCTTGTCTATTCTAGGTGTAGTAAGGATGCAGCTGAGCCACGTTCCATGGTCTTTCTCTTTCTTGCATAGATGAAGTTGTGTGAGCGGTGTCATTGACAGTAGCCGACTCTTCCCTTGCATCTATCAAGTAATACGATCCATTGTGCAGATTCCGGCTTATGATGTATGGTCCTTCCCATGGTGGAGATAGCTTGTGTTTTCCCTCCTTAGACTGTGCCAGGCGCAGAACCAGGTCTCCTTCCTGGAAGACCCGGGTTTTAACCCGCCGGCTGTGATATCTCCTCAGATCTTGCTGTTATATGGCTGATCTCTCCAAAGCTTGTTCTCTGTGTTCTTCTAGCATATCCACGGCGTCCTGCCGGGTCTTCTCGTTCTCCACCTCGACATAAGACGACACTCGAGGCGAATCATGAATAATATCGCTCGGCAATACTGCCTCTGCACCATAAACCATAAAAAACGGTGCCATCTGAGTAGATCTGTTAGGTGTGGTGTTAATTCCCCAAACCACTGATGGTAACTCCTCAACCCATGCGCCAGCAGCTCTGATGCACGGGACTCGCAGCCTTGGTTTTAACCCACGAAGTAACTCCTGATTTGCTCTCTCCACTTGTCCATTAGCCTGTGGATGGGCCACTGAGGCTCTGTCCAGGCGGATGCCATTGTTTCCACAGAATTTTTCCATCTCACGCAAGGACATATTGGTTCCATTGTCCGTTATTATGCTGTGAGGATACCCAAACCGATAGATAATCCTTTTCAGGAACTTGACTGCCGTGACTGCTTCACAATTGGTAACTGGCGTAACTTCAACCCACTTGGTAAACTTATCAATAGCCACCAAGAGATGTGTCTTTTTGCAAGGTGACATGTGAAAGGGGCCAACCATATCAATACCCCAAACAGCAAACGGCCAGGTTAACGGGATGGTCCGCAATTCCATAGCCGGCACGTGGGTTTGGCGAGCGTACCTTTGACATCTATCACACCTTGCCACCAATCGCTCCGCATCTGCTAGGGCCGTGAGCCAGAAGAAACCGTGTCGATAAGATTTGGCCACAAGGGATCTCGTGGATGCATGATGCCCACAATCACCTTCATGGATCTCCTTCAAAATCTGCCAGCCTTCTTCTGGTGCTACACAGCGTAAAAAGACTCCTGTTGCGCTTCTTTTATACAGCTCCCCATTGATGATAGAATAGCCTTTTGCTCGCCTCAGAATTTTCCTTGCTAATACTTCCTGTGGTGGTAACTCGCCCCGTGATAGGTAAGCCAGAAACGGCTCTGTCCACTCGGGAACAACACGTATTATGGCCACGAGCTCCAAATCCAGGTCTTGGTTAGCCACCTCTTCCTCGGACTCGGCTTTAACAGATGGCCGCCATAACTCGTCCAGGAAAACATTGGGTGGAACCGGCTCTCTGCGCGAGCCGAGTCTTGCGAGCGCATCTGCTGCCTTGTTCTTTCGTATGTCAATATGCTCCACCTCATACCCGGAAAAACACCCGGCAACCCTGTCCACCTCTCTGCGATATGCTGCCATAGTTGCATCTTTTCTGTCCCAGGTTCCTGAGACCTGCTGTACCACAAGATCCGAATCTCCATAGCACCGTATCCGCCTGATGTTCATCTCCTTGGCTACTTTCAATCCATGCAATAATGCCTCATACTCGGCCACGTTGTTGGAACAATCGAAGTGAATTTGCAACACGTAGCTCAGCTTGTCTCCTTTCGGTGATGTAAGTACCACCCCAGCTCCTGATCCCTCGTACTGCTTAGAACCATCGAAGTGCATTACCCAAGACTCAGAACTTGGTGTCATTGTGGGCATGCTAGTGTGAGTCCAATAATTGATGAAATCAACTAAAGCTTGAGATTTGATTGCTGGCCTGGGCTCGTAGTTGATGTGATAATCTCCCATCTCGATGGCCCACTTGGCTATTCTACCTGTTGCATCTGAGTTTTTGATAATATCCGACATTGGTATAGAGCTAACCATTGTTACGGGGTGTTCCTGAAAATAGGGTTTCAATTTCCGGTTGGCCATGAAGACCCCGAAAACCAACTTCTGCCAATGTGGGTAAGCTGCTTTGCCTCTGATAGTACCTCGCTGACGTAATAAACCGGCCTTTGAACCGGGTGATCTTTTTCATCCTCTTTGCGCTCAACAACAACCACTGCACTAACCGCCCGGGGTCCGGCCGCAACGTATAGTAGCATGGGCTCTTTAGGACCCGGGGCTGCTAAGACTGGTGCCTCAGATAACTGCTTTTTTAATGCCTCGAACGCCTCATCCGCCTCTTGGTCCCAAACAAATTTGTCGGATTTCCTCAAGATCCGGTACAAGGGTATTGCATTCTCTCCGAGTCTGGATGTAAACCGGCTCAACGCTGCTACGCACCCAGTAAGCTTCTGAACATGCTTCAGGTTTTCCGGCTTTTTCAGACTCTGGATAGCTTTGATTTTGTTCGGGTTTGCCTCAATCCCTCTTTCTGAGACGATAAAACCGAGTAACTTTCCTGCTGGAACTCCAAATACACACTTTGTGGGGTTAAGCTTCATCTGATATCTTCTCGGATTCTTGAATGTTTCCTTTAGATCATCAATGAATGTTTCCGCTTTCCTGGTCTTGATCACCACATCATCCACATAAGCATGAACGTTGCGTCCAATCTGATCCTCAAAGCACTTCTGAATGCACCGCTGGTAAGTTGCGCCAGCGTTCTTTAGTCCAAAAGTCATGGTTTTATAACAGAAAGCCCCAAAAGGGGTTATGAACGATGTTTTCTCCCAATCTTCCTTCTTGAGCTTGATCTGATGATACCCGGAATATGCATCCAGGAAACATAATAGGTCACTTCCATCCACTGCATCTATGATCTGATCTATCCTTGGAAGGGCAAACGGATCCTTTGGGCAATGCTTGTTGAGACTCGTGTAATCTATGCACATCCTCCACTCGTTACTCTTTTTCATCACTAGAACCGGATTTGCCAACCAATCTGGGTGAAATACCTCCATGATGAAGCCGGCTGTCAATAGCCGAGCAATTTCTGCTCCTATAGCTTTCCTTCTTTCCTCATTCATTTTCCTCAGGCCCTGCTTCACGGGCCTAGACTTGGGATCAACATGCAAGCTGTGTTCCGCTAACTCGGTAGGGATACCCGGCATATCGCTAGGCGTCCAAGAAAAAACATCTTGATTTGAACGGATAAACTCCACGAGTGCTTTTTCCTGCTCATTGTCCAGGTTAGATCCTATAGCAAATTTCTTAGAGGAATCACCTTCGACAAAGGCCACCATCTTGGTATCTTGTGCTGCTTTGAACTTTGCTCTCTCATCCTCTGTGTTTGGCCTCTTCAATGTTGTTCTATCATCCGGGTCAACTTGCGATCGGTAATATTTGAGTTCTTCCTTCCTGCAAGCCTGTTCTGCCATCGCCGCGTCTCCTTCGTCACACTCAGCTGCTATAATCTGGTTTCCGTGTATGGTAATGGTTTGCTTGGGACCCGGGATCTTTAGCTATAGGTATATGTAACACGGCCTGGCCATGAACTTAGCATAAGCCGGCTTTCCGAATAGCGCGTGATAAGGGCTGCGCAATTTTACCACCTCGAATGTGAGCCACTCCACCCGGAAATTGTCCTTTGACTCTCCAAAAGCAACCTCCAAAGTAATCTTTCCTTCAGGGCACGCCGAGTGACCCGGCACACTCCCGTGAAAAACTGTTGAACTTTTCTGTAGCTGGGACTCCTTGAGGCCCATGCGTAAGAAAGTTTCCCAGTATAAGATGTTGATGCTACTTCCGCCATCCATCAAGACCTTTTTCAGCTCATAACCATTAACATGCGGCGCAACCACCAATGCTAGCACACCCGGATGCTCTATTGTTTCCGGGTGATCCTTTCTGCTCCATGTCACCTCTTGATCCGACCATCGCAAGTATCTCGGAACAGCTGAATTGACCGCGTTCACTGCTCGTTTAAGTATCTTTCTATCTTTGTTGGAAGTTCCTGTAGTATGTACGTGATATTGTCCCAACTGCTTGGGGTTGGCTTGGAAACCTCCAGCTCCTCCCTGGTTATTACCCGGATTACCACCTCCTGGGTTGCCTGCTGGGGGTGGGCCGTTGCCCGGGTTTCCACCTAGACCCGGTCCTCCTCCCCTGCCTGCACCTCGCATAGCCTTGTTTATTTCCTCATTCTTCCCTCTCTGTAAATCTACACACTGCTCCAATGAATGATTAGCCGGCCTACCGTTCCTGCTGTGTCGCGGACACGGCATCCTGAAGGAATCTAAGTGGTTAGCCGGCCTTGGTGGCCCCTGGTAATTTCCTCCATTAAAGTGTCCTCCGTTGAAATTTCCTTCTGCTCTGGGTCTTGAAAACCCGGATTCTATGCTGGCGACGAACTCGGAACTTCCCTCATACGGGCGCTTGTTCTGATTATTTCCATTATTTCCTCCATTGTTACCCGGCGCAGATCCGTTGCCGGGTCTTCCACTATTGCTTGTGTTTGCCTTTGCTTTCTTATCATCAGCGTCCTCTTCTGTGGTATCCGTGGCGGCGTGCTTGTTGCACGCGTCCATTAACTCTCCCATTGTAAACTTGAAGCATTCCGACTAGATTTCATGCGCGTTAGCTTTTGCACTAAGGGTATATACTTGCATGTTTTTGCCATAGCTTGTAACGCATCCTTTGGCTGAATATCCATAGACGAGTGGAGTATTTCCATAAGCCGGCGCACCCAACTGCGCCCTGATTCTCCCTTCTTTTGGACACATCGTTCTAGATCATCGATAGTAAATAACTTCCTGCACGTTCCATGGAAGTGCTTGATAAATGCGTTTTTCAACTCACTCCATGTCTTGATAGATCCTTCGGATAAATTGTTGAACCACAACTTTCCTGCTCCCTCTGACATCATTAAGTACATGAACTTGGCTTGAAGATTTTCAGATGCGTTACGAATCGACATGGCCATCTCATAGCTGCTCAACCAGGTTTCTGGGTCCATAGTCGTCTCGTAGTTCACCACTTTACCCGGTTCCTTGAATCTATCCGGCTAAGGCTCAGCTCTGATGTTATCTGACAGGCACTTAGGCCCGGCAAGATTAGTCGGCACTGGCCTCACTCGGGAGACATGCGATCCTGCGGGGGGCACGGCGGGGCGTGCTACTGCTGCTGGCCCGTGCACCGCTGACCCGGCCGCGGCTCGCCTTGCCCTGGAACTGTCCACAATAGCTTGTGCTGCTGATGCCGCTAGTGCTCCCTGAACACGGGGAGGAGGCGGCATTTGCTGCTGCTCTGCCCTCCGTCGCGCTGAACTCGTCTGAATATTGCCGGTATTGCCATGTTGCCGGCTGATATACGGCGTTCTGTGCATTCCACTCCTATTATCCGGGTAATTGACTTGTTGAGCCACTGCCGTGCGCAATAAATCTATCGCCCGCCAGGTCTCCTCCGCATGGGGTGACTCTCTTACGGGAATGCGATCCAATGCCAGTGTTGCTGCATATACATTATCCATGGGGTTGTTGAAGTGACCTGGTGGTGTACGAAATCGTGATGGTGGTGGTGGTGGCGTTGTGTTGCCAACAGCAACCCCTGTCTGCAACGTGGGTAACCCGGCTTGCACGTTTGCCGGCTGTCCTCCTCCGGTCGCAGGCTGATGTCCGGTTTCCTGATTCACAGCCGGAATTGGTTGATCCTGGGGTGTGATAAATAGCGTGGCCGGGTTTAATGTTCAAGCCGTTGCCGGTAATCTCGTTTGGTATCTCTGATGCATCCTGGTCGACTGAACCTGGAGCCGGTTCTCCAATGCTTCCAGCTCTCGTTGGCGCGTGGCAATCCCTTGCTTTTCAGCTTCCACGTCTCTCCTTTGTTGCTCCAATGCACGGCGGGCTACATCCAGATCCCTAGCACGTGCGGCTGCGTTTTCCGGGGTTATCACCGTAGCTAGCACCGTAGTATCCAGGATCAGGTTGTTACTGAACAGAGCCGGATGTTCTGGGTTTGAAGGACCCGCCCCTGGCGTTCTGTTTGCCAAGAACCCGAACATATTCCTCTGGATCTCGCTATCCGCCGCCCGGCTGGTGACCGAAGCCGACTCTCCGTCAACCCGGGTCAGAACCGGATTTCCGTCAGCCGGGTTTTGCTGCTGGGCCAGCGCTCGCGCCGCTCCGACCGCGGCCGTAGTCACGTCCCCCTGATTGAGATTGGTTGCAGGGGCCGTGTAGACCGCGACCTGGCGCGCGATGCCTGGTGAAGACTCGTATTCCTCCTCATCATAGCTATCCTCTTCGTACCGGTCCTCCAGCAGGTGCAGGATAGACTCGGTATCATCTTCTCTCATGACCCGGCCACGCGGGATCCATGCCGGCTCCTCCAGCTGTTCCCTCTTCGTGGTGGGCTCTTCTATCGGATCTATCATCCCGACCGATTCTTCTCCATCCGACTGAACGCAGGTCGCTTCTCCTGACACAGAATCATATCCAAAATCATCAGGGATTGAACCGGACGTACGTACCATGCCGATGAAGACGTTGACCCGACCGATTGTGACGACAGATCCGGACTCGAGCAGATCCGACTCTGGCCCCTAGCCAAAATCATCCACCATCTTCTCTCCTTCAGGGTTGGTGTAGATCTCGCCGATGACGAGGTTCTTCGTGTTCTCCCGAGCTTCTCCCGTGATGTAAACACCTTTGGACGTAGTCCCCATGGTGGGCGCCAACTGTCGTGGGATAATCACGGCAGACGTTACAGGGGGTAACTTATCTTGGGGCGATTCGACTCTGGTGTTTGGGAGAGGGTTTTGCTTAGGGGAAATCATGCTGATAATCGATCTGGTAGCTCTGGCAATCAAGTCTCCGAGTCTCCGATCTAGGTTTACAATCTCAACTCTCGTGTTACAGGGGATACTCGAATATCTAGTAAAACTCGTGTTAGTCTAACCCTAGGAGCCTGCTTATATAATACCCGGCCCCTGGCTTCCTATCCAAGGCATACTCAGAGTCCTACCCGGTCACCACACACAAACCCTAAGTTTCCTTATCGAAACCCACAATCCGGGTCACGAGGCCTAAAGGGCGCTGCGCAAGACCCGGCTTAGGATAAAGGAGTTTCTAGAAGGCCCAGGAACGTAGGCCTCGTAACCCGGATTGTGGGTTCCGATAAGGAAGTTTAGGGTTTGTAAGCAGTGTCCGGGTAGGATTCAGAGTACGCCTTGGAGAGTAGGCCAGGGGGTCCGGATACTATATAAGTCGGCCCCTAGGCTTAGACAACAAGGAGTTCGAACAAGATTGCGAGGTATCGAGTATCTATTGTAACACGAGAGCTGAGTTAATATATCTAGATCGGAGACTCGGCGACTTGATTGCCGGCTACCAGATCGCATATCATCATGTTTTCCTTTGAGCTAAACCCTCTCCCAAACACCAGAGTCGATTTGCCCCAAGACAAGTTACCCCCGGTAACGTCTGCCGTGATTATCCCACGACAGTTGGCGCCCACCGTGGGGCCTACGTCCAAGGGTGTTTACATCACGGGAGAAGCTCGGAAGAACATGGAGAACCTCGTCATCGGCGAGATCTACACCGACCCCGAAGGAGAGAAGATGGTGGACGATTTTGGCTGGGGGTCAGAGTCGGATCTGCTCGAATCCGGATCTGTCGTGACAATCGGCCGGATCAACGTCTTCATCGGCATGGTACGTACGTCTGGTTCAATCCCTGACGATTTTGGATTTGATTCTGTGTCAGGGGAGGCCACCTGCGTTCAGTCTGATGGAGAAGAATCGGTCGGGACGATAGATCCGACAGAAGAGCCCACCACGAAGAGGGAACAGCCGGAGGAGCCGGCATGGACCCCGCGTGGCCGGGTTATGAGAGAAGATGATACCGAGTCTATCTTGCACCTGCTGGAGGACCGGTACGAGGAAGATAGAAGTGATGAGGAAGAATACGAGTCTGCGCCAAGCATTGTGCGCCAGGTCGCAGTCTCCATGGCTCCTGCGACCAATCTTAATCAGGGGAACGTGACCGCGGCCGCCGTCGGAGCAGCACAAGCATTGGCCCAGCAGCAAGGTCCGGTTGACGGAAACCCGGTTCTGACCCGGGTTGACGGAGAATCGGCATCAGTTACCAGCCATGCGGCGGATAGTGAGTTGCAGGCAAACACGTTCGGATATCTGGCCAACCGGACGCCAGGGGCGGGTCCTTCAAATCCACAACACCCGGCCCTGTTCAACAACAATATGATTCTAGATCCCACCGTTCTAGCCACAGTCATAACTCCGGAAAACGCGGTGGAACGTGTTAGGGATCTGGATGTAGCCCGTCGTGCATTGGAGCAACAGAGAAAGGCAAGTAGAAGCAGAAAGGCAAGGGTAGCCACACGCCAACGTGAGCTGGATGCATTGGAAAACCGGCTCCGAGAAGAAACAACCAGGGTGCATCAAAGGCACCAGACCAGATTACCGGCAACGGGTGGAGTAATAAACCCGGCCGCGCTATTCATCACACCTCAGGATCAGCCGATTCCAGCGGCGAACCAAGGAACTGTACATCAACCCGCAACTGGAGGAGCACAGCCGGCAAACGTGCAAGCCCGGTTACCCATATTGCAGACCGGAGTTACTACCGGAAATACATTACCACTACCACCACCATCACGATTTCGCACACCAGCAGGTCATTACAACAACCCCATGGATAATGTGTACGCAGCAACACTCGCATTGAATCAAATCCCCGTGAGAGAGTCACCCCACGCAGAGGAGACCCGGCGGGCGATAGATCTATTGCGCACTGCGGTGGCACAGCAAGTTAATTACCCGGATCACAGAAGTGGAATGCATGGGACACCATATATCAGCCAGCAACGAGGCAATACCGGCAATATTCAGACAAGTTCAGCGCGGCGGAGGGAAGAGCAGCAGCAAATGCCGCCTCCTCCCCGCGTTCAGGCAGTACCAGCAGCATCAGCAGCGCAAGCTATTGTGGATAGTTCCAGAGCCAGGAGAGCTGCGGCCGGGTCTGCGGTGCATGGGCCACCAGCAGTGCCGCGCCCAGCCGTACCCCCCGCAGGATTGCACGTTTCCCGAGTGAGGCCAGTTCCGACTAATCTCGCTGGGCCTAAGTGCCTGTCGGATAACATCAGGGCTGAGCCTTACCCGGATAAATTCAAGGAACCGGGTAAAGTAGTGAATTATGAGCCGACTATGGATCCAGAAACATGGTTGAGCAGTTATGAGATGGCTATGTCAATCCGCAATGCATCTGACAATCTTCAAGCCAAATTCATGTACTTGATGATGTCAGAAGGAGCAGCAAAGTTATGGTTCAATAATTTGCCGGAAGGATCTATCAAGTCATGGGAGGAGTTGAAAACTGCGTTTATCAAGCACTTTCATGGGACGTGCAGAAAGCTATTTACTATTGATGACCTAGAGCGGTGTGTCCAGAAGAAAGGGAGAATCGGCGCGCAGCTGGGTGCGCCGAGTTATGGAGATACTTCACTCATCTACGGATATTCAGCCCAAGGATGCGTTACAAGCTATGGCAAAGACGTGCAAGTACATACCTTTAGTGCAAAAGTTAACTCGCATGAAATCTAGTCGGAATGCTTCAGAGGTTACGATGGGAGAGCTAATGGATGCATGCAACAAACACGCTGCAACGGATACCACAGAAGAGGACGTCGATGACAAGAAAGCAAAAGCAAACACAAGTAATAATGGAAGAACCGGCAATGGATCAACGCCGGGTAACAATGGAGGCAACAATGGGAACAACCAGAACAAGCGCCAGTTTGAGGGAAGCTCCGAGTTTGTCGCTAGCACAGAAGCCGGGTCTTCGAGACCTAGGGCAGAAGGAAATTTCAATGGAGGAAACCATAACGGAGGAAATTATCAAGGGCCACCAAGGCCGGGTAACAACTGGGATATCTTCAGAATGGCGTGCCCAAAGCACAGCAGGAACGGTAGGCCGGCTAACCACTCATTGGAGCAGTGCGCGGACCTACAGAGATGGAAGAACGAGGAAGTAAACAAAGCTATGCGAGGTGCAGGTCGGGGAGGAGGACCGGGTCCGGGTGGAAACCCGGGCAACGGCCCACCCCCAGCCGGTAACCCGGCAGGCGGAAATCCGGGTAACAACCAAGGGGGAGCTGGAGGTTTCCAAGCTAACCCCAAGCAATTGGGACAATACCACGTGCATACTACAGGAATTTCCAACAAGGATAAAAAGATACTGAAAAAAGCGGTAAACTCGGTTTCCTCGGCTGTTCCGAGATACCTGAGATGGTCGGAGCAGGACGTAACGTGGAGCAGAAGAGATCACCCGGAAAGGATAGAACACTCGGGAGTCTTAGCATTGGTGGTTACACCGCAGTTAATGGTTATGAGCTAAAAAAGGTCTTAATGGACGGCGGAAGTAGCATCAACATCTTATATTGGGAAACCTTCCTACGCATGGGTCTCAAGGAGTCTCAGCTACAGAAAAGTTCAACAGTTTTTCATGGGATTGTGCCGGGTCACTCAGCGTGCCCCGAGGGAAAGATCACATTGGAGGTAGCTTTTGGAGAATCGAAGGACAATTTCCGAGTCGAGTGGCTCACTTTCGAGGTGGTTAAGTTGCGCAGCCCTTATCACGCGCTATTCGGAAGGCCGGCTTATGCTAAGTTCATGGCCAGGCCGTGTTATGTGTATCTACAGCTAAAAATCCCGGGTCCCAAGCAGACCATCACCATACATGGGAGCCGGGATATAGCAGCTGAGTGTGATGAAGGAGATGCAGCGATGGCTGAGCAAGCTTGCAGAAAAGAGGAACTCAAGTATTACCGGTCTCAAGTAGACCCGGATGACAGAACAGCGTTAAAAAGACCGAACACTGAAGATGAGAGAGCGAAGTTCAAGGCAGCACAGGACACCAAGATGGTGGCTTTTGTCGAGGGTGATCCCTCCAAGCAATTTGCTATAGGATCTAACTTGGACAGCGAGCAGGAGAAAGCACTTGTGGAGTTTATTCGTTCAAATCAGGATGTGTTCGCCTGGACGCCTAGCGATATGCCGGGTATCCCTACAGAGTTGGCAGAGCACAGTTTGCACGTCGATCCCAAGTCCAGGCCTGTGAAGCAGGGCCTGAGAAAGATGAATGAGGAAAGAAGGAAAGCTATAGGGGAAGAAATTGCTCGGCTGCTGACAGCCGGCTTTATCATGGAAGTATTTCACCCGGACTGGTTAGCAAATCCGGTTCTCGTGATGAAAAAGACTAATGAGTGGAGGATGTGCATTGATTATACGAGTCTCAACAAGCATTGCCCAAAGGATCCGTTTGCACTACCAAGGATAGATCAGATCATAGACGCAGTGGCTGGAAGTGACCTATTATGTTTCCTGGATGCATATTCCGGGTATCATCAGATCAAGCTCAAGAAGGAAGGATTGGGAGAAAACATCGTTCATAACCCCTTTTGGGGCCTTTTGTTACAAGACCATGACATTTGGATTGAAGAACGCTGGCGCAACCTATCAACGGTGTATTCAGAAGTGCTTCGAGGACCAAATTGGACGCAATGTCCACGCTTATGTAGATGATGTGGTGATCAAGACCAGAAAGGCGGAGACATTTATTGACGATCTAAAGGAAACGTTCAAGAACCTGAGAAGGTACCAGATGAAACTTAACCCGACAAAGTGCGTATTTGGAGTTCCAGCTGGGAAGTTACTCGGCTTTATCGTTTCCGAGAGAGGAATTGAGGCAAATCCGGATAAAATCAAAGCTATCCAAAGTCTGAAAAAGCCGGAAAATTTGAAGCATGTTCAGAAGCTCACAGGGTGCGTAGCAGCCCTGAGCCGGTTTATATCCAGACTCGGAGAAAAGGCAATACCCTTGTACCGGCTCTTGAAGAAATCCGATAAATTCGTTTGGGATCAAGAGGCGGATGAGGCGTTCGAGGCACTAAAGAAGCAGCTATCTGAAGCGCCAGTCCTAGCAGCCCCGGGTCCTAAAGAGCCCATGTTGCTATACGTAGCAGCTGGCCCCCGAGCGGTTAGTGCAGTGGTTGTCGTGGAACGTAAAGAGGATGGGAAAGATCACCCGGTCCAGAGGCCGGTTTATTACGTCAGCGAGGTATTATCAGAGGCAAAACAGCGCTACCCACATTGGCAAAAGCTGGTTTTCGGGGTCTTCATGGCCAGCCGGAAACTGAAGCCGTATTTTCAGGAACACCCCATAACAGTGGTTAGTTCTATACCAATGTCGGATATCATCAGAAACTCGGATGCAACAGGTAGAATAGCCAAGTGGGCGATCGAGATGGGGGATTATCACATCAACTACGAGCCCAGGTCAGCAATCAAATCTCAAGCTCTAGTTGATTTCATTAACGATTGGACTCACACAGGCATGCCCACCATGGCTCCAAACTCCGAGTCTTGGATAATGCACTTCGATGGCTCCAAGCAATACGAGGGGTCAGGAGCTGGAGTGGTGCTAACATCACCCAAAGGAGACAAGTTGAGTTACGTGCTACAGATTCACTTTGATTGTTCCAACAACGTGGCCGAGTATGAGGCCTTATTGCATGGCTTAAAGGTAGCCAAGGAGATGAACATTAAGAGGATACGATGCTTTGGAGATTCGGACCTTGTGGTACAGCAGGTCTCAGGAACTTGGGATAGAAAAGATGCAACTATGGCAGCATACCGCAGAGAGGTTGATAGGGTTGCCGGGTGTTTCTCCGGGTATGAGGTGGAGCACATAGACAGAAGAAAAAACGAGGCAGCAGACGCACTCGCCAGACTCGGCTCGCGCAGAGAGCCGGTTCCACCTAATGTTTTCCTGGATGAGCTATGGCGACCATCAGTTAAAACCGAGTCTGAGGAAGAACTGGCGAATCAAGACCCGGATTTGGAGCTCGTGGCCATAGTACGTGTTGTTCCCGAGTGGACAGAGCCGTTCCTGGCCTACCTATCACGGGGCGAGTTACCACAGCAGGAGATACTAGCAAGACAAATTCTGAGGCGAGCAAAAGGATATTCTATCATCAATGGGGAGTTATACAAGAGAAGTGCAGCGGGAGTCTTTTTGCGCTGTGTAGCACCAGAAGAAGGCCGACAGATCCTCAAGGAAATCCATGAAGGTGATTGTGGGCATCATGCATCCACAAGATCCCTTGTGGCCAAAGCTTATCGACATGGTTTTTTCTGGCTCACGGCCCTAGCAGACACGGAGCACTTGGTGGCAAGGTGTGACGGATGTCAAAGGTACGCTCGCCAAACCCATGTGCCGGCTATGGAATTACGGACTATCCCGTTAACTTGGCCGTTCGCTGTTTGGGGTATGGATATGGTTGGCCCCTTTCACATGTCACCTTGCAAAAAGACACATCTCTTGGTGGCTATTGATAAGTTTACCAAGTGGGTTGAGGTTATGCCAGTTACCAACTGTGAAGCAATTACAGCAGTCAAGTTTCTGAAAAAGATTATCTATCGGTTCGGGTATCCCCATAGCATAATTACCGACAATGGAACCAACATGTCCCTTGGTGAGATGGAGAAATTTTGTGGTAACAACGGAATCCGGCTTGACATAGCTTCAGTGGCCCATCCACAGGCTAATGGACAAGTGGAGAGGGAAAATCAAGAGTTGCTTCGTGGATTAAAGCCACGATTGGGAGTCCCGTGTATCAGAGCTGCTGGTGCATGGGTTGAGGAGTTACCTTCAGTGGTTTGGGGTATCAACACTACACCTAACAGATCTACTCAGATGACACCGTTTTTCATGGTTTATGGTGCAGAGGCGGTGTTGCCGAGTGATATTATTCATGACTCGCCTCGAGTATCGGCTTACGTCGAGGTGGAGAACGAGAAGACCCGGCAGGACGCCGTGGATATGCTAGAAGAGCACAGGGAACAAGCTTTGGAGAGATCAGCCATATACCAGCAGGATCTGCGGAGATATCATAGTCGGCGCGTGAAAACCCGGGTCTTCCAGGAAGGAGACCTGGTTCTGCGCCTGGTACAATCAAAGGAAGGAAAACACAAGTTATCACCACCATGGGAAGGACCGTTTATCATAAGCCGGAATCTGCACAATGGATCATATTACTTGATAGATGCAAGGGAAGAGTCGGCTACGGTTAACGACACCGCTCATACCACTTCATCTATGCAAGAGAGAGAAAGACCATGGAACGTGGCTCAGCTGCGTCCCTACTTAGTATAGACTATATTCGCAAGTGGAATTACACGATGTAACAGGCAGCAGGTTTCAGACGCACTCTTTTCCTATCCAGGGTACCTAAGGGGACTGGAGGGTTTTTAATGAGGCGGCTTGCTGACCTAACTTTCTCATATCAATAAAGAGATGGTTAAGCAACATATCGTTCTTTTTCTTGTGTTTTTTATCAAGTTTTTATTTCTGTTATGTTTTTTACTTTTCTTCCAGGTAAGTATTATTTACTGTTCTTAGTACATTAGTTTCTTTAGTATGTTGCATATATTTAGGTCTTGGGGGTTGATTGCTTGAATAGCACAGTTACAAACTCAAAGACCCGGCCACGATGCCTATGAGTTATAAGGGCCGATTACTTGCAAACAAGTACGGCTGCAATCTTATAACCGGACAAAGGAGCCAAACTTTCTTGACTTTTCTTACTTAAGCTCGATGTGACTCGCACTGAAGTGGCATGCTTTGCTCGCTTACGATTACAATCAGCCATGATGCCCAATGGGACTTGCCTGACCCTGTCTTCGTACAGATGTAGCAACATGGTTATCCACGCGAAAGCCGGCTTACAGTACAAGAGAGTCAAAAGGGTCATCTAAACCACAAGTTATGCAGAGTACAGGGTTAATAGCCGGAAACTCAAAGTTTATTAAGCATAACTTCAAAACCTATGTGAAACGGCTCTAGGTTTTGGGCTTAGCAGAAACAACTTGTTTTCTTTGAAAGACCCCACATCCTAGACTCGGAATTTCGGGCCTTGGGGACTGGGGAATTTGAAAAAAGAAACAAGTTGCTTAGCTATTAAGCTCAAAAACCCAAAAATCCGAGTCTTGGGGACTTGGGGACTTAGAGAAAAGTCCACCTGTCAAAGCCCATGAGACTCGGAAACCGAGTCTCACAAAAGGAACCATAAAGAAAGTCGGAATATCAAGAATAAATAAGCTCAAAAGCAGACAAATATGAAACTCATCCAAAGGCCAGAAGGGCCACGAAAGTTACTAAGGTTTCAAAATGTATTTACATGACGCGATGGTAGTATCAAAAGTGCACAAGTGCACTATCAAAAGAATATCTGTTTTTACAAGAGCATCGAACGAACAAGGTATTAAGACGGCATCTGTTTACTCGGCCTCCTGGGTCGGGTCTACACCTTTGCCCTTGCCTTCTGGGTCTCGGTCCTGGGTTTGCTCCTCAGAAGCTTTCCCAGCATCATCACCCGGATTTTCAGCATCAGGACGAACAGGCGGGCGGACAGCCGGTGTAGAGGTGTTGGCTCTGATTCAAACTCGGCCTCCCTCTTCGCGGTCTCCTCTTTCCTCCTGGCCGAGTCAGCATTCCATTTCTTCAAAATATCGAAGGGCAGGGGCATATCTTCCTTCACAGCTTTGTCTTCAGCATCGTATGGAGTCATAAACCTGCTCAGGTCCATACTATCGGCAAGAGTAGTTGCCGAGTGACGTACCTCGGACTGTACGGCCTTGAAGTCCTTGGCGACAAACCTGGAGCCATCTGCCTTGAACTCTGGAAACCCGGCTACCACCTTTGCCGGCTCAAGCTTAGGAAAGTAAGCTTTAGCCAGCATAAGTGCCCGGGTCATACCAACCCGGCATGCCGAGCGTTTCCAGAGCTCAATCCATGCAGGGACAGTGGAGCACGCCTGGATAAGGGTTTCCTTACCCGGATATCCCTCAGTTGGCCACTGCACGGCATCTAGTATCCACTTGGTGCCGGCGCAGAATGTCCGGAGCACAGTCTTCAAGTTTTTCGCTTTTTGGACATCATCTTCTTCTGGGGCCGCAAGGTTAGAGCCTACAGTTGAAACAGTAAAGGTCACATCAATAATCCCGGGTATCATGAATCAAGACAAAATCCGAGTCACGAAACAGTCAGTACCAAAAATCTTACCAAGTAAGACACGATAAGTGTCGGTAACTTGGGCCGATAGCTTCTTCAGCGCGGCTTGAGCAGTGGTGTACTTCTTCTTGTATTTTGTAACATCTTTCTTCAGGGCCTCCACCTCAGCCTCAAGGGCCTCTCTCAGCTTTACCTCGGTAACCAGAAGTTGTTCGGTCTTGGCTAAAATTTCCTCGGACCGGGTAGTCTGTGCCTGTAAGGGACAAAAATATAAACATTAGTCGGGTATCATAATAAGCCGAGTATTGCACGGAGTACCGAGCACAACTTCGACGAGTTATACTCGGAACTTGGGGACTAGATGGATACTATGAGATATCAATTAACGTTACCTGATGCTCCACGGCCATGCGCTCTAACATACTGCTCTCTGAGGCCTTCATGGCGAGGAGGGCGCTCATCATTTGGTCGAAGGAGTGGTTGCCCAAGTTGGAAGACCCGGGATCTTGGTAACCCGGAGTTGGAGTTTTCTCCTTGGTAGGGGAAAGCACCCGAGTCGTCTGAATATTGGAGTTTGGTTCGCCTCCCCCCGTGCCCAAGATTGCGGCCTCTTCCTCCTCGCGTGCATGCGAGGCTATCGGGTACTCGGCTTCTTGATCAGTCGGGTTCCTTGGTGGCACTTGTCGTTCTTCCTCGCCGCCAGCTGCGGCCGTCATATCATCAATCGGGTTCTCCTTACCCAGGTCATCGGTTTCCATATTTTCCTGGTCACTGATAGTGACCGTGGCTCTGTGGACAGTATAAATAAGCAGTTAGCATGTAACTGGAGAAAATTATGGAAAGGTGATAGAACATCAGGAGAAGAACCTTACCCGGGATTCACCATGAAGTCCGAGGGGAACTCGTTGCTAGACCCGGACGAAGCTGATAAACATCGGGAAAGTAAGACATGGAACTGCCCTGCTAAGGGGTGATTCGGAAAAGGAAAACTTTGATATTCGAGAAAAGATTAGGTGGATACCAGCGCGTCGAGCCGGGGATGATGGAATACCCGGGTTAAGTGCGGCTTCACCCGGAAAGTTCCGAGACATTCTGCGCTTGGTCACGAGCGGATCCTTCAAGTACGGCCAGTCGGATAACTCTCGGTTTAGCTCGCGCATGTTAGCAAAGGAGTATGGTTTAGAAGCAAGGGAGCGGTATGGAACCTTAAAGACGACCCCTCGGGGTTTCCTCTTTGATCCGACCTTGACTGCCGGCTCAGCTTCATCTTCATCGCTTTGTGTTTCCACCCCGCCTTCCGGGTCTTCTTCCTCGTCCTTGTCCTCTAGCCCTGAAAGTTATCAAGGCATACAGTCGGAAAAACGGGGAATGTATAGCAGCGAGCTCGCAGAAATTGAGTAAGAATCGGAATGTACCTTCCTCCGAGTCAACTGCGTCCTCTTCCTCCTCTGGATTTTCGGAGGTAGGGGAGTTTCAATGTTCCAAAAGACGCTATCAGCCTAAGATAAAGGCATAAGGGTAAGAATCAGTAGTTGTATCGAGTGAAAGCATGAAAGTGAAAGTATAAGAACCGGATTTTACCTCAGGAGCTGGATTCTCGCGCGTAAAAGGCTCCAACCCGGCTATGTTCCGGATCACTTCCAACTTCTCCGTCAAGAAACCCTTGATGGTCTTGCTGGTGTCACCGGCCGGGTAATTCTTGGAAGAATATCGGAGAGAATCCGTAGAGTGCCCCGAGTACTCGCACATCAGTTTCGAGCGGATGGAATTGGGTTGAATCCGGAAGTTGACCCATGTCTTAACCAGATTGAGCCCAAGGAGACCTTGGGCGGAGAGGACGGCTATCTTTGCCATATGGGGTTGGATGGACTCCCTGTCCGACTCAGGGGCAAAGGCATTAAAAGTATCGGAGATATCTAGGAGACCCTCCGAGTAACCCGGCAATCTCCTCTCGCCGGGTGGGGAGGTGTCTCGGCAGTAGAAAAAGGACAATTGCCAGTGCTTAACGTGGGATTTAAGTTGAGAGTCGGCATGGGAGAGTTCTTGTGGCGCTGGATGAAAACCCCGCCGCAAGCCAAGAGCGCCCCGTCACCGCTTTCGCGGCACGGTTTGCATTGGAAAAGTTCTATGAAAAGAGCCAAATTTGGCGGAATGCACAAATAAGACTCGCAAAGGACTATAAAGTGGGTAATGTTCAACATAGAGTTAGGCCCTATGTCGAACACCCGGAGGCCATAGTGGCTTAGGACCTCGCGGAAGAAAGAGTGACCCGAGGGGCGAAACCCCCGGATCACGTGCTCGACGAAGCATATTACCTCGTCGGCATTGGGCGTAGGCCGGGTCTCGTCACCCGGCACCCTCCAGTGAATATCCTCCTGAGGGGGGAGGACGCCTAACTCGGCCAGCTCCTCCAGCTTGGCCTTGGTTACAGTGGATCGCGCCCAGTTGGCGGATATCAATTGGGTCATCCTTGGCTTAGTCGGCTGCTTCCCTTGTTTCTTGGGAGCCATGGGGTCAGCCTGCAAAGCGCAAGATGGAAAAGTATAGAGCATGAGACTCGGAAGCTGTGGATTTTCCGAGTATTGGCAAACAGCATTGTCGTGGGATAATCACGGCAGACGTTACCGGGGGTAACTGATCTTGGGGCAAGACGACACAGGCGTTTGGGAGAGGGTTTAGCTCAGAGGAAAACATGATGATACTCGATCTGGTAGCCGGCAATCAAGTCGCCGAGTCTCCGATCTCGATATATTAACTCAACTTTCGTGTTACACTGGATGCTCGATATCAAGCGATATTGCTAGAACTCTTGGATCTCTCTCAACTAGTCCTAGGGGCCGGTTTATAAAGCACCCGGACCCCCTGGATTGCCCTCCAAGGCGCACCCTGAATCCTACCCGGACACTGCATACAAACCCTAGCTTTCCTTATCATAACCCACAATCCGGATTACCAGGCCTATGAACTTGGGCCTCCTAGAAGTTCCCTTATCCTTAGCCGGATCCTACGCAGCGTCCTTTGGGCCGGGTTGCACCTTGGCGTTGGCCTACCGGGTTATCATCTCCCCATCAGTAGTCCCCAGAATAGCTTGGGCTTCACGAGATTCTCTTTGAAGCGCACGCTATTCCCTGCAAAATTATCAAACTTACAAATTCAATGGAGGCCAGGTTAAATTGCTTTGATAAACAGGTAGGCCCAACTCCACGGTGGCCATATAATAACCCGGCTTCATCCAAGTCCTTTCCTTAGCTTTTCCGGGTCAACACCCTGATAAGAATGTTAAATATCCGATTTACTTTACTCGATAATTGCCCCTAATGTTGCGGGGAAGATCTCCTTCTTATCTCGGTCCGGATATCTCGGCCAGCACTTCACATCTCGCAAAATCCGCGCAGGTAACCATTATCCCAAGACTGCCGGCTTCCGCCCGTTGGAATAGGTTTATCCGTCCGCACCTTATAAATAGGTGCCCAAAAGATAACCTAGATCCCAACGTTTCATTCCAGCTCCTTCTCCTTCCTCACCTCTCGCGCTCGCGCAACACTACCACAGGAATCTCAAGCTCGTCGTCGGAGCCAAACCACCGCCGGTTACGTTTGCTCCCAAACCGCTCCGCACCGCCGCCGAACTCCGCCGCCGCGCCCTCATCTTGCCCGCCGGGAGTCGCGAAAGGATATTCAGACCGCGCCGTTCATCGCCGCCGCGTGCTACTCCAATTCACTCCAGTAAGTTCCTTGTATCCATTAGTTCAACCCCGCAATTTTTGGATTCACTCTAGATCGAATCTCGGTCAACCTACGAGAAATTTTTCTTGTCGCGCCGGTTAGAATTGCTCAGATGCTTGCTAACTCCTCCAGTAGCCTGATTAATGATCACACACCATTCCCCTATCATTATTAGCCATCAATTTCTTCGTAGAATCATCCACAAGTTTTCCAATCTAGATCCATTTCACCTCAATTTTCCGCGCATGTCATTGATACCCGGAAAATCCTTCTCTTCCGGTTCTTTTGCTTGCAGTAGATACATGGGCAATCATCTGTCTTCCTCAAACACCTTTCAATACGTAAGTAACGAATAGCTTCCATAATTACACTTGATACCCGGATAATTTTTGTAATCTTCACTCCGCGGCATGATACCCGGATAATGCTCAATATTCATATCTTCTTGATACTGCGTGCATATACTCGGGTAATTCATGATTTCCGAGTCTCGTTTCCTGTATCTTTTTTCCTTGTGTTTTGCAGGTTGATCCCATGGCTCCCAAAAGGCAAGGGAAACAACCGGCCCAGGCGAAGACAACCCAATCCATATCCGCCAATTGGGCGCGGTCCACGGTTACGAAGGCCAAGTTAGAAGAACTGGCCGAATTAGGAGTCCTCCCCTCTCAAAAGGATATCCATTGGAGAGTGCCGGGTAACGAGACCCGGCCCGCACCTGCCGATGATGAGGTAATATGTTTCGTGGAGCACGTGACCCGGGGGTTCCGTCCTCCGGGTCACCCTTTCTTTCGAGATATTCTAAGCCACTACGGCCTCCGGATATTTGACATAGGGCCTAACTCTGTGTTAAATATTTCCCACTTCATTGTTCTTTCCGAGTCATACTTGTGCACTCCGCCAAGTTTGGCTCTCTTCATCGAACTTTTCCAGTGCAAACCGTGCCGCGAAAGCGGTGACGGAGCACTTCTTGCTTGCGGCGGGGTCTCTATCCAGCGCCGCAAGAATTCTCTAATGCCACCTCTTACTCTTAACTCCCACGTCAAACACTGGCAACTCTCATACTTTTATTGCCGGGACACCTCCCCACCCGGCGAAAATAGGTTGCCGGGTTACTCAGAGGTCCTTCTCGATATCTCCGAGACCTTCAACGCCTTTGCCCCTGACTCGGACAGGGAGGCAATCCAACCCTTATTGGCCAAAATAGCTATCCTCTCGGCCCAAGGTCTCACTGGGCTCAACCTGGTAAAGACTTGGGTCGATTTCCGGATCCAACCCAACTCCATCCGCACAAAGTGAATGTGCGAGTATTCCGGGCACACCACTGACTCGCTCCGATACTCCACCCATAGCTTTGCAGCCGGAGACACCAACAAAACTATCAAGGGCTTCTTGACAGAGAAGCTGGAGGTAATCCGGAATATAGCCGGGTTAGAACCCTTCACGCGTGAGAACCCGGCCCCCAAGGTAAAGACTCGGCTTTCCTATCTTTACCTTCACACTTTCCACTCGATATGACCAATAACCCTCATTCTTATATCTTCATCTCAGGCCGATGATCCTTTTTGGAAGATTGAAACTCCTCCTAGCTCTGAAACTCCAGATGAGAAAGAAGACGCCGTTAACTCGGATGAAGGTACATTCCGAGTTTCACTTAGCTTTTTTGAAATCGCTGTTGCTCGTTCTTCATTTTCCGATTGTAAATCCTGATAACTTTCAGAACAAGAAGAGAAGGACGACGAAGAAGAAACTGAAGGCAAGGTGGAGTCAGCGAGTGACGAGGACGACGCTGAGCCAACAGTCAAGGTTGGAGCAAAGAGAAAACCCCAAGGGGTCGTCTTCAAGGTTCCATACCTTTTCCTTGCCTCTAAACCATACTCACTTGATATCATGCACGAACTAAACCGGGAGTTGTCCCCCTGGCCATATCTGAAGGAACCGCTCGCGACCAAGCGCCGGATGACTCGGAACTTTCTGGGTGATGGTGCTCTTAATCCGGGCATTTCATCGTCTCCGGCTCGACGCGTCGGTATTCACCTAATCCTTTCTTGAATATCAAAGTCTTTCCAAACCATCCCCTTACAAGATAATTCCGTGTCTTACTTGATGTTTTTCAGTTTCATCCGGGTCCAGCAGTTGTCGCACCCTGATTTCTAGGGGATACTCACCGTACGAACTGGATAGCAGATGCTTGGATTATGGGGCATAACTGCTCCCACGTCCCAGCTTCCTGGTAGGCATGCGCTTATGCGCGACAACACAAGCCCTGCTATTCCATCGTCGATGTAAACTATCCACTAGAGATCAAAGGCACTTCCGTCGACGTACTTCAAACCATACACACATGGTACGTCAACGACGTTTAACAAGTGATATCACAACAGGTCTCTACGACACAAAAGATGGAAATAAGTTGCAAATGGCTCTCATTAGAGCAGAGATAGCAAATACAATCATTCAGAGGGCACCTGCCCCAACAATACATCATTACATCACAGCGGAAGCATTCAAAATGTCTGAGTACAGACAAGAACCAAATAGGCCTAAGAGGCCGGAAACAAACAGACGGAGCCCATCCACGAAGTCTCGGATCCTGCCCGGGTCCGCTATCTACTCGTCAGCAGCCTCGTCATACTCCACGTAGTTGCCATCATGTAGATCCTCGGAAAACGTAGGTCTGCGGAAACCACAGCCCCAAAGGGGTCAGTACATAAACGTACTGGCAAGCAAGACTCACAGTTCACCAAAGTGTAACCCGTCAACACCAAGCACAGATGCCTTGGGTTCAACGGAAGAGAGGGGATATAAAAGATGCTGCAACTGGCTGCGCTAACCAACTACAGAGATTCTACCACTTCCGGCTAACAGAAAGGAGATAAGATCGAGGATTGTAACCAACTGAAAGATAACTTCAAACAAACCCATCCTGGATCTCGCCCCTTATCCAAAGAAGCGATCCGAGGATAACTCACACAGTTGTATTAAAGGTGAATCAAATTATTATGTCATCAACCTATTACTAGTCAAGTTATTAATCATGGGGTGTAACCTGTTTGATCATTATGGTTAAGTTGTCCTGAGTACTTGTTAGCCAGTACTTTCACCAAGTAATCCATAACCGCGGAAAACACGGCTTCTCGAGAAGATTATCCCTGCAGGGTTGCACCAATTTGGCCGTACACGCAAGAATAACCCGCCAGATGGGAAGCTAACCCACCAAGCGGGGTACTCTACACAACCAACCATTCTTCGCATCAAGCCCAAAGCACCTTGGGCGCACGGCTAATCGATCCCAGAAGAAAATGGACCCTCATAGCACTCTAAGAACGTGTCCCCCTATATGCCGACTACGAAAGTTCCACCCTGGCCTGGGCTCGCAAAAACATGCATGCGGCAAATGGAAAACACGAACTAAATGAGGCGATTTGGACGAGATGCGAGTCAGGTCAAGTTGAGGGGGGCGCCCATACTCGCTTCCCACATGCGGTTAGTGCGCTCATCATGGATCAGTAGACAAGACCCTTTTCCTATTAGGGTCGACACTAGCAGGCTCCAAAACCTCTCATGGGCCTCCTGCCGGTGCCTTATCATCAAATTATTATTAATAATAACATTAACATGATTGATTGATTAACATCAAGCCCCCAGAACATAATGAACTAGTAACAGAAAGTAACGGGTAACAGACTCGAGCAAAACAACCTAAGCATGCTAGTAAGACACTGGCTCAAACAATGGGTTGTAGGAAGAGAGATGAGGCATTATCAGGTTTAAAGGATTCATGTGATAGGTTCGTAACAGAAACAACTACTACTAAGGCTAGCAGAAAAGAACAACGGAAAGTATCGGTAACCAATGTTGAAAGGAACACAGTGGTTCATGTGAGTGATAACTTGCCTGCAAAACCCAGTAGCCTGGTACTGAGCTAGATCCTTAGAAGGGGTGTCATAAGTATCGTCGGTCTCAACGTCGTCGTATATCCGGGAAGAAGCAAACAAACAAGGCAGAAAGATAAACAATCAATATCATGGCATTGGTGCACAAACATGGGATGATGCATGTCATGTTAATAGATGCATCAGAATAAACTACTTGACAAGATAACACAATTTAATTGGACCCATATGCAATTGGATTGCATATGGAAAAGATCCATTGAAATAAGTGGAAACAAATGATTTACAATTAATTATTATGTGAGAGTGGTTAGCATGATGCATGCATGAGGAAAACAACAAAATAACAACAAATAACAATGATAGATGCAAGTGAAAAAGGATTGGAACAAGTTTTGGAAATCATTGATTAAATTTAGGAAAATTTGGTTACTTAAACATGACACACAAGTAATTGTTGTTTTCAACAAGTTAAAGTGTTCAAAACAAATAACAAAGTTTATATTTGAAAAGGTTATCAAATTTTAGTTGGATTACATGTTTCACATGGTGAAATAGGAGTTAGGATAATTTAATTATGAATTAAACAATATTAAACAAGTTTTAATTGAGTTTAAACAAGATTAAATTGTTTAGGCATTTTAAATTATTCAAACCAGGAAACAAAAATTATATTTGAATAGGTTATTTAAAATGGTATGGAAAACATATTTTATTTTCATTTATTGGATTTACAAATAATTAGTTATTGATTTTACAAATTAACATTTGAATTATTTAAATTTGAATTTTAAATGCATTTGAAGTTTTCAAAACAGTACACAAATTGGATATTTGGAAAGGTTATAAAATTTGGAGCAATAAACATATAAAGTTTTTAGTTATTGGATTCATATATTAAAAGTTATTGATTTATGAAGTTGGGTGTTTATTCTGCCATTTTAAAAGGAATAAAAATTACACAGATTCGTCTAAAACTTTTGTTACCGCAACTGGTTATACCCACACGCTGTCAGGCGGGACCCGTGGCTCGCTGTGCCAGCGTGGCACTAGAGGGACTGACCAACGGGCCCGGGCAGTCAGCGCGGTAAAAGATGGGAAAAAAGGAGGCTTTTGCCTCTGCGGGGGTTCGACCCCGAGATCGATGGCTCGCGCGCGCAAGGAACAAGCCATCTGGGCTGCTGCTTCACTCGTGACAGAAGAAGGGTGCGTGGGATTTTCAGGTTCAGTCTCGACGTGGTTTTCTCTCAACTGCAACTGAACGCTACCAACGACAGAGGCATGTCAGCAGCGATGGCCGGCGATGCCGCTACCGTGGTGCGCGCGGCGGCGCGAGGGGGCGGTGTGCGGTACGTGGGTGTGGTGGTGCGTGCAGCGTGGAGATGGAAAGGAGGGAGAGGCGGCCTGCTCACCTCGCTTCGGTTGGTCGATGACGAAGGCGAGGCCGCTGCCGAGCGCAGCCACGGCCGGAAAATTGTCGGCGACGTGCGGCCTCCACGACCTCTCCCAGGAAACGGAGAGGGCACGAGGAGCTCCAGGGGACATCCACCTTTCCATTCCCACCTTCGTGTGCTCCTCGAGGTGAAGGTGGTGGCCGGCGATGAGGGAGGCGGTGGTCTGACAGTGGAGCTCACGGTGGTGATCGGGTTCAGAAGCAGATGGAGGTGGAGGATAGGGAGGACGGCGGCGATGGAATGGAGGGCTAGCTAGGGTTTCTAGGGTTGGAGGTGGTCTCGGTGGGGATTAAAAGGAGGGAGGAGGGAGCTAGTACGGCGAGCAATCGGTGAGGGGAGGAGATGATCGTGTGGCTGTTTCGGTGTTCGTACACAGATGATCTCAGCGAGAGGTGGGAGACAGCGACAGGAGGGGGGTACTGGGCCAACAGGAGGTGGGCTGGGCTTAGATTAGTTAGCTGCTGCCTTTTGCTTTGCTTTTTATTTTTTTCTCTTATGTTTTTTTTTGTAGCTTTAGCTTTAGGAAGAAAATGATAGGTTTAAATTAATGAAAAATTTGGAAAAAAAATTTGGAGGAGTTCCTTAGGCCAAAAAACAACCAGTTGGTAACTTTTATTTTCAAAATTTTAAAGATTTGATTGCTGTTTAAAATTTAAACCAAATTGATTGAAATTTGCAATATTAATTAATATTAGAATAACAAAGCATTTTCAATAGGGTTACCCCTAAGTTTTAAAATGATTTAAAGAGTACAAATGTGTGTGGAGATTCATGGATTCAAAAGAGGTACTGGTTTTGAGAATTGGTTTGAATTTGGGGTAATTTGATAATTAAATAATTATTGATGAAAACCATGTTTTTATTAGGGTGACCCATATGCAATTTGATTAAATTAGTTGATTAAATTCATAAGTTCAAATTGGTTCTGCTTGATGCATTTGATTTGAACTTGAAGGTGATTTGGAAATCATTTGTTTGATTAAAACCCACAATTTTAATGAGTGATCAACATGGAATTAAATGAAAGCAATTTGGTTGTTTTTATTTGAACTCTCACTTTGGAAATTGTAACATCACAAGGATGAAACAAAACGTTTGAATTTTGGTTTTAAATTCAAATGGAAAACAAAGGAAAACAAATGAAAACAGTTGGAAAACAACTGAAAACAGAGAAAAACAATTGGAAAACAAACAAAACAAATGCAATCAACATGATGCCATGATGCAAAACATAAAATAACAGAGAGCAAAACATTCTAAAGGCTGTTTTCAGACTTGGGATGTTACAGCAGTGAGCTCCCCTCGGACTTCGTGGTGAATCCCGGGTAAAGTTCCCTTCCTAATGCTTTATCACCTTTTCATCACTTTTTTCCAGTTATACGCTAACTGCCTGCTTACATTGTCCATAGAGCCGCGGTCACTGTTAGCGACCAAGAAGATATGGAGACCGATGACCCGGATACGGAGAACCTGACTGATGATATGCATGCCGCAGCTGGCAGAGAAGGACAACAAGTGCCACCAATAAACCCAGCCGACCGAGAGGCCGAGTATCCCATAGCCTCGCACGTACTCGAGGAGGAAGAAGCTACATACTTGGGCGCGGGAGAAAGGGCACCATACTCCGATACTCGGACGACCCGGATACCCTCTCGCACCAAGAGGAGAGTCCCTTCTCCAAGTCCCCAAGGTCCCGGGTCTTCCAATTTGGGCAATGAAACTTTTGACCAGATGATGAGCACTCTCCTTGCTATGAAGGCCTCGGAGAGAGATGTGCTAGAGCGCATGGCAGCGGAGCACCAGGTAATGTTACCTAATATCTCTTCTTATCCATCTAGTCCCCAAGTGCCGAGTATAATTTGTTGAAATTGTACTCGGTATTCTACGCGATAATCGGCTTGCCATGATACCCGACTAATTCTCATACTTTGATTTCTCACAGGTACAGGCCACCCGGTCTGATGAACTTTTGCTCAAGACCGAATAACTGCTGCTTGCCGAGGTAAAGCGGAGGGAGGCCCTTGAGGATGAAGTGGAAACTTTGAAGAAAAATGTTTCCAAATATAAAAAAGGTGTACCACTGCTCGAACCGCACTGAAAAAGTTGTCGGAGCAAGTTACCGATACTTATCGTATCTTGCTTAGTAAGTTTCTTGCTGCTGACTGCTTTCATGCCTCTATTTTGTTACATGATACTCGGAATTACTGATATGGCCTTTCTTTGTTTCAACTGCAGGTGCTAACCTTGCAACCCCAGAAGAAGATGCTGTTGCAAAGGCTAAAACTTTAAAGACTGTGCTCCGGACTTTCTTTGCCGGCACCTAGTATATATTAGATGCCGTGAAGTGGCCGACTGAGGTATATCCGGGTGAAGATAATCTTATCCAAGCTTGCTCCACTGTGCCTGCATGGATCGAGATCTGGAAACGCTCGGCATGCCGGATTGGTATGACCCGGGCTTTTGCGCTGGCGAAGGCTTATTTTCCTAAGCTTGAGCCGGCAAAAGTGATATCCGGGTTTCCAGAATTCAAAGCAGACGGCTCCAAGTTTGGGCCCAAGGACTTCAAGGTCGTACAATCCGCAGTACGTCACTCGGCAACCACTTTGGCCGATAGTATGGATCTGGGTACGCTTATGAGTTCGTACGATGCTGAAGGCAAAATCGTGAAGGAGGAAGCACCCCCACCCTTCGACATTTTGGAAAAATGGGCTGCCGATTCGGCCAGGAAGAGGGAAGAAACCGCGAAGAGGGAGGCCGAGTTAGGATCGGAGCCAACCACTTCTACACCGGCTGTCCTCCCGCCTGTCCGTCCTGATGCGAAGAACCCGGGTGATGATGCCGGGAGAGCTGCGGAGCAAGCCCAGGACCAAGACCCGGAGGGCAAGGGCAAGGGTGTGGACCCTACTCAAGAAGCCGAGTAAACAAATGCTATCACAATACCTTGGTCGTTTTGCTGCTCTTGTTCGAGACAGATATTCTTTTGTCGGTGCACCTATGCACCTTTGATACTAGTACCATGATTTGTAACGTACTTTAATTCCTTGATATACCTCGTGCCTCTTCTGGCCTCTGGATGAACTTGATATTTATCTGGTTTTTGAGCTTATTCTCGATATCCGGCTTTCCTTATGGTTCCTTTTGTGAGACTCGGTTTCCGAGCATCGTGGGTTCTGACAGGCGGACTTTTCTCTAAGTCCCCAAGTCCCCAAGATTCAGATGTTAGGGTTTTTTGAGCTTAGTAACAACTTGTTTCTGTTTCAAAATCCCCAGTCCCCAAGGCCCGAAATCCGAGTCTGGGATGTGTGGTCTTTTCCAGAGAACAAATTGTTTTTACTAAGCCCAAGCCCTAGAGCCGTTTCACGTGAGTATTGAAGTTATGCTTGATAAACGTTGAGTTTCCAGCTATTAGCCTTATACTCTGCATAACTTGTGGTTTAGATGACCCTTTTGACAATCTTGTACTATAAGCCGGCTTTCGCATGGATATCATGTTGTTACATCTATACGAAAACAGGGTCAGGCAAGTCCCATTGGGCTTCATGGCTGATTGTAATCGTAAGCGAGCAAATCATGCCACTTTAGTGCGAGTCACATCGAGCTTAAGTAAGAAAAGTCAAGAAAATTTGGCTCATTTGCCCGGTTATAAGATTGCAGCCGTACTCGTTTGCGAGTAATCGGCCCTTATAACTCATAGGCATCAAGGCCGGGTCTTTGAGTTTGTAACTGTGCTATTCAAGCAATCAGCCCTCAATACCTATATATATATGCAACATACTTGATGATACTAATGTACTGGTAGCAATAAATAATACTTATCTGTAACCGGAGTGAAGATCATAAAATAAGACTTGATAACCATCTCTTTATTGATACGAGAAAGTTTTGGGTCAGCAGGCCGCCTCATTAAAAACCTTCCAGTCCCCTTAGGTACCCTGGATAGGAAAAGAGTGCGTCTGGAACCTGCTGCCCGTTACATTGCTTTAGTTCTTCTTGGGATTCTGTCCAGAACTGACGTAATCGATGCATATTCTCCACTTGTTGATCTTTTTTACTATGAGTACCGGGTTTGCCAGCCAATCCGGATAAGGCGTTTCCATGACGCGGCTGGCTGTGAACGGCTGCGCAATTTCTTCTCTTGTGGTGGATTGTTTGAGTGAATCATCCTTGATGAAAGCCACCATCTTGGTGTCTCGTGCTGCCTTGAACTTTGCCCTTTCGCTTTCAGTACTCGGCTTTTTCAAGGCTGTTCTGTCATCCGGGTCTGCTTGAGACCGGTAATACTTGAGTTCCTCTTTTTTGCAAGCCTGCTCGGCCATTACCGAATCTCCTTCATCGCACTCAGCTGCTATATCCCGGCTTCCATGTATGGTGATGGTTTGTTTAGGACCCGGGATTTTTAGCTGTAAATATACATAACACGGCCTAGCCATGAATTTAGCATAAGCCGGCCTTCCGAACAGCGCGTGATAAGGACTGCGCAATTTGACCACCTCGAAAGTGAGCCACTCGACTCGATAATTATCCTTCGATTCTCCAAAAGCTACCTCCAATGCGATTTTTCCCTCGGGGCATGCTGAGTGACCCGGCACTATTCCATGAAAAATTGTTGAGCTTTTCTGTAGCTGAGACTCCTTGAGATTCATGCGTAAAAAGGTTTCCCAATACAGAATATTGATGCTGCTTCCACCATCCATCGGGACCTTTTTCAACTCGTAACCATTGACCTGTGGTGCGACTACCAATGCTAAGACTCCCGGGCGTTCTATTCTTTCCGGGTGATCTCTTCTGCTCCAAGTTACCTCCTGTTATGACCATCTCAGGTATCCCGGGACAGCCGAGGAAACCGAATTTACCGCTTGCTTCAGTATCTTCTTGTCCCTATTGGAAGTTCCTGTAGTATGCACATGATATTGTCCTTTAAAACCAGATGTACGTACCATACCGATGAAGATGCTGATCTGGCCGATTGTCACGATAAACCCGGATGCGAGGCGATCCGACTCTGGTCCCCAACCGGAATCGTCCACCGTCTTCTCTCCTTCGTGGTCGGTGTAGATCTCGCCGATGACTAGATTCTCCATGTTCTTCCGAGCTTCTCCCGTGATGTAAACACCTTTGGACGCAGGCCCCACGGTGGGCGCCAACTGTCGTGGGATAATCACGGCAGACGTTACCGGGGGTAACTGATCTTGGGGCAAGACGACACAGGAGTTTGGGAGAGGGTTTAGCTCAGAGGAAAACATGATGATACTCGATCTGGTAGCCGGCAATCAAGTCGCCGAGTCTCCGATCTCGATATATTAACTAAACTTTCGTGTTACACTGGATGCTCGATATCAAGCGATATTGCTAGAACTCTTGGATCTCTCTCAACTAGTCCTAGGGGCCGGTTTATAAAGCACCCGGACCCCCTGGATTGCCCTCCAAGGCGCACCCTGAATCCTACCCGGACACTGCATACAAACCATAGCTTTCCTTATCATAACCCACAATCCGGATTACCAGGCCTATGAACTTGGGCCTCCTAGAAGTTCCCTTATCCTTAGCCGGATCCTGCGCAGCGTCCTTTGGGCCGGGTTGCACCTTGGCGTTGGCCTACCGGGTTATCATCTCCCCATCAAGCATAAAGACTACGAACTATCCGGGTATCGAAGAGCAGTACAGAAATTATGGGATATCAAAGTATCACTAAGCAGCTGTGAAGAGTAGCTAATTCCCTGGCTATCTAGTGTGAATGAAACAACCGGAAGAAAAGGGTTTTCCGGGTATCTATGGACAGCCGCGGAAATCTGAGTGAACTACATCCAGATTGGAAATATCACTATCGATCTCGTGAAGAAATTAATGACTACGAGTGGTAGGAGAGTATAATGGGCTCAATTATCAAACAATAGGATGAGCTAGAGAGGCATTGGGCGACCTAATTCGGCGCGGGCCAAAAAATGGCCGCGGCGGACCTAGATCCAATCTAGGACAAAACGAAGAAATTACCAATTGAATCAAGGAGAATAGGAATCTTACCGGCGTGGATTGGAGGAGGATGCGACGGCGACAGATGGCGCAGTCGTGGTGCCCACGTGCGATTCCCGGCGGGCAGATCGAGGGCGCGGCAGCGGAGTTCGGCGGCGGCGCGGAGTGGACTGCGGAAGAGCGTAACCGGCGGCGGCTCTGCTCCGGCGGTGCGCTCGAGGTCTCCGTTGCGGTGATGGACAAGCTCGGACGAGAGGGCACCGGTGAGGAAGAAGAAGGAGGAGAGAATGGACCGTTGGGGTTAGGTCACCCCCTAGGTACCTATTTATAGGTACGGGTGGGGAAACCTAGGCCAACGGGCGGGAACCGAAATTTTTGGGATAAGGGATACCCGTCCTGGTTTTCTGGGATACGCGTTAAGTGCTGGACGGGATATCCGGAATGGATAGGAAGCACATCTCTTCCGCGATACCTGGATCAATTGACGAGTGAAGCAAGCCGGATCTTTGGCATTTTCATCAGGGCACTGACCCGGAAAAGTAAAACATGGACTTAGAGAAAGCCGGGTTATTATATGGCCACCATGGAGTTAGGCCTAGCTGTTTATCAAAGCAATCTAACCCGGCCTCTATGAACTTGTATGTTTGTTATTTTTGCAGGGAATAGCGTGCGCTTCAAGGAAGATCCCGTGAAGCCCAAGCTATTCTGGGGACTACTGATGGAGGGATGATAACCCGGTAGGCCAACGCCAAGGAGTAACTCGGCCCAAAGGGCACTGCGCAAGACCCGACTTAGGATAAAGGAGTTTCTAGAAGGCCCATGAACGTAGGCCTCGTAACCCGGATTGTGGGTTCCGATAAGGAAGTTTAAAGCAGTGTCCGGGTAGGATTCAGAGTACGCCTTGGAGAGTAGGCCAGGGGGTCCGGATACTATATAAGCCGGCCCCTAGGGTTAGACAACAAGGAGTTCGAACAAGATTGCGAGGTATCGAGTATCTATTGTAACACGAGAGCCGAGTTAATATATCTAGATCGGAGACTCGGCGACTTGATTGCCGGCTACCAGATCGCATATCATCATGTTTTCCCTTGAGCTAAACCCACTCCCAAACACCAGAGTCGATTTGCCCCAAGACAAGTTACCCCCGGTAACGTCTGCCGTGATTATCCCACGACAAGGCCTACACTCTTGGGCCTTCCAGAAACTCCTTTTCCCTAAGCCAGGTCTTGGGCAGCTCCCTTTGGGCCGAGTTACACCTTCACGTTAGCCTACCGGGTTATCATCCCTCCATCAGGTTGCTTCATGTAAACTTCCTCTTCCAGAACACCATGCAAAAACGCGTTCTTGACAACGAGTTGACGTAGGCTCCAACTTTGAGAAACAGAGATAGACAAAACAAGACGAATAGTAGCTGCTTTGACTATAGGACTAAAAGTGTCCTCATAGTCTATACCAAATCTCTGCCTAAATCCTTTAGCTACAAGACGAGCTTTGTACCTTTCAATACTTCCATCAGGATTTTTCTTAACACGAAATACCCACTTGCAATCAATTATGTTTTTGGTACCAAGAGATGGGGACACCAAATGCCATGTTTTGTTGCTCATAAGTGCATCATATTCCTCATTCATGGCTTGACGCCATTCGGGAGTCTCCAATGCTTCAGCTAGATTTGATGGTTCTCCTGCAGTACATAAAGAAAGATTATACTGAATAGTGCCATCTGTCCAAATTTTTGGTTTGATACTACCCTTTTGTAATATGGTTCGGCGCACAGGAGCGTCTGCAACAGAACCAGACGCAGAAGATCCCTGCTGCTGCGCAGGATCCTGTGCTGCCACGGATTCCGCAGAGGATCCCTGTGGCCGCTGGTGTGGGGAGGAGCGTGGTCGCGGTGCCACAGAGGATCCGTCCGGCGCGGGCTTCGACGCGGGAGCTGTCGGGTTGTTGGTGGAGGCGGGCGCACAGGCCGTCGCAGGGGCGCGCGTGGCGACCTAGGAGTGGCTCGCGTCGTCTGCCGCTGCGGGACGCAGACGCGCAGGGGGCCCCACCGAATCTGCATCGGAATTGGAGATCGCAGGCGCGCAGGAGACCTCGGATCGCGCCATAATCTCCTCGGATCGCCCGCCAGATACGCAATCAGCATGGGGATCGCTGCAGATTTGGTTGCCATGTTGTGACCCCAATTTCTCAGCTATTTCTCCACTGTTTGGACTCATTTCTTCACTGTTTTCAGCGAAATTTTCACCAGTAAGCTGCAAAATGTCAGGAGAACTCGTAGGTACTGCATGGTTATTCATAAGATCATTCATAATTGACCCCTCTTGGTAGGATGTGAGATAATTAGGAAGCAAGAGAATTTCTTGTCTTAGAAGAGCACCAGCATTAGGATGAAGGGAAACAAAAGGGAAAATGTTTTCATCGAAAACCACATCATGGGAAATATAAACTCGACCAGTAGATATGTCTAAGCATTTTACACCCTTATGACGTGTGCTATACCCAAGAAAAGCACATTGCTTTGAGCGGAAAGAGAGTTTGTGTGAGTTATAAGGACGCAAGTTTGGCCAACATGCACACCCGAAGATTCTAAGGGATTTATAATTAGGTGGAGACCCTAGAAGATGTTATATGGGTGTGGCATTATCAATAACCTTGCTAGGCATGAGATTAATGAGATATGTGGCAGTGAGAAAGGCTTCATCCCAAAACTTAAGAGGCATGGACGCATGAGCAAGTAAAGACAATCCAACCTCAACTATATGACGATGCTTATGTTCTGTTGACCCATTTTGTTGGTGTGCATGTGGACAAGAAACATGATGACTAATTCCAAGTTTTTGGAAGAAAGGATGGAGTTTTCCATATTCACCTCCCCAGTCAGTTTGCATAGTTATAATTTCCTATCAAACTTCCTTTCAACAAAGTGCATGAAGTTATGAAAGACATCAAATACATCAGATTTCTTTTTGAGAAGATAGATTCATGTAAATTTTCTATAATCATCAATAGAGCTCACATAATAATTATGACGTCCTACAGAAGTGGAAGCAGGACCCCAAACATCTGAGTAAACTTGTTGCAAAGGAAAAGTAGACACACTTGTGGAAATAGGATATGGAAGTTGATGACTCTTGGCTCTTTGACATGAATCACAAATAGACTCAACACTAGATGACTTATCATATGGAAGACTAAATTTATTTGGAATGTATTGCACAACTAAAGTTGATGGATGCCCTAATTGATGATGCCACCTTTCTGCTGAAGACTTGGTGACAACACACACTTGCTTGGGATTGGAGGATGATGAAGACACAATTGGATAAAGACCTCCTTTGCACTCCCCTCTAAAAAGAATTTTCCCCGTTGCGCGGTCCTTTATGAAAAAATGCCACGGGTGAAATTCAAGAAAAGCATCATTATCAAGTGCAAGTTTGTGGACAGAGAGGAGATTTTTAGTTGTGCTAGGGACATGAAGAATATTGTTTAGATGAATATGGCAGTTTGGGGTGTCAATATATGAGTGATCAATATGACTAATGCTCATACCTTCTCCATTCGCAGTTTGAATGGTATCCTTGCCGGGGTACTTGTTCTGAATCATTAGGTTCTGAAGATTGCCGGTGATCTGGTCGGTGACGCTGCTATCAGGATACCAGTTGGTATCAATGCCATATGCACATGCTGCATTGGCACTCTTCTCGTGAACGGCATTGGTTGGTGGCCCTCGTTTCTTCTCGACGGAGTAGCGCCACCAACATTCATTGGCGGGGTGACCATGTTTCTTACAGATTTGGCAAAAAAACATCTTGGAATTTTGACGGGGGTGGACGGTCACCGCCTTGCTAGCCACCGCAATCACCGCCGCCTTGCCAGGGGCCGCGATCACCGCCGCCTTGCCAGAAGCCCCCTTGCCAACCACGATAATCACGGCACCAGGGGCCGCCGTTTCCATCTCCTTGTGGTGGGCAGCCGTAGCCACTGCCACCACCACCGTAGTCCTGCGGTGGGCGGCCGTAGCCACCGCCACCGCCGTAGGAACCATTAGGGCGATCACCACCGCCGCCATAGGCGCCGATCCGACCACCGCCACCATAGGCGCCGCCATCGTTATTTTTCTTATTTAGTCACCGCCGCCACTCCTGTTTGCAACCGATGATGTAAACTCCTTGGCGCCTCCACCAGTGAGCATTGCTTGGCGAGCGTCATGAGCAGCGAGGAGACCTTGGAGATCGTTCACGGAGCACCTCTCCTTCGCATTGACAGCGGAGACAAGGTCGTTGTAGTCCTCATCTAGGCCATTGAGGATGAACTCAACTAGTTCTTCGTCATCGACGTCACGGCCAGCGGCAATGAGCTCAACAGAAAAACCTCGCATCTTCGCAATATATTGATCTGCGGTTAGATCGAGCTTTTTTTGTGTTTGTAAGGCCAAAAGAGATTCGACAAGAGCCCATACCTCAAAGGCGTGTTCCAACCCGATGGTTTGCGATAGTATGTCCGTGGAGAGCGAGGTGAGTAGATAACTCAACACGCGCTGGTCTCTTTCGATCCAACTCTCGGAAGCTGGATTTTCACCGTTTCCTCCTTGCCGTCCTTCAGGAGCTTGATCGTCTCCGACGGTTTGGCCTCCTTCCCATCAAGCAGGCCGAGCATCCGTGCGCCTCGAAGCGCCGGTATGACCTGGGCCTTCCACAGAAGGTGGTTGGCTCTCGTGAGCTTCTTTGACGGAGGCTGTCCGAGGCCCTGCGGTGTGGAGTTGGAGGAAGCCATGGTAGGGTTTGGTGATGATGATTGGTATCTGTTTTGGTTGTGCAGATTGGTTCTTGGCTATGGGATCGGATGGTGATGATGATTGGTAGTTGTTTTGGTTCTTGGCTATGGTAGATCAGATCGGTTTTGGTGATGGGGTTTTTCTCGATGTTAGGGAAGAGATGGCTCTGATACCATATCAAAGGGGGTTAAGCATTGCATTGTTCTCTCCGTGCGTTCTGTGTTTATATAAGACCAACTGGTCTAGGGTTCGATACATGAGAGATTACAGAGAGAGAGAGAGAGAGAGAGATGGGCTACGTGAGCACCAAGTCAGGGAGAGGGCCGATATGGGCTTTATCATAGCCATTTGGTTTTACATATGATAACATAATCCTAATACTGGGGACTTCATCCGGCGCCAGCATGGTGTGAGGCCACGCCCTATAGGGAACCTCCCCTCACCAGGACGGTGGCGTGTGGAAAACGGCGATGCCAGGATCCGTCAACTACATCAGGAGATGCAACCGTGCCAGGCCTCGACCTCGATAGCACCATCGCCACGCCACAGCTGGTCGCATATGAGGAATAGCCGCCGAGGGATCCGACATCCTCCCGATTCGCTCCTCTTCCATTGTTGCGTCCTACCTGACAGCAACACGAGGTACAGCCGACGACGACCACGAAATCGAAGACTGGGAGCAGGACTCGATCCCGTCCAGGATGCCCGGCCTGGCTCAGCCACAGAGAGGAATCGGTCCCTGACCATTGCGACATGGACGCAACACGCTAGACTCCTCGGTGGTTCCCTGGCCGCAGGGGTCTCGTCGTCTCGTCGTCCAACAGTACTGTGCATTCGGCGGTTATGCCCCGCGTGGTAGGGAGATTGGAGGCGGTTGCAGATTGAAAGATAAGGGCATTTACAATGGTAGAGAAGTGGGGTCTTCTCTTAACCCTCCATGTCACCCAAAAATGCAAATAAATATTAGTCGTAGAACAAATTATCGCTTATTATCATTCTTAGCAATTAATGAGAATTAGTTAAAGAGTGTAAAATTGTGTTAATAAGGGAAGCCATATGGTGCATGAAGAAAATAGGATCCTCTTAATTGTTCATGGATCAGCCCTTCGTTAAGGAAAGGCGACCCTCTCTTCCTCAATTCTCTCTACTCCAATTAAGAGAAAATCCTACACAGCATCTATGAGGGACCAGATTTATGGCACGACATCCGGAGCATTCCTACGCAGCATCTATGAGATGGTATCAAAAAGCATCCAAAGAAAATCCTACGCAGCTTTTTTGGCACCAGATTTATGCTTTCCGGTGATACATCAATCTAGTTTCTTTAAACACTAAAAATCAATTGGCGTATCGAAAAACTTGCGAATTGTTTAGTGATTAAATGGATTGATGACGGCCGAGCTAACCTCACTCGTGTACTAATCCGGTTGTCGGTTAAATTGCACCGAGAGTGGTCATTACATGTGGACCGGCCGGGGTTGAAAAATCAAAAGTGTATCGGCTACAACCTTGGCGTTGCGATCGCGGACCAGAAGATGAGAAGAACTCAAACTGAAGGACGCTGCGATTTACGGCCAATGGATGGAAGATCGACACCACTGCGTTGCGGATCAGGATCGAGTCACGTGCATGTAACCAGTGGCCCAGGTAATGAGTGTTGGCCATTTTCTCTTTCATCTGCTAATTTCTATTCTGATCGGCAGCCGTTCAAGCCCATAACCTAAATCTATAATAGGCCTACATAAAGATTGTGGGCCCCCCAAATTTTGAGGCCCTGCGCGGCTGGCACATTTGGCACAGCTGCTGGCCCGGGCCTGCAACACGCAGATGGAACCGACACAGACACAGAAAATGTTCCTGATCTCTGACCGGGGTCAATGATACGAGCATATCGCTGATATCACTGAGCAGTATAGGCATGCATGTTCAAGTTAGTACGCCAAACAGTCAAACCCGTACCGCTGACATTGAATATTCATGGGAGCAGTGGCTAGGTATGGACGACGCCATAACTTGTCTACGGCAGAGGCGACAGAGGACGCAGTACAATGACGCACATTGGACTTTTGGCTCCGTAATGGGCGGCGTGTGCTATGCCAAAGTGTATTGCGCCTGACCCTGTACTTATGTCCCTACGCACTAGTATATAAGGTTTCCTAGGCCCTCCTGCATGAGAAACGACCACGATACGAGAAAACAGCTACAAGCTACCAACTTCTTCTTCTCCCTCTAGTTAAGTAGCTCAATTGTAACTCGGATACCCATGTTTACATAGAATGACATGAGTAGGGGCTTTACCTCCTCACGAGGGCCCTGAACCTGGGTAGATCGAGTGTGTGCTTTGTGTACTCTGTGTGCGCTTCTTAGCGCGCAATCCCTCCCCGGTTCCAACAGTGTCCATCGGCCCCGACTTTAGCCATCATATGACTTCTGCCGTGATACCACCACGATAGTTGGCGCCCACCGTGGGGCCAGGATTGGTGCTTGCTGGAGTTTTCATCCGGACGAGATCCTTCATAGACTCAGCGAGCGTGTGGTCTGTGGCCTTGTCCACATATTAGGCTCACTCAACTTCGTGAGCGATAACGCGGGAAAATTTGGCAGCAGGCCGCTCCCGACGGGAGGATTTTTCGTCAACTTTGGCGATCACCTAGTCTACGTCGCCACCAAGGTCGTCTGGGGGTATCTCGAAAGGGTGCACGTGGCCGCAGATCCCCTGCAGTCTGCGCGGTCCACATCGCTTGCCCTGCGTACATCGTAGAGGTCATGATGACTTTGCCAGCTACTGAAGCTGGGATAGGTGCGGTCGCTGGTGCCCGATGTCGGTGATAAGTCGCCCCGGCCGGTGCGCCAGCCGTTGGAGAAGCCCAAGAACCAGCCGGACTTTGCAGGTCCATCTACTGCGCCTGCAAGGCCAAGTTCTTTAATATAGACCTTAGAGATTGCAAAAGAGTTGGACGGTGATGGCAGGAACATATTAGTGACAATATTTGAAGCCTGAAGGTCCATAGGAGAGATGGTCTTATAGAAAATGCAAGCAGCAGTCACAAATATGAACCATGATGATGGGGAAAGGACAGACGATTAGACACAGCAGCTGAATGGGCTTTCAGAACTAACATAAATGGGCAAAATCAGAAGGTGAGATGGCTCTGAAGAATGCATCTATATGTAGAAAACATCTGAATTCTGAAGCCTTACAGCAAGCTGGAAAAACAAGCGATGCATGGCTAGTTGTGGGATTGTTCCCTCCACGGTCCCAGATTAGATTCGACTAACACATCCACAACGAAATTGAAAGTTGTGAAGTGCTAAGCTACGATGGGAGGGTTTCCATCTGGTCAGCGTCAGGACAAGGGGCCGGTCGCAGATCTTCAAGCTAGATGGGGACTGCTCGGTGCAGCAACGACTTAGGCTGCCATCAACTGCGTCAGACCTCGTCGCTGATCCCACAAGTTGGGACTTTGACAAGAGGAAGCTAAGTGACGCGCTGGTAGTTCTGCCACGAGAACAAAAGGCTGTCTTCGTCTTGCACCCGAAAATTTGCCGACATCCGGCCTGATGTTAGGAAAATTCTGAGATCAGCACCACAAAATCTATCTTAAGGTCCCAATCCTACGATGCAAAAGGAGCTTAACATGAAAAATCCTTTGAAACTCCTACAATCCAACAAAGCTCTTGGCCGCAAACAATCTCAGGTCATCCAAAACTCAAGGACGTCGTGGACGGCAACATACGAAGGAGATTGCAGTGGGGCAGTTACAGCATGAACTCTCTGAGCTAGAGCTTTGGACTCTAGGAGGTATTTGGTCCAGGGGATTGGAGAGAAACTGAAAGAGAGAGACGCAACCCATGTTACGCCTGAGGGGATTAAGCACGAAATCAGGCACAAGGTCTATACGGTGGGGCTGCGATTTCAGGAGGGGAATGCAATGTAGAGGGGAATGTACTAACATCTTCAAAATACCAACTTCACGTTTATTAAGCATATCATAAAGATGTACTAGTACATGCCCTAGTGCATACGAACACAGATAGACCTGTTAGAGGGCAGCTATGCTAGTGCAGCCTGCTCTGCGTAGGTCGCCTGTCGAGTATACATTAGAGCGCTCCGACTTGTGTTTCTGGTTCCACCGGTTAGCCAAGCGAATGAATACCGGATACCAGACTATCGGATGCCTCCGGATGATGACGCCAGCTGCACCGAACGCGATCATTGCAGTCTGCCAGCATATGATCTGGCGCCGCAGGGTTATTCCAGGGACGATGAAGCTGGAGACCATAAACACGGCGCCGACCGAGGACATGATACATATATCCATGAGCGCCCTCTTGAATTCCTTGCAATCTTCCACAGCTTCGTCCGCCGAACGCTTCCCAGACATTCTCCTCGGAAGAATTCGCTCACGAAATTCCCTGCTCAATGAGAAGATCAATCCCCATCAGAGAAATCACGAACAAATCACTGCACAAGAACAACATGTGTGCTCAAATTCAGGAAAGCTTACCTGCACGTTGATAGGTAAGGAGGCGGCTTTGCGGATGGAGGCCGATAGGACCGCGTAGCGGCGCAGCGAGGGTGCCGGGGCCTGAGGATCTGAGGGAGGAAGAGGAGGATGCTCGGGAGAGTGGCGGCTGGGGACGTCTGACCCGGTGTGCGGTCGTGCGGACAAGGGTTAGGGTGGGGAGTGGGAACTATAGCTGGCCAAACGGGCCGGGCCAAATGGGCTGGCCAGAGGCACGCCTTTTTGGCACGGCACTAGCACGACACGATTTAAATGGGCCGCGGCACGGCACGAGCCCGTTAGTGTTTGGACCTCTCGATTAGAAGCATGTGGGCCGGCACGACACGACATGATATAAACGGGCCGGCACGCGGCCCGGTACGGGCACGACATGACACGATTAAATTAGAGGGGCAGACTTCTTTTTATAGGAAAAAATACAATTTTTCGGACTAAATTAGGCCTCTAATGGTAAAATATGGCTAAATGGCTCTAAATTGACACAAATCCCAGTTAAAACGGGCTAATTATGCCGCTAATTAGCCTTCGACGGATAAAACATCTCAAAATTTCAGAAATCTGCTCCCCCACTTCTCCCAGGCCCACCAAAATTCAAAAAATTGTTCTTCCCGTCGTGCCAAACGTGCCAGGCCGCTACTGGGCGAAACGTGCCGAATCTGGCCCGTCGGGCCACACTCGAGACATAGTGTCGTGCTCAGATTCAAAATGAGGCCCAATGGGTCGCTACTGGGCCAAATATACGGGCCATGCTTTTTTGGCCCGACTCGGGCCGCACCGGGCGGCCCGTTTGGCCAGCTATAGTGGGAACTGGGACCGGACGGTTGTGATGGCGAAAGAGGGCCATCAGATGAACAAAGAGAGTCGATTTTTTTCTTTTGGTGTTATAGGTAACTTTTTAGCGTTTTAGGGCACCAAATAAAAAAACTTTTCGGCTTTAGGAGATGGGTAACGCTACTTATCCCGCGGGGATCGCTTCGCTCGCATCCTCCACCTCTTCCTAGCGACACGCGTCCCTCTGGCTCCACACACTACCGCACCGTGCATTATTCTTTACCCGCACCATCCATTCCTTTCTCCACCATCTAGGACTTTCCCCATCGCTGCTATGGAGAAAAGCTCTGCCACCGAGCCTTTTCTCTGCCACGACGTTGTCGCCCTGCCGCGCGCCACGACTCTCCCAGAGCGTGCTCCACCGCCCACCGCATCACCGCCACCAACACCATGCCGCATCTCCGCACATACGCCCCCGCTAGCCCCGCATCGCCAGAGGATTCAATCGCGAGGAAACCAAGATCGCCGCGCTATTTCCCCGGTGAATGGCCTCAAGGGAAGGGCCGGCGAGGATGCTAGAGGGGAGGACGCGACATGGCTCTAGTGCTAATGCTACAAGTGGCGAGGGACGATGCGCAACGACGCTACCGGAGGTGTCTTCTGGATCTGCGAGGAGCAGGTGGTGCTGCTGTCGATGCTGCATGTAGTGCGTGGCGGAGCTGCTAGAGATGGGTGCTGATGGCACAAATGCTGATCTTCCGCAATTTTCTTCTTTTTGTGTGCAATTTTTTTTGAAGATTATAGCAAACTTTTTGTTGAAGGTTTATATAAAACTTTTTGTTCTTGTGGTGCAAATTTTTTGAAGGTTTATAACAAACTTTTTTTTTCTTGTGGTGCCACTTTTTGGCTTATAGAATATTTTTTGTTCTTGTGGTGTAATTGTTTTGAAGGTATATAGCATTTTGTTTGTTGTTTTGATGCAAATTCACTTATGGGTGGTCCGTGTAGCAAAAATCTTCTTCCTGTGATGCATTATTCTTATGGTTTGTAGCAGATTTTTTCCCCTTTGATGCAAATTCACATAAAACGGTGTTCTAGGTAGTAAAATTCCTTTTTTCCACGATGCAAATTTCTTCATGATTTGTAGCAAAAAATACCCGTTTAAAGAAAATCCATACACAAATATATTTGCTTCAAATATTCAGAATTTGCAGTCGAATTCTTTCCCGTTGATAGATGCAAATCTTCTTTTCTACGCTACAAACGGTGATGAGACATGCTCAAAACCGCAGAGGGTGATGTTGCAAGCGTATGGACGCTCCTCGCCCATGATCTTGCCGGCCGACGACGTCGCTGCTCCAAGACATCAACCAGATGAGAGTGCAGGGGCGGAGCGGGCGGAGAGGTCATGCGGGCCAGAGTCGCTGTTGGCCGGGCGTTTGTGACCGTGGGCACGTAGGAACGGCTGGGGGAGTGACACATGTCACGTGCTGGATGCGAGGGGTTGGGGAATCCAATCCCCCAGGGGACGCTTAGCACGAGCCTTAGCAGATACCATATTGTAGGGCACGTCTTCTTCAACATATGCCCTATTTTGGGGTACCACAGTAGGATCACACCACTCTATATTTCCTCATATTTCATACATATACAAACAAATGATATGATATATGATATAAACTAATTGCTAACAAATAAAATTAAATAGTACTTAGTTTATTACAACACAATATGTCTAGTTCATCAAATAGCACACAAATCAACACACAACATGAAATTGTTCATCACATACGACAACATAAAATAGAACCAAGTGCACGGCTTTGATCCGTGTCTTCCTGTTGGGGGCTACCCCGGGTAGTGTCATGGAAGGTATAAAGTGATGTCCAAAGTGTGGATCAAGTCAAGGTTGACCGACATAGAGCCGTACCGGTATATCCTGACCGACATACATATGGTATGTCGGAATAAGCTTTGTTGTCTCATGTTTTGCAGGAGAGACTTGCCCGGATTATCCGAGTTAGTCTTGGAGAAACCGGGATAGGAGAAGTATCTCTGATCTCGTACAGGGGTCAATGATACGAGCATATCCCTGATATCGCGGAGTAGTACAAACATGCAAGTTAAAGTTACTAGGCCAAACAGTCAGCCCCGTACCGTTGACAGCGAATATTCGTGGGAGCAGTGGCTAGGTATGGACGAGGCCGTATCTTGTCTACGGCAGATGCGATAGAGGACGCAGTACAATGAAGCACGTTGGACTTTCGTCTCCGCAGTGGGAGACGTGTGCTACGCCACAGTATATAGCGCCTGTACCCTGTACTTATGTCCTTGGGCACTAGTATATAAGGTATCCCAAGCCCTCCTGCATGAGAAACGACCACGATACGAGAAAACAACTACGAGATACCAACTTCTTCTTCTTCCTCTAGCTAGAACATATGAAGTAGCTCCATTGTAACTCGGATACCCACTTTTATACATACAGACATGAGTAGGGGTTGTACCTCCTCATGACGGACCTGAACCTGGGTAGATCGAGTGTGTGCTTTGTATATTCCGTGTGCGCTTCTTAGCGCGTAATCCCTCCCCGGTTCCAACAGTATACATCGGTCCCAACTTTAGCCATCATATGACATCTGCCGTGATACCACAATGACAGTTGGCGCCCACCGTGGTGCCAGCATCAGCACTTGCTGGAGTTTTCATCCGGACGGGATCCTGTATAGGCTCAGCGAGCGCGTGGTATGTGACCTTGTCCATAGATTCGGCTCGCTCAACTTCGTCAGTGACACCGCGGGAAACTTCGGCAGCTGGCCGCTCTCGACGGGAGGTTTTTTCGTCAACTTTGGCGATCACCTGGTCTACGGCGCCACCGAGGTCGTCCGCGGGTATCTCGAAAGGGTGTACGTGGCCGCAGATCCCCCTACGGTCTACGCGGTCCGCAACCGGCGTATCGCTCGCCCTGCGTACATCGTAGAGGTCATGATGACTTCGCCAGCTACTGAACCTGGGAAAGGTGCGGTCGGTGGTGCCGATGTCGGCGTTAAGTCGACCCGGCCGGTGTGCCAGCCGTTTGAGAAGACCAAGAACCAGTCGGACTTTGCAGGTCCATCTACTTCGCCCGCAAGGCCAAGTCCTCTTCAGGATGTGATCGAGAAGCTGGCTATGCCTGTTGCTCCCGGTGCGGATCCGGCGTTGGCACAGGCCCAACTGGAGGTGCAACAGTAGAGCATGCTGCAGGAGGCTGTCGAGATCTCCCGCCTCAGAGGCAAGAATTCGAGATCTATCTTCGTGAGTATAACAAGGATCATGGTTTTACTCTAGTAGAAAACAACCCTAGTCAGATATATGTTGTGTGCAACTGAGGTAGAGACCTCAATGTTGAGATAGCTAGAGATGGAAAATCTAGAGCTAGTAGAACTGCTATGTGGTGACCCAGCATACCACTGCATGTTGTAGTACGCCAGTCGTTGATATAACACTCACAGAACACCGTTCCGCAAATATTACATCCCTCAGGGTGGTACAGCAGAAACATTGCGGGTCTGCTTGACATACACCAAATATATTACAAACAAAGTGTAATGACAAAAGAATGAGCTCACATGGAGGTCATTAATTATTGAAGTTAGAACGCTCACTGAAAAGTAAACAGTTGATAACACGGGAACTCAACAGCCAACAAGAGAGTCTATGGCTGCTCGATTCAACCGTGAATAAGTAGTTATCTAGACTAGGCTAAACCTAGTCAGACTCATCCCCATTGGGGTCTGCTCCGTACTGGATGAGATAGTCAACTCCTTCCACTCCACCGGAGAGGTCCGGTTCTTCGTAGAAGATATCTTCCTGGCCTCCAAGGATGTTGAAGGATGCTTCTTCTAGGTTCTCATAACCTAAGCAGGGGGTCAAACGGGATTGAATGAGTAACGAGCGTTACTCAGCAAGTTCTTGTAAGTACAGAAGTAATGGATGCACTAACTACGGTCCTTGACTCTAAGGAGTCTAGACAGATGCAAGTTTTGTCAAATCTTCCTTCAAGAGGTTGCTTTTAATAATGAAAACTATGCCCGCCAGACCATCACAGGACTAGAACTTCATGGAGTTGCCTTTCCTGTAGCGTTCGCAGTTCCATCCCGGAACAAGGGGTAACATGCCACATCATTTTACACTCTGCAGAGGTGCGTTACTTTACCCATGGACGACCAAGACCATGTTGCACAACCAGGCGCGCGATCCTGTCCACTCCCACTCAGGTGTGGGGCCCGGTTATTGGTCCAAGCCAGACCGTGCTTCTCCGCACAACGCATGCCCACCCATTTCTGCCAGCAGGTTGAACGCCTGATTCCACCCCTCACGATGGAGATCTACGCGCCCCTGGCAGACACTCATAGACCCCAGAGCCCGTGGGACGTAAGGGCTCCCACCCATGTGCATGTAGTCCCGCAAGACCTACAGCGTACGTCTCTGGCAGTCCGTTGACATGCGAACGAGAAAAGTATCACGGTTGACTTACTCCCCCCATAGAAGATCCATGGTCAACGCGATATCTACGGCGCACCGAGTTCTGATGGCATTTGTTGTTAATTCCTAGGTAATACTTTCCCATGCAGATGGAACCTTCCTTTGACCTATTCATCTTACCATGGTTCCATCCGCCCACCAAACAGAACACTACCAATCGGGTAGTCATTCAATTAGTCATATTATTATAAAAAATAGGATCATGCATTCTTTTTGGAGTAGGTGGTAATACGATAGGGTTTTCGAAAATAGTTGTTATGAAATAATTCAATGGACATGAGCAAGTGATGAACTTGCCTGGATACGGATAGGTAATGAAGTCTGAAGCTTGAGGTGGATCCTGATTTCCTTGTTCTACAAAATACCATCATTGTCTGGTAAAGACAATCTTTAAAGAAGCAAATGATGCTATTATGCATAATGATGGGATGTATGCAATTTTTGAAAGACTATTCAATATATTGATTCTTTTATAAAATTGTTTTGCTTGATCACCCAATTCTTCATAATTAATGATTCTTGTTATAACTGATATATTCTTATTAATTTAATTTAACTGGTTGGATACTTATTGGTTTTCTCAGGAACAGGAGTAATGACATATTTTTTAAATGACTAACTATTAAAATTTAAATGGTTATAACCTTAGTTGGTTTATTTATTCAAACAAGTTTTTATCATGAATTTATTATTTCCAAATAATTAATTGTTAAGGCTATAATTATTTTAGGGTTATTATGCTTAATAAATAGTTTATACAAAAACTTGTTCTGATTTGATGGATATTTTAATTTGAAATTTGTATATGTTTATATTTTATTTTTCTAGCTCTTTTATTAGAATTAAGCAAAATTACCTGTCTGCCCCTAGGGCTGACAGGTGGTCCCTGGGGTTAGGGTTGGGACCTAACCCCCTGGTCTGGTCGGGCTGGACCAGACCAGCCGCACTCGCACCCGCCCCGCGTCCTTATCCCCTCCCCTCTCCTCGCGAGGCGACGCAGAGGCGACGCGATCCATCGCCTCCTCCGGCGATTATCCCCTGCCTCCACCGTACACCACCGCCACTGTGACCTTGCGCCACCCTTGCTTCTCTCTGTCCGCTACCCCGCCTTCCTCCTCGATTTGCTTCTCTCCCCGTGTGGCTCCCGTGGGGATCTTCAAACCCTAACCCTAGGGTTAGGTACCCGGGGTGCTCCTCCACCTCTCCGGTGGCCGTGGCTCCTTGACGTGGCTCCTGGAGACTCCTGGAGTTGAGGCGCTGATGCTGGTGCTCTGTGGCTCCGTTTTCGAGGATGTCGCCGCCAGGATGGTCTTCGGGCAACCGCGGCTCGCTGCCGTGCTTCACTCTCCATCCGGATGTGGTCACCACGATGGTGACCACCTGTAAGTTGCTCTCCTCTCTCTGCTCTCCAATCTCTCTCTCTCACGGATTCATCCTTCCCCCTTGCTCTGGAGTCTAGCCATCGAGCTAGCTCGTGCTGCGCCTCCCTGTGATGCTTTATGTGCCCTAGTATTTGATTGGTAGCATTGGGTGGTTTCCAGATGCTTTACTTGATGTGTGAAGCATGAAATCCATGCTATGATCTGTGATGAATGGGAATTTTATTGTGCCCTAAATAATTTCTGTTGCTATATGCTGTGCGACGATTCTGGTGGTGGAGGTTATGTTGTTGGTGGAAAATCATTTTGGAATTGCTTCCAGTTTTGCTTCTATGTACTGATACCCTTAGGGTTGACTCCAAGTGATGGATTCCTGTTACTGGTTATTGGATAACCATTCTTACTACTAAGTATACAATTCCTAGTGTTCTGTGGAGGTGCTAGATGATTGAGAGGTGTTACTCTGAATTTTATTCAGAGAATATGCCCTCAACACTTGCATCCATCATATTATTTTTATTTCATGATCCCCTTGGTTCTGGGGTATCAGATCCTTGGATCTGGTGCCCAGCAACCATGTGTGTGTGTGTGAGGCACAACCAGTGCTTCTGGTTATTACTCTGTCACAACATCCCTGTGCTATACCCTCTCTATCTTAATTTTTGGTATCATCTGATAAGAACAGAGCACTATTTATGATATCTTTTCCTTCTTTGGTACTAATGAATTAAGAACAGATACTTTCACTTGTTTCCTTTGCCCCAAGCCAATGATGCATAGCCTGAGGCCCTTCTTTACTAAGAACAGATACTTAGCTTGATAATTAAATCCCAGTGATGAATTTAGCATAGCATTACTATGCCTATCTGAGGGTTCTAGCACCCCCCAACCCATCCTGTGTGCAACTTAGCCAGAAAATGGCTTAGAGGGTACTCAGGAATTCACCTTGGGTATATATCAAAAGTGGTTGGTGGATTTTGGTGCTTGTGGAATGCTTGCTTTCCTCCTTGTGCTCCCTGGTACCTTGGCCTTGATGACTTGGTTGCAAGTTTGCAACCTTTTGCTCCAGTATCCAGTAAAGTGATTGATTGGTGGTGTTCTTTCCTGTTCTATTGTGCCAGCGCAGGGGAATCTGAGGTGTGTATGTTCCTCATACGATTGTTGGGGATTTTATACCCTAGCTCCAGTTTTGATAGCACCAAAGGTGATGTCTGAGTGTGCGGTGTGCTTGTTTGTGACTAAGCTGTTTGCTGCTTCGGGAGTAAGCTAGGTAACTGCCACCTAGTGGGAAGATATTTCCCAGTACCTGTTTGGTCTCATCCCTTGCCGTGCACTAGACACTCATTGATCTTATCCTTGCCTGATGAAATAATTTGGTGTTGCCAGTTGTATTTCCAGGTATAAGCCTATGATGCTGGTCTGAGGCTAAATTAACAGAACAAATACTACCTTATTTGTTTTAAACCCTGTGATGATCCATCAGTGCATCTCACTGTCAACCTGAGGGTACTAACCCCCCCTAACACTTTGTGTTTTTGTTTATTGTTTTTGTTTTGCAGGTTTGAAGAATTTGGAGGCAATGAATTAGTTAGGCTTAGTTCTAGGTTTAGTTCCTGGTATTAGCTTAATTGCCAAGCTACTGTAATTTATCTTTCCTTTTAATCCATTGTAAAAACTTTGTAATATTTGTATTATTATCAATAAAGTATAAGTGTTTTTCCTTTATTATTCTTGTTGATATTTAAGAATATTTCCTTATTTGATATAGTAATGGTGATCAAATGATTTAACCTTAGGATATAACCTTATCCTTTCAATTTGATTTAAATTTAATTATAATTCAAACTCAAATTCAATTTGTCCTAAATTTAAATAATTCAAACACTAGTGTCTCAAATTCAAATAACACCCAGAGGTCATGTCAAAATTCCACCCACTAACAGTAACAACTTCTATCAAAGCATCAGTTTCTGGGTAGAACCTTATTCACTCCGGGGTTTTTAACTTTGCGAAAAATTTATTCAGGTTTTTCAAACACATGCATGCAGATGCACAAATTTATATTCTACCCCCCGTGAGTTCCTAAACGCTGGGACCCATGTTCCCATGTTCTTCTCTTCTGATCTGCATAACTCTTTTGACGACTTTGAGCTATTTTCAAACGGTCTCTGATGATATCAACAACTCGTTGTTGATCTTTGATGTAATCTGGTTCAAGTTCAGACTTTTCTCCGGTCTCGAACCAACAAATAGGTGATCTACACTTTCGCCCATACAATACTTCAAAGGGTGCTGCCTTAAGACTACTTTGATAACTATTGTTGTAGGAGAATTCTGCTAATGGTAAATGTTCATCCCATGATCCTCCAAAATCAAGGACACATGCCCGAAGCATGTCTTCAAGAATCTGATTAGTTCTTTCAGTTTGCCCTCCGGTCTGAGGATGATAAGCAGTACTGAAATCTAGTTGAGATCCTAAAGCTTTATGTATCTTCTTCCAAAATTCTGAAGTAAACACGGATCCTCGATCTGAGACTATTCTCTTTGGAACACCATGTTTACTAACTATCTCTTTGACATAAATATTCACCAGCTTCTCAGCATTATCCCTCTGATTGACTGCTAGGAAATGTGCACTCTTGGTCAGCCTGTCAACAATGACCCAGATCATGTCCTTTTGGGTTTTAGTCATTGGTAATCCTGTAATGAAATCCATACCAATTTCCTCCCACTTCCATTCAGGAATCTCCAAAGGTTGTAATGGTCCTGCCGGACTTTGATGTTCAGCCTTTACTCTTTGACATGTGTGACATTCAGAAACATACTTGGCAATCTCTCTTTTCATATTGTTCCACCAAAATATATCTCTAAGATCCATATACATCTTGGTACTTCCAGGATGAATAGAGTACGGCGTCTCATGTGCCTCCCGAAGTATCAATTTCTTAATCTCCGGAATGTCAGGTACACAAAGCCTTCTGTTGAACCATAATGAACCATGTTCTCCTAAATGGAATTCGGAAGGTCTTCCTTCCCCAATTCTTTGGATTTCTCCTTTTATGAATGGATCTTCGTCTTGCCGCTGAATTATCTCATTCTTAAGATCACTTGTCCTATCTTCCATGACCTGCATGGTATACAAGCCTCCCAAAGATTGTACCTCTAGTATCTCAATCTCTGCTTGTTCAATTTCTCTTTGCAGCTCTTTTGGTAATTCATATTGAATTGGTTGACTGTCAGTACTCTTTCGACTTAAAGCATCAGCTACCACATTAGCTTTCCCTGGTGTATAATTGATAGTAAGATCGTAGTCTTTGATCAATTCTAACCATCTCCTCTGCCTCATATTTAACTCTTTCTGGGTGAAGAAATATTTGAGACTCTTATGATCTGTGTAAAGCTCACACTTCAATCCATAAAGAAATGACCTCCATCTCTTCAAAGCAAACACCACCGCTGCCAATTCTAAATCATGCGTTGGGTAATTAACTTCATGTGGTTTGAGCTGTCTTGAACCATAAGCTATCACCTTGCGATATTGCATGAGCACACATCCCAATCCATTCTTGGATGCATCACAATAAAAAGTGTAATCCTTGCCCGGTTCTGGTACTGCTAAGATTGGAGCTGTTGTTAGTCGTTTCTTTAACTCTTGAAAACTGGCTTCACACTTATCTGACCATATGAAAGGAGTATTCTTCCTTAACAAATTGGTCATTGGCCCGGCTATTTTAGAGAATCCTTCAATGAATCTTCTATAATACCCGGCCATTCCAAGGAATCCACGAACTTCCTTCACAGTAGTTGGTGCCTTCCAATCCAGAACTGACTGTACTTTGTCAGGATTTACTACAATACCTTCTTTACTGATAACATGTCCAAGAAATTCTACTTGGTCTAACCAGCACTCACACTTGCTGAATTTTGCATAAAGTTGATGTTCCCTCAGAACTTGTAATGCTATTCTTAAATGCTTGGCATGGTCTTCTTTGTTCTTTGAATATATCAAGATATCATCGATGAACACAATCACGAACTTATCCAAGTATGGCATGAAGATCTTGTTCATCAAATTCATGAAAATAGCGGGTGCATTGGTCAGTCCAAAAGGAACAACCAAATATTCATGATGTCCGTACCTTGAAACAAAGGCTGTGTTGGGTACATCTTCTGGTTTAATCTTGATCTGATGGTACCCTGATCTGAGATCAATCTTGGAGAACACTCCCGCTCCGTAAACTTGGTCAAACAAATCTTGTATTCTTGGTAATGGATACTTGTTCTTGATAGTGACATTGTTCAGGTTTCTAAAATCACCACACATTCTTCTACCCCCATCTCTCTTGTCCACGAATATCACGGGTGATCCCCATGGTCAAACACTCTCTTTGATGAATCCCTTACTTTCCAGTTCATCTAACTGTTCTTTAAGTTCTTTTAACTCCTTAGGACCCATCTTGTATGGTGCCTGAGCAATGGGTGATGTACCTGGTATCAAGTCAATAGTAAACTCGATCTCCCTATCTGGTGGCATTCCTGGCAATTCCGTTGGAAAAACATCTGGAAATTCATTGACTACTGGTATATCTTCTAACTTAGCTTCATTGAGTGAGTTGAGTTGGAGTTCTGCCTCAACATGAGTATGTTTATCTGCTTGGTAAGTAACTCTTCCTCCTCCAGGTCTCCTAAGAGAAACTGTCTTCTCCTCACAATCAATCAAAGCTCCATTCTCCGTCATCCAGTCTATTCCAAGAACAGCATCAATGTTCTTCAAAGGAATAACAAACAGGTCCGCGTAGTATGTGCAACCACGGATCATGATGACTTGATCTGGCCTAGCACGCGTAACTAAGAGCGTACCTCCCGCCGTCATAACGGTAAGAGGACATTCTAAACGTGAACACCTTATCCCATACTTATCCACAAAATAACTAGAGATGAATGATGTGGTGGCACCGGTATCAAATAAAACTTTGCCAAATTGGGTAAGAAGACTGAGCGTACCTAGTACGGCGGTATCTGAGTTGTCAGCCTCCTCCAAAGATGTGCAGTTCAGTTTTCCAAAGGTTCTCGCTCTTTTGCCATTACTGTTCTTCCCGCTGCTACCACTTCCAGTAGAGAATCCGCTGGCTCCTCCAGGCTTTGCTCCACCCTTGTTGAACCCTCCTCCGTTTGTCTTGTTAGGGCAATCTGTCTTATAGTGTCCCTCTTTTCCACAACCAAAACAAACAACCCTGGGCTTCTTGCACTCACTCTTGATATGTCCCGGAAGCCCACAACCATGACAAATTATCTGATTTCTGGGGTTGAATGGTCCACGATTGGGCGGGGTCCTCCCGTCCTTATTCTTGGCTTGAAGCTCAAGTTTGTAGTAGGTCTACTGGGTTGGAACTTTTTGGGCTCGAACTTGGCCTTCTTCTGTCGGTTTAACTGAACCAACTTGTAGTCATTCTCCCAGGTGTAACATCCCAAGTATGAAAAATAGCCATTAGAATGTTTTGCTCTCTGTTATTTTATGTTTTCAATCATGGCATCATGTTGATTGCATTTGTTTTGCTTGTTTTCCTTTTGTTTTCCTCTGTTTTCATTTGTTTTCCTTTGTTTTCTATTTGAATCTCAAATAAAATTTCAAACCTTTTGTTTCATCCTTGTGATGTTACAAATTCCAAAATGATATTTCAAACCCAAAACAATCAATTGTTTCCATTAAAGTGTGATTTCAAAACTATTGTTTTGTTTCTATAAAAATGCATCCAATAACCAAACCCTTTTCAAATTCAATTACTTTCCAAAACAGCAACTCTGTTGAAAATTATGAAAATTGCAAAACAAATCAATCAATTGTTTCCATCAAACCATAAGGTTCAAACCATTAAAATTAGGGCTTTTTATAATTCAATTAATTCAAATGTTATTTCAAATTCAAATCATTCACAAACAGTACCCAATTTCAACTTATGAAAATCAACAAAATAACCCTAATCATTTGTTCTAACTAAACAATAGGGTTCACCCTATTAAAAATATTGTTTTCAATATTAATCACTTAATAAGCAAATTCTTTCAAATATGAATTAAAACACAAACAGTAATTTAAATTTGAACTTTTGAAAAACCAAAGTTGGTAAGTGGTTGACCTAGTTAACTCACATAATTTTTCTCTAAAATTCTCCTAACTCAAAACCCTAGTTTCTTTCTCTTTTTCAATTCAGCAAAAAAAATTGGAACAAAAGAATTAAAAGGAAGCAAAAGAGAGAGAGAGCACCAGCAGGCCCAACCCAACTTTTTTCCTCAGGGCCCAAATACCCCTTCGCATTGTCTTCTTCCTCGTACGGATTACATCCAGAGCACCACGTCGACAGAGAAGGACAGGCAACGGTGGAGCTCCTCCCCCTCCTCCTCTTAACCTAAACCTAGGGTCCCTCTCTGTAACATCCCAAGTCTGAAAAATAGCCATTAGAATGTGCTATCTGTTATTTTATGTTTTGCATCATGGCATCATGTTGATTGCAATTGTTTTGCTTGTTTTCCTTTTGTTTTCCTCTGTTTTCATTTGTTTTCCCTTGTTTTCTATTTGAATTTCAAACCAAAAATTCAAACCTTTTGTTTCATCCTTGTGATGTTACAATTTCCAAAATCATATTTCAAATAAAAACAACCAATTGTTTCCATTAAAGTGTGATTCCAAAACTGTTGTTTTGTTTCTATCAAAAATTCATTTAATATCAAACCCTTTTCAAATTCAATTATGATACTCTTCCAAACAACAACCATGTTGAAAGTTATGAAAATTGCAAAACAAAACTCTCCAAATAAAATGGTTCAATTAACACTTCCATTTGTTTCCATGAAATAATAAAAAAAAGCTCAAATCTTATTTGTTATTTAATAATCCACCTAATATAAATTGCATTCAAAATTCCAATTCAAATCTCATTTGTTTCCAATTAAAAGCATTTGATCACCCTATTCAAATATTGTTTTCAATAGTTGAAGTTGATGTAAATTGCTTGTGAATAACATTCCTTTTATCAACCACCCTAATGGCAATTTAAATTTCAAATCAAATCATAATGGGCATGTTTCAAATTGTGGGTTTAAAAATCAAATTCTTGCAAACTATTAAATCCATTAATGTTTGCATAACTGCTTGAGCTTATTAAATAAAATTTGTTATTTCCAAAAATTCCAAATCAAACCTTATTGAAATTCAACTACCCATTTAAAAATTCAAACTAATAATTCAAAGTTTTGAATCAATGCTAACTTTTGCTTTGACATTTCTGTTTTGGAAAAGAAACTCATAAAATATTTCATAAGTTAGACCCTAACATTTTTCTTTTCCCTCTCTCACTCTTCTCTACAAAAAAAAAAGAAAAGGAGCAAAAGAATAAAAGCTAGAGGGAGAGAGAGAGCAACCAGCACCAGGCCCACCCCTTTTCCCTTTTTCTCCCAAGCCCACTTTCCACTTCCAGCCCGATACCCCTTCTCCCCCTTGTCGTCTTCCTCCCCCTTTTGTACGAACCCATCCACCACCACCCGATCACCCCCTCCTCCGCTCGATGTGCTGCCGTACCCAGGCTCCTCCCTCCTTAACAACGACCACCTCCCCCTCCTCGTTGCCCTAAACCTCTCCTCCTCCCTCATCCTCGAGCGCCGCCATCCCTTCCTCTCTCTGCCCCTGCTCCCTCCCGCTGCTTTCTGACCCACCGAAACCATCCTCTCCACCACACCGCCTCCCCATGGCCCTGATCGCCACGGTCACCTCGAGGACCTTCTGTCCCCGGGAATGGAACCGGCACCTCTCCAGCTCCGAGATTGCTGAAGGCCTCACCGCCGGTTACTGCCCGAGCCGCCGCCGCCGTGAAGTTTCTGTCGCCGGCCTTCCCTGTCCGCCCTGCTCCTCCACCCCGACCTGCTCTGTCCGCTCGCCAAGGTGAGCACCCCGATCCCTCTCCCTCTCTCCCCTTGCAGCGCACGGCCACCGAGCACCGCACCCCATCGCACCAGCGACCGCCGCCCCAGCGCCTCCGGCGAGTGCCCTGCCGCTCGCTGCGATCGATGTTGAGTTACAGAAACCGAAAGCAGCGAACTGCACGTACAGTTTCAGTTACGTGCAGATTCAGAAAACGCCCGCACCTGAACCTCTTACCCCCCCCGTATCCATTCCTTTCAACAACAGCAGCGCAGCCCATCTGGTTGTTCCCTGGGGCGCAGGAGGGAGAGGGCTTGGGTTCGAGTCCCCCCTCCCTCATTTAACCCAAACTTTTTGCTTCTAATTGTTCTGGTACATCACAGTCCCTGTAATCACATCCATGCCCCTGGTAATAATATCTAGACCCCTGACAAATATTTCTAAACCCCTGTAAATTTATTTCCAAGCCCTAGTTCATAAAAAAAATGGTAGATTGCACCCCAAATTTGTAAAATGCATAATTAATTCATCCCAACTCCAAATTCAACATTTTTAATATGTTTTCTGTACCAAATTAAATGTTCTACCCAAATATAAAATTTGTTTACTTTTTTGAATATTTTAAATTGGTGCAATATTTGAAAACCTGTCAAATTCACTTAAACTTGCAAAATTCATAACTTGGGCATAAAAATTCCAAATTCCACAAATTTAATATGTTTTCCAATCAATTTTTCATGTACTTTCCAAATATAAATTTTGTTTGCTGTTTTGAATAATTTAAATTGCTGAAAACAACTGTTTCTTAATTATTGCATTTAAAATTGCCAAAATAATAACTTGCTCATTTTAAATCCAATTTCAACAAATGAAATATGTTTTCCATCAAAATTAAACCACCTTTTCAAATATAAAATTTCTTTCATGTTTTGAATAATTAAAATTGGTTAAATAATTTAAACCTTGTTTAAATCATTTAAAATTGTTAAATTCATAACTTGATCAAATCAAATTCTTTTGGGACATATAAAATATGTTTTCCAACCATAAAAGCATAACCTTTTCAAATATGAACTTCACTCAATGTTTTGAACAAATAAAAATTCAAATAAGTTCATGTTTGAATTAAATTCATTTAATTCCTGCTTAAACTTGTTTAGTTCATAAATAATTTATTTGAAATCCTTTTTCAACAAGTGAAACATGTAATCCACCTAAAATTTGGTGTTCTTTTCAAATATAAACTTTGTTATCTATTTTGAACAATTTAAAGTGGTGAAAACAACAAATCCTTGAGTGACACCTTTAAGTAACCAAAATTCCCAAACTGAATAAATGAATTTCTAAACTTGGTAAACCTTATTTCCATTTGGTTCTATTGTTGTTATTTTGTTGTTTTCCTCATCCATGCATCATGCTAATTCACTTACACAATTTGATTAGTTGTAAAACAATTAATTCAACCATAATTCATGGGCTTTCCATATGCAATCCAATTGCATATGGGTCCATTTAATCATGTTGCTATCTTGTCAACTAGTTTATTTTTGGATGCATCAATTAAACCATCATGCATCATCCCATGTTTGTGCACCTATGACATGATATTGATTGTTTATATTTCTGCATTGTTTGTTTGCTTCTTCCCGGATATACGACGACGTTGAGACCGACGATACTTACGACACCCCTTCTAAGGATCTAGCTCAGTACCAGGCTACTGGGTTTTGCAGGCAAGTTATCACTGACATGAACCATCGTGTTCCTTTCAACATTGGTTACCGATACTTTCCGTTGTCTATTTCTGCTAGCCATATGATTAGTTGCTTCTGTTACGAACCTATCACATGATACCCTGAACCCTGATATTGCCTCACCTCCACACCTATAACCATTGCTTGTTGCCCGTGTCTTACTAGCATGCTTAGGTTGTTTTGCTCGAGTCTGTTACCCGTTACTTTCTGTTACTATTTCTATTATGTCTGGGGGCTCGATGTTTAATCAATCAATCATGCTAATGTTATTGTTAAATAATAAATTTGATGATAAGGCACCGGCAGGAGGCCCTTTGTGGTTTTGAGGCCTGCTAGTGTCGACCCTAATAGGAAAAGGGTCTTGTCTACTGATCCATGATGAGCGCACTACCCACATGTGGGAAGCGAGTATGGGCGCCCCCTCAATTTGATTCGATTCGCATCTCGTCCAAATCGCCTCATTTAGTTCGGGTTTTCCATTTGCTGCATGCATGATCTTGCGAGCCCTTGGTACCCGGGTGGAACTTTCGTAGTCGGCATATACGGGGACACGTTCTTAGAGTGCTATGAGGGTCCATTTTCTTCTGGGATCGATTAGCCGTGCGCCCAAGGTGCTTTGGGCTTGATGCGAAGAAGAGTTGAGTTGTGTTGAGTACCTCTCTTGGTGGGTTTGATCCCCGTCTGGCGGGTTATTCATACGTGTACGGCCGAATTGGTGCAACCCTGTAGGGATAAATCTTCTCGAGAAGCCGTGTTTTCCGCGGTTATGGACTACTTGGTGAAAGTACTGGCTAACAAGTACTCAGGACAACTTAAACCTAATGATTAACAACCTTACACCCAATGATTAACAACTTGACTAGTAATAGGCTTGTTGACACAATAATCTGAACCATCATTATTTCAACTGTGTGAGTTATCCTCGGATTGCTTCTTTGGATAAGGGGCGAGATCCAGGATGGGTTTGTTTGGGAGTTAGCTATAGTTGGTTACGATACACGATCTTATCCCCTTTCTGATAGCCGGAAGTGGTAGTAACTCTGTAGTTGGTTAGAGCAGCCAGTTGCAGCATCTTTTATATCCCCTTCCTTCCGTTGAACCCAAAGCATCTGTGCTTGGTGTTGACGGGTTACACTTTGGTGAACTGTGAGTCTTGCTTGCCAGTACGTTTATGTACTGACCCCTTTGGGGCTGTGGTTTCCGCAGACGATGTTTCGAGGATCTACATGGTGGCTACTACGTGGAGTATGACGAGACTGCTGACGAGTAGATAGCGGACCCGGGCAGGATCCGAGACTTTGTGGATGGGCTCCGTCTTTTCGTTTCCGGCCTTTTAGGCCTATTTGGTTCTTGTCTGTACTCAGACATGTTGAATGCTTCCGCTGTGATGTAATGATGAATTGTTGGGACATGTGTCCTCTGAATGATTGTATTTGCTATCTCTGCTCTAATGAGAGCCATTTGCAACTTATTTCAATCTTTTGTGTCGTAGAGATCTGTTGTGATATCAGTTGTTCAACGCCGTTGACGTACCATGTGTGTATGGTTTGAATTACGTCAATGGAAGTATCCTGATTTCTATGGGATAGTTTACGTCGACGCTGAACAGATAGGGGTTGGTCGTCACACATACGTGTGTTGGCCTACTCGTAAGAGGACGCGGGTGCCGGTAAGCCCCGTAATCCAATCTACTACTGTTCAACGGAACGGCGAGTATCCTTTAGAAGTCCGGGTGCGACACTCTCCCTCTAACCCTAACTTTCTCCCTTCTTCCCTCTCCCCCGCCGTTCTCTTCCTTCTTCCTCCTTTCCCTCTCTGCTCTCTGTATTTCTTTTCTCTGTACCTGTACCACCACCGAAAGTTCCCTCCTTTTGGCTCCGGCAATCACCGGCGTTAAGCCCTCCTCCGGCCGGGCAAAGGATGGGAATGGAACCCCCAGGGTTCCCTCTCCCTCGCCGTGCCCTCGGTTGCCCCCGAGGGGCACCGGAGCGCCGCCGCCGTGCAGGTCTTGCCGCGGCCAACCTCCCTGCATCACCCCGACTCCACCCCGACCTGCTCCTGTCCGCCCGCTCGAGGTGAGCCTCACCTCCTCCCTCTCGCTCCCTCCCCTCCTACCTCTCGCACACGGTCTCACCGCACCCCACGGCGCCCCTCCGGCGAGCCCACGGCGAGCACCGCCGCTGCAGCGATCGACCATCCCTCGTTTCTGTCCGCTCAGGTTCAGTTACGCAAAGTTCAGATTAACCCCGCACCGGAACCTTATCCCCCCCCCGCAGCTCCTTCCTATCACCAACTCGCAGCACACCCCACTGGTTGCTGTTCCTTGCGCGCAGCGAGGAGATGGTGGGTTCGAGTCCCCCTCCCAACCTTTAAACCAAAACTTTTTTCCCATTTGTTTGACACAGCACCTTCCAAGAAATCACTAATAGGTCCCTGGAGTTTCTTTTCTAGCCATGTAATATTTTTCCTAAGTCCCTAGAGGTGATAAAAATGGCAGATTTGCACCAAATCTTGTAAAATGCATAACTAAATTATTTTAACTCCAAATCCAACTTTTTAAACATGTTTTCTGTCCCAAATTAAATGTTCTATCCAAATATAAAATTTGTTTACTGTTTTGAATATTTTAAATTGGTGCAATATTTGAAAACTTGTTAAATTCACTTAAACTTGCAAAAATCATAACTTGGGCATAAAAATTCCAAATTCCACAAACTAAATATGTTTTCCAATCAATTTTTCATGTAATTTCCAAATATCAATTTTGTTTGCTGTTTTGAATAATTTAAATTGCTGAAAACAACTGTTTCTTATTTATTGCATTTAAAATTGCCAAAATAATAACTTGCTCATTTTAAATCCAATTTCAACAAATGAAATATGTTTTCCATGCAAAATTAAACCAACTTTTCAAATATAAAATTTGTTTCATGTTTTGAATAATTAAAATTGGTTGAATGATTTAAACCTTGTTTAAATCATTTAATATTGCTAAATTCATAACTTGATCAAATTAAATTCTTTTTGAACTTATAAAATATGTTTTCCAACCATAAAAGTATAAGCTTTTCAATTATGAATCTCACTTAATGTTTTGAACAAATAAAAATTCAAATAAGTTCATGTTTGAATTAAATTCATTTAATTCTTGCTTAAACTTGTTTAATTCATAAATAATTTATTTGAAATCCTTTTTCAACAAGTGAAACATGTATTCCAACTAAAATCTTGTGTTCTTTTCAAATATGAACTTTGTTATCTATTTGGAACAATTTACATTGGTGAAAACAACAAATGCTTGTGTGACACCTTTAAGAAACCAAAATTTCTTAACTTAATAAACAACTTTCTAAACTTGGTAAACCTTATTTCCAATTGATTCTATTGTTGTTATTTTGCTGTTTTCCTCATCCATGCATCATGCTAATTCACTTACACAAGTTGATTAGTTGTAAAACAAATGTTTCAACTTAATTCATGGGCTTTCCATAAGCAATCCAATTGCATATGGGTCCATTTAATCATGTTGCTATCTTGTCAACTAGTTTATTTTGATGCATCAATTGAATGGTCATGCATCATCCCATGTTTGTGCACTATGCCATGTTATTGATTGTTTATCTCTCTGTGTTGTTTGTTTGCTTCTTCCCGGATATGCGACGACGTTGAGACCGACGATACTTACGACACCCCTTCTAAGGAGTTAGCTCAGTACCAGGCTACTGGGTTTTGCAGGCAAGTTATCACTCACATGAACCACTGTGTTCCTTTCAACATTGGTTACCGATACTTTCCGTTGTCTATTCTGCTAGCCTTAGTAATAGTTGTTTCTGTTACGAACCTATCACATGAATCCCTTAACCCTGATATTGCCTCATCCCCACTCCTACCACCCCATTGTTTGAGCCAGTGTCTCACTAGCATGCTTAGGTTGTGTTTCTCGAGTCTGTTACCCGTTACTTTCTGTTACTATATTTCTATTATGTTCTGGGGGCTCGATGTTTAATCAATCAATCATGCTACTGTTATTGTTAAATAATAATTTGATGATAAGGCACCGGCAGGAGGCCCTGTGTGGTTTTGAGGCCTGCTAGTGTCGACCCTAATAGGAAAAGGGTCTTGTCTACTGATCCATGATGAGCGCACTAACCGCATGTGGGAAGCGAGTATGGGCGCCCCCCTCAATTTGATTCGATTCGCATCTCGTCCAAATCGCCTCATTTAGTTCGTGTTTTCCATTTGCCGCATGCATGTTTTTGCGAGCCCAGGCCAGGGTGGAACTTTTGTAGTCGGCATATAGGGGGACACGGTCTTAGAGTGCTATGAGGGTCCCTTTTCTTCGGGGCTCGATTAGCCGTGCGCCCAAGGTGCTTTGGGCTTGATGCGAAGAAGAGTTGAGTTGTGTAGAGTGCCCCGCTTGGTGGGAGGCGTCCCATCTGGCGGGTTATTCTTACGTGTACGGCCAAATTGGTGCACCCCTGCAGGGTAAATCTTCTCGAGAAGCCGTGTTTTCCGCGGTTATGGACTACTTGGTGAAAGTACTGGCTAACAAGTACTCAGGACAACTTCAACCTAATGATTAATAACCTTACACCCAATGATTAACAACTTGACTAGTAATAGGCTTATTGCCACAATAATCTGAACCATCATTAATTCAACTGTGTGAGTTATCCTCGGATTGCTTCTTTGGATAAGGGGCGAGATCCAGGATGGGTTTGTTTGGAGTTAGTTGATAGGTTGGTTCCGATACGCGATCTTATCTTCTTTCTGTTAGCCGGAAGTTGTAGTATGTTCTGTAGTTGGTTAGAGCAGCCAGTTGCAGCACCTTTATATCCCCTTTCCTCCGTTGAACCCAAAGCATCTGTGCTTGGTGTTGACGGGCTACACTTTGGTGAACTGTGAGTCTTGCTTGCCAGTACGTTTATGTACTGACCCCTTTGGGGCTGTGGTTTCCGCAGACTACGTTTCCGAGGATCACCATGGTGGCTACGACGTGGAGTATGACGAGACTGCTGACGAGTAGATAGCGGACCCGGGGAGGATCCGAGACTTCGTGGATGGGCTCCGTCTTTTCGTTTCCGGCCTCTTAGGCCCTATTTGGTTCTTGTCTGTACTCAGACATGTTGAATGCTTCCGCTGTGATGTAATGATGATATGTTGGGACATGTGTCCTCTGGATGATTGTATTTGCTATCTCTGCTCTAATGAGAGCTATTTGCACCTTATTTCAATCTTTTGTGTCGTAGAGATCTGTTGTGATATCACTTGTTCAAACGCCGTTGACGTACCATGTGTGTATGGTTTGAAGTACGTCAATGGAAGTATCCTGATTTCTATGGGATAGTTTACATCGACGGTGGATAGTAGAGATTGGTTGTCACACATAAGTGTTGGCCTACTCGTAAGAGGACGCGGGAGCAGATAAGCCCCGTAATGCAATCATCTACTATTCAGTTCGGCCCGATGAGTATCCCCTAGAAGTCCGGGTGCGACACCAGGTGACTGCAGAGTTCATCAACTCTTGGAAGTTAGCTGGTTTGGAAGTCCTTAATTGCATGGCTGCATAAGGATCCATCCCTGTCAAGAACCTTTTGATTCTCTTTTTATCAGTATCCACTTCATCAGCAGCATATCGAGACAGTCTGCTGAACTCATTGATGTACCATATCATCTGGTGCGTCCCCTGCTGAAGATCCTCAAATTGCCTCCTCATAATTTCCATGACGCTGTCAGGGACATGATATTCCCTGAATTTCTCCTTGAACTCATTCCATGTGAATTCCCTTCCTGGTGGCTTCATGATAATCTGATTATCCCACCATGCTGCTGCGGGACCATTTAGAAGGTGTGTAGCGAAGCGCACCTTCTCTTCATCACTGGCCTTGATAGCCTTAAGATTCCTTTCTGTATCGACTAACCAGTCTTCAGCTTCCATGGGATGCTTGGCCGTGGCAAATGGTGCTGGTTTGGTCTTAAGGAAATCTGACAGTGTGAGGGTCCTAGGTTCCGCTGCTCGCCCAGGTCCCACCTGGTTAAGCATTTCCTGCATGAACTTGTTTTGGTTCTCCTGTACAAATCGCATGTACTCCATGAAGTTTTGCTCCGCCAGTGGCCTGAGTGGTGGTGGTGGTGGCAACTCGGCTCGTGCAGCATCCTCATCAGCTTTAGCCTTGTTCTCTCTCTCCTGACGCTGAGCGTCAACCACACTAGGCTCGCCACTCTCCATAACCCCTTAGTCCTGCAATATGAAGCGAAAAAACTCATAATTACATCATGCTTATGCTTTCTGAGCCTCACTTCACATGCAACACTAATCACACAAGAGAAACAAAATCCAACTCCAGATACAAACAACATACTACACATATTATACATACACTTATAAGTTGATACAAGCCTTCACCGTAGTGAATACTGATAGTACAACCGTAGGAAACACCACTGGGTCACTCTAACATTCCGACCCTTATTTAAGTACACGGCTCGAAACTCCAAACTACTACGTAACTCGAGCCCTTGCATACTCTCCTTGAATGTCTTTGTACTACTCCGAGTACATACCAGGAGTCCATCCGGTGTAACGTGGGGTCCTGCGCACCGCCTCCGGATAAAATGGCCTCCCAGTTGGCACATAGTCCGTGTCAGATGTGTCCATAGACTGGTTATCGCTCAAAGAGAGTCAGTCCGTGTCCAGATAATTGTCAAGATAGGACACAAACTCGTTGGTACTGGTGTACTGCGAGGCTTCCTCTTCTGCGAAATAAACGTTACTTGCGCAGTAGCTATGATCAAGGGATTCCTCCTGCATCGGCTGGGTTTCACCGTGCTCTTCCTCGTCAGATGAGATATTTATGGCGACTATCTCCGCCTCCTCGGCTGCCACTATCTCCACACTATCCTGCTCCTCCTCCTCTGACATGTTGTCACAAGGAATCGGATGCTGGATGGTACCAGGATACCAGTCATACCTCCAGCCATCAGAATTCTCAATAAAAGAGTCTGAGTCTGGGACCCCACCAAAAGTGTTTGGTTTAACATCTCTGGGTGTATCCGATATATCAAACGGATCATATGGCTCTGGCTCACTATGTGGTATAACAGGGTAGTGAATGTGTTCGGTTGTGGTAGAATACCTGGACGGCCCATCATAATGGGATTTCCTAGCTGCCTCAGGTCCTGGGGTATAATAAGGTTCACTACTCTCCTGAGACTTCTGCTTCCCCTTTTTCTCATGACTAGGTGGTTTGGTTAAATCCTTCAACATTCCATCCTTGTCATCAACGATGACCTGATGTGTCTTGTAGAAGGATCCCACCAGTTTCCTGTAACGATCTAAAAGGCTTGTGGCTAGCTTGGGCTTGGTTTTGATTAACACAGAACGGTCGAGTGCCAACTCTGTGCTTAAGTGGTCGTGCGGTATAGCTGTGAGACTAGTGCCTGATAACTGATTAGCCTTAAACTCTCGGATGGTGGCTAAGGCTTGCACTAAAGCCTGTTGATAAGCTGCCATCTGATTCCTACCTTCACCACTAGGTGTGGTCACATGTGGGGTTAACTCCCTAGGTATTAAAATTAATACCCTATACTTCAAAACCACTTCCCCATCTTTAAACGTATAAGTGTTGACTTTAATGTTGGTGTCGAATCCGAACGCTCGAAGCAAGGCTCGCAGTTGCTCAGTCAACTCCCCATTGTATTGATCCAGCCTCTCATGCTTAACCCACTCTGTTCTTCCGGAACTCCCGCCGTTCATGATCACTGATCACAAGTAACATAAATATTATTATTAGATCCTCATAAAGATTCGACATACTGTAAATATAACCAGAGTATTCTCAAGTGAATACCTATCATACTTCCAGTGAATTCTTTATTGGTACGTTCTAAAACCCAACAGGGTAGACCCCTTTACTAGGTTTCCAACCTAAGGTCAAAGCAATTGCTCTGATACCAGCTGTGGTGACCCAGCATACCACTGCATGTTGTAGTACGCCAGTCGTTGATATAACACTCACAGAACACCGTTCCGCAAATATTACATCCCTCAGGGTGGTACAGCAGAAACATTGCGGGTCTGCTTGACATACACCAAATATATTACAAACAAAGTGTACTGACAAAAGAATGAGCTCACATGGAGGTCATTCATTATTGAAGTTAGAACGCTCACTGAAAAGTAAACAGTTGATAACACGGGAACTCAACAGCCAACAAGAGAGTCTATGGCTGCTCGATTCAACCGTGAATAAGTAGTTATCTAGACTAGGCTAAACCTAGTCAGACTCATCCCCATTGGGGTCTGCTCCGTACTGGATGAGATAGTCAACTCCTTCCACTCCACCGGAGAGGTCCGGTTCTTCGTAGAAGATATCTTCCTGGCCTCCAAGGATGTTGAAGGATGCTTCTTCTAGGTTCTCATAACCTAAGCAGGGGGTCAAACGGGATTGAATGAGTAACGAGCGTTACTCAGCAAGTTCTTGTAAGTACAGAAGTAATGGATGCACTAACTACGGTCCTTGACTCTAAGGAGTCTAGACAGATGCAAGTTTTGTCAAATCTTCCTTCAAGAGGTTGCTTTTAATAATGAAAACTATGCCCGCCAGACCATCACAGGACTAGAACTTCATGGATTTGCCTTTCCTGTAGCGTTCACAGTTCCATCCCGGAACAAGGGGTAACATGCCACATCATTTTACACTCTGCAGAGGTGCGTTACTTTACCCATGGACGACCAAGACCATGTTGCACAACCAGGCGCGCGATCCTGTCCACTCCCACTCAGGTGTGGGGCCCGGTTATTGGTCCAAGCCAGACCGTGCTTCTCCGCACAACGCATGCCCACCCATTTCTGCAAGCAGGTTGAACGCCTGATTCCACCCCTCACGATGGAGATCTACGCGCCCCTGGCAGACACTCATAGACCCCAGAGCCCGTGGGACGTAAGGGCTCTCACCCATGTGCATGTAGTCCCGCAAGACCTACAGCGTACGTCTCTGGCAGTCCGTTGACATGCGAACAAGAAAAGTATCACGGTTGACTTACTCCCCCCATAGAAGATCCATGGTCAACGCGATATCTACGGCGCACCGAGTTCTGACGGCATTTGTTGTTAATTCCTAGGTAATACTTTCCCATGCAGATGGAACCTTCCTTTGACCTATTCATCTTACCATGGTTCCATCCGCCCACCAAACAGAACACTACCACTCGGGTAGTCATTCAATTAGTCATATTATTATAAAAAATAGGATCATGCATTCTTTTTGGAGTAGGTGGTAATACGATAGGGTTTTCGAAAATAGTTGTTATGAAATAATTCAATGGACATGAGCAAGTGATGAACTTGCCTGGATACGGATAGGTAATGAAGTCTGAAGCTTGAGGTGGATCCTGATTTCCTTGTTCTACAAAATACCATCATTGTCTGGTAAAGACAATGTTTAAAGAAGCAAATGATGCTATTATGCATAATGATGGGATGTATGCAATTTTTGAAAGACTATTAAATATATTGATTCTTTTATAAAATTGTTTTGCTTGATCACCCAATTCTTCATAATTAATGATTCTTGTTATAACTGATATATTCTTATTAATTTAATTTAACTGGTTGGATACTTATTGGTTTTCTCAGGAACAGGAGTAATGACATATTTTTGAAATGACTAACTATTAAAATTTAAATGGGTATAACCTTAGTTGGTTTATTTATTCAAACAAGTTTTTATCATGAATTTATTATTTCCAAATAATTAATTGTTAAGGCTATAATTATTTTAGGGTTATTATGCTTAATAAATAGTTTATACAAAAACTTGTTCTGATTTGATGGATATTTTAATTTGAAATTTGTATATGTTTATATTTTATTTTTCTAGCTCTTTTATTAGAATTAAGCAAAATTACCTGTCTGCCCCTAGGGCTGACAGGTGGTCCCTGGGGTTAGGGTTGGGACCTAACCCCCTGTTCTGGTCGGGCTGGACCAGACCAGCCGCACTCGCACCCGCCCCGCGTCCTTATCCCCTCCCCTCTCCTCGCGAGGCGACGCAGAGGCGACGCGATCCATCGCCTCCTCCGGCGATTATCCCCTGCCTCCACCGTACACCACCGCCACCGTGACCTAGCGCCACCCTTGCTTCTCTCTGTCCGCTACCCCGCCTTCCTCCTCGATTTGCTTCTCTCCCCGTGTGGCTCCTGTGGGGATCTTCAAACCCTAACCCTAGGGTTAGGTACCCGGGGTGCTCCTCCACCTCTCCGGTGGCCGTGGCTCCATGACGTGGCTCCTGGAGACTCCTGGAGTTGAGGCGCTGATGCTGGTGCTCTGTGGCTCCGTTTTCGAGGACGTCGCCACCGGGATGGTCTTCGGGCAACCGCGGCTCGCCGCCGTGCTTCACTCTCAATCCGGATGTGGTCACCACGATGGTGACCACCTGTAAGTTGCTCTGCTCTCTCTGCTCTCCAATCTCTCTCTCTCTCACGGATTCATCCTTCCCCCTTGCTCTGGAGTCTAGCCATCGAGCTAGCTCGTGCTGCGCCTCCCTGTGATGCTTTCTGTGCCCTAGTATTTGATTGGTAGCATTGGGTGGTTTCCAGATGCTTTACTTGATGTGTGAAGCATGAAATCCATGCTATGATCTGTGATGAATGGGAATTTTATTGTGCCCTAAATAATTTCTGTTGCTATATGCTGTGCGACGATTCTGGTGGTGGAGGTTATGCTGTTGGTGGAAAATCATTTTGGAATTGCTTCCAGTTTTGCTTCTATGTACTGATACCCTTAGGGTTGACTCCAAGTGATGGATTCCTGTTACTGGTTATTGGATAACCATTCTTACTACTAAGTATACAATTCCTAGTGTTCTGTGGAGGTGCTAGATGATTGAGAGGTGTTACTCTGAATTTTATTCAGAGAATATGCCCTCAACACTTGCATCCATCATATTATTTTTATTTCATGATCCCCTTGGTTCTGGGGTATCAGATCCTTGGATCTGGTGCCCAGCAACCATGTGTGTGTGTGTGAGGCACAACCAGTGCTTCTGGTTATTACTCTGTCACAACATCCCTGTGCTATACCCTCTCTATCTTAATTTTTGGTATCATCTGATAAGAACAGAGCACTATTTATGATATCTTTTCCTTCTTTGGTACTAATGAATTAAGAACAGATACTTTCACTTGTTTCCTTTGCCCCAAGCCAATGATGCATAGCCCGAGGCCCTTCTTTACTAAGAAAAGATACTTAGCTTGATAATTAAATCCCAGTGATGAATTTAGCATAGCATTACTATGCCTATCTGAGGGTTCTAGCACCCCCCAACCCATCATGTGTGCAACTTAGCCAGAAAATGGCTTAGAGGGTACTCAGGAATTCACCTTGGGTATAGATCAAAAGTGGTTGGTGGATTTTGGTGCTTGTGGAATGCTTGCTTTCCTCCTTGTGCTCCCTGGTACCTTGGCCTTGATGACTTGGTTGCAAGTTTGCAACCTTTTGCTCCAGTATCCAGTAAAGTGATTGATTGGTGGTGTTCTTTCCTGTTCTATTGTGCCAGCGCAGGGGAATCTGAGGTGTGTATGTTCCTCATACGATTGTTGGGGATTTTATACCCTAGCTCCAGTTTTGACAGCACCAAAGGTGATGTCTGAGTGTGCGGTGTGCTTGTTTGTGACTAAGCTGTTTGCTGCTTCGGGAGTAAGCTAGGTAACTGCCACCTAGTGGGAAGATATTTCCCAGTACCTGTTTGGTCTGCACTGGACACTCATTGATCTTATCCTTGCCTGATGAAATAATTTGGTGTTGCCAGTTGTATTTCCAGGTATAAGCCTATGATGCTGGTCTGAGGCTAAATTAACAGAACAGATACTACCTTATTTGTTTTAAACCCTGTGATGATCCATCAGTGCATCTCACTGTCAACCTGAGGGTACTAACCCCCCCTAACACTTTGTGTTTTTGTTTATTGTTTTTGTTTTGCAGGTTTGAAGAATTTGGAGGCAATGAATTAGTTAGGCTTAGTTCTAGGTTTAGTTCCTTGTATTAGCTTAATTGCTAAGCTACTGTAATTTTTCTTTCCTTTTAATCCATTGTAAAAACTTTGTAATATTTGTATTATTATCAGTAAAGTATAAGTGTTTTTCCTTTATTATTCTTGTTGATATTTAAGAATATTTCCTTATTTGATATAGTAATGGTGATCAAATGATTTAACCTTAGGATATAACCTTATCCTTTCAATTTGATTTAAATTTAATTATAATTCAAACTCAAATTCAAATTGTCCTAAATTTAAATAATTCAAACACTAGTGTCTCAAATTCAAATAACACCCAGAGGTCATGTCAAAATTCGACCCACTAACAGTAACAACTTCTATCAAAGCATCAGTTTCTGGGTAGAACCTTATTCACTCCGGGGTTTTTAACTTTGCGACAAATTTATTCAGGTTTTTCAAACACATGCATGCAGATGCACAAATTTATATTCTACCCCCCGTGAGTTCCTAAATGCTGGGACATTACATGCTAGTCAGATGTCAGCTGACAAGCCTAAGCATAGCTCTCCTGCTAAGAATCTTAGGGCTGCAGAGGCAACAACAGCCGAGTTGTCCGGTTTAACCGGTGAAGCTCGTCGTAGGCAGCAAGACCGAGTAAATGAGTTAGTGTTTGTGGCTAACCGACAAAATGAGGCCTATCGTAAGGCAAATCCCGATGCGGGTGCGTCTCAAGTTGTCTATTCGACTGGTGGTGCCGGTGGCAAATTTGGTGGCCATGCCTCTTCGTCGCACGTAGATGGAGGACGTGCCCGGAGTGTGATCTCCGGCAAAAAAAAGAAGATTCGGGCTTATGATCCATCATATGCTGGAAAGAAATTAGCCGGTCAAGGTGATGCTGGTCAAGGCCATGTTGGTCAAGGCAATCAGAGCGCCAGCCGAGTTTAGCCGGCTGGGCATAATCGTAACCCGGCTAACCTAGGTCAGCCACCTCGGTATCAAGCACCAAACCAAGCTCAGCAGCAGCATGGTGCCGGGCGTGCTCCTCGACATTCTGGTAATAATCCTATGGATGATCGTTATGATGAAGGTTACTCGGCCATGGAGAAAGCCGGATATCCGAGATATGAACGTGTGGTGCCCGAGGGTGCTCTCGGATTTTGGCTGAGACTTCGCATGTTGCCGGCGCATGACGCCCGCAATAAGCTTGAAAAAATTCATCTGTCCGAACTTCTTGAGGAACAAGGCCCTCCTAGCCCCGCTTGTTTTGGACCCCGAATCATGAGGGAGCCTCCAGTACTGAAATTGCAGCTCGCCCGGGGTACAAAAACATATGAAAATAGTACTAAGCTAAGGTCTGGTGGGCAAATTATTTCACAGTGGTGCATTCTCCGGTGGGAATCACAGATGGGAGGTGCGGTATATTCCCCAAATGTTGGAGGGTCCAGTACGGATCTGGCTGGCCATTGCTTGGTTTGCCCAAGGTTACCTATATGGGACTATGCTATGGAAGAGGTTGTAGAGAGTGATGCCGACCACTCTGGCAGAGACAATCAAGGTGGAATATATGTATGCATTGGGTGATCCGACTCAGCTTTTGCTGACCTCGGTGGAACCGAGTAAGCGGTACTCGAGTAATGATAGTGCCGGGTCGTCCATACGGCATGACCGCCAGGATTAGAGAAACAAGAGGAGGGATGATCACCCGGATTATAGATATGGGTCAAACCATGTCGCTGTGGTTGATCAGAATCAGCCAGATGCCGGCAATAGCCAGCGCTAGAAAAACAGTGGGCCTTAGTGGGGGCAGAACCAAGATAACAAGAAGCAGTGGACTGATCATAAGAAACCTTGGGAAAATCAGGAGAGGTTCACTTTCGAGATGATGGGGGATGGGCCTTGCAGCTACCACACTAAGCATCCTAGCAGGCCGACTAACCACATTACTCGACAGTGCAACTGGTATGACCGAATCAAGAGGGAAGATGGAAATATGCCACCTCCACCCCCACCATCGACGCTTACGAGTGCAAACACTCAGATCCTGAATGCACCCCCCTAGGCCGGTAGATAACCAGAGGAAGACGGAGAATGTGAATCAAGTGGCTCATGCGGCCAATAACAACAATGCTGACGTCAGTCACCGAAATGAATACCAAGAGCACCACCAGAGTTACATGGTCTTTGTGACCGAGGCAACTGACAAGCAGAGCCAGCATCAGCGTGCAATGGAGGTGAATGCATTCGTGCGGGCTGTGCCCAGGTTCATCTACTGGTCTGACCAGGAGATTGCCTAGGACATTGAGGACCATCCTAGGGTCATGCCTAACCTGGGAGGTTACGCACTGGTAGCGGACCCGACATTCATTGGTCCTGACATAAATGTCAAATGCACCCGGGTTCTCATTGATAATGGGAGCAACATCAACATCATGTACCGGGATACTATGCTGAAGTTGGGCATCACTAAGAACATGATGCAGCCTAGCCGGACTACCTTTCATGGTATTGTGTCGGGTGTGTCTTGTGCACCCATGTGGAAAGTCTGGGTCAATGTCTTATTCGGCACCCGGGATAACTGCAGAACCGAGAGCATCCAATTTGAGGTAGTAGACCTCGAGAGCCCATACCACGCTTTACTCGGCAGGCTGGCATTGGCCAAATTCATGTCGTCCAGTCATGTCACCTATCTGAAGATGAAGTTGCCGGGTCCAAATGGTGTGATTACCATCTCGAGAGATTACAAGCGCTCCATAGAGTGTGCCGCGACTGACTCCCTCTTGGCCGAGTCCTTGGTTATTGCTGCTGAAAAGAAGAGGATCCATGAGGTGGTGCCATTGGCGCACTCTTCTCAACTCAGCATGTCGGGTATGACTAACCCACATCAGAGTGCGACATTTCAGGCCTCCAAGGAGACCAAGAAGATCCCGGTTGATGCAGATTTCCTGGACCGTGATGCCATCATCGGTGTCGGGTTAGAGGACAAATAGGAAAGTAAGCTCATCCACTCCCTTTGTGAGAATCGGGATATCTTTGCATGGTCGAATCAGGACATGCCAGGTGTCCCGAGGTAGTTGGTTGAGCACTCATTGCATGTATGGCCGGATGCTAAGCCGGTGAAGCAACCTCTGCGGTGCTTCGCTGCAGATAGAAAAAAGGCAATTGGTGACAAGATAGTGAGGCTACTTGCAACCGGATTTATCATGAAAGTGATGCACCCGCACTGGTTGGCTAACCCGGTCCTGGTAGAGAAGAAGAAGGACAGACCGAATGTGGCCATTGTGTGGAGCATGTGTATCGACCACACCAACCTGAACAAGGTATGTCCTATAGATCCATTCCCATTGCCTCTGATTGATCAAGTGATCGATTCCATTTCCGTGTGTGAGTTGTTATCTTTTGTAGAAGCATATTCTGATTTTCACCATATACCTCTCAACCATCTGGATAAAATAAAGACTGCTTTTATTACCCCGTACGAGGCTTATTGCTATCATGTCACGACTTTTGGCTTAAGAAATTTTGGTGCCACTTATTAGAGAGGCATGCAGAAATGCTTGCCTGATCAAATCGGCAAAAATGTGCAGGTATATGTCGATGACATTGTCATTAAGACCAAGGAGAGAAATAACCCGCTAGATGATCTCAGAGAAACATTCGCAAACCTGAGGAGATTCCGGTTGAAGCTGAACCCGGCCAAATGTACATTTGGTGTGCCGACAGACAAATTGGTCAGTTTCCTCGTGTCTAGACAAGGTATCGAGCCAAAACCGACCAAGATCAGTTCTATAGAGAGCATGAAGCTGCCGAGGTGTCTCAAGGATGTGCAGAGATTCACTGGCTGCCTGACATCTTTGAGTCGCTTCATTGGTAGAATGGGAGAAAAGGCACTGCATTTGTACCAGTTTATGAAGAAAATAGACAAGTTTGTCTGGACACCGCAGGCTGATTCGGCATTTCAAGAGTTGAAGATGATGTTGGTTTCTGCACCAATACTGGCCTCGCCACCACCTAAAGAGCCGATGTTGCTCTATATTGCAGCCACTAACCGTTGTTAGTGTTGTGGTGGTGGTAGAGCGAGAAGAAGAAGGAAAATAGTGTAGAGACCAGTGTACTATCTCAGCGAGGCGATCTCGTTGTCGAAGCAAAAATACCCGCACTATCAGAACATGACATATGGTGTCTATATGGTGACCAAGAAACTCAAGCATTATTTCCAAGAGCATCCTATGACATTGGTGAGTTCCGCATCTATCTCGTGATCCAGCAAGCCTCTGGAAATTGGGAAATGGATAATGTGCTATGGTAATTTGAATCTTGTGATCCAGCGAGCCTCTGGAAATTGGGATGCCCTAGATGCTAACATGGCATCGTATCGCTTTCATGTCCAGAAAATTTCCGGATACTTTGATGGTGCGAGTTCAATCATGTGCATCGGGCGGATAATGAAGCGTCCGACATACTTTCCAAGTTGGGTTCATCCCGGTAGGCCATTCCAGCCGGCATCTCGCTGAAGTATCTTCGGAAACCATCCATCAAGCCTTCGCCAGAATACGAGTCAATCTTTGTCCCGGCAATTTCAGGATCTGTTGTCGTCCTGATGGATGTGGACGTGGGAAGCATTTTGCAGAAACCGGGGACTTCGTGGGAGAACTAGGGGGCTGCTCAAGAGAACTCGGGGCCTACTCTGGTAAACTCGGGGACTGCTTAGCAGAACCCGATGACTTATTAGGCTTATCTGTCTATGTCAGATGTAGCAATGTCGGTTGAAGCTATGGAGATCGACAAGCCCGTCTTCGCTTCTCGTCCGGTGCCATCATGGGACCAACCAATAATGTCATATATGGTGGATAGTATGCTCCCGAGTAATGAGGTATCGGCTAGGCAGATACAAAGAAGACCCAAGGCCTTCACCATCATCAACAATGAGTTGTACAAAAGAAGTGTAGCCTACATGCTCCAGCACTATGTCGAACCAGAAGAAGGGCAAGAAATCCTCCGGGATATTCATCAAGGAGAATGTAGTCACCATGCATCTTCAAGAGCTCTAGTTAACAAGGCATTCCGGCACGGGTTCTATTGGCCCAATGCTTTGCAGCAAGCAGAAGATATTGTCTGGAAGTGCAACGTGTGCCACAGATATGCCATCAAGATTCACATGCCGACTTCAGAGCTCAAGACTATCCCCATTACCCAGTCGTTTGTTGTCTGGTGTTTGGATATGGTGGGGCCATTCAAGCCTTCCCAAGGTAACATGAATCATATGCTGGTTATGGTGGATAAATTTACGAAGTGGATAGAGATGAAGCCAATAAGGAAGTGTGACGGCCACATGGCCGTATCTTTCCCGAAGGACATAATTCTGAGATATGGCTACCCACATAGCATCATCTCAGATAATGTAACCAACTTCGCTGAAGGAGCTTTTTCTCGGTTCTGCAAGGAGAAGAGGACAAGACTCGATCTAGCATCGGTCGCACATCTAGAGTCCAATGGGCAAGTTGAAAGAGCAAATGCACTGGTTTTATCGGGCATAAAACCCCGGTTGATTGAGCCACTGTAGCATGCTCCAGGTTGTTGGTTGGATGAGATACCGGAGGTACTATAGCGTCTAAGGACTACCCCTAATCGTTGTACTGGCTATACGCCATTCTTCCTTGTTTATGGGGGCAGAAGCGGTGCTACCAACCGACATACAACATGACTTGCCGAGAGTTACTCTGTATACAGAGTCCGAGATAATAGAAGCTCAAGAAAATGATGTTGATTTGCTAGAAGAAGAAAGAGAATTGGCAATGTCCAGATTAGCAATATCAACAAAATCTCCGATGCTATCCTAGACGGAAGGTGCATCCTCGCGTGTTCCGCGAAGGAGATATGGTGTTTAGCCTGGTGCAGTGCACAACCGGCATGCAAAAATTATCACTGCCATGGGAAGGGCCATTAATTGTGAGCAAGGCTCTGCACAATTGTCGTGGTGGTATCACGGCAGATGCCATAGTATGGCTTAAGTTGGGGTCGATGGACACTGTTGGAACCGGGGAGGGATAGCGCGCTAAGAAGCGCACAGGAAAGACACAAAGCACACACTCGATCTACTCATGCCCAGGGCCCTCTTGAGGAGGTAAAGGCCCTATTCATGCGTGTCTGTCTGTATAAAAGTGGGTATCCGGGTTACAGTGGAGATCCTTGAGCTGTTCTAGCTAGAGGAGGAAGAAGAAGCTATCAGGCAACTAGCAGAATGAAGCTCGTAGTGTTCTACTGGGATCGTCCCTCGCGCAGGAGGGCTTGGGCACCTTATATACTGGTGCCCAGGAACAGAGGTACAGAGTAGGGACAAAATACACTATGGTGTAGCGCACGCCGCCCAGCACAGAGCCAAAAGTCAAACGTGCGTCATCACGTTGCGCTCCTTGTTGCCTCTATCGTAGATAGGACGTGGCCTCTCCCATAGCTAGTCACTTCTCACACGAAGCTTCAAAGTCAGCAGTACGAGGCTGCCTAGTAACTTGAACCTGCACGCTCGTACTAGGCATTGTTTCTATCCTCTCTTGAGGATTACTGACATCTGGTAGCGTTGGTTGATGGAGCGTGTGTCGGTCTAAGAAAGGGGCGTCCCAAAACCGGCACAAGAGAGTGACATCCAGCATGGGGATGACTTGGCCTTGGCATGTCGATGAAGAGCCTGCGCGTTGGTTGAGGTAGACTAGGACATGTATACCGGCTGGGGTATGTCGGATCAAAAGTGTCGGTGATGAACAGTGTCGCCAGAATGCCACCAGGACATGTATGCCGGCTGGCGTATGTCGGATGAACAATGTCATATGAACAGTGTGGGGTGAACAATGTCGCCAGGATGCCACCAGGACATGTATGTCGGCTAAGGTATGTCGGATGAATAGTGTGAGGTGAATTGTGTCGGGTGAATAGTGAACGAATAGTATGGGCACCTAGATGGGGTGCGAATAGGTTCTACGATCAATTTTATTTTTTCTTGAAGATTAGTCTTGACACAAAGGTAAATTCTCTAGATAATGCAACTAAGGTGAATTTTTCCTATATGACAAGAACAACAATAAATACAATACAAGTAAGGTAAAGGAAAGGGAACGAGATAACCAAAGTCGGAAGCACGCAGAGACGATGTATTCCCAAGTTCCTCCTTATTAAGGGAGTACGTCTTGTTGGAAGGGTGTGAGTTTCGCCACAAAGGCCTACTCAATGCCACAAAGGCCTCACCCTATTCTCCGATGAACCCCACCATAAAGGCCTAGTCCACCTTACACTATTGATCCCCTTTGATGAGGGAATCAAATCCTTTACAAACAAGTTTGGGGCACACACCCACAACCAAATTGGGGGCTCCCAACAATCACAAGAATCACCAAGAGAGACAAGATGTCTAGGTTCTCCACAAGAGGAAACCCTAGACTAGTTCCCCTGAAACAAATGAGGGGGGAAAATGAAATCCGGTTGGCACTACTAGGGAAAAGGTCATGTGTGGTGCACCAAAATGTCTTATCCGTGACGCACCATGGTGCGCCACGGCTCTCACGCCGCGCCTATTGGTTTAGCCGTGACGCACCGGCTCGGTGCGCCATGCCTATCTGTACCTGTGGCACACGGCCACGGTGCGCCACAACTATTAGTGGTGCGCCACTCCTAAGTTATTTAGGTGCGTCACGCCTATCCTAATTGGTGCGCCACGCCTATATTTTGCCTCCACGGCTAAGTTGCCTGGTGCGCCACGCCTATTCCTCTAGGTGCGCCACGGCTATATTATCATGTATTCTTTTTAAATACGCAGTATCGTATTTATACAGGTATATACAGCTCAAATACAGAAGAGTATAAGTAGACAAACTTGATCAAAACAGTTATGTGACAAACAAATAATATATCATAGTCGATCATATTACTTAGAATTCTAAATAGCTACATCAAAAATTTGATTATCACTACAAAGTGTTCATCAGAGCCGAATATATACATCAGACAATTAATCATCGAGATCGAGTACATCGACGATGCTTCATCATCATTACAAGTGACCTATCTAGTCGTCGATAACCTAATCATCTAGCTAGGAACCATAGCACCGCAAGCATGGCGAGCGAGGCGACGGCGGCAGCAGCTGCGGCGAGGGTCATCATCCACTTCTTCTTCTTCTTCTTCTTCTCTTCTTCTGTTCCTCAAGATGGATGAACCACCTAGCTTCCGCCGTCACTCTAGTGTTGTAGGATTTGTAGGCATTGCCCCTAAACTTGTTCACTTTCTCGAAGCAGTCTTCCTAGTGGTCTTAGACTCCTGAAACCATGCCTCTTAACACCACGTAGCACCTCGGCATCTGTAATGACAAGAAAGAAAACCACAAACAATAGTTTTAAACATGCCTGCAATAATCAGTAAAAGAGAAATGTGACAGAAATAAGATGAAAGTTAAACACAAAGGAACACATTACTTCCAACATTCTCCGAAATCAAGTTGGCCCTTTATATCTTGTGCTTGTTACGAGGTAGTATACATGATGACGATGCAGGGAAGGATGAAGACAAAGGTTTCTAAACTTTGTTGAAACTAAACAAAATCACATACGTAAGTGTCTGTGAGATCCAAACAAAGTTGGACCATTTCGTGCACATACATAATCGGGACATTGTTAATAACCCCGTACAGGGCTATTAAGAATATCATCATTACGTATATGTACCAAACGGTGCAACTCAGTTCTGATCTCACTAACAATAATATTACATATGTGACGTTCCTTACTTCCAACCGAAACCCTCATCTTCATACTTTACCCGGATCACCACTTCCTGTAGTACCTCTTAAACGGCACAAGATGGTCATCGGGCCTTGATGTGAAGTTGGACCTTCACATTTTGTACTTGTTACGACGTAGTACACGTGATGGCGATGCGGGGGAAGGAAGGGTTTCTAGACATCTTTAAAACTAAACAAAATCATATATGTAATATAGTGAGATCCGAAAAAATTGGACCCTTTTGTGCACATCCATAACGGCGACGTTCTTCATAACCCTGGACGGGATTTATGAGGAATGTCACCGTTACGAATGTGCACCAAAGGGTTCAACTTCGTTCGGATCTCACCAACCATATTACATATGTGACGTTATTTAGTTCCAAAGAAGTCCAGAAACCCTTGCATTCGTTCATGTCCCCGGATCACCACCGCCTGTAGTACCTCTTAACAGGAACAAGATGCTCATCGGTCTATGTGCCTCATATTTAGGGTGGACACATACAAGCAGCCTTGGTGGACCTGGTGCGCCAAGTGGGATGCACAAGATCCTGATTTTGTGAAAATCACAAGGCGCACCGGACCACCAAGGACATCTTAGTGTGAGTCAACTCTTTTAATCATCGGCATTTATACAAAAGATTGAACGAACATCAAAAGTAGGACCGCAATAATAAAAAGCAACATAATCAAGCATTGACATAATTGAGCATCGGTTACACGATGAACGATTCATAACCGTAATGATGTGCGTCTCATATTTAGGGTGGACACATACAAGCATCCTTGGTGGACCTGGAGCGCCAAGTGGGATGCACAAGATCGTAATTTTTTGAAAATCACAAGGCGCACCAGACCACCAAGTCCATCTTAGTGTGAACCAACTCTTTTAATCATCGTCATTTATTCAAAAGATCGAACGAAATCACAAGTAGGACCGCAATAATAAAAAAACAGGATAATGAAACATTGACATAATTGAGCATCGGTTACACGATGGACGATTCATAACCCTAACGATTGAGTTCAACTAATTTTGAAAAATGTAGCAAGCCTTACAATATTTCTCACTCCTTCTGACTTATCCGCCCAGGGATACAACGGCCCTTTGGAGTGATGAAGGGCCTGTCGTCACATGCAGTTGCTAGGTAGGTATCTATGTCGCAGTTCGGCATGGCGAACCGGCAGTGAAGTGTCCCACTCTTGTTCACCACTTCATGAACGATTTTCGCGGCAAAGCACTTTTGGATATCATATATCCCTTCTCTAACCTTGTCATCGCCGACCATCGACAAGCGGGAGGCCCATTATTGGACTTGACTAGGCACGGTAAGGTACTGCTGATCCCGTACGTACGCCCGCATGTGATGGATGACATAGTAGGTGTCTCCGTTACTGCCTGACGTCTACTTGACGTAGGCAAAATCCGTCGTGTGGGTGAGCACCCGAGCGCCCTGAACGACCTTCTCCCTAGTGAGTCTACCCCCCTTTGCGTGGTAGCCGGTGAGAGCATTATTCAGAACTTTCTTCATGTTGGAGTAGTCTTTCTTCACCGCACTGCCTGAGTCGAGATACGTGACATGCGAATGACTGATACAAATGCAGATGAGTGTGCATTGTGTATATCTGCGCGGAACAATCCAAACAAAGTGTTGGAAAGGAGCGATGAAAACCTAAAGAAAATCACTTTCGATTCGGCTAAGAATATTGACTTACCCGGCAAAATAAGGCACGGGGATGTAATCCTTGGTCTGGTTCGCCAGCATGAAGTCCTGGAGATATGTCGACGCAACTACCTGGTTTCCAACGGAGCACCACACGTCATGGAGCATGCAAGGGGTCCACTATCGCGACGCCCGGTGTATTATCCCTGATGATCTGCACCGCCAGACTGAGCGAGTATAGGCGGACCATGGAGTATTGGAGCGGATTGCTATGGAACATATCGAAGATGTCCGAAAACTGCAGGACTATCCAATCCGCGCCGGTTGAATCGATGAAGCCCAAGTCCTTGGGCACAAGGGCAATGAAAACCGGGTATGATGGATCCTTGGTATCAATAAGGCGCGATTGAGATAAAGAATGCTGTCATGCAAACTCCGCATATCCCCACTTGCGACCTTGAGCTTGTCCTGGTGAAGCATAGGTTGACCCATCACATGCACCTTCGGCGTATGCTTGGATGTAGGTGGCCCGTCCTGAACACGGAGCGGCATCTTAGCAGGCTGGCTCACGGCCTTGGTGGCCTTGGATCTAGGTCCTCTTTTTCGCGGCTTCGGCGCTTTCGAAAGACATTCCTTCTCAATCTCCTCATTAGACGCCCGAGGCTAAAAATAACTCCTCCGTTCGCGCTTTTCTGAGTCTCGGTGCAGGGGGCGACATCTAGACGCGTGTCTTCCTGAGAACCGAACAGACGCTTGCAACTGGATTTATCCGCGGGAAGAGCCTCACCACGAGCCTCCGTGCTATGGTAGGGTTCTTCTGGGAGAGGGGGAATGTAATCTCCGCCATCAAAGTCATCGGCGATGAAATACAAGGCATCAAGATCGTCTTACGCATGGTGTTGTGCCATCTACATGTCAGGGGTAGGCGACGACGCTACGACGGTCTTGCCATGGCTCCGCTCCGGCGCTTCTAGAGGGATTGCTTTCGAGGTGGTGACTCGCGTGGGAAACTCTATAGGTGATGTCTGCGGGGTGGCACCCCTCGTCCCCAGGCAAATCTGGATCTTTGGCCATTCCGTGTTCCAAGGTAGGCATTGGAGCAGCGTCAGGGTATCAGAGTCATCTTCTTCCTGGTAGGGTTGAATGGGAGGCAACAAGTCATCGTAGCCCGCCAGCACCCGAAGCACTCGAACTCTATATACATCATCTCGCATCGGCCTATTGTGGAACCTGCGAGTTGCCGGTTGAACGATCATACCCACAACCACATCCTTCAACATGCCGTCCACTGTGTGTACGAGAGTGCATGGAACATCGGAGTTCTGCGGAAAACATGCAGGGCATCAGAGATGCCAGTCTAAGGCAAAGCAAGATCGACGCTCCAACGCTTAACTATTTACCTGGCTGGCGATGGCATCAAGCTCCTCTATTGGCGAGGGGCCAACGACAGCGGGTGTGCTAGTGATGACTGGCAAGGGACCGCCGGTGGCGGGCGTGCAACTGATGACCATTCGGTTGTTCGTTGGTGCACGCTCTTCATTTGACGGAGGACCGCCGACTGTGGGCGCGCAATGATGGTCAGGAGGCTATCGGCGGGCGGAGTCACCATCAGCGCCGTGTTGTAGGGGGCGGAGTCACCAATGGGTCCGCCACCGTGGCGTTGGCCGGCGAGACTCTGGACAAGTCTCTTGAGTTGCTGCCCTGCATGCTAGGCACCGGGCACGACCCCACTCGGCATCCTCGATCCCATTAAGTAACCACATCGTAGAGGGCAGGCAATACGTTGCCCATGTGTTCTGCCAAAGCTTTATTGAAAATATTCGGAATATCGTCAACTTTGGACTTGAGGTGTACAATATCACGATCGCGGGTTTCGTCACGTTGGATCTCTTCGATGGTCCTCCTTCTATTCCTTCTCGCCTCCTTGGGATCCTTATAGTACTCTATGAGCTTCGTCGTCTTGCCCAAGCCACAAACTCGGCCACCTGACGACCTTTTGTGCTTATCGTTCCCCTGCGTCACGTTCACCGCCTTGTTCAAATGGTCGTCCCACGGGTCGTGCAGCGACGACATGGATGCCGAGGTTCCACCACTATCGATTTCTGTGTTCTGCACAAGTAGCATGAACCGTTTAGAATTCCACCAGTACACTATGATGCATTCGACTTGATCATCGAGAGCAAACTAATTAGTGTGGTGTATTTAATTACCAAGTTTTTATACAACTTCTTCACCTTCTCATCATCGGTAGTATACTCATTAGCTACCGGGTCATATGTAAACCTGGCCCTGATGAAGTTTTTTGTCCGCGGCGAGTACTTTGCGAGGGGGTCAGAGATGCCATTTGCCGCACGTGTGGCTTCCTCCTTCTCCCAATTGGGAATCGCCGCTTTGTAACCGCCGCATCCCAGTTTGTGGGACCTATGTTCAACCCCCCGCAGCTTCTGCCCCCATTCACTATTAGCCTTGACGACTTCGCTCTCATAAATTAGCTTGAAGTCCCGGAGTTCAGCTTCGGTGATGTTCGGCTCACTCCCTAAAACCTCCTCAAAACTTTTTTTGGGGTTCAAGAGCGCAACCTTCACCTGGTGTTTCCAGTTGTACAAGGCGTTGTTCATCTTACCAATGGAGGCATTGTTGACTGGATTCCCCTCCAGACTGTCGTTATTGTACTTAAGGGGCTCTTCTGGCGGATGCGGGTACAAGTATCGTCCGTCCAGCTTTCTAAAGAGAACAACCCGATAATGGGTATTCTCTTTTTTCCTCATATCATCGGTGGTGATCTTGACAGTCTCCCGTACCATGCAACCAATTTGGTTTCCGAACCCTCTGGCCACCGACTGGGGCGCGATAGGATACCCATTGGGATCCACTTCCGTGAACGCTTCACGATAGGTGTGGAGACGGTTCCTTTTCCGTTTTCTGCCGTCTTCTTCTTGGCTTGGCTACCACCATCTGTCTGACCGCCGGCATCGGTGGTTTCATTCCTGCCGGTGGCGCCACTAGTGGTATCACCGGCGCCACTAGCCGTGGCGTCATCCTCCTCGTGGCGTCAGCCCCGGCATCCGCCGTCGGATCGTACTGCTCCTCTTCTTCCTCGGAGATTTGCCAGAACGGCTTAGAACCGCAGGCCTCGTCGTTGTGTGTCATATTCTGAAGGGGGAAATTATTTGTTATTCTAAAGGCAAAAAAAAATCGATATACTACTCGATCACGGGAAAACGGCTAAGTCCTAAATTCACCGGAAAATCCGGCATGACCTTTGCTAATTTTCTAGCACTAGAGTGCCCGATTCTCGCCGACACAGAAGTTAATCAACATTTCGGCGAAAATGGACAACTCATTTGAATTCCTTGCAAAGTTTTAAACGGCTCGATGGCCGGACATAGTTGCTCTGGTTGATCTCATATTCATTTACCAACAATGGCACTACTGTTTATACAGCAAGAACACATTGCCATATTCTGACATTAAATCAGCCACAGCTCAAGAACACCTTCAAAAATCAGCCACAACTCAAGAACATCTCCAAAATCAGCCACAACTCAAGTGATTTTATACAGCAAGAACACATCTCCAAAGCCAGCCACAACAACAGCTAGGAACAAACAAAAGCTAGGAGCAGCAGCAGCTAGGAACAAACAGAAGCATCACATAATAGTTTTCAGAAAATTCAGACTGTTACATCACCAGGTTCATTTGAATTTGAAAACAAAAGATAATTTCTTAAGATCAAGTACTGCTACATCACCAGGTTTTAATTCATAAAGAACATGGAGTAAATTGGGATCACCCTGTGGTAGGCAGCCTGCTCCAATTCCTCCTAAAAAACTTCTGATGCTTAGCGTACAACAGCTATACAGGATCAGTACTATGAGTATCGCGCAATTTCGTTTCTTTTAACCTGATAAGTGATCACATATGATTTCTAAATTAGGTCATATCAAATCTGCGAGTATTAATGACCTGAGCTGGTCGCTGTGGTTGTGCTCATGCCACTGGCCGCTGTGGGAGTAGCAACTACCTGAGCTGTAATGCTTAACGAGTGTGGAAAATTAAGTAGCACATGGTATTGTAGCGCTAACATGCAAAGATTTTCTTCATTTTTATACTCTGAAAAAATTGCTATCTGATTGCAGGGGACCAACAATGGGCGCCGTCGCCGCAGCTCTGGCTCGCCTCGCCGACGATCCAGCCGAACCACACGACACCTAGCTAGCTCAGCTCGCATTTCAACTATTAGCTAGGACAATGCATCATGATCATCGAGTTGCCTGCTGTGAGCCTGTGAGTGGCAACTGGTTGGGGTTATGATCGTTGCTTTGCTTGTTATGGAATAACCAGTACTTGGCCTGCTTGATTTAGACGGTTTAGCACAATGCTATCTAAAAGACAGATGTTAATTGGCCGGCATTTACGGATCAGAATAATTGTTGGTTAATTTTTCTGCTCAAAAAAAATATTGTTGGTTAATTTTAGGGGTGGAGTGGAGACGATGACATGAGCAGAGGACATTTCTGGATCGATCCATCTGGATCTTACATTTCTGGCTGGACACGAGCCAACTCGGTCCGGCTCGGGCCGAGCCTGCGAAAAGCTCGAGCCCCGAGCCAGCTCGACACTGCTGGCGAGCCTCACATGGAGGCTCGGCCCGAGCCAGGCGAAAGCTCGGTCAGAAATGAGCCGGCTCGCGAGCCAATCGGAGGAGGTCGCTGCCAGCTGGGCCCCACGGTGGAGGCTCGACCTAGGGGACGCCGGCGCCGGCGAGACCAGACAGCGGGGGTTGAACGGCGTGGAAGAGCAGAACCCCGGCATGGAAGAAGGGCGCGGTGCTCGTTGCGGTGACCTGCATCATGGTGGTGAGCCCGGGACGAAACGATGCGAGCGGAGTGGAGCGGCCGGAGCAGATCCCGCCTGAGCAGAGCGACCGGGCGAGGGTAGTGACTAGTGGGGTAGGGGCGGGGGCGCGCCGGCGGCGGGAGCATGGCAGAGACGCAGTCAGGTCTCTATCTCTATTTTTGATGTTTCTGGACAGGCAAGGAAAACTGAATCGAGGAAGACGTAACCTAACGATCCACTCCTAGTGATGTTGGGCTCCTAATTGTTGTGCAGACGCAGCCAGAAACTGAGCCCATACCTCCGAATCTGCACACAAATTCGTTAGAAACAAAAAATTAGCGAGCCAGCGGGCTGGACCGAGCCGAGCCTGGCTCGGCCCGAGGTAATTTCGGTCTAGGAAAAGGAGCTCGGCTCGGTCAAACTGTTAAGCGGGCCGAGCCCAACTCGCACCGAGCCTGCACAAACTCGGGCCGAGCCCAAAAACTCGGGCCAAAGGTCCAGCCAGACTTACATTAGCAAAAATATATAAATTAAGACCCACATCTTACTCAGGGCCGGCACTGGGGAGGGGCAGGGTGTGCGGCCGCACCGGGCCCCAAAATCTAGGGGCCCCGCCCCAGGTATCTTAAATACATCTGTTTGAGAGTCATCTAATATGGAATGGAGGGAGTATAATTTATGCTTATGTATTGTGAGGCCAAAAGCAAAAAAACGGCCTATTTTCTTGGCCCAGGGAGGCAACTATCCAACTAGCTAGGCTGCATCGCGTGCAGTGTGCACACAGCAGGGAAAGCCATCGCTGCCATCGACTCGGTTTCTATTCCAGCTGATCTCCCGTGTCCAATCGCCTGCGCTCCCAGTCCGTTCTGCGGCAGTCCCGTAATCGCATCGCCTCCTTATATACATCACTAGTTGTTTTCCAAGCCCTAACGAACCGGAGGAGAATCACGGTCTTTAGCTGGAATCAGTTAGTGGATCTGGAGGGTTCCATCTCATGGATCCGGTTGGACATCTTCAATTGCAAGGTCGTTAGAATCCCAGTCTTATATCCCTTCAATTAGTTAAATTTTCCTTATTTCTGCCACCTCTATTTCTCATCTCCCTCCAGGCTATTTGGTGTTGTTCGTCTGGACTGAGATATATAGGGGATCCTTGCAAGATCATGCTAGCATATGATTTTTGAAGTAGATTTTATCTTAGGTAAATTGGTTATATGTTTCATGAAGAAGACACTTCCACTAAAAAATATCCTTTTATCTGTTTGTTAAAATAGAGAAAAATATCATTTCTACGATCTGTTAAATATCCACTATGTAAATGAAATCAAAAGAATTCTAAGTCTCTTATATAAAACATGGGGATAATTGGTGCATGTATAAAACGAAACCACTATGGTTTTGTTGAATTTCAGATGGGGGAGTGTCCCTTTAGAGTAATCTTCTTTAGGCGTTCTTTACTTATAGTATATTTTGTAATCTCTTCTTGGTGATTGGAGATGATTATCTCGGATCTAGTAAAATCCTCAATCTAGTAAAATCTCTAATAGTATGTTTACAAATTTGGTTTTGGATGGGATAATCCCGAGATATACCCACCGTCTTTTTTTTCTCAGTTCAAAATTATAGACTATACTAGTGTATTGGGATACAAAATATTTGAGTAAAGGTAAAAACGAGAATTTCACCAAATTACTTTCTATCCCAAATCCGCTTGAGGAAGAAATTGCATCGTGATAAACAACACCTTAGAAAATAATATTTATATAGGGATTGGGGCCCCGATTTTTATTCTCGCCCTGGGTCAGGACCGGCCCTGATCTTACTGTAGAAAACATAAACATTTTTGCAGGCAATCTAGCTGTTACAGTTTGTTTTGCATCCGGCAAGATATGATAGATGGAGCTAACAAATCTTTACCTAATAATAAACTCATTAAGGCTACTTGCGAAATTTTCGTCCGTTTTCTTTGTACCCCTGTTTTCCAACCTAATTACATCCACGGCCACCGTTTTAAGTAAAAAAAAGAAAACGTTTCGCTTATTGAAGGAACTGAAGAACAAACGGGGCCTCCGGTGGTGGCTGCAGTGGAAGAAGCCTGGTTGGTTCCCCACGACCGACCGCATATCACCTTCCCCGCGCTTCAAGCCTCCAGCCGCATCTATCCCGCTCACCCGCCTCAAAGACTGTCTGCCGCCTCGAATTCCTAGCTCTATCATCGCTCATCTCATCACCTTCCTCTCCTCAAAGCTAGAAGGGGGTCAAGGGGGCACGAGTAGAACGACTGAGCGAGGGAGGGAGGGAGATGCCATGGAGAAGGAACCTCGTCGTTGACGGCGCGCTCTCGCACCTGCCTCTTGCAGCGGTTGCCTATGCTCTGCAGGTGACAAGGACAGATCCGTGTGACAGAGCATGTTCGATTTTCTCTTTCTTGAATCCGAACTATTTGTTTTCCCACGCTTGAGATTTTTCCACACTGTTCTGCACTGAATTCTGATGGGATCTGTCTTGAATCGGCTAGCCAAATTTGCCACTTTTTTGCTCTGTTCGGATCAACTGCTGCTGAAGAAAGTTGAGGACGGTGTTTCTCCTGAATATTTTCAGCTACACGCGGCCACGCTCCGCCGTTCTGCCGCACATTCGCTAACGAACCAGGAGAAAGTAGGTCCCTGCCAGCACAATCAAGAATTTGGCAGCATATGTCGTTTTAATCCGCTTGCTTGATTTAATGACAACAAAGGACGCAGGCTTCTGTAATTCTGTCATGCAGCTTCGTGGAGTATAGTTTTTTTTTATTGATGTCCTTGATTTGTTATTGTGTCCTGCTGATTGGTAGGCTTGGCCTACTGTTTATTTTTTGACTCAGCTTTGACACTGCTTTGAAGTGGGCAGAATGGAACTGTTTTGCATGCTTGTACTTATTCTAGACAGAGTTTTTGGGAGCAATCGGTTTGATTTGGGATCAGAAATTAGAAGCCGAATAAAGGGAAAAGGACAACCGTGTTACTTTATTTCCTATGAATACACACAAAAAATAGGTCATAAGATGTAATATGCTTTTAGAGTGTCCTGTTTGCATTCTTGCATTCTGTGAGTCCGCCTCTGGTGGCAGTTATTCTACTATCACAATCTGGGCATATCTTTTCCTCTATGAAGATTGATCGTAGACAATTTTCATTTATTTTGGCATGTATTAATTATATAATGACATCATATATTTTTATGAACCGACTTCCATGTTTTTGCTTTATTCATTTCTAGCTTATTTTATGCTCCTAAACTGTCATATGTTTTTAGTATGAATTACGTAACACTTGAATCAACCCATAGCAAGGCAAGGACATATTTGGCGGTCTTCTCTTGCAGTGATATGATACATAACAATCATACAAAGAATGAAGCACCGACTTAATGTAAAATAAGTTCACCCTATATCGTTGCGCTAAAAGTCATCTAATATAGCACCCATGCAATGCCGCCAACGAGGATTTACTTTGTGCGCCTCTATATTATAGTTTTTTTATCACCCGTTGCAACGCACGGACACTTTTGCTAGTCATACTAATATCAGCACCATCACCTAGCCATTACTGTTTTACAAGTTCACCGAGTAACGAATCCAGGACACCAAAGGTAAGAAGGATTACCTAGAACAACAACAGTACAACACAGGAACACATGCATGTGCCGACTAGCTTACACCTTACTCAACTCTAACAGCGTTCAGCTTATTAACTAAAAAATCTAGGAAAGCAATAGAGCCAGCACAAGATCAGCAGTGAACCAAAAGGAAAGTTAATCTTTGCAAAATAGGAATGTGAAGGTTGTGCATATATGCCCATGATACAGAGAACAAAAATGGTGGGCAAGCATGAGGACCAACTAGTTGAAAATTCTGGTTTTCAGGACCAACTTGTCCTCACAATGGAGAGGCATGATTCCATGAGCATTGTAACTCTAGTGACTCTTGACAACATAAGCTTTCTAATTTCAGTATTTTGTCCTACAGTAATAAGTTTCAACCCTTACTATGGAAGGATTTGGTCCAAAACCTTACTACAATTGGGCATGGATGAGAGAAACTAACAGCACTGCCCAACGAGAGCGCAAACTTGAGTGATTGTTGTAATGATGGCAAGACCAAAACTTCAATGTTCTCGGTAACACAGAGATTGCAAGGTTATGGACAGAATATTCAAATCCAACTAGTTGCACGATTTTCCATTTTTTCAGATCATTTGGCATCATGGCCCCCCCTCAGATTTCTTTCAAGCTCCGCCACTGGTTACATTCATCCGAAAATTGGTATCCTCTCGCGTGCATCCTACCCTCTCGGGTGCATCCCTGAACTTGAAAGGTAAGGGAGGGGGCTTAACTGTAGGTGAATGGCATCGAGGAAGTAGGTGGAGGTGGAGGGCGTCAAGGAAGCTGGCACGCGATGCTCCTGGACGGCGCGTGACGAAGACGGCGCGGTGGTGGTGACTCCGTCCTCGCGGTCGATGCAGCGTCCAGGTCTCTCCTCGCGATGGTGGCTCCCTCCTTCTCCTGGATGGCGCGTGACGAAGACGTCGCGGTGGTGGTGTCTCCCTCCTCGCGGTCGACGCAGAGGCGAGGTCTCGGTGGTGGTGGGCGGCGACTAGAGGGAGGGCAGAGGCTAGGGCTAGGGCTTGGTGGTGCTGGGCGGCGATGAGAGGGAGGGCAGAGGCTAGGGTGCTGGGAGATGGCTCTGCGTTGTCGATTGGGAACGCGGCGGCGGTTGGGAACGGGGAGAAGAACAGGGGCACGGCGCGATTAGATCTTTTGGGAGAAGAAGAGTGCGGAGAAGAATGGGGAACGGCCGGCCTCGATCCATATCGTCTGTACTCGCAAAAGGCGTGGCGCACTGCGCCTTGGTGCGTCACGCATAGCTTAGCTGTGGCGCACCGCGCCTCGGTGCGTCACGCCTATTGGTAGTATCTATTCAAAAGAGGTGCGCGCGGTATTGTATCAACACTTGTGACTTAGCCCAGTGGCTGCTGCCCCTGTTCCCCTGCTGTCCACCTGGGTTTGAGTCCTGCCCCCCCCCCCCCTTTTCACTTAATTTTTCTTACCTTTTTCAATTAATTTTTTCTTACCAAATAAAATATAATATATCAATAAAAATGTAAAAAACTCAAATAAAGTGTTGATTAATTTAGAAATAATAAAATCTCAAATATTCTTATTACATGATCATAATTTTGTCGAATTCACGCACACACACGGCAACATAATGATTCTTGTAGCTCTAGCTAGCGTTTCACAATTTTCTTTCTCTTCTTTGTCGCGGTTGAGTAATTTAGCCCCGGAACACCGTGACTTCTTCTGTGGAATGGGCGACCTATAGGTAGCGTTGTCCTACTTCTTCTTGTTGTGTATTTCGTTCCATCGTCATTGTCATCTTCCATTTTCGGGTCGCCGTACTGGTCAAAGTCTTGCTCGTTGGCTACTCCATCCATTCTGATGATGCTTCTTTTTCCTCTCCGCAGGACAACACGGCTAGGCCTTTTCGGGTCGGTAATGAAGGAGCATTGGTCCACTTGGTTAGGCAAGACCCATAGCTCATTTTTTGTAGTGACATTCGTGCCGGATTTGACTTCAGGTATAACCATGGTGGTGAAATATTGTCCTTCTTTCCTGACGCTCTTGTCCCATGTGACACGGAACATTGGCACCTTCTCTCCGCAGTAGTCGAGTTCCCATATCTCTTCGATCCTACCATAGTATCTTTCCTTGACGTCACCCGTTAATGATTCCATCGTTGCCCCCGAGTTCTGGTATTCGCAATTCCGGTCCTTATTTGCCGTGTAGAATGTCTAACCATTGACATCGTATGCCTGATACGTCATGAGGTTGTGTGCGGGGCCTTGTGACAATGTGAGTATGAGTTTTTCTTCTTCAGAATAAGGCGTCTCCGGGGGATCGGTCATAATCTTCTCTCCGAACCACTGTGTGAAATAGATGTTGTGCTCTCTGATTAGTTCTGCTTCGGTCCTCTATTGTCCCCGGTCACTGTAATACTTCGCGATTAACATTTTGTGCTCTTCCAACCAAGGATCGACCACCGTTAGATGTTGTAGCACGACTAGGTTTGCTCTGTCAACGTTGCTGCGGCAGCCCTGAACGTCGACATTCATTTCGCGCTGGCCCTCGCGGTGTCCCCATCCAGCGAGCCTGCCAAAGTGCCTGTTTACGGACAGACCAGGGTTCTCATCTTTCTCTAGAAAATTTGTACAGAAAGAGATGCACTGTTCTGTCAGAAAGCCCTTGGCAATGCTTGCATCTGGACATGCCCTGTTGCGGACGTATCCTTTGATGGAACCATTCATCCTTTCGAACGCCATCATGGAGTGTAAAAAAGGCGGCCCGAGCTGTATGATATCATCCACGATATGTACAAGGAGATGCACCATAACGTAGAATAATGCGGGCGGGAAGTATATCTCAAGATCGCATAGTATCACCACGATCTCTTCATGTAGCCTTGCGAGTTGCTTCACGCCAATCGACTTCCGAGAGATGACATCGAAAAAGTTGCAGAGTCCAAACAGCATTTCGCGGACGTGCTCGTCCATTATCCCTCGAATTGCAACTGGAAGTATCTGCGTCATCATCACGTGCTAGCGTAAGACTTCATCCCGCTGAACTTCTTCTTTGCTATGTCTAGGTATCTGCTTATCTTGCATGCATAACCGTAAGGAAATTTGACTCCTACGAGGCACTTGAAGAATTGGTTGATCTCCTTCTCGCTTAGTGTGAAGCACGAAGGGGGACAGTAATATTCCGTCTTCTTGGCATTTTTCCCTTGCGGCGACCTTCCGTCCCATCTAACACATCATCATCATCATCATCATCATCATCATCCTCATCATTCGGTTTTCCTCCGTGGAGCTCTCCCCTGATATTCAAAAATCTCAAGTTGTTCCTTGCTTTCGGCCCCTCTTTGGTCCTCTCCGGCATGTTGAGCAGGGTGCCAAGCAGACTCTCGCACACGTTTTTCGTGATATGCATGAGGTCAAGGAAGTGAGGCGTGCGGAGAATCTTCCAGTATCTCAGGCCCCAGAGAACATACATTGTTTTCCATACACCCTCCAACGGTGCCGGCGCTTTTCGCTTCTTTCCCGGCGCAGGGCACTCTTTCCAGTTCTTCAACAGCTCGTCGATTTCCTCACCGCTCCTTTGACGTGGGGCTCTTTGCATATCAACTTCATTTTTGAAAAGATCTTTGAATTTTCTCCATAGGTCATCCTTGTGAAGCCACCTTCGACGCCCCAAGAACACGGTTTTCGAAGACCCGGGGTTTCTCTCTAGCTGGAGACACTTAGTGTCATCCATGCACCTAACGCATGCACATAATCCGTGCGTCACCTGCCCCACGACATATCCGTAACCAAGGTAGTCATGTACCGTCGTGATGAGCGCGGCTTTCATTGGAAAAAAAGTTTCTCCATAGGCGTCCCACTTATTGGCTGGCTTGTCCCATAACGTGGCTAGCTCCTCTTCCACCAACTAGACATACATATTGATGTCGTTACCTGGTTGTTTCGGCCCTTGAATAAGCATACTCATATGTATGTACTTCCTCTTCAAGCACAACCAGGGGGTAGGTTGTATATACATACAAACAAGGGCCAGGTGCTATGGGTGCTGCTCTGGTTGCCAAAAGGATTTAGTCCATCCGTACTCATGCACAACCTGATGTTCCTTGGATCGTCCCCGAATTCGGAGAAGTCGATGTCTAGCGCCTTCCACTGGCTAGCATCTGAGGGGTGTGTCAGCATCGTGTCATCTTTCTCCGGATCAATTCTATCATCCTCTTCTGGCTTCTTCCTTTCCGCGTGCCATCGCATGAGCTTCGCCTGCGTGGGTTCTGCAAAATACCGCTGTAGACGGGAAGTTATCGGAAAGTACCAGACCACTTTTTGAGGAGAGGCCTTCTTCCCTGGCTTGTATCAAGTTGCGTCGCACACCGGACATATGGTTCTCTCCGCGTCCGCGACCCGATAGATGATGCAGTTAGTAATGCAAGCATGGTCTTTCACGTGAGGTAAATTCAGAGGGCACACGACTTTCTTGGCCTCCTCTATGCTCGTTGGACATTTGTTCCCCGTGGGAATATGGTCGTGCCAGAATGCCATGTTTTCATCGTAGCTCGCATCAGTCCATCTGTGCTTTGTCTTCATCTCGAGGGTCCTGAGCGTTACGTTCATACGGGTATTCTCGCTCGCGCATCCTTCATACAATGGAGTAACCGCGTCTATCTCCAGTTGCGACAGCCTCGATTTCTCTCTAGCAGCAGCTCTGGTGTTGCTAGTCTCCTTGAGAAGCAGAGCTTGAACATGAGGGTCCCGCACCCAGTCCGATGACGATGTCCCGACATCTTCATCATGATGTCCTTCTTCTTGATCATGATCATGTCCTTCATAATGTTCGGGAGACTCCTCATATTCTCGCCGGCCTCCATCGCCGTTATTATCCTGATCATGATATCCTTCCTCATATCCAGCTGTCGCATTAGCGTCGTGTTCATATTCTTCATCACTTGTAGGTAAGGAGTGTAGCCATCCATGAAACCACGACGGATAAGGTGTGACTCCAAGTCACCACAATCGTATCTGATCAAGCGTTGCAGTTTGCATCTTCGACAAGGACATCTTATCTCCGTCATGTTATTTCGAAACATTTCGGCCGTCACATGTTTCATAAATCTAGCCGCGATGCCTGTACGTATATGCATGGTTTCCTGCATAGTAAAAAAAGATCAAAGGACAAATTAATTAGAATCAAATTACGCAATATATGGATGATGCATGCATGGTCGTCGACAGAAAAATTCGGCATCACCTTTTGTCGTGGTGGTGTCACGGCAGATGCCATGGGATGGCTAAAGATGTGGGGACAAAGGACGCTGGAGGTGCTCGGGGAGGGATCACGCGACGAGTAGCCGCGTGAGGTACGAAGTAAACACTGCAAACAACACGATCTACCCAGGTTCAGGGCCCTCGTGAGGAGGTAAACCCCTACTCCTGCCTTTCTTTGTGTATTTTGGTGTCTCACCGAGTAGCCACAGTACAATGTTCTTGCTACCGAGTAGCCACTCTTCTCTCTTTGTGATGAACTAGGTCAAGAATCTAGGGTTTCCTCTGTTCTAGTATGCGATGCCTCACGCAGGAGGCGGCGGGGCACCTTATATACACGGTGCCCAGCCGGATACGTCCAAACATGGACAAGTGTTGACATAGTGTGCACATCGTCCTTCTTCCGGGTTCCCGCTGGCAGCTTTGGTTCCTAATCTTGGCTGCATCTGGAAAGTCGTTGGGCAAAACAAGGGGACAGACTGGTATCATTGTGCCAAACACAGAGTAGGCCCCCCTTATCCTGCCACGGCCTGCTTCCATGCTGTCACTGTCAGGCAGGCCGGTCCCAGATGAACAGTAGTTCGAATACTGCCAAGTACGGACCCAGGATACGCGGGATCCTGTGTCAGAACGGCTCCTTTGACTTTCTGGCCCGAGTAGGTTCCCGCCAATTTTACTCGGGCCAACTCTTCTACTCGAATGGAGAGAACTTGAATGATTCTTCCTTCTGGTCATCTTGAGGTGAAACCGAGTAGCAGTCGACCGGGTAGCAGGTACCGGGTAGTCGGCTACTCGACCAAACCTCTCTTCTGTAAGTCGCCTTTACCACTTGCCTTTACCCTACTCGGGGGTAACCCCCCGACAGCAGTCCCCGAAGCTGGTTGAGTCTTGCGAACTCGTTCACTAGGCTGTGCCAGCTTGAAACCAATTTTTGCAACATAGCCCTTGAACCTCAAGATGCCGAGTAAAAGACCTCCGAGTAGTATTTTCAGAAAGTACCTTGGGCTTCCTGTCTTCCGAGTAGCACCAGCTCTCTACTCTGTAACCGAGTAAAAAGACTTAGAGAATTTTTCCTCTGGCACCTCTGCAGCGCAGAGCACAATCCAGCCTTCCGTGCTGCAACTGGACGCGTGTCAAGCATCCGTGACCTCGTCGTTTCGCTGCCACGACACGACGTGCCACGCGCCCAGTTTTCACGGGGCGGGCCCACTGGCTCGTTATGTCCCATCACGCGCAGTAATTGGCCACGATCCGGTAGTGGGATCTGCTGCGGCCGTTACGCGCGCGCCTCGCGCGTGTGTGCGTTTCCAGCCGGCCACAGACCCCACCACACGCCACGATCGATCCCACTTCCCCGATGGTAACGGTAAACCGCGGAGAGGATATAAATACCTCCGCCGGTAACTTCCTTTTCTCCTCCCTTCGCACTTTTCCCCTTTCGTCTCTCTGTTCTTCTCCGCCGCCGAGCTCTCCGCCGCCGCGCAACCTTTCGCGCCGCCGCGGACTTGTTTCCTCCATCCAAACTCTCTAACTTTCCGCCATCTGCTCACCCCTTGCCATGGCTGCTCGCGCTGGCTGGGCTGGTTCGCACGTCACCGCCGAGGACTGCGCCTGGCTCGTGAACACCCGGAGGGTCCCTCCCGGTGTTCAGTGCCGGCCGTCTGAGGGCGAGATCGTGCCAACCCCGCAGGAGGGCGAGCATGTCGTGTTCTTGTCGCACTTCGAGCGCGGATTCGGCCTGCCGGCCTCCGACTTCCTCCGCCGCTTCCTCGACCACTTCGGTCTCCAAATGCACCACTTGCCACCAAACGCCGTCGTCTTCCTCGCCTACCACGCCGTGGTGTGCGAGGCCTTCTGTCGCACCCTGGTTTCTAGGGGATACTCATCGGGCCGAACTGGATAGCAGATGCTTGGATTATGGGGCATAACTGCTCCCACGTCCCAGCTCCCTGGTAGGCCTGCGCTTATGCGCGACAACACAAGCCCTGCTATTCCACCGTCGATGTAAACTATCCACTAGAGACCATAGGCACTACTGTCGACGTACTTCATATCAATCACGCAGGGTACGTCAACAGCGTTAAACGGAATGATACCACAACATATCTCTAAGACACAAAAGATTGAAATAAGATTGCAAATGGCCTTCACTAAGGCAGAGAATAGCAAATACAATCATCCAGAGGACACATGTCCCAACATAGCATCATTACATAGCAGCGGAAGCATTCAACAGGTCTGAGTACAGACAAATCCAAATAGGCCTAAGAGGCCGGCAATGAAAGGAAAACGGAGCCCATCCACGAAGTCTCGGATCCTGCCCGGGTCCGCTATCTACTCGTCAACAGCGTCGTCGTACTCCACGTAGTAGCCTCCATGGGGATCCTCGGAATCGTCGTCTGCGTAAACCACAGCCCCAAAGGGGTCAGTACAACAACGTACTGGCAAGCAAGACTCACAGTTCACCAAAGTGTAACCCGTCAACACCAAGCACAGATGCCTTGGGTTCAACGGAAGAAAAGGGGTCATAAAAGATGCTGCAACTGGCTGCGCTAACCAACTACAGAAACACTACCAATTCCGGCTAACAGAAAGGAGATAAGATAGCGTAACGTATCCAACTGTTGTTGACCATCAAACAAACCCATCCTGGATCTCGCCCCTTATCCAAAGAAGCAATCCGAGGATAACTCACACAGTTGTGTTAATGAATAATGGATCAAGTTGTTGTGTCAATAAGTCTATTACTAGGCAAGTTAACATTAGTTAGGTGTAAGTTGTCTGAGTACTTGTTAGCCAGTACTTTCACCAAGTCGTCACATAACCGCGGACAACACGGCTTCTCGAGAAGATTCATCCCTGCAGGGTGTGCTCCAGTACCCGTACACACTCGAGCCACCAACTAAAACTCAGGTGGACTCGACACGACTCGAACCATCACTACAACCTGTCCTAGGAGCCACGAAGCTATAAGGTCCCGGCCAGTCCGCCTAACCTAAGCGCAAGGGTGAAAACCACACCCCCCGGCACCACAGGCCTCGCCCTATATGCATCATCATCATCAACAGTAACCATGGGAGCGACCCATTCATGCTTATGCGCAAATGGAACTCCCGAACTAAGTGTGGCTCTTCGGACAAACTGCGGATCAGGTCAAAGTCGAGGGGGGTTCCATACTACCACCCGGATGCGGTGAGCACGCTCATCATGGATCAGTAGACAAGACCCTTTTCCTATTAGGGTCGACACTAGCAGGCCTCAAAACCACAAAGGGCCTCCTGCCGGTGCCTTATCAGCATATTATTAACAACAGGTTGATTTATTACCATCGAGCCCCCAGAACATAATAGTAGTAACAACAGAAAGTAACGGGTAACAGACTCGAGCAAGCAACCTAAGCATGCTAGTAAGACACGGGCTCAAACAAAGGGGTGATAGGAGTGGAGGTGAGGCAATATCAAGGTTAAGGGATTCATGTGATAGGTTCGTAACAGAAACAACTACTACTAAGGCTAGCAGAAAAGAACAACGGAAAGTATCGGTAACCAATGTTGAAAGGAACACAGTGGTTCATGTGAGTGATAACTTGCCTGCAAACCCAGTAGCCTGGTACTGAGCTAAAACCTCTGAAGGGGTGTCGTAAGGATCGTCGGTCTCAACGTCGTCGTCTAACCGAGAAGAAGCAAACAGACAATACAGAAAGGGTAGACAATCAATATCATGGCATAGTGCACAATCATGGGGATGATGCATGTCATGTTAATAGTTGCATCAAAATAAACTAGTTGACATGGTAACACAAATTAAATGGACACATATGCAATTTTGAGTTGCATATGAAAAGCCCATGAATTTTGGGTTAGATTATTTGTTTTCCAACTAATCAACAGATGAAGGTGAATTAGTATGATGCATGGATGAGGAAAACAACAAAATAACAACAATAGAACCAATTTAAAATAGGGTTTACCAATTTAGAAAGTTATTTAGTAAGTTATGGAATTTTTGGTTCCTTAAAGGGATTACACAAATAGTTGTTGTTTTCACCCATTTAAATTGTGCAAAACAAATAACAAAATTCATATTTGAAAAGTTCACACTTTGATGGTTTGAAAACATATTTTGCGTGTTCAAAAATAATTTAATTTGAGCAAGTTATGATCTTATCAAATTTAAATGAATTAAACAAGTATTAAATTATTTAGGCAATTTAAATTATTCAAATCATGAAACAAAATTTATATTTGGTTAGGTGGTTTAATTTGACATGGAAAACATATTTTATTTGCATGATTTGGATTAATAATGAATTAGTTATGGAATTTATCAAATGTGAAAGGAATAGTTTGAATTTGAAATTTGAAATTATTTGCAATGGTCAAAACAGAAAACAAATGGCTTAATTAGATAGAGAATTAAATTTGGTATTGAAAACATATAAAAAATGTTAAATTTGGAGTTGTAATTAATTAGTTAGGCATTTTTAAAGTTTGGTTGATAATCTGCCATTTATTTCACAGCTAGGGACTTAAAACAAATCTGCAGGGACCTAGAATAAAATATCCAAGGACCTGTGTGCAATTTAGGGGGCTGTGAAGATCTGAAAAATAAAACTGAAAAAAAGGGTGTGGCTAATGCGCGGGGGGGGCTCGAACCCGCGACCCCTTGGTCGTTTGCAAGCGTGCTGGCCACTGCGGCTGTGTACCGGTTCGTGAAATATACAGAGCCGGTGTGTGGTTATAGTTCAGTTACGAGTTTTACTGAAACTAACTGAATGTCGTGCGTGCAGGTACAGGCGAGCAGACAGCGTTCGACAGCGAGGGCGGACGGCGAACAGAGGCGGGGATCGCTCGCCGTGCGGCTGCCGGCGTGCGCCGCTGCGGTGGCCGGGGGAGGATGCGGGCGGTGCGGCCGGGCGGTGGTGCGGTGCGGTGGCCGGTGCGGGCCCGTGCGGTGGCCGGCCGGTGCGATCAGAGAGGGGAGGAGGCGAACAAGGAGGCTTACAGCGAGGGCGTCGGTGGCGGAAACACCGGATGGCGGCGGCGCTCCGGCGGTTGTCGGCGGGAGCCGAGGGCACGGGGAGGAAGAGGGCGCCGCGCCGGTTCCGTTCCCGGCCCTAGCGCGGCCGGGCGGACGCCGTGGCGGCGGCGCCTCGCCGGAGAAGGAGGAGGTGATGGAGCTCTCGGGAGGAGTTGATGTACAGAGAAAAGAGAGCGGGAGGAGAGCGGCGCTGGAGGGAAAAAGAGGGAGGAAGAAGACTAGGGTTAGGAGGAGATCGGCCTCGAGTTAAAAGGAGGAGGAGGAGGGATCGAGCACCGTTCTCTCCTCTGTACGCGTACGTGGCCACCATGGATGGCCTGCCGTACCGTACGGAGGAAGAAGACAACAGAGGTGGGGGGTATGGGCCTTTAGGGTAGGTTGGGCTGGACCCAGAGTGGGCTGGCTCCTCTCTTACCCCTCTCTCTCTCTATTTTTTTGTGTTTATTACTTTTTTTTTGTGCAGATTTGGATAAAGAGAGATAAACAATTGGTTTTAGAGTTAGCAAAATTTGGAATAATTTTTGGTATTGCTTCGTTTTGCAACAGCACCTGAAAACAAACTTTTGTTTTTCCAAAAATAAATTTAACTGATGTTATTGTTTTGGAAATTAAGACAATTGAGCAATGTTGGTATAAAAAGAACAATTGCCACTTAAGCCAAAATTAAGTTTTGATTCCAATTTTTGGTGGAACAAATTATTGTTTGTTTGGTTGTAGTTTTTTATTTGACACAAAGTAACATAACAAGTATGACAAATAATTGAATTTTGTTTTGGAATTCAAATAGAAATCAAATGGAAACAATTCAATTCAATGCAACAAAAAGCAATTATGATGACATGATGCAAAGCAATAATAAAACAAGAAACAAAACATCTAGGGGGGAGATTTTCATACTTGGGATGTTACAAAACGCCCCCCCTTGAAGGAATCGCGCCCCGAGATTCCTACTGAGAAGTGAAAAGGTCCGGATACTTCTTGCGAAGATCCTCTTCGGTCTCCCACGTTGCCTCTTTATCGGAATGATGCGACCATTGCACTTTCAAGAACTTGGTGCTCTTGTTGCGAGTCTTACGAACGGTCTCATCGAGAATTCGAACAGGGTGCTCCTCATAAGATAGATCTTCTCGCAGTTCAATGGAATCATGATCAACTGCACGATCTGGATCTTTGAAGCACTTCTTGAGCTGTGACACGTGAAACACATCGTGCACCTTGGATAGTTTTTCTGGAAGTTCAAGACGATAGGCATTTTCCGCACGCCTTGAGAGAATGTTGAAAGGACCAATGTATCTTGGTGCTAGCTTTCCTTTCACACCAAAACGATGAGTGCCTCTGAGGGGAGTTACACGGAGATATGCTTTGTCACCAGGTGCATAAATCATATCCCTGTGCTTGCTGTCATAGTAGCTTTTCTGACGAGACTGAGCAATCTTGAGATTGTCACGAATGATGCGAACTTTCTCCTCGGCTTCCTTAACAATGTCAGGGCCTAAGAGTGAACGTTCACCAGCTCCAGACCAATTGATTGGACTCCTGCATCTGCGGCCATAGAGTGCTTCAAATGGAGCCATGCCTAGGCTTGCCTGGAAGCTGTTGTTGTAGGAGAATTCAGCATATGGAAGGCAATCCTCCCATTTCATGCCAAAGGATAGACCACATGCTCTGAGCATATCCTCGAGAATCTGATTGACTCTTTCGACTTGCCCCTGAGACTGAGGGTGATAAGCTGTGCTGAACAGAAGTTTAGTGCCCAATGCTTCTTGAAAACTCTTCCAGAAATGAGAAGTGAAGATACTTCCACGGTCTGAGCTTATTTCCAATGGAACACCATGAAGAGGAACAATTTTTGCTGTGTAGAGCTCTGCTAACTGGCTAGCTGAGATAGTTTCCTTTACAGCGAAGAAGTGAGCAACCTTAGTGAGACGATCAATAACAACGAAGATTGCATCGTTGCCCTTGTTGGACTTTGGAAACCCAGTAACGAAGTCCATTTCAATCATGTCCCACTTCCACTCAGGAATTTTCAGAGGTTGGAGGAGACCGGCTGTTTTCTGATGAACTGCCTTAACACGTTGACAAACGTCGCATTCAGAAACGTATTTAGCAATTTCACGTTTCATGCCAGACCACCAATACAGTGTTTTGAGATCCTGGTACATCTTTGTACTTCCAGGGTGGATGGAGAGAGGAGTTTCATGAGCCTCCTTGAGAATGACATCTTTGAGACTTTGAATTTGAGGAACTGCAATGCGTCCTTCGAAGAACACCGTTCCCTTGTCATCAATTGAGAAGCACTCATACTTCACATTGCCTGCTTTGATGTTATTTGCGATCTTCTTGATCTCAGCATCACGAAGTTGTTCAGAACGAATCTTATCCTCGAGAGTTGGACTGGCTGTCAAGTTTGCAAGATAACCTTGAGGGACAAGACCAAGGTTCAGCTTCTGGAATTCTTCATGAAGTGGAGGTTGGCTTTCCATGATCATGAGATTATTGCAATAAGACTTGCGACTGAGAGCATCGGCCATAACATTAGCCTTGCCTGGAGTGTAAGAAATGGTAAGATCGAAGTCTTTGATCTTTTCAATCCATCTCCTTTGCCTGAGGTTTAGATCTGGTTGAGTGAAGATGTATTTCAGACTCTTATGATCGGAAAAGATTTCAGTGCGATTACCCAACAAGTATTGCCTCCATTTCTTGAGGGCAAACACAACTGCTGCGAGTTCAAGATCATGAGTGGGATAGTTTTGCTCATGTGGGTTCAACTGACGTGAAGCATAAGCCACAACTTGACGTTCTTGCATAAGAACTGCACCTAGACCATGGAGGGAAGCATCACAGAATATCTGGAAAGGTTTGGTAGTATCTGGGCCAACCAGAACTGGTGTAGAAGTGAGTTTAGTCTTCAGGAGATTGAAACTTTCATCACATTGTGGAGACCAAACGAACTTCTTGTCCTTCTTTGTCAGATCAGTGAGAGGTTTGGCAATCTTGGAGAAGTTTTGGACGAAACGACGGCAATAGCTAGCCAAACCAAGAAAACTTCTGACTTGCTTCACCGTCTTAGGAGGTTTCCAATCAACAATTGCCTTAACCTTTTCTGGATCAATGGCTATGCCCTTGGCAGATATGACATGACCAAGATAAGCAACTTCTGGAATCCAGAATTCACATTTGGAGAACTTGGCATATAGACGATGCTCGCGAAGTTTCATGAGAGTGAGACGAAGATGTTCTCCATGCTCTTCCTCGGATTTTGAGTAGACAAGAATATCATCAAGATATACCACAACGAACTTGTCGAGGTATTCCTGGAAGACAGAATTCATGAGTCTAGAGAACGTCGCCGGTGCATTGGTGAGACCAAAGGACATGACGGTGTATTCATATAGACCGTAGCGAGTGGTGAAAGCTGTCTTAGGAATATCTTCCTTTCTGATCTTTATTTGATGGTAACCCATCCTCAAGTCCAGCTTGGAGAATATTGAGGCTCCAGCAAGTTGATCAAAAAGATCATCGATACGAGGAATTGGATATTTGTTCTTGATTGTTTTCTCGTTGAGAGGACGATAGTCAACCACGAGTCTCTTTGTTTGATCCTTCTTCGCAACGAACAGAGTTGGGCATCCCCAAGCCGAGGAGCTAGGTTGAATGTAACCTTTCTCCATGTACATATCGATTTGCTCGTTCAACAACTTCAGTTCAGGAGGAGCTATCTTGTATGGATGCTTAGAGATTGGAGCAGTGCCTGGTTCAAGTTCGATCACGAACTCAACTGCTCTGTCCGGAGGCATTCCTGGCAATTCTTCTGGAAAGACATCAGGGAATTCACAAACCACCGGAATAGTTTCAATAGATGGTAGAGGATTTGCATTGAGAGTGTAGAGTTGAGCAACTGGATTTTCAGCATGGAAGTAGACTATCTGGCCAGAAGGGTGTGTGATTTTGACAGATTTAGCAGGACAATCAATGACTGCTTTGTTGGCTACCAACCAATCCATCCCCAGAATGACATCAATATCTGAAGAGTGGAGAGCTATCAAAGATGCCTGGAATGGAAGGTTTCCAATTGTGATCTCGATGTTCTGGCTAACTTTATTGCTTTGCCAGCTAGATCCCGGTGATTTCACCAGGAGAGGGACAGACAACTGTTCGAAGTTGATTCCGCTGTTGTTTGCAAAGCATTGAGAGATGAAAGAGTGTGAAGCACCAGAATCGAACAAGACTTTAGCACGAAACGAGTTCACAAGAAGTGTGCCCATTACAACCTCTGGAGATTCTTCTGCTCCCTGGGCCTTGACATGGTTCACCTTGACGGTTCTCACGCCAAGGTCGTTGCTGTTGTAACAACCCAACGGAGGACCACGTTTTCTTGTCGGGGTCGACCTGTGGCGAGGTGGAGGTGGAAAGAGGTGCCTTTGCGGACACTTATCGGAATAGTGGCCCGACTGTCCACACTTGTAGCATGTAACAGCAGAACGAGGAGTTGTTGGACCTGGCTGAGATGGAGCACCTCCTGAAGATACCACTGGGGTGGGAGGGCGGGGAAGAATTCCTGCCGGGCTTGGCAAGCAGATGGGCGGTGTTGTAGTGGTATATGGAACCCAAACTCTTCGTTTTTGTGGAGGCATGATAGCTTTCGAGAGATTAGCATGTTCACGAGAGTGCTTACGAGATTCCTCAACCAACTTGCGCCCATGCTCTTCATTTAGAGCGATGTTGACGAGGTCCTCAAAATTCTTGGCCTTGACGTTGGTGAGAGCATACTTGAGTTCCGGGTTTAGACCCCTGCGGAACTTTGCCATCTTTCTCGCTTCCGTGGAGATTTCATCTCCGGCGTAGCGAGCCAGACGATTGAACTCTCTTTGGTATTCGAGAACGTCCAATTTGCCTTGTGTGAAAGAATAGAATTCCTCACGCATTTTCTCCATGAGCCCATCGGGAATGTGATGGCGCACGAAGGCTTGCTTGAAATCCTCCCATGTGATTGCCACACTAGAACCTCTCATTTCTTGGAAATTCTCCCACCAAGACATAGATTGTCCACGGAGAAGGTAGGTCACATAAGGAACACGGTCCTCGTCAGCCACATGAGCTACCACAAGAGTACGGTTCATTTCACGGAGCCAGTCATCAGCATCCAATGGCTCGGAGGCGGTATCAAACGTGCGCGGATTGAGCTCAAGGAACTCCCGAATAGACACCCGGGCGTTGCCATTACTCCCAAGGTCTTGGTTCTGCTGCATCTGCTTTATAACTTGTGTCATCTGAGACAGCACTTTCCCCATCTCAGGTGGCAGTGTGGGTTCTTCGTCACCACTTTCCATCCTGAAGAGGATACCAAGGTTAACACAGTAACCGGATAACAAAATCCAATATAAGTGCTTAAAAGGAATACTTCAGACGGTAAGAAGGTAGCATGGATCAAACATATACTACCCTCAACGTTCACCATAAATGGTTTGAGTACCACACGGGTGCGGTGTTGAAGAAGAAAAATCTCCGGAACAAAACGAATGGAGGTTAACCACGAAAGAGAAGATTTGTGAAGGACGATGTCGAAGCAACAACTGGGAAACAGGAGACCACAAACACCTGAGGTACTACGGAAGAACCCAGAACACGTGAAATCCTAACTTGAAAGTTTAGATGAGAAGAGAAAAACAACGTTGCACTTCCTTACCAGAAAAGGGAGGGTGGGTGGGGAAAGAAATAAAATGGCAGAATTCCTACTCTCACGTTTCATTTTTCCTATATAGCTACAAAATAGTTTCTAGACTCAAACTGCGACCAGTAAAAGGGATCCTACAGGCAGACAGGCTCTGATACCATTTGTCGCACCCTGGTTTCTAGGGGATACTCATCGGGCCGAACTGGATAGCAGATGCTTGGATTATGGGGCATAACTGCTCCCACGTCCCAGCTCCCTGGTAGGCCTGCGCTTATGCGCGACAACACAAGCCCTGCTATTCCACCGTCGATGTAAACTATCCACTAGAGACCATAGGCACTACTGTCGACGTACTTCATATCAATCACGCAGGGTACGTCAACAGCGTTAAACGGAATGATACCACAACATATCTCTAAGACACAAAAGATTGAAATAAGATTGCAAATGGCCTTCACTAAGGCAGAGAATAGCAAATACAATCATCCAGAGGACACATGTCCCAACATAGCATCATTACATAGCAGCGGAAGCATTCAACAGGTCTGAGTACAGACAAATCCAAATAGGCCTAAGAGGCCGGCAATGAAAGGAAAACGGAGCCCATCCACGAAGTCTCGGATCCTGCCCGGGTCCGCTATCTACTCGTCAACAGCGTCGTCGTACTCCACGTAGTAGCCTCCATGGGGATCCTCGGAATCGTCGTCTGCGTAAACCACAGCCCCAAAGGGGTCAGTACAACAACGTACTGGCAAGCAAGACTCACAGTTCACCAAAGTGTAACCCGTCAACACCAAGCACAGATGCCTTGGGTTCAACGGAAGAAAAGGGGTCATAAAAGATGCTGCAACTGGCTGCGCTAACCAACTACAGAAACACTACCAATTCCGGCTAACAGAAAGGAGATAAGATAGCGTAACGTATCCAACTGTTGTTGACCATCAAACAAACCCATCCTGGATCTCACCCCTTATCCAAAGAAGCAATCCGAGGATAACTCACACAGTTGTGTTAATGAATAATGGATCAAGTTGTTGTGTCAATAAGTCTATTACTAGGCAAGTTAACATTAGTTAGGTGTAAGTTGTCTGAGTACTTGTTAGCCAGTACTTTCACCAAGTCGTCACATAACCGCGGACAACACGGCTTCTCGAGAAGATTCATCCCTGCAGGGTGTGCTCCAGTACCCGTACACACTCGAGCCACCAACTAAAACTCAGGTGGACTCGACACGACTCGAACCATCACTACAACCTGTCCTAGGAGCCACGAAGCTATAAGGTCCCGGCCAGTCCGCCTAACCTAAGCGCAAGGGTGAAAACCACACCCCCCGGCACCACAGGCCTCGCCCTATATGCATCATCATCATCAACAGTAACCATGGGAGCGACCCATTCATGCTTATGCGCAAATGGAACTCCCGAACTAAGTGTGGCTCTTCGGACAAACTGCGGATCAGGTCAAAGTCGAGGGGGGTTCCATACTACCACCCGGATGCGGTGAGCACGCTCATCATGGATCAGTAGACAAGACCCTTTTCCTATTAGGGTCGACACTAGCAGGCCTCAAAACCACAAAGGGCCTCCTGCCGGTGCCTTATCAGCATATTATTAACAACAGGTTGATTTATTACCATCGAGCCCCCAGAACATAATAGTAGTAACAACAGAAAGTAACGGGTAACAGACTCGAGCAAGCAACCTAAGCATGCTAGTAAGACACGGGCTCAAACAAAGGGGTGATAGGAGTGGAGGTGAGGCAATATCAAGGTTAAGGGATTCATGTGATAGGTTCGTAACAGAAACAACTACTACTAAGGCTAGCAGAAAAGAACAACGGAAAGTATCGGTAACCAATGTTGAAAGGAACACAGTGGTTCATGTGAGTGATAACTTGCCTGCAAACCCAGTAGCCTGGTACTGAGCTAAAACCTCTGAAGGGGTGTCGTAAGGATCGTCGGTCTCAACGTCGTCGTCTAACCGAGAAGAAGCAAACAGACAATACAGAAAGGGTAGACAATCAATATCATGGCATAGTGCACAATCATGGGGATGATGCATGTCATGTTAATAGTTGCATCAAAATAAACTAGTTGACATGGTAACACAAATTAAATGGACACATATGCAATTTTGAGTTGCATATGAAAAGCCCATGAATTTTGGGTTAGATTATTTGTTTTCCAACTAATCAACAGATGAAGGTGAATTAGTATGATGCATGGATGAGGAAAACAACAAAATAACAACAATAGAACCAATTTAAAATAGGGTTTACCAATTTAGAAAGTTATTTAGTAAGTTATGGAATTTTTGGTTCCTTAAAGGGATTACACAAATAGTTGTTGTTTTCACCCATTTAAATTGTGCAAAACAAATAACAAAATTCATATTTGAAAAGTTCACACTTTGATGGTTTGAAAACATATTTTGCGTGTTCAAAAATAATTTAATTTGAGCAAGTTATGATCTTATCAAATTTAAATGAATTAAACAAGTATTAAATTATTTAGGCAATTTAAATTATTCAAATCATGAAACAAAATTTATATTTGGTTAGGTGGTTTAATTTGACATGGAAAACATATTTTATTTGCATGATTTGGATTAATAATGAATTAGTTATGGAATTTATCAAATGTGAAAGGAATAGTTTGAATTTGAAATTTGAAATTATTTGCAATGGTCAAAACAGAAAACAAATGGCTTAATTAGATAGAGAATTAAATTTGGTATTGAAAACATATAAAAAATGTTAAATTTGGAGTTGTAATTAATTAGTTAGGCATTTTTAAAGTTTGGTTGATAATCTGCCATTTATTTCACAGCTAGGGACTTAAAACAAATCTGCAGGGACCTAGAATAAAATATCCAAGGACCTGTGTGCAATTTAGGGGGCTGTGAAGATCTGAAAAATAAAACTGAAAAAAGGGAGTGGCTAATGCGCGGGGGGGCTCGAACCCGCGACCCCTTGGTCGTTTGCAAGCGTGCTGGCCACTGCGGCTGTGTACCGGTTCGTGAAATATACAGAGCCGGTGTGTGGTTATAGTTCAGTTACGAGTTTTACTGAAACTAACTGAATGTCGTGCGTGCAGGTACAGGCGAGCAGACAGCGTTCGACAGCGAGGGCGGACGGCGAACAGAGGCGGGGATCGCTCGCCGTGCGGCTGCCGGCGTGCGCCGCTGCGGTGGCCGGGGGAGGATGCGGGCGGTGCGGCCGGGCGGTGGTGCGGTGCGGTGGCCGGTGCGGGCCCGTGCGGTGGCCGGCCGGTGCGATCAGAGAGGGGAGGAGGCGAACAAGGAGGCTTACAGCGAGGGCGTCGGTGGCGGAAACACCGGATGGCGGCGGCGCTCCGGCGGTTGTCGGCGGGAGCCGAGGGCACGGGGAGGAAGAGGGCGCCGCGCCGGTTCCGTTCCCGGCCCTAGCGCGGCCGGGCGGACGCCGTGGCGGCGGCGCCTCGCGCGGAGAAGGAGGAGGTGATGGAGCTCTCGGGAGGAGTTGATGTACAGAGAAAAGAGAGCGGGAGGAGAGCGGCGCTGGAGGGAAAAAGAGGGAGGAAGAAGACTAGGGTTAGGAGGAGATCGGCCTCGAGTTAAAAGGAGGAGGAGGAGGGATCGAGCACCGTTCTCTCCTCTGTACGCGTACGTGGCCACCATGGATGGCCTGCCGTACCGTACGGAGGAAGAAGACAACAGAGGTGGGGGGTATGGGCCTTTAGGGTAGGTTGGGCTGGACCCAGAGTGGGCTGGCTCCTCTCTTACCCCTCTCTCTCTCTATTTTTTTGTGTTTATTACTTTTTTTTTGTGTGCAGATTTGGATAAAGAGAGATAAACAATTGGTTTTAGAGTTAGCAAAATTTGGAATAATTTTTGGTATTGCTTCGTTTTGCAACAGCACCTGAAAACAAACTTTTGTTTTTCCAAAAATAAATTTAACTGATGTTATTGTTTTGGAAATTAAGACAATTGAGCAATGTTGGTATAAAAAGAACAATTGCCACTTAAGCCAAAATTAAGTTTTGATTCCAATTTTTGGTGGAACAAATTATTGTTTGTTTGGTTGTAGTTTTTTATTTGACACAAAGTAACATAACAAGTATGACAAATAATTGAATTTTGTTTTGGAATTCAAATAGAAATCAAATGGAAACAATTCAATTCAATGCAACAAAAAGCAATTATGATGACATGATGCAAAGCAATAATAAAACAAGAAACAAAACATCTAGGGGGGAGATTTTCATACTTGGGATGTTACACCTTCCTTGGTATCCATCCCACGACGGATACCTGGCTGAAGTACTTCCATCTCCGCCAGCAGACCACCGGGAAGAAGGAAGGCGCGGGCGTGCCACGCGCAACTGACACCGGCTGCGCCATGATGGTGCAGCGGTCGGGAACCAACCATCCCCGTATCAAGGGGTTGGAATACGTCCGAATGTGGCAGAAGACGTTCCTCTACGTCAAGAACATCCCCGCCACCGAAGGAGGAAAGGTAACTGACCGAATCAATCTTCCCGCTTGGAGCAACCGTGCTCCCACCGGGAAAAATTGGAAGGCGAAGCCCTCCAACGATCTCAACTCGAAGGAGATTGAAGCGCGGCTCGGCGTACTAATCGACGAGGGCCTCAAGAGCGATGATCCTGTGGCTTGCTGGATCAAGAATCGCGTGCTGCCTCTGCAGGAGCGCAGCCATCTGATGTGCTAAATGGGAGGCCTCCGCGACTGCACCAGAACGACCACCATCGAGCTCGACAACGCGGACGTTCCTGCGCACGCCAGGGCCATCCTGACGACAAGCCTTGGTGACCACTGGCAGTATGGGTTCATCCCATTCAGCCGCACGAAACCGATTCCCCGGGTACGTTCTCTTTTATTCTGCCTTCAGTATTTGCCATCCGACTAGAAAATCTCCTCTCATGGTTGCGACTAGCAATTGCATTCTGTACCGAGTAGAGTACTCAATAGAATTGCATAGGCTTAGTGTGCTTTGTGCCTGCACGCCTTTCCGAGTAGGATATTTAGTGAAACTGCTTAGGCTTAGTGTGCTTTGTGTTTGCACGCCTATCCGAGTAGGACATTCGGTAAAATTGCTTAGGCTTAGTGTGCTTTGTGTTCGCACGCCTATCCGAGTAGGATACCTTCCTGCTACTCGGCTATCTTGTGACACTTTTCCGCTCTTCAGGTCCTCAATCGCCAGCTTATGGAGAGTTGTGAGCGCTTTGAGGGCAACTGGTTTGCTGACCGAGAGGAGGACGACAAGGCCTCCTTTGAGACTGCAGACCAGATCAACCTTCCTCACTCTCCTACGACCGAGAAGCAGCCTGCCAAACCATCTCTTCGCGACTGGTCTGATGACGAGTTTGAAGGTAACTGAACTCGTGCTCTCCCTCTGTAAAAAGCACAGGCCCTTTGCCTGCTGTTTCTGAAGTGTTTTCCTTCCTCCCTAATTCACAGATGCTGCAAATGCCGAGGACGAGGGTGAGGATGAAGACGAGAACGAGGGCGACAGGGTCCTTGACGTCAACCCTGTGTCCGTCGCCGCTCCTGTCACCCGTAAGCGGATAGGAAGTGACGCCCAAGAGCCTCCCGCCAAGAAGAGAAAAGCAGCCGAGAAGAAGAAGGCGACCAAGGCGGTCGTGAAGAGAACAAAGCGAACAATCCCCTCCACCAAAGCGTAAGTTCCTTCTCGGTTAACTCCCAATTTTGTACTCTACTGTTTCTCTTATCCTTCCTCTGCGTCCTTCTAATTTCTGATTTTTCCTTTCTCACCAGAGCTCCCTTGGATGCGAACGCTGCTTTCGCGCCTGACCAGGCCAAGAAACAAGCTGCCATTGACGTCGACAAGGTTGTCGACCTTGAGGGCGACGAGGCCGACACCACCCACACGCAAACGGGGCCTGAGCAGCAGTCCCGCGCCGATCCAGATGCGCAGGACGCCGCTCACCAGGACAAGCCCCCTTCTCCTCCGGCTAGCGCCGCCGAGGAGCACCAAGAGGAAGACCAGGAGATGCGTGATGATGACGCCGCCGTCGAGCGGCAAGAAGCTGAACATGAGCAGCCAGCCACGGGCGCTGCCGGACAAGAGGATCCCACTGCCGAGCAGCGGGTAGAAGATACAGTCATGACAGAGGAGTATCCCCTGAGCAGCGCGCAACCAGGCGCTGCCCCGAGTAGCGCCCAACCAGATGCTGCACAAGGTGACGGATCCGTGGCGCCACCCATTGATCAAGGCACTGCACCGCCAGATTCCTCCTCGGTGCCGCAGACTAAGGACACAGCCAGCCCTCCTGCCGGGCGAGTAACCAGGAAGCAAGCCCTAGATGCTCTGAAGGAGGCAGTCGAGAAGAGGGCAGCCGAGAAGAAGGAAACCGAGACGCAGAATATCGAGAAGCCAACCTCCGAGAAGCCGCTTGCTCAGAAAGAGATAGCAAAGAAGAAGGCTGCCGACAAGCCGCCGCCGACATCAGCTGGCCAGTCCAAGCAGTTGGTTATCCGCAATCCCAGTGCGGTTCCTGCCGCCGCTAACATAGCTGATCAGCCCCTCTACCTGGATTATATGGTGAAGGTCAGCCAACAGAGCCAGATTGGCCTTTCCGTCGAGGACCGGAAGCTTGCTCTCACAAGAGGAAGGAAAGCCGTGGCGGTGGACTCCGGGCCCTCGGCCCCACACCAGGACAGATCCATTGCTTCTCGGGGAGCTCAAGACCAGGCGATATCATCCCAGAGCCTCGAGCAGGTACTCGACTTGGTTCGTTTCATCGATGCCAAGTGGGACAGCAAGCTTCTCGGCACAGACAAATGGCATGGCCTTGGCCTGGGCGACATCGATCATATGCGGGTCGACTGGAACAAGGTGGACTTGGGCTATAAACCCATGACCGTCTCCTCCAGCACCGCTACTCTTGCTGCCAAGATGTTCGTGCACCGCAAGAACGCAGAAGATCTCGAGCAGTCTTACGCGGTAAGTCTTAACTTGTCCTCTCCGAGTAGCATTTTTTCTTCTCTCCTATCCGTTTTCATTTTCCTTTACCATCACCCAGTCCCCCAGATTCTGGCCGAGTAGGCGGATGCTCTCCCGAGTAGCCGCCTTCTCGGGTTGAATCTTCACTTCTCTGTCTAACTTGTTTTCTTTTCGCTTCTCAGGATAACGTTTTGAAGCGGACCAGTCTGCATCGCCAGCTTCTCTGGAATCATGCTATCGCCAGGAGGCGAATTGCTGCACTGGAAAGAGAGAAAGCAGCTGCGGAGGCAGCCGGTAAGGATGCGAAGGATAGCACTCTGAAGCTGTCTGAGGTGGAAGGTACGCTTCTAGCCGCGCGGTTCTTGCGTTTTTTGTTTGCGCCCGCTTCTGCTTTCTTGCGCTAACCTTTTCTACTCTGCAGGGAAACTGAAGGCCCTGGCTGACGAGCACGAGAACTGTCGCACCTTTGTTGCGAATGCCGAGACCACCATCAAGAAGCTTGAAGGTAAAAACTCCGTCTACTCGGTTTGCCCTTGTGTCTGTTTCCTTTGCTTCTCTGCTAACCGTGCTTTGCTCTTTTCAGAAGATCATAAGAAGTTTGTTGTCGAGCATCAGGACTGTCTCAAACCTGCTGAGGTGCAGGTGCAACTGGCAAGCCAATCTGCTGCTCTGCAGAGCGAGCACGCTACAGAGATGGAGAAACTGCAACTCCAGCTGCAGAAGGCACTCCAGGATGCTGTCACGCTTGGTGAGGAGAGGGACAGAGTGATCGCCGAGAAGGCCAAGGCTGAGACAACCTTCAATGCTAAGATAAAGGCCCTTGAGCAAGAATGTGAAGTGCTGACGAAATCAAATGCTGGTCTCTTTTCTCAGCTGGATGGGCTCCGCTTGCTCGAGGAGAAGCACGTGTCCAATGAGGAGGAATGGAAAATCCAGCTGCAGCAGCTACGCCACGAGCTTCACAGTAAGTTTCCTCCTTTCTGCATCTTTTCTTCTCGGTTCTGCCTCTTCTTGGATCCTGTGACTAAGTTTCTCCCTTGCTTTTGCGCAGAGATCTTCCCTGATCTCGTGTCCGCTTGCGCGCCTGCTTTGGCCAAGGCCCGAGCAGCTCGCCTTGAGAAGGGCGGGGCCGCGGACACCAGAGCCGAGATCGAGGACAGCCTGCTGGTGATGCGAGGGCACTTCGAACGCCTAGCCGGCGTGGGCACCGACTTGGTGCGCGTCGGCTTCGAGCTCCACAAGCTGTTCTGGCCTGAAGATTCCACGCCGACAACCATCGATGGCCTTGCTCTGAAGCTGCGCAATGTGAAGGCCGAATTGAAGAAGTGGCGCGCCTCTGGAGCTCGGGCAGGCGCTGACTTGATGCTACTCTGCGTCGCCTCCTGGTACGAGAACCTCAACATGGAGATCATCCGCGGAAAGCGCGACAATTCCAGGTGGGAGACGGACCCCAGCTCTGTGACCACGCGCAAGCTAATTGCGCATGAGGTTGCGGAGTACGCGGACACGGCCACCTTCATCGACGGCCCCACCGAACCCGACACCGAGGTGGAGGAGGACGAGGACGCATATGAAGAGACAGACTCCGAGCTGGAATCGGGCTTCTTCGATTCTCCCCAGGGCAAGGGGAAGGCTGCAGTCATTGCGAGTAGCGATGAAGAGGTCGAGGAGATCGACACCGCTGCCCTCGAGTTCGGCACCTCATCAGGAGCCGCACTCGACGACACGGTTCGCACCCACGCCCCCGAGATCGGCTCTGCTTCCGCGACAGCGCCCATCTCGGTGGCCACTGCTACCTCTGAGCAGCTCGCCACCGAGCCTGACGCCGAGCAAGCGAAGACTGCTGATGCCAGCGCAGAGGCGGACGCCACCAAGGCCACTGAGGAAGGCGAAGCAACCCAGGCGAGCACCGGGAACGCCCCATCAACCTGAATTTGATTTCGTCCTGCAAATTTCTTACTCAAACACTTATCAGATCCCCGGGATGCCGGGTGCAGATGTATCAGACTTATTTACGTTTTCTCTTGCTACTCAATTTTATTTCCACTTGTTATCTTCAATTTAATCATTTTGAGCAGCCCTGGCTCAATGCCGGGTTGCGTTTCCATGCGAGTCCCCGAGTTGCGTTTCTTATTCACCCTCTCTTCTCATCTCTGCTCTACCCGCAACTTGTTGCTTTTTTGGTATTCGAGTCACAAGAATCAAAGAGCCGAGCTGCAAATACTTAGCCGCTTAGAAACAAACATAGTAACGTAACCCACCACTTAGCCGAAAAGATAAGACATAGAACAAAAGTAATAAACACTCTACTCGGTTCCTGCACTTTTTCTTCCTTAGCGATTTTCTTGTGCTCATTGACCTTTTGCTTGTTCTCTTGCTTGCCATGAAGCCGGGTTTCGGACAGCAGCAGAGTCGAAGAGTTGGCATATAGGTTTAGACACAGTACTCAATACGCTTATGAGTTTCGAAGTGAAGTAACCGAATCGGCAAAAAGGTAAAGCCGAGTAAAAACACTTAGAGCAATTTTGGACGAGGGCAGTCCCCGAGATCAATTTCAGATTGCAGAGTAGAATTTCAACTCGGATAAGAGGGTACATACACATCTTTGCTCACGAATGAAAACGACGAAGTAGAGCTACATTCCAAGGGCGCTTGGTTTCCTCTCCGGATTTATCTGCCCTGTTCGCCTGTGGTGGGCGCACATCTACAAGGTAGTACGCATCATTGTGCAGCGCTTTGCTCACAATGAAAGGCCCTTCCCATGGAGGAGACAACTTGTGCATCCCGGCTGTGCGCTGCACAAGCCTAAGGACCATGTCTCCTTCTCGGAAAACCCTTGGGTTCACCTTTCGGCTATGATAACGCCGCAGGTTTTGCTGGTAGATAGCCGAACGTGACAGAGTCAGCTCTCTTGCTTCTTCAAGCAGGTCAACGTCGTCTTCTCGAGCTTCTCTCGCCTCCACCTCTGTGTAGAGGGCTACTCGGGGGGAGTCATGCTCTAAGTCTATTGGCAACACGGCCTCAGCCCCGTATACCAAGAAGAATGGTGTGTAGCCGGTTGACCGGTTAGGGGTAGTCCTTAGACTCCACAACACCGCTGGCAACTCGTCTAACCAACACCCAGGTGTTTTCAGCAGTGGCTCTATCAATCTTGGCTTTATGCCTGCCAGTACCATGCCATTTGCTCTTTCAACTTGCCCATTGGAAGCGGGATGCGCGACTGACGCAACGTCTAGTCGGATATGCTTATCTCTGCAGAACCGCACCATTGCTCCCTCAGCAAAGTTTGTGCCGTTGTCGGTGATGATACTGTGCGGGTAGCCATATCTCAGGATTATATCCTTCACGAATTTCACAGCTGTGGCCCCATCACACCTCCGAATAGGTTTCACTTCAATCCACTTGGTGAACTTGTCCACCATGACCAAGATGTGAGTCATGTTGCCTCTAGCCGGCTGGAAGGGCCCAACCATGTCCAAACACCAAACAGCAAATGGCCAGGTGATAGGAATTGTTTTCAACTCGGAAGCAGGCATGTGAATCTTACTTGCGAACATCTGGCAGCCTGTGCACTTCCTCACGATATCCTCAGCTTGCTGCAGTGCTGTGAGCCAGTAGAAGCCATGCCGGAAAGCTTTCTGGACCAGCGCCCGAGAAGAGGCATGGTGCCCGCATTCTCCTTGGTGTATCTCTATCAGGATCTCTTCTCCTTCTGCTGGATCCACACAACGTTGCAGCACGCCAGTGGCACTTCTCTTGTGCAGCACATCTCGGACAATAGTATAGCCCTTGGATCTTCTCTGAATCTGCCTTGCAGTCACCTCATCTTCAGGTAGAGTGTCGTCCCTTAGAAAGGATAATATGGGCATAGCCCAACTCGGTGTCTCCCTCGTGGGAAACACTGGTTCGTCCAGTTCCATTGGGACAGGCTCTTGTGGTTGCTCAGGGGGAGTAGGAGCGCTTCTCTGAAGCCCAGATCGATTAGCAAGGACCTCCTCAATGAATGCGACAGTCCCCGGGTTAAGGACAGCAGTCCCCGAGTAAGGAGTGGCAGTCCCCGGGTAAGGAGTGGCAGTCCCCGAATAAGGAGTGGCAGTCCCCGGGTAAGGAGTGGCAGTCCCCGAGTAAGGAGTGGCAGTCCCCGGGTAAGGAGTGGCAGTCCCCGAATAAGGAGTGGCAGTCCCCGGGTAAGGAGTGGCAGTCCCCGAGTAAGGAGTGGCAGTCCCCGGGTAAGGAGTGGCAGTCCCCGAGTAGGGAGTGGCAGTCCCCGAGTAGAGGACGGCAGTCCCCGGGTTTCCTGTAGCATTCTCCCAGTCAACCTCCATGGGATCAGATTCCTCACTTGGCAGAGAAGGAACAAATATGGACTCCGAGTTGGGAGAAGGCTTGATGGATGGCTTCCTCAAATGCTCCAAGGAGATTCCCGCCGGGATGGATTGCCGAGAAGATCCCAACTTGGATAACTCATCTGCTGCTTCGTTCTCTGCTCGGTGAATGTGCTGGAACTCACAACCTTCGAAAAACCCAGTCATAGACTGCACCAGGAAGCGATATGATGCCATGTTGGCATCTAGAGCATCCCATGTACCCGAGACTTGCTGCACCACCAGATCTGAATCTCCATAGCATATGATGTGCTGCACGCCAACCTCCTTTGCTACTCGCAAACCATGCACCACTGCCTCGTACTCTGCTACATTGTTGGATGCCTTGAAGTGAATCTGCAACACATACTTGAGCTGATCTCGCTTAGGTGACGTAAGCACCACGCCAGCACCAAGGCCTTCCTTCACCTTCGAGCCATCAAAGTGCATCTTCCAGTAATTATAAACTGGAGCAGGAGGTTCATACTGCACCTCGGCCCAGTCCACCAGGAATTCCGCCAGAATCTGAGACTTGATGGCTTCTCTTCTCGTATACGCGGGTGCATACGCGGCTAGCTCGATTGCCCACTTGGCTACTCTGCCACTCGCCTCCTTGTTACCCATGATGTCCGAGATGGGAGCAGAGCTCACAACCGTGATGGGATGCTCTTGGAAATAATGCTTTAGCTTCCTGGCGCCCAGGTACACACCATAGGTCATCTTCTGATAGTGCGGATAGTTTTGCTTGGAACTGGACAGCACTTCGCTGAGATAATATACTGGGCGCTGCACACTCTTTCCTTCTTCTTCCCGTTCCACCACAATCACCACGCTGACTACTCGGTTAGTCGCAACAATGTACAGCAGCATTGGCTCCTTGGGTAGCGGACTAGCCAAGATGGGAGCACTAGCCAGCATTGCTTTCAGCTCATTGAATGCCACATCCGCTTGCGGAGTCCAGACAAACTTGTCACTTTTCTTCATCAGCTGGTATAGAGGAAGGGCCTTCTCGCCCATTCGGCCCAGAAAACGGCTCAGAGATGCCAAGCAACCTGTGAACTTCTGCACATCTTTCAGTGATCTCGGCAAAGACATGCTCTCAATAGCTTTTATCTTAGAAGGATTGGCTTCAATGCCCCGACTAGAAACTAGAAAACCGAGTAGCTTCCCAGCCGGTACACCAAAGGTGCACTTACTCGGATTCAGTTTCATTTTGTACTTGCGTAGGTTAGCAAAGGTTTCCTCCAGGTCGGCAAGCAGAGTATGTGTTTTATTCGTTTTGATGACAATGTCATCTACGTACACCTGCACATTCTTACCGAGCTGGTCGTGCAAGCATTTCTGCATGCATCTCTGATAGGTTGCACCCGCATTCCTCAAGCCAAAACACATGACACGATAGCAATAAGCCCCGTACGGGGTAATGAAAGCAGTCTTTATTTGATCAGCAGGGTTGAGTGCAATCTGGTGAAAACCAGAGTAGGCATCTATGAAAGACAACAGTTCACAACCAGCAGTAGAATCGATCACCTGATCGATGCGAGGTAGCGGGAAAGGATCCTTGGGGCATGCCTTGTTCAAGTCGGTGTAGTCGACACACATGCGCCATGCAGTGGCAGCCTTGGGATCCTCCTTCTTCTTCTCGACCATGACCGGGTTGGCTAGCCAATCCGGATGCAGCACCTCCATGATGAAATTGCTTATCAGTAACTTGGTGATCTGGTCACCAATGGCCTTCCTTCTCTCATCTCCGAAGCGGCGCATAGCCTGCTTTACTGATTTGGCGTCAGGACGCACATGTAATGAGTGCTCAACCAACTCCCTCGGGACTCCTGGTAGATCTTCATTGGACCAGGCGAAAACATCCCGATTCTCACGGAGGAAGTGGATGAGCTCGCTTTCCTATTTCTCCGCCAACCCGGAGCCAATGATGGCTACGCGGTCGGGGAACTCGGGGTCGACCTGGACCTTCTTTGTCTCCTTGGCAGCCTGGAAAGCAGTGCCGTGCTGGGTACTCGGCACACCTTGTGCGCCAGCTTGCGCGGATTGCGCCATAGCTACCACCTCATACATCTTCTTCTTCTCGGCAGCAATCACCATCGACTCCGCCAACTGGGAGCTGGCAGAGGCACACTCCATGGACTTCTTGTAATCTCCAGAGATGGTGATGATGCCATTGGGACCAGGGATCTTCATCTTCAGATATGCAACATGGGTAGAGGCCATGAACTTGCTCAGAGCAGGCCTGCCGAGTAGAGCATGGTAAGGACTCTGATGATCCACCACCTCGAACTGCAGGCGCTCTGTGCGACAGTTATCCCTGGTGCCGAATAGCACATCGATCCACACTCGGCCAATCGGGTTGCACGAGATCCCGGGCACAATGCCATGGAAGGTGGTCTTGCTAGGCAGCATCATGTTCTCGGCCAGGCCAAGCTTCTCGAGTGTGTCCTTGTACACAATGTTGATGCTGCTGCCGTTGTCGATTAGCACCTTGCTGAACCTCACATTCTTCTCGGGACCCAGGAAGGTAGGATCCAGCACCAAGGCATAGCTACCCGGATTGGGCATCACCTTGGGATGGTCTGCTCGGGTCCACCTGATCTCCTGGTCACACCAATACATGTAGTGAGGGACAGCAGGAATCACTGCATTGACCTCCATGGCCCGCCTGTGCTGTGATTGCTTGTCGACTGGCTCAGAAGTGAAGATCATGTAGCTCTCATGGTGCTCTTGGTACTGATTGGAGCCTCCGCCCCCATTGTTGCCGTTGTTGTTGTTGCCCTGGTAGTTGTTGTTGTTGCCTCTGTTGTTGTTGTTGCGGTTGTAGTTGTTGTTGTTGTTGCGGTATCTCTCATTGTTGAAGTTTTGGTTGGCTCCTAAAGCCACTTGGTTCACATTCTCTCTTCTCGGGTACACTGGCGGCCGAGCTGCGGGTGCGCGAGTAGGCTGCACATTGGCATTGGCCGCTGGCAGAGGAGGAGGAGGAGGCAAGCCATCACTCTTGATTGCTTCCCACCATTCGCATTGCCGAGTAGTATGGTTCGCAGGCCTTGATGGGTGGTGGGTGTGAAAGCTGCATGGACCATCCTTCATGTCATCAAAGACAAACTTCTTCGGCTGCTCGGAGTTCCCGCTACCCGACTGAGAGGTGCGAAATGGCTTCTTGTTGCCTTGGCCCTGGTTCTGGTTCTGCCCGTAGGCTCCAGCAGGTTTCTGCCTCTGGCTGCCACCAGCTCCAACAGTCACTGCATTCACCTCCTCAGGATCATACCGATTATCTACTCGGCGCTTGTTGCGGAACTCGTTGCGCTTGCTGTTGCTGAAGTTTCTTCTCGGCTCAGAGGAGTCCATCAGTGGCTGAGTAGGATCACCAAGTGCGTACTGATCCGCAATCTTGATGGTCTCCGCCAGAGTGTTCGGCATCTCCCTCTGCAATCTCTGCCACAACATACTGCCATGCCTGCATCCCTGCGCAAACCAAGTGATGGCCTGTGCTTCATTCACACCCTCACAGGTGTTCCTCAATGTGCTCCACCGAGTAAGATATTCTCGGTCTGTCTCATCTTCTCGCTGCCTGCAAGCTGATAGCTGTTGTGGCCTATTCGGCCTCTTGTATGTGCTCGTGAAGTTGCTGATGAAGGCATCCGAGAAGTCCAGCCAGCAGTTGATGCTGTTCTTGGGCAAGTTGTTGAGCCAAGTGCGAGCTGGACCCTCTAGCATCTGCGGAACATAGCGCACAACCCATCTTCTGTTGCCATTCGCGATATGGACCGCGGTGACATAGTCATTGAGCCAATCTTCAGGCTTGGTGCCGCCATTGTAGCTCTTGGTGTCTCTAGCAAGCTGGAAGTTCTTCACGGACGGCTCGTTCATGATGCGCGGGCCAAAGCACTCGGGGCTGGGAGGACCCGTGCTCTCCAGCCGCGCCGACAAGCTGATCCGGTCCAACTGATGCCTCGCATCTCCAGGCGCCAGCATGCGCTCGCCAACACGATCATGGACATCATAGCCAGCCATCTCCATGGCCGAGTAGCCATCATCATACCTGTCCACCTGCACAGCTGCAGGCTGCTCCACCGGGTTGGCGACTGGTGCCACTGCGCGCGGCTGCTGCCTCTGCCGAGTAGGCTGAGCTGCGGGTTGCCGAGAAGGACCTGGACGCGCAGCATCTCGGGCACGGCTTTGAGCTTGGTGGGCTTGAGAGCCTGCTCTTGCAGCGTTGTGTTCCTGCCCGGGCTGCTGCGGCACAGCAAGCTGTCTCGCGGCAGCAGCCGGGTCGTACACCTGCATTTGCCTGTCTCTGCCCGAACGCCCGCTGCGGCTCTTCTCGCGGCTGGGATGCGGAGACGAGGCCTGATCGTTAGATCTAGCCGCGTGCGAGTGAACCACCTGCGAAGCCCCAGCACCCGGGTTGGCCTTCCGGAACTCCTCATTCTGCCTAGCAGCCTCCAACACCAACTCGTTGAGTCTTTCTTGCTGCCTAACACGCGCATCGCCATCTAGGCGAGGCAACTCGGCAGCTACAGCCTCTGCGGCTCTAAGTGTCTTGGCGGGTGTGCTATATCTGGGCCTGGTGGAGGTGTTTGCGGTGGCGGACTGAGCAGGAGCCTCTACAACTGTCGCCATCTCGGCACCAAGGTTGCGCCGAGTGGCACCTACTCTGCTAGGCCTCCTAGCGACTGGCGTGAAGCCGTGAGCCTTGTTGTACTCAAGCTGATCTAGACTCAACTCCAACCTCACCTTATCCAACTCCGCCTGCTCGGCAAGCAGCTCCAGGCGTTGCCGCTCGAGCTGCTCCCTCATGGCTAGAAGCTCGATGTCGGTGGGAGTTGGCATGCCAGGCCGCGTAGCCGACGCGGGAATGACCGTAGACGTGGAAGGCGGCAAGTTGCTCTCCTTCTCGTAGGGCCGGTGAACCCTGCCACCAGCAGCCGGTGCATCAATCTCCTCGACAACGGCCGCAGCGCCAGTAGCGGTTGCGCCAGTTTTTGCCGCCAAGCCCGCCACCATCACCTCGGCGCAGTTCGCAGAGCGGCACGCGGGCCTTCCGCGAGCAGCGATCACCGCGGGGGGATCCTCCGCGTCATGCACCAGCTCGGGATACGCGCGGTTGGCGACGGTGGCGACGTAGACGAGGTGAGAGCCGAAGGAGATCACCGAGCCGCCCTCCGGCATGGCCATGCCGCCGAAATCGCCGGCGTTGTCGGTGACGAAGTCGAAGGAGCCGAATCTGTGGACAAGGCCACAGACCACGCGCTCCGCTGAAGAAGATCCCGTCCGAACAGAAACTCCAGCCAGCGCCGCTGGTTGCCCCACGGTGGGCGCCAACTGTCGTGGTGGTGTCACGGCAGATGCCATGGGATGGCTAAAGATGTGGGGACGAAGGACGCTGGAGGTGCTCGGGGAGGGATCACACGACGAGTAGCCGCGTGAGGTACGAAGTAAACACTGCAAACAACACGATCTACCCAGGTTCAGGGCCCTCGTGAGGAGGTAAACCCCTACTCCTGCCTTTCTTTGTGTATTTTGGTGTCTCACCGAGTAGCCACAGTACAATGTTCTTGCTACCGAGTAGCCACTCTTCTCTCTTTGTGATGAACTAGGTCAAGAATCTAGGGTTTCCTCTGTTCTAGTATGCGATGCCTCACGCAGGAGGCGGCGGGGCACCTTATATACACGGTGCCCAGCCGGATACGTCCAAACATGGACAAGTGTCGACATAGTGTGCACATCGTCCTTCTTCCGGGTTCCCGCTGACAGCTTTGGTTCCTAATCTTGGCTGCATCTGGAAAGTCGTTGGGCAAAACAAGGGGACAGACTGGTATCACTGTGCCAAACACAGAGTAGGCCCCCCTTATCCTGCCACGGCCTGCTTCCATGCTGTCACTGTCAGGCAGGCCGGTCCCAGATGAACAGTAGTTCGAATACTGCCAAGTACGGACCCAGGATATGCGGGATCCTGTGTCAGAACGGCTCCTTTGACTTTCTGGCCCGAGTAGGTTCCCGCCAATTTTACTCGGGCCAACTCTTCTACTCGAATGGAGAGAACTTGAATGATTCTTCCTTCTGGTCATCTTGAGGTGAAACCGAGTAGCAGTCGACCGGGTAGCAGGTACCGGGTAGTCGGCTACTCGACCAAACCTCTCTTCTGTAAGTCGCCTTTACCACTTGCCTTTACCCTACTCGGGGGTAACCCCCCGACACCTTTGCTAAAAATTAATAGGACATTCTTGGAGTGCATGGTCGCCGAAATGGAAATGAATCAACATTTTGGAAACACATGATCAAAGATACACAACACAATTTCGCATATGTATATATGCAACCATATGAATCTTTTGTGACGAGGTACACCGATCGATGAGAGCGAGAGAGAGACACACATACATACAACATATTCACACACATATATATACATGCAATCATATATATAAATATCTCTCTAACAACTCACCAACTATAGATCTTGCTGACACGAGACCGAGAGAGTGTGTGTGGCTATAGGGAGTGAAAAAGATGGAAGAGAAAGTGGTAAAGTGAAATGGGGTGGAGAGAGGAGTGTTTACTAGAGATTCCCCTCACATATATATCAAATAAAATAGGTTAAACAAGCTTAAAATGGTGGGAAAATAGGGTGGTGAGGAGGTGGGGGACGACCAGATCTAAAATGGGGTGGAGAGGTGGGGGAATGGGAGGTGGGAGGTGGTCCAAATCACTTAAAGGGCTCCCAGGCATACCCGTGACACGCCGTGATGTTGGTGCGTCATGGCTATTTCAAATAGGCATGGCGCACATGGGGCTGGTGCGCCACAGCTATGCTTATTATGGGTGGAACACATAGCCATGACATACCAGCCCCATGTAGGCCACGCCTATTTGAAATAGCCGTGACGCACCAACATCACGGTGCCTCACGGGTATGCCTGGGAGCCTAGCCACGCCGGACCCACACATAGGCGCGACGCGCGTCAGGTTTGGTGCGCCACTGCTAAAGGTATAGGCGTCACGCACCGTGATGTGGTGCGCCACGGCTTTTAGGCGTGACGCATCAAAGTGTTGGTGTGCCACGGCTATCGTCTCTCCCGTAGCTATTTTCCTAGTAGTGTGGTGAAGACGTAGATCGGAACCTTCTCCTTCAATCCTTCGAAGATCAACACTTTGGGTGGAGGGATTGGGAGATCTACCAAGGTGGGTGAGCTCTAGCAATGGTGAGATCTATTATGGACGAGCTAGCTGGAGGTAGGTGGAGGAGAGGGGGTATTTATACCCCTCATAACTTTTAGAGCCGTTGGAGACCATTCTGCAAAAGTCACACCGGAGACTCTAGTGTAAAGTCACGAGACTCCCATCCGAGAATTTCGCACAGCTTCATACCGGAGACTCCGGACAGAATCTGATGCGTCTCCGGAGTGGCCCCAGCGGGTGACACCACCACTCCAGCTTCGCTTCTTTCTTTGGAATCCACAAGTATGGAGACTCCGGTGCGCCATACCGGAGATTCTGGTGTAAACTTAGTTTGTGTCTTGACTCCTTTGCACAGAGCCTGTCTGTGGTCGTGCGAGTAGCACTTGTGCGTATAGGTCCGGAGACTTCGGAGTATCTCCAGCAAGTCTCCGGAGGGAGTCCAGCGGGTGGTTCCTTCTCAGAAACAAACCCACACCGGAGACTCCGGTGTATCTCCAGTAAGTCCCCGTAGTGAGTCCAATGGGTGACACTAGACTCACAGCACAGGTTGTTCCATAGGAAATCTCCACACCGGAAATTCCGGTCTGGGAAACCGAAGACTTCAGCTTGAAATAAAATTCCAGCAGGAATACCACATCGATCTTTGTTTTTTTTATACTCATCACCACCATATCAAATATTGTTAAAAGACCCCGAAAAACATCAACACACTTAAGAGGATACGTGTGTTGTTAACAAACATTTAAGTGCATTTGCACTTTCGATCTCCCCGTTTTTTATGTTTGATGACAACACACATATTTGCAATGAATATCACAGTTGGGTTATGTTTCTAAAAAATAGACGGGAACTCGAACAACTAAGTCGTGAGCTCCCCCTATGTTTTACAAACAATCCCTGTAGCACAACTACTAATGAACAATATAAATGCATGTATAAGTAAGATAGATAAAGCAACATTAGGCACAAATAATAAGATAGCTTCACCACGTATTCTCACCACACATAGATTTTAAGGTCGACTAGGAAATAAATCGAAATCAACTAGGATAAAGGGAACACAATCCATAAAAGCGAATCAAGTCCAGAGACTTGTGTTCTGAGGCGAATGAAATCAAAACAAATCAGCCCTTGCAAATCCCCGAGAAGTCTATAGCTAGTTCTCCCCCTTTGGCATCGAGACACCAAAAAGGGGAAAGAGAAACTACACGCACCCCAAAGGATCAGTTATCCTCATCTTTGTCCTCGTCATCTCCATCATAATTCTTGTTCGTGCCTTCTCCCTCCTCATCCTCATCTTATTCTTCATACTCCTCTTCGTCCTCTTCTTCATCAGAATGTTCCTCAGCCTTCTCCTGTTCCTCAATCATAAGAGCCTTGCCACGGTTGTTAGAAGAGGAAGGAGCCGAAGAGACCTCGTCAAAATCACCCCACAGGAAGTTGTGGGTGTTCCAGTTCTCATAGGACATGGCCAAAGACTTAGTAGGAAGCTCAAGAGGAAGAGTAGCCCCAATACCCGCATGGTCCTGGAGCTTGGTGATCATCTTCCTCAGCTGACGCCTCTCCTTATAGGCCTCATGGTTCTCCTTGTGGACAACAATCGTCATGCAAAGAATGTTACGCTGAAACCAAGAAAGCTTCTTCATCTCATCTTGATCTTCTTCCTTGCTGAGGATCGGCATTCTTCCTCCTAGACCTTGGACGAGCAGCCTCAACATCACTCCTGGGGGTGTCCTCATCAGGTAGGTGAGACGAGATCACCTGAAGCGAGCCAACTGTATGCACAGTCTCACAGTCAAGACCCGGTCACTCATCAAGAATGAGCTTCATCACATAGGGAGCATAAACCGAGACCTTCTTGATCTCAATCATGGCTGAATACATCTCCTCCTTAATGAAATGCATGAGATCGATCTCATATCCCTCACCATCTGGACCACCAAAGTGACACTGGAAAGCCTGATAGAGTAAGTTGACTATCCCACCACGGGTAACCAAGCAACACAGACATCCTCCGGATAGAGGACTCACACTTCCTCGGCCCGATCATCCAAGTCAAGGAAACATCCTCATCCTCTCCAAAGGTGACAGTGGCAAAGAACTGATGAATGGCCCCGATGTTGTAGTTCTGCTGAATGCCCACAAGATGCTCAAGCCCCAGCTTCCTAGTGATCCACAATGCCTCCTCAAAGTACTCCAAACTTCCCAAGGCATCTAAGTCAAGAACCCTCTATGGACAGACATGATGCTTCCGCCTAGCATAGATCTCCCTATGAATAAGCTCGGACTCTCTCCTCCTGTAGTGAGGACTCTCAGCAGTGCGTGCCATGGTGAAGAAGGGTCTTGCTCTCATAATCCTGTAATCCCTCTTGCTCATCGTCACCATAGTGGTGACCCTGTCAAACCCGACCTTCTTTGCCAATTCACGCTTCTGTCGCTCTTAGCCAGCTTCTTGTTGACGACACTCATCATCATGGGTCCTCCTCCGAGCAACCCTCCTAGTATCCGGATTGGTGACAGGATAGTTGCGAGCATGAGCACGGTACTTCCTTGTTGTGACATTAGGATTGGAGGTGGATGACTTAGTCCTTTTCCCTAAAAACACAACACATCCAAACACAAAACCAAATGGTAGTAGATAAGCATACATGTCCAGAGGATGGAGGAAGAAATCATCACAAGATTCTGGACAAATTTCCGAGAATCTACACCGGAGTCTCCGGTCTGGGAGACCGGAATCTCCGGACTGAGACCGAAGTCTCCGTGTTGACAACGGATCTGAGATGTAGATTCTATGAAATTTGTACCAAGTGGTCTCTAGATGATTTCTATAGGGGAAACAGACTAGGGTGGTTCTAAATCAATAAGGAAGTACCAACTCTCCCAAAAACTTGCATCTAGAGCAAAACCTAGATGAACACAAAGAAAAGGAGGGGAGAGGGGATACCCTTGCCACCATGGTCGGCCATGGAGGTTCCCTTGGAGGGGGAACACGTGGGGGAGTCAAGGGAGGCCCTGGTGGCGGATTCCGGTGGCAAGGAGCGGCCGGAGAGGGTCTTGGAGGCAGCGGAGGAGATGAAGGTTTGGGGGTCGGGGTGGTTGGTAGGGAATAAGAAACCCTACCACCCCGATCCCCTTTTTATTCTGCTGAAACCGTCAGACCAGAGTCTCCAGACTAAACATCAGAGTCTCTGGACAGACCGGAATCTCCGGTGTGAAAGACCGGAGTCTCCGGACACACACTCCAAAAACTCTCAGAAAATGGAAGGGACATGCATGTGGCTTTGGAACTTGTGTTTTGGGAATATTTTGGCTTGGGATTAGAAAAACCAATAGGGATGGTACTTCATACTCAAAGATTGCAAGAACAAACATGAACACACCAAAATTTGAGTATTTTTTCCAAAGAGACGTCAAAACTCAAAAAAGGTCAAATAAAAGCCAAAGAAGAACCAAATAAGAACCAACTCTTCAAAAGAAGAGGTTGGTGGCCTAAGCCACCATGTAAGAGATTATGGTATTTCACCGTGAAGATATATCTTGATTGCATTGCCAATTCTCAACATTGAAGCTCACAATTCAAAATTAGAAAAGGAGATATAACAATGAATTTTTGCTTTGGGCATAATGGGGGAGGGAGAACACAATGTGTTAGGATAACACTCCCCCTATGTCCGTGCCTACTCCTAAACCCAAGCACGTATCAAATATAGGGGTGTGTGCAAGATCTTCAAGTCAAACTCCTAGAATAAATGATATTTAGCTCTTTCCTCAAGAACATGAATATTGCATCATCAAGTGGCTTCGTGAAGTTGTCCATGGGATTATCCATGGTGGGGACATATGCTAGCTCAATATCACCTCTTGCCACATGATCCCGGATGAAATGATGACGAATCTCAATATGCTTCGTTCTTGTATGTTGCACGGGGTTGTAGGAGATCTTGATGACACTTCCATTGTCACACAGAGAGGCACCTTATCCAAGTGAACATCATATTCTTTTAGGGTTTGCCTCATCATAGCAATTGCGTGCAAGCACTAGCGGCCGCCACATACTCGGCTTCGGCGGTAGAGAGAGATATACCATTTTGCTTCTTGGAAGACCAACTCACCAAGGACCTATCAAGAAATTGGCAAGCCCCAGAAGTAGACTTTCTATCATCTTGATCGCCGGACAATTCCGAGTCTGTGTAGCGCTTGAGTGAAAATTGTGCCCCCTTTGGGTACCACAAACCAAACCTTGAGGTATGAACCAAATACCGAAAGATCCTATGGACCGCCACCAAGTGGCTTTCCTTAGGAGCCGCTTGATACCTTGCACACACACCTACAATCAAAATGATATCGGACCTAGATGCACAAAGGTAAATAAATGAACCAATCATAGAGCGATACAACTTTTGGTCTACCTCTTTACCATACGGATTGCTCTTGAGGTGGCATTTGACTTGCATAGGAGATGGATTCTCTTTTGCACTTTGGAAATTAAACCTCTTGAGCATGTCTTGGGTATACTTGGCTTGTGAAATGAAAGTCCCACAAGCCAATTGCTTGATCTTAAAGCCAAGGAAGAATTTAAGCTCTCCCATCATGGACATCTCAAACATGTCAGTCATAAGCTTTGAGAACTCATTATTAAAATCTTGGTTAGTTGAGCCAAAGATAATATCGTCCACATCGAGTTCTCATATGAAAAGCTCTCCGTTTACCATCTTTGTGAAAAGGGTGTGGTCGATCTTCCCAACTCACTACTAGATAAAAGCCTATACGAGGAAATGAGCGCTCGAGGCTCATATTGGCATAATGCGCCTCCTATATGTTATGCGAGGAGCACTACGAAGATTCTCGGACAGGCTTGCGATTCTCGTTCCCTACCATCCCACTATGCCGGGTGCTTTGCAAGACCGCGTGCTCATATGCTTGAACATGAGGCGCTCGACAGCCTTGTACCTCGACCCCAACAGTGCAATCCCGAAGGACTACACAATGATCAAGACCGTGTTTGATGGTGCTCTCGCCGCCTATGTCGCTCAGGGAGGCACGCTACCAGAAACGCCTCATGTAAGGTTCGGCGCGCACGTCTTCAAGCACCTGATGAAGTTCCCTTGCGCCAAGCAGCCGGCAAACAGCAAGAAGGATGCCTTCTACGCCCTTTACCACATGAAGCATCACGTCCATGATATGGAGCTTCTAATGCTGCCAAATGACGTCGCCAAGTGGGGTGAAAGGCTTGCAACCACTCCAACTCCCGCTCTCAGGCAGGCCTTCTTCGAGATCCAGGAGGATATCACAACTCTTGTGCATAACGGAGTCGTCAGATCCGGGGGCATGTTTTACGCTGGCAATCAACCGCCCAATAGAGTCATAGACGAACGCTTGGCGATGCAGGGTGACGACATGTCCATGATGATGCTGCGGACAATAAGAAGGGCTTGCTCCATGCCGGCCCCGACAAGCCGACGACGTCTCAAAAACAGGCGAAGAAGTCTTGATGCTTCCATTAGCTAGGTAGCTAGATGTTAATTCCGAACTCGTGTTGTAAACTCTTTATCGCTATGTAATAAACTTGATTGTGAGCGACACTAGTAATTTATTTGTGTTCTGAACTATCCTAAGTGCTCTGTTGCTTTTCATTAGTTCTTGTGGTTTGCTTTTTTTTGGTCTTTCTTCGAAATGCCGATGATTAGAACGTGTTGTGGTGTTATGTGTGATGACAATGTCGTTGTTTGATCTCGTGTGCCAAGTAGACTAGTAATTTAGGCATATATTCTATTTGCCGCACAAGATCAAACAGCGACATTGTCATTTTCCGTGCCCAACCTAAGTATGAGGCACGAATCCAAGTCATTCTTGGTTTGCATTCTTTCTGTCTTTCTTCGTAGTGCCGGTGATCATCTTGTTGCACCCATATATATGCATGACAATGTATATTTATTGTCAACTGCTAGCTATTTTAGCTATTTATTTCCAGTGACATGTAACTAATATCATCTTTCTTTGTGTGGTAGGAGATGGCGAAGAAGTGCTATGTCGTGTACATCGGTCGGGTTCCAGCTGTGTACGAGGAGTGGGAAGACTGCGCGAAGCAAGTGAACACCTTCTTGGGCAACCTCTACCAAGGATATACAAGTAGAGAGGTGGCGGAAGAGAAGTGGAGGAAGTGGAGGAAAAGTGGAGGAAGTGGAGGAGGTGGCGGAAGAGAGGTGGAGGAAGAGAAGTGGAGGCACGGAAGGAAGAAGTGGAGCAACTTAATCATGATCATCATCGCCTTGTTGCTATCCATCGTAGTCTATGTGCTTTGCTCTCACCTAAGCTAGCTAGAGATCGAGCCGTCATCGCAGTTGTAACGTGATTGTGAACTTCTACTTGATCGGAGACACAAACACTTGTGTTGTGTGATGTACTTCGTATAAAAGAACTTGCATATATGTATGTCGCAATTGATTCAAGTTGATGGTATTCATGGTGATTCTAGTTTCTGGAAATTCTGGACTGTTGTACTTATTTGTGTATCTATATACCTATATATGTGTATTCTGGAATGTGTAGTAATTCTGCAAATTTTAAAAATCGAACATGTTATAGGAGGCGCATATTGGGAAATATAGGAGGCGCATATGGGAATATATAGGAGGCGCATTTCTCTGAATATGCGAGGCGCATCTAATATGCGCCTCCTATACCTGCATATAGGAGGCGCATTTCAAAATGCGCCTCCTATATGCAGGTATAGGAGGCGCATATTAGATGCGCCTCGCATAACCATATACGCGAGGCTTGGCGCTGGAGGCGCATTCGTCTCACATGCAAAAAAAATGTGCCTCCTATAACCTGTTCTGTAGTAGTGACTTCAAACCCACGGTTTTCCAACAACTCTCTAAGGTGCTCGTACCACGCACGTGGTGCTTGTTTAAGTCCATAGAGAACCTTATCGAGCTTGTAGACATGGTTAGGGAAGTTGAGGTTCTCGAACACCGGAGGTTTCTTAACATATACTTCCTCTTTGAGTGGAACATTTAAAAAAGCACTTTTGACATCCATTGAAATTATGCGAAGATGCATATGTAAGAAGGATACCGATGGACTCAAGGCGAGCCACAGGAGCATAGGTTTCATCAAAGTCAATGCCTTCCACTTGAGTGTAGCCTTGATCCACCAAACTTGCCTTATTCCTTATGAAAATACCATGCTCATCTTGCTATTCTTGAATATCCACTTCGTGCCAATAACATTGTGGCAATGTTCGGGCTTCTCAACTAGCTTCCAAACCTTATTGCACTCATCATGCATAGCTTCAACCCAATTGGAGTCCACAAGAGCTTCAAATACTTTCTTTGGTTCCAGCATAGATATGTGAGCTTGATGCTCACTGAAGTTTGCCAATTTATTTCTTGTGTATCTTCTAGCTTGAACATCTTCCAAGACCTTGTTGTCGGATGCATCAATACGCTTCAAAGCTCTTCTAATTCTTCTTGAACGACGGGCTTCGATCTCCTCATTATTGTGAGGAGGAAACACTTGATCATCTTGATCATTTGGGTCCCCGTCTTGGCCGAATTGTTTGCCTTGATCATCATCATCATCATCATCATCATCATCATAATCACTTGCATCAACTTGAGGAGAGGAGGATGAAGAAGGTTGATCTTGGCCTTGAACTTGACTAGCTTGAATGATAGGAGTGGTTTCATCTTGCATAGTAACTTGGTCAATAAGAAGAGGGTCTTGAACATGTTCTTGGGAAGGTGCATCACTTGGCTCCTTGGCATGATCTTCTAATGTAGAGGAGGGCTCCACTACAGTAGAGCATAGTTCTTCTCGAGTCTCTATAAGGTGTCCCTCAATGGGGCGGAAAAATCTCACACCCATCCTTCCTAGGGCTTCTTGAGGCATTTCAACATCTACGTTATAAACATGAAATTGCGCCACTTGGGAGCCACCATTTTCCTCAAAAACCACACTACAAGATTCTATTACAATCTGTGAGGCTTTGTAAAAGACTCTATAAGTGTGGGATTCGGCACCGTAACCAACAAATATACCCTCAATAGTTTTAGATTGGGATTTAGATAACCGGACACCCTTGATCAAATAGAAGAACTTACAATCGAACACACAAAAGTAGGAGACATTGGGTTTGTTGCCGGTGAGGATCTCATATGGAGTCTTGTCCAAGCCCTTGCGGATGTAGAGGCGATTGGAGGAGTGGCATGTGGTGGAAATGGCCTCGGCCCATAGATATCGGGGAGAAGAATACTCCGCCAACATGTTCCTTTCCATATCCATTAGAGTTTGATTCTTCCTCTCGGCTACACCATTTTGTTGAGGTGTATATGCAGCGGAATATTGATGACGAATACCCTCATCACTAAGGAGTTCATTCAAAGTGTAGTTCTTGAACTCGGTTCCATTGTCACTCCTAATAGCCATGATTGGGACATTGTGTTGACGTTGCACTTGATTGGAAAAATCGATGATGGTTTGTTGGGTCTCACTTTTCAACTTGAAGAAATAAACCCAACTGTATCTTGAATAGTCATCGACAATCACCAAGCAATACTTCTTGCCCCCAAAACTTGCCTTGGGCACGCCACCAAAGAGATAAACATGGATAAGCTCCAAGATCCTCTTTGATGAGATGATTTTTCTTGCTCTTGTGAGGGGCATCATGCATCTTTCCTTCAACTCACGACCTATAAATGTGATCTTTGGAAAAAGAAGCAGTTTCTTTTAGTCTGAGGATAATGCCACCTTTTTCAAGACTTTGCAAAGTTCTCATGTTGACATGGGATAAGAGGCAATGCCACAACCACCCCACGCCCGCCTTTCCGAAAATAAAAATCACTTGAGAGTTGGCGGATTTCAAAAAGTCCACCACAAACAACTCATTTTCAACATGTCCCACGTATGCAACGTCAAGAGTCTTGCTCCTCAAAAGGACCAAAACATTTTCATGAAAGAAGACAGAGAAACCCATCTTCCCAACAGAACGAACTGAAAGTAAATTGAAACTAATGGATTCGACAAAGCATGACATCACGACAGTGACACCGGGATCAATCACAACCTTGCCGAAACCTGATACCTTAGACTTGGACTTGTCTCCATAAGTGACGGACACATCATTTGTATTTGGGCGCAACTCCGTCACAAGTTCTTTTCTTCCGGTCATATGATTAGTGCATCCACTATCAATTATCCATTTTGACCCACCGGAAGAATAGTCCTGCAAGAGATCATTAACTAGAGTTAGGACCCGAGGAGAGTCCCTTCATGTTAGCAACAAGGGTCTTTGGAACCCAAATAGTATCGTCAATGAAACCCTCAATAGGACCAAGATATTTAGCTTGAACAACACCATAATAATCAACATATAAGAAATGGTGTGGATTTGTAGTACCCGCGGGTTTGCTACGGGTAGTGTCGTCCCTAATGACAATTCCACTTGAAGCAACACTCTTCTTAGCTTGTGCGGGCTTGGCCTTGTTCTTGTTCTTGTTCTTGTTCTTCTTGTTCTTCTTCTTAGAAACATAGCCAAGACCTTGCTTACCAATTTGTTTCCTAGGAGTACTCACTTGTGGTCTAGAAGAAACCACTTGTGGGCTTGAGGCCACAAACTTATCAACTTGAGGGCTCTTGCCCTTGAGCCTTGCTAGCTCATCATTCAACCTAGTATTATCCTCGATAATATTTGCATGATCACAAGAAGAAGTAGGGGTGCTAGGGGTGTTCAATTGATTAAGTTGAGTTTGAAGTTGTTCATGCAACTCTTCGAGGGTACAATGTTCACTCTCCAAGGCCTTGTTAGCCTTGGTGAGCTTCTCAAACTCCTCGGTTAGTTTATCATGACCAAACCCAAACTCAATCTTATCCTTTTTAGCCTTTTTATATTTAGCAATTGCAAGGTCACGTTCTTTAGTGATATTAGCAGCAAGTTTATTATGTGAGTCTTCAATAGATTCACGTTCCTTTTTAAGAGAAACTCTACCATTATGCTCTTCCTCAAGAGTCATGGAGAGAGATGCTTTATCATCTGCATCTCTTCTTTCAATCTCACCTTTCTTGTCAAGAGCTTCGTGGGCCTCTCCCAATTGGCTCATGATGAGATAAAAGTACTTCTTGGTTTCTCCTTGTAAGTTAGACATAAAACGATCCCAAGAGGAAATTTCATTTTCTACTCTAAGACTAGCATTGTTATTTAATTCATTTGGAGTCTTAGAGTTGGGAGATAGATATACCTCCGAGGCATAGTCCGTGAAGCATTTGGCATTGGGTTGAGGAAGGTTCTCATTGGGGATTCAAAGAGTGACAAAGATGAAGGAGTTGAAGCATAGCAAGAGCTTCCACCTCACTTGTTTATTTTTTCTCTTCTTCATCACTTCCGGAATCATATTCCTCTTGAGTCACAAGCACGAACTTGGTGGGAGACTTCTTGTTGAAGGGTTTCCTCTTGAAATGAGGTTTCTTGTACTCAACTTTGGACTTGTCCTTGCTAATGAGTTTGCCACCATGATGTTCCCTATTCTTAAAGGGACACTTCCCAACTAAATGGTGTTTGTCTTGACAATTGTAGCAAGTCCTCACTCTTTGAGTCCCTTTGTTTCCATAGCGAGACTTGGTTTTCCCTTCAACACATGCCTTGGCCTTGGATGGATTCTTCCAAAACTTTTGCACGGTAAGATCAATGACATCTTTGAGCACGAGGTCATATTCTTGATCCTTCAACGGGGTCAAGTCCTCAATGCAAGCTTCTTGATAAACAATCTCTCTTGACACTACCTTGGCCTTCAATGTAACGATGCTCCTTTGTGCATCTCCATGGCTCTAGCGTGATTGTGAAGCACATTCTTTGTTAGAACTTGATAGGAGCACATTTTTTGCATTAGTTGGGTTGAGGTTAAGGATGCAAAGTCATGTCTTTCTTGAAGGATCTTCACGTCCGTGGGCTCAAAAGGCATAAGAGAAATTATGTACTTCCTCTTGATCCACGCATAATCAATATACTTGGCACCAACATTGTTGAATGCGGTGGAAAGAGTCTTGAGCCTTTAATACATGTCTTCATGATTCTCACCATCATGCATATAGAATCCTTCGGCTTCATTGCTCAAGGAATCATACATATTCCTTTGCATTCTCTCATTTCCCACAAACATGACGACAAGAGCGTCCCATGTTTCCTTGGCGGTGGAGTATTGTTGAAGATGAGGCATATGGTTTGGACCCACGGCTTGTTGAATGATGGACAAGGCTGTGTAGTTGAGTTGACAATCTACGACTTCTCTTCTTGTCAAGTTCTTGAGGTCATGTGGCTTGTATCCATATCGAGTGACCCTCAAAAGTTCAATACAAGAAGAGTTTAAGTGAGTTTCAATGTAATATTACCACTCACCAAATGGAAGTGCATCAATTTTAGGAGGTTCTCCTCTATTGATTATGAAGGTATATGGGATGGGGGGATCGGGAGAGTAGTGCCCCTCAACGGAGTGGTAATCTCCTTTTCCTTCCGTGCCCTTATCGCTGGAGTTCTTAGCGGAAGCATCTTTAGGTGGAACACCATTAGCCCCATTCTTGGCACCCTCCGGAATTTCATCCAAAAGAGATGAAGTGGAGGCCTCCGGTTCCTTAGCTTTCATGAGTTTCAAAATGACTGTTCGCAACTCATCCATTTTTCCCTCCATGGATGAGGTCAAGTAATTTTTCAACTCATTGAGATCATCCATAGTAACAAGAACCACGAAACCGGCGACATCCGTATCATCGGCCATACTAGACTCTTAGGAGATTAAGCCCTATAAAAGAGACGAGGCTCTAATACCAATTGAACGGATAGTATGGGAACCTAGAGGGGAGTGGGGGTGAAGAGGTGCTACGACCAATTTTAATTTTTTCTTCAAGATTAGTCTTGATACAAAGGTAAATTCTCTAGATAATGCAACTAAGGTGAATTTACCTATATGAAAAGAACAACAATAAATACAATACAAATAAGGTAAATGAAATGGAACAAGATAACCGAAGTTGGAAGCACGCGGAGACACGATGTATTCCCAGGTTCCTCCTTATTAAGGGAGTACATCTCGTTGGAGGGGTGTGAGTTTCTCCACAAAGGCCTACTCAATGCCACAAAGACCTCACCCTATTCTTCGATCAACCCCGCCATAAAGGCCTAGTCCACCTTCCACTATTGATCCCCTTTAATGCGGGAATCAAATCCTTTACAAATAAGTTTGGGGCATACACCCACAACCAAATTGGGGGCTACCAACAATCACAAGAATCACCAAGAGAGATAAGATGTCTAGGCGTTCTCCGCAAGAGGAAACCCTAGACTAGTTCCCCTCAAGCAAATGAGGGGAAATAAAATCCGGTTGGGGAAGTCGTAGATCGGGGCCTTCTCCTTCAATCCTCCGAAGATCAGCACTTTTGGGTGGAGGGATTGGGAGATCTATCAAGCTGGGCGAGCTCTAGGAATAGTGAGATCCATTATGGACGAGCTAGATGGAGGTAGGTGGAGGAGAGGGGGTATTTATACCCCTCATAACTTTAGAGCCGTAGGAGACCATTTTGCAAAAGTCACGCCGGAGACTGCGGTGTAAAGTACGGAGACTCCGGCATGAGAATTTCACACAGCTTCATACCGGAGACTCCGGACAGAATCCAGTGCGTCTCTGGAGTGGCTCCAGCGGGTGACACCACCACTCCAGCTTCGCTTCTTTCTTGGGAATCCACAAGTCCAGAGACTCTGATGCGCCATACCGGAGACTTTGGTGTAAACTTAGCTTGTGTCTTGACTCCTTTGCGCAGTGTCTGTCTGTGGTCGTGCGAGTAGCACTTGTGCGTGTAGGCCCGGACACTCCAGAGTATCTCCGGCAAGTCTCCGGAGGGAGTCCAGCGGGTGACACCATAAGTGCAGGACGGTTCCTTCTCAGAAACAAACCCACATCGGGAGACTCCGGTGTATCTCCGGTAAGTCTCCGGAGTGAGTCCAGCGGGTGACACCATACTTACAACACAGGTTGTTCCATGGGAAAACTCCACACCGGAGACTCCGGCCTGAAATGAAATTCAGCAGGAATACCACATTGATCTTTGTCCTTTTTGATACTCATAACCACCATATCAAATATTGTTAAAAGACCCTGACAAACATAAACACACTTAAGAGGATACGTGTGTTGTTAACAAATCTTCCAAAACAAGATGATTTAAGTGCATTTGCAATTTCAAATAGTGTTGCCAGAATGCCACCAGGACATGTATGTCGGCTGGGTATGTCGGATCAACAGTGTCGCCAGGATGCCACCAGGACATGTATGTCGGCTGGGGTATGTCGCATGATCAGTGTCAGATGAATAGTGGCAGGTGAATAGTGTTGTGTGAATAGTGTCACCAGGATGACACCAAGACATATATGTCGGCTGGGGTATGTCGTATGAATAGTGTCGGATGAACAGTGTCGTCAGGATGCCACCAGGACATGTATCGGATAGGGTATGTCAGATGAACAGTGTCGGGTGAATAGTGTCACCCGGGATGCCACCGGTACATATATGTCAGTTGGGGTATGTCGGACGAACAATGTCAGATGAATAGTGTTGGGTGAACAGTGTCAGTGAACAATGTCGCCAGGATGCCACCAGGACTTGTATGTCGGATGAACAATATCATGTGAATAGTGTCGGTGATGAACATTGTTGCCGGATGCCACCAGAACATGTATGTCGGCAGTATAGCTGTATGTTGGCCTGGGATGCGCCTGTGTCGGCTAAGGCTGGCCGTGTCTTGCTTTTTTTTAAAGTTTCTTCTATATTAATTCACTTGTGTCTTCTCTATTCATCCGTGAGGTAACCAACTCTAGGGTACCCTGGGTGAGGGGTCATATCCCCGACAGTAGTTCCTGAGGCTATGTGGGACTACACTAGTAGAAAACAGGCCTCTAATCCTGGGTCATAAAGGGCTATCCGAGACTGCTTAATCGGGACTAAAGGCCCCCCTTTGTCCTGGTGCTCCACAAACCGGAACTAGAGTCCACCCACAGGGCTGCTCCGGCTGGACGACTCTTTGTCCCGGGTGGTAATACAACCCGGGACTAAATATTTTTTTATTTTTTTATTTTCTGATTTTCCTTTTCATTTAGTCTCTATTATTCGTAACTCTAATCATTCTACTATAGTCTCAGTTATTTTTAACTCTAATCACTCTTCTTTCACTCTGATCTGACACTTTCCAATAGGTCACCCATTCTCAGACTACTCCACTCGTAGCACGCTTAACTTGTGGCTCCCTTTCACTAGTGGAAACAACCCCTTTCGTCTAGGGGGCCAGGAGGCACCTGTCCCGGTTGCAACCAAACCTCGGACAAATGCTATGCATTCGTCCCGGTTCGTGCGCCCGGGGCAACTGAAACCGCCTGGGGGCATTGGTCCCGGTTCGTGGGGAGACATTGGTCCCGGTTCGTAGCATGAACCGGGACCAATCCCTAGCCGCGGGCCACGTGGCACGCGCACGGGCATTGGTCCCGGTTCAATCCACTAACCGGGACCAATGCCCCTTCCTTTTTTTTTTGATTGGTGGAACTAGTGTAGCCCAGGCGGGCCAGCTCCGGCAGTGACACGTTGAAAAAACGCGGGGACGTCGTTTGTCGCCGCGGCTGCCCCAAAACGGCGGCGTTTTGGGCCCTGGGGGCGACACGGCTGGAGATAAAGTGTGTGTTATTTTACTATGCGCACGAGGCGTTGAAAAAGTGTTCACAAATATTGTTGAGCCGGCGCTCGCGCCCATATTGCACACAAACATGCATCTTGGATATATATATAGATAAAAAAGGCAGTACATAATGGAAAGAGTGGATCTAAACCTAAACAGAGAGCATAGATGCATGATCGATCTACATAATGGCAAGACACTGTGGATCTGATATCTGCTAGTCATACTCCTGCCTAGGCCTATAGTACTCCGACTCGTAGTCGTCGTAGTCGCCGCCGTCGTCATCACTATCGTCTGACGGTGCTCTGCACTCCCTCGGAGGATCACGACTCCAGGACTGGGCGTGAGGGTAGCGCAGGCGGGGGATATCGCCGGCCCTGATGTAGTCCATGACGCTCTGTAGAGTCCGGCCGTACCACCATAGCCGACGACCGGCCTCGTGAAAGTTCCTAGGAGGCAGACCGTCCTCCTCATACCTGGTGAGCGCCCTCTCACGCCGATTGATGAAGAAGGCATCCCAAGTATGCTGGTTATCGGGATGCCAACTGGGATTCCTCCGCTGCTCCGGTGTGAGCTCGTGGTAGTAGTGGTTCGTGATGGCCGCCCGACGCGCCACACCTTGAGGAAGAGGACGGACCGGCACTCCTTCGGCTCTCAGCATCCAACCGGCGGGAACGTTGTAGCCACACAGGCAGGGGTAGTTTGAGGCGGAAAGTGCCTCCGCCTGGATGAATGTTAGAGTGGGTACGGTAGAAGCCATGAGAGAGTGGTGAGTTTGTATGTGTTTTATGCCAACGGTGTGGCAATGCATACATATATATAGTGAGAAGAAAACATATCCCTTTAGTCCCGGCCTGTTTTACCAACCGGGACGAAATGGTTAGGGTTTCGTTTGGACCAATCAGATAGAATCACACGGATCGTGTGTTTCTTTCAACCGCTTGTGTGTCGTTGGATCCCGGGTGTGTTTTTTTCGATCTGTTGTGAGCCGTTCGATCAGGGATATGGTGTGTTTCTTTGAAGCGGTTGTGAGCCGTTGGATCAAGGTGTTTCTTAACCGTTGGATATCAAAACCCTAGCACAATACTTTGTGAGCCAGAGGACCCTATATATAGCCCACCTTCGTACAACGGTCAGTTCATCGACCAAATACAAAACGTCCGGATTCGCCATCATACGTCCGACCGTTCTTTTGATATGCATATATATGCACTCAATAGACACGGTCGGGGAGTATGATGGCGATACCAATTGTTTTGTTCTACATCACCCTTTAAGGTTTGATACATCATTCAGTTCATCGACCGAATACAAGATTTGTGGTTTTGCCAGTGCGGCAAGGGGTCTGTTAATTATGTTGCTATTAATGTAATTGTTACTAATTTCAAAACAATATAACATATTTATATTTAAATTAAATGCAAATATTAAAATAGTTAATAGTTTGAATAGTTAGAATAATTATTTCGGTAAACAGAAAACAGATTTGAATTAGTTATGCAAATTCAAGCGATTTTCATGTTGAATTTTTTTTCAAATTCGAAAGTATATAGAAGTTATTCATGTGCATATTCAAATTTTGGCGTTAAAACTTTTGGCGCGCGCGGCCCAAAAAAAATTCTGGTCCCGGCCCGTGCGACCGGCCAGGACAAAAGCATCTTTTCGTCCCGGTTGTCGCCACCAACCGGGACTAAAGGGGGCCTTCGTCCCGGTTGTTACCACCAACCGGGACGGATGGCCGTGAATATATACACGTCACCCTCCCTCCCCAATTCCAGACCACGCGCAGTGATGAACCGACGCCGCCAGGCTGCCCAGTTTTTCCGTCCCCGCGCCGCCCCTACCCCCGTCGCCGCACTCCTCCGCGGCGCCGCCCTCCGCCCCGCGCGCCGCCGCCAGCCCGCGAGAGCCGCCCTCGCTCCCGTCGCGCAGCCCTCCGTCCCGCGCGCCGCCGCCGGCCCGCAAGAAGCCGCCCTCGATCCCATCTCGCCGCCGCCCTCGATCCCCGTCGCGCCGCCGCCAGCCCTCGCGTCCCGCCCTCGAACCCGTCGTGCCGCCTCCGGCCCCGCACGCCTCGCCCTCGATCCCGTCACGCCGGCCTCCACTGCCCCGCGCCGCCGCTGCCCCCTGCCGCCCGAGAGCAGGTAAGGCCTGCCTCCATCTCGCCCTAACCAGGGGCCTTTTTTTTGTTTTTTCCTTTTTTTTACTTAATTACTGTTTTTGTTTTTAGTTATTTATTAGTGTTAGAAATGTTAGAATCATTAGTTATGAATGTTAGAAATTTTAGATTAGATTTAGGAATTTTAGATTTGTTTAGAGTTGACATAGGAAATGTTAGGAAATTTAAGAATGTTAGAAATGTTATGAATGTTAGAAAATTTAATGAAGTTAGTATTATAAATTTAAGAATGCTAGAAATGTTATCATACGTTTAAATATTTCATGAATATGTTGCTCTTTTTGTGTATTATCTATAAGCAATTTTGATGAAAATAATTGATCATTAGTTATTATATATAAGCAATTTTAATGAAATGGATATGAAACATATAGTTACTCTTTTTGTATAGTATGGAGCCAAGAGACGAAGATACCGAAAATTTGATCGAGGGTTTAATCCGCGGGCCCGACGTAGAGACCGATGTGAGCCAGTGGATGAACAACTCCGGTGAGGGAGATCCGGAGCTCACCCAGGGAGACGACTCCGATGAGGGAGAAGCCGACGGCTCCGATATGGGAGCAGCCGACGGCTCCAGTGGAACCATACAAATTACAAACACCGGCTCCGAGGTGCGTATATAGATATGTTAATTAATGAAGCATCTGTTGTCTATGTACATGTATTAACAGTCTTTATATTTTTAGCCATCCGGTTCAAGCATATCAACCGGAAAAAAGACTAAACGAGGCGCAATAAAGAAGTTGAAAGATACAGAAAGATATAGGATCGAACGATCGCAGCAGACGGCGCACCCGAGCTTCCCGCTGATGTTGCCCAAAAATTTGTGAAGCAATGCGGAGTGCTAGTTAGGGATCACATCCCGATCACTGTTCATGAGTGGAATAAGCGAAAAGATCCGCGGAAACAAGGAATTTCATATGTCAGCAAAATAGCCAAAGATCATCTTTTCTCGAAAATTTTGGCTAATTTCAACTTACCCTTGCCGGAGGTGGACGAGAATGAAGCGGCTGTGAATGAGGCCGATGTTACTAAAATGAAACATGAGATACGGGAAAAGGTCAAGGCGTGGACCCTGAAAAAGATGGCCGAGCAATTCAAAAACTGGAAGAAAAGATTGAACCTTGACTATGTTAAAAAGAACAAGACTCCTGATTTCACTCAAGGGTATGAGAAAATAAAACCCATATGGGCAGATTTCATGAAGTACAAGCTGTCAGAGAATGCACTGGAAAGGACAAAAACAAATGAGAAAAACACCGCCAAAAAGGTATATCACCATGTTATGGGGCAAGTTGGCTACAAGGGTTCCAGTCCAAGGTGGGAGCAATGGGAGAACGACCTGCTTCAGCTGGGGATCACTCCCGAGCCGTTCTTGTGGGTCGAGCGGACAAGGTCATTGTTCTACGGGCATGGGGGCACGTTGGACGCCAAAGGAAATGCAATATATAAACTAAGGCATAAAGAGAGTCATCTACCCATAGAAAAGCTGAGAACCGCAATAAAGGACGTTAAAGAGGGGAAGTTCGTGCCAGATAGAGAGAACGACGAGCTCACACGCGCCCTCGGGAATAAGGAACACGGAGGGCGTACACGAGGCACAAAAGGCACTCCTCCGTGGAGTATTGGGTTCGACTCCACCAAAAAGTTATACCCCGATAGAAGCCGTCAACGTAAAAAGGACGCGGAGGCAGCTGAAGCAGAGAATCAGGCAAACTGGAGGCGTCAACTTGAAGAACAGATAAAGCTGACACAGGATGTAGCAAAGAAGCATTAGGACCAAATTAACACACTTAGCCAACAGATAGTGTCTACCGGCGCATCAGTACACATGGTAGAAGTTGAAGTCGAGGCTACCGACGCCGCACATTCTCGTCGCAAAAGGATTGTTGCGTCCACGCAGCTACCGGGTGATGATGCACCGCCGATGATTCACCCGGTGGATGATATCACGGACATGACAACCTGTGAGCTCCACGTGAAGGTCGTCAATATAACCATCAAGGAGGCGGCCGGCTATGTCTTACCAATTGGCAACGAACCAACTCACCATAGTCTTCCGGTTCCACGGGGCTACGCTGTTGTTGGGGTCGATGAAGTTGTCAACGGATTCGAGCGGGTAAAGCTTGATTTCCCTGAAGGTGAAGACGAAGAGTTGACTGAACTCGGAGAAGCCAAGAACTTGACCGTTCTATGGCTAAAGGAATGCATTGTGCTCCCAAATCAGACGGCAAAGCCATCGAATCCTCGCAATTCTCCAGCGTAAAAGTCTCCAGCGCGGTTGTCTTCGCTATGCATGCCGTCTCCGGCGCGGTCGCCTACGCCGTGCACGTCTCCGGCGCGGTCGCCTACGCCGTGCACGTCTCCAGCGCGGTCGCCTACGCTGCCGCGTCAGCCTTCTCCGCCCACTAAGTTTCTGCCGAAACGTAAAATATCACCGAAACGTCAACGGTCACCCCTCCCGAAGGTACCAAAGGAGGTTCCCAAGTTACCTTACGACTATACTCCCGAGGAAAACCAGCAAATCGCAAAGGACGATTACGAGGCGTGGAAATCGAAGCGGAAGGAGAAGAAAAAGGTAGATTTCCCCGAGACCGAAGAAGAGATAGAACGAGCTTGGAAAATGGTGAAGACTCTTCATCAACCCGAGCCGAGTTTGTCATCTGACTATGACCGCTCTATTCTGAAGTCACACCAGGAAATGGTGCGGTCGACGAAGAGTAGTAGCGCAAGCGGGAAAAGGGGAAAATCAGTTGCTCAGCTCGGAGAGCTGAAAAAACAATCCACGTCCCCGCTCAAAGTGATTTCCAATACTCAGGTGGGGCCGAGCACTAATATTGCTGACGAGAAAATTGATCCGGAGTTTATAACACTGTACACAGACAAGGCAACTGATGTGGGTTTGTCCATTGCTGAGTATATGTAAACAGTAGACTACTTCCCCCAAACTGAATGTGCGTACAAATATCAGTACGGGAAGCCTCTTGTCAAACCCGAGGAAATAAAGGATCTACCAACGAAAATGCGAAGAGTGCATAGTTGGTATATGGAAGCCGTTGAGAAATCTATGGACTGGATATGTCTCAGCGTTAAGGACGAGCACTATGGGTATGGAAATGGATTGGTTATGATTCAATTTGACGAATTGTTTCAGTTATACCAGCAGCAGGCCCTCGACAAAGCTGTCCTTAGTGCCTATCTGTAAGCACTTATTTCTCTAGCTCACCTCATTCATTTGCATATTCAAATATATATATATATATATATAGTACGCTCATATATTATAATTGCAGAATGAAGATTCTCGAATGCAAAAGAGGTGGAATCTATGATATTGGGTTCATTGATCCAAATATTGTTTATGAAAAGACTCTTCAGCTATCTGCCAAGGATACAGAAAATAATATTCTGAGGGCAATAATGTTTAACCAACAACTTCGGGTTAGTGTTACTCTGTTGTAAACATTCTGTTTTCCATACTCGATGTTCACCGTATAATTGATGAGTTCTGCGTGCGCAGCTTCCACTATATTCTGCTAATCTTCCAAGTTGACAAAGGAAAAGTAATGGTAATGGACCCAAAACGTAAACCCCTAGCGACGTGGGCTGACATGCAGGAAATGATCCAGCGGTAATTTCAATCTTTATTAATTTCAGTATTTATATATGGCACTATATCGACTACTTTGTTTCATTTTCGGATATCAAGTAATTACTAACTCTTTTTGTTCTTTTTCTTTCTCGGGTAGCGTTTGGAAGAGGTTCATAAAGAAGTCTCCCGGTGAATCGAAACCAAAGCTTACATTTGATGTTGTGCAAATAAGTACTATCTAGATCCGCGCGCATCTCCTTGATTCTAGTGTCGATACCATTATCATGGCTGGTTGATTATTATTTTGATTGAAACCATGTTCTCGTAAAGTGCTTGCAACAAGGAGACGGGAATCACTTGTGTGGATACTACGTTTGCGAGTTCATTCGTCAGACGACATGTCCCAAGGGCAGAAATTTAAAGCAACTTCATGTACGTTAGTCATAAATTCTTCTTATTACCATCTATTTTAGTTACTTAGTTTCATATATATATATTGACCACTCTTCTTTATATTAGATCGAACGGCTTCGGGACGGTCTTCTACCAAGGGACCGCATACGAGAAATTCAGGAGGAAATTGCGGGCTTCTTAGATGTAGAGGTCCTAAACGTAGATGGAGAGTACTATACCCCCGGTTGGAACTGAATTTGATTTTGTAATACACACCATCGGTCATGTAATATGCTCGATATACTTTGCTTCCGTAATATAAGTGTTCCTTATTGTGCTTTATATACTTATTCACTCGTGCGATCCGGGAGCTCCGGGAAGGGTCTACCGAGGCTCCTCTCTTCTCGTGGGACCCGGGAGGTCCGGGGAAGGGCCACCGGGGCACCTCTCTTCTCATGGGATTCGGGAGGTCCGGGGAGGGGCCACCGGGAGGTCTGGGGGGGTCGCAAAATGCAAATCGTAAAATTTCTGCCGCGGCAGAGAAAAGGGAAAAAGCCCTGCCGCGGCAGAAGGGGCATGCATCCCGGGTCGTATTGAGAACCGGGACTAATAGCCCTGGCCAGGTTCCAGCTCACGGGCCATGTGGTCAGCCCCATTTGTCCTGGGTCCTGGCACAACCGGGACCAATGGGGGGGGGGGGGTATTTGTCCCGGATGCCCCATCCCGGTTGCACAACCGGGACAAATGGGGCTTATGAACCGGGACTAATGCCCCTGTTTCCACTAGTGTTTCCTCTCAACTTCCTAGAAACCGATCCTATTTTACTGACAATAGTATGATATCAATTATGTTAACCTTTGAACTATTATGTCGCACGTCTTCATTTTTTGAGTCTGAAAAATTATTTAGTTAAACAAAAATAAATAAGGAATAATAATCTTGAATTCAAATAATCATTAATTTATTTAGATAATAATTAATTTTATTGTTTTTTTAATATTGAATAATTCGTATCTAGAAATCCGTAATATTGAAAATTGGCAAATGATATAGTCTAAATAGTTTAGAAAAATGGGAGAAGTTCAAATATATAGGACGATCGATTTCCATATCATATTTTCCATCATTAATTATATATAAATCGATGTAAATAATTTACTCCAAATGATTAGTCATTTCAACATATCTTGAGATATCTATTTTTTTTCTCTTACTCCACATTTCAACATAGCTCGGGTGTCAAATTAAATTTTCAAAATTTCATCACATATACATCAATTGCCTCAGTAAGCTTTCTCTCACATCATATAGAATTAAACATGGACATAATTAATAGATATAATATATAGTACTACATAAAGTCTTCTAGGGAATATAAATTAAACACACAAAAAATCACGTCACAAGAGGCTCCCAAGCAGTACATAATATATGTAGAGACGACGGAAAAAACAATAGTAATAATGGAACTAGGTGACACAACGTCACGAGAGGCTCCCATCTACTCGAACTCGTCCTTTGAATCCCAAACAGTAGGAGGACGTGGCACTAGGTGACACTGACCATAGCCGTAGTTACTAATAATACAGTACAACTCGTAGGAAATGTATCCATCGATGGCTGCATAATCAACTCATGTTTGTCTGTCTGTATAAAAGTGGGTATCCGGGTTACAATGGAGCTCCTTGAGCTGTTCTAACTAGAGGAGGAAGAAGAAGCGCAACTAGCAGAATGAAGCTCGTAGTGTTCGTTTGGGATCGTCCTTCTCGAAGGAGGGCTTGGGCACCTTATATACTGGTGCCCAGGAACAAAGGTACATGGTAGGGACAAAATACATTGTGGCGTAGTGCATGCCGCCCAACATGGAGCATAAAGTCCAACGTGCGTCATCACGCTACACCCTCTGTCTCCTCTGCCGTAGACAAGACGTGGCCTCGCCAATACCTAGCCACTGCTCCCACGAAGCTTCGCAGTCAGCGGTAGGAGGCTGCCTAGTAACTTGAACATGCACGCTCGTACTTGGCTTGGTCATTGTTCCTATCTTCTCCCGAGGATTACTCGCATATGGTAGCGCTGGTTGATGGAGCGCTTGCCGGTCCGAGCAAGGGGTATCCCAAGGCCGACACAAGGGAGTGACATCCAACAGGGGGACGACTTGGCCTTGGCATGTCGATGAAGAGCTTGCGCGTTGGCCGAGGTAGGCCAACAGTGTCGCCAGGATGCCACCAAGACATATATGTCGGCTAGGGTATGCCAGATGAACAGTGTGGGTGTGAACAGTGTCGGCAGGATGCCACCAGGACTGTATGTCGGCTAGGGTATGTTGGATGAACAGTGTGGGATGAATAGTGTCTGGTGAAAAATGCTGGGTGAATAGTGTCGCCAGGAAGCCACGAGGACATGTATGTCATCTAGGGTATGTAGGATGAACAGTGTCAATGAAACAATGTGGTGTGAACAGTGTCGCCAAGATGCCACCAGGACATGTATGTCAGATGGGGTATGTCATATGAACAATTTCAGATAATAGTGTCGGGTGAATAGTGTCACCAGAATTCCGCCAAGACATGTATGTCGGCTGGGGTATGCCGAATGGATTGTGTGAGGTGAACAGTGTCGCCAGGATGCCACCAGGACATGTATGTCGGCTGGTGTATGTCGGAGGAACAGTGTTGAGTGAATAGTGGCGTGTGAATAATGTCGCAAGAATGCCACCAAGACATGTATGTCGGCTGGGGTATGTCGGATGAAGAGTGTCGCCGGGTTGCCACCAGGACATGTACGTCAGCTGGGGTATGTCGGATGAACACTGTCATATGAATAGTGTCGGGTGAATAGTGTCGGGTGAACAGTGTCGCCGGATTATGTATGTTGGCTGTGGTATGCCGGATGAACAGTGTCGTGTAAACAATGTCGGTGAACAGTGTCGCTAGGATGCCACCAGGACATGTATGTCGGCTAGGGTATGTCGGATGAACAGTGTCAGTGATGAATAGTTTTGCGAGGATGCCACCAGGACATGTCTGTCGGCAGTATATAGTTGTATGCCGGCCTGGGCTGCATCTGTGTCGGTCCAGGCTAGCCGTTGCTTGCTTTTTTTTCAAGTTTCTTCTGTATTAATTGACTTGTGTCTTCTATTCATCCGTGAAGTCACCAACTTTAGGGTACCCGGGGTCATATCCCCGACAACAATGATGCCTATTATCTTATAGATGCTCAGGAGTAGGAGAAGAACAAAATGGACACATCCGGAGAGGAAACAAAAAGACCTTGGAATGTATCTCTCCTTCGCCCCTTTTACTCTTAAGGGAGTAATGTATGTATCTTTGTACCCTGGAATGAATTGCCGGCACCCTGAGGAGGAACCGGGGACTTCTTGTCTAACATTTCTGTGTGTAATTCTGTATTTACTTCCTGTTTTTTATGTCGGTTGGCTATGTCAGAATTCCCTATGTCGGCCTAGTAATGTGTCGGTACCCAAAATCCAACTCTTCGACTCAGCTGCTATCCGAAACCCGGCTTCACGGCTAGCAAGAGAATAAGCTAAATGTCGCTATACACCCGAAAATGGCTAAGGAAAGAAAAACTAGTGAACCGACATATGTTTGTTGTTCCTTTTTTGCCTATGTAGGATGGTTATGAATCATATCTCAAAGTTACAAGTACTGTAAACTTTTTTTTAAATCTTGTGACTCGACCGTCAAAAAACCAAAATGGTAGACACGAGCTGAGATGTAGAAACTTGGTAAACAAGAAAGTAAACTCGGGGACTCGATTTAAAATGATCTGACATTCAGCCAATCTTGTTGAAATTGCAAAGTAGCATAAATGTTGTCAAAAGCTTAAAGTATTTTCATTACATCTGCACCGGCATCCCGGGGATTTAACGATCTAAAAATGATAAGTTCAGGCCGTGCGAGAGAACGACGGGTCAATTGGAGGGACGCGAGATTCAACGGCAGTATCAGAGGTAATCTCGGCTTCGAATGTGGCCCTTGTGTCGGTGGCAGACTCAGCTTTGGCTGCGGCTCCAGTGCCGGCATTGGTGGAAGGCGCGGTCTCGACCTGGATTTCCTCGTCAAGTTCTTCTTCATCTTCTTCTTTGTCGTTGGAATCCTCTGAACCTTCAACGTAGTTGTGGATGTCGGCATACTTCATGAGAGAATAGGCCGTGTCCTCGCGGTGCTGGACGAGGTCCGGGTCAGTCGTCCATTGCGATCCCGTGCGCATGGTCTGGAGAATGTCGAGGTTGATTTCCTCGTACCAAGATAGCACGAAGGACAAAGCTTCGTCAGCTCCAACTCGGGCGGTGGATGCACGCCACTCACAAACCTGGTCCTCGCATCCGTGTAGGCACCTCGCCAATTCGCTCACTAATTTAGGCACTTCACAACCCGGCCAGAGGACATCGTAGACCCGGATGGCGGCATCAAGGAGATCGACTCCGATGGTCCTGAGAGGCAATATTAGTAAGATTGTGAAGATCGCCGAGTAATTGTCACTCGGCTGAGTGCCGGTTACTCGACTCAAATCTCGGGGACCGGGGATGATATACATCTATCTCAGAATTCTTTACCCGGTATATTTTGCAGAAACTTAGAAGAGCTGAAAAGAGATTTATGGGTTATTTTGGCTCTTTCTTCGGCATCCTTGGCAGCAACTTTCAGCGCATACAGCTTCTGGGCGAGTGTGCCTGGACCTGCCGGGTGCACACTCGTCATTTCTCTGATGTCCGTGCTCTTCTAGTCCATGTAGTACTTCTCTAGAGAGCCTAGGCTCTTCCCGCTCAGGCTACGCATTGTAAGCCCGACACTGGTAGTCGATGCCTCAATTCCGGTCGGGATAGTGCCTAGGCCTTGGTGCGCAACCACTTGCCTATCCGGATTACTCTGCAATCTGGCGGCGGAGGCCTTCTTATGCACGGGCTTAGATAGCTGCAGTGCCGGCTTATTCGTGGGTTCCTGGACTGGCTGCTTCTGCAACTGCGGTGGAGTTTGTTTCTTTTGTGTCGTCTGCTGCCATGGCTACTGGTCTGAGTGCTGTTGTTGTTGCTGCTCTGGCTGTTGTTGTTGTGGTGGGGTTGTATGCTGTTTCTGTTGTTGTTGTTGTTGTGGCTGCTCCGGAACTTCCAAAGTCTTAGTTCTCTCTGCCTCGGTTCCCATGTCGCCTGCACCGATGACTTCTTCTATGTCGGGAGCCGACATGTTGGTTCCGGTCCGGTCCATCGGCTCGACGTCCGGGGCATCTTGTTTGCTCTTTGACATCGGCCTCCAATCCTGGCAAGAGTACCACGGAGGGTGGTGCCGGAGGCGGGTTCATCCTGGCAGAGCTCCGGCTTCAGACATCGCCGTGTCCCGGCGATGGCGGTGTCAGTAGTGGCACGTGGATGGAGAATACACTTTGTGCAATGTACAAATGTTCCCCGCAGTGAAGAGTGACGCTGAGTCATCTTGGACGAAGGAATAAAATGTAGGAAGTACAAAGGGAGTGTGTCGTGGTGGTATCACGGCAGACGCCATGGGATGGCTTAAGTGTTGGGGCCGATGGACGCTGGAGGTATCCGGGAAGGGATCGCACGGCGAGTAGCGCCGTGCTGAGATGTCTCAAGCACTGCAAACAACACGATCTTACCCAGGTTCAGGGCCCTCGTGTGGAGGTAACACCCCTACTTCTGCCTTTCCTCTCTATATGGTGTAAACCGAGTAGCCACGGTACAATGTATGCCTCCAGCCGAGTAGCCACTCTGCTGCTCTCTCTCTCTACTGTAAGCTCTAGCAATAAATGCAAAGTGTGGCAACGTCCCTCGCGCGGGAGGGGGCAGGGCACCTTATATACTGGTGCCCAGCCGAGTAAATAAAGACTATAAGGTACGGTGATGTGACTTGACAACTGTGACTAGAGCACGCCTCCGAGATCCCACGCGGAGAAGCGCCGCGCCGTACGCCTTACAACCCATGCCCACCTTGCCAGTGAGATAGGGTAGGCCCGTAGACCTGTCATGTCCCCTCTGCCAGTGACATGACTTGACAGGCACCTACCGCACTGTAGCCACGCCGTAGCGCGGATAATCACGCGCTCCGTAAGTTGAACCGCACGCCGGTACGGACGCAGGATACGCGGGATCCCTTGTCAGAACGGCTCCATTGACTTTTTGCCCGAGTAGTAACGCAGTACCTCTACTCGGACCAACTTCTTTACTCGGACGGATATAACTTCCTTGATATCTTCTCTTGGCCTTCGGTGGATATGTCCGGATAGAAACCTACCGGGTAGAAAGTACCCGGGTAGCCGTCTACCCGGTCAAACAGCCCCTTGACCTTGCCTTTTAGCACTTGCCTTAACCCTACTCGGGGGTAACCCCCCGACATTAGTCCCCGAAGCTGGTAGAGTCCTGCGAACTCGTTCACTGGGCCCTGCCAGCTTAAAAACAAACCTTGTCTTCATACTGTAAGAGGCCGAGTAGCACCTCCGTATGGCCTTATAACTCTTGCTTGAATCTCTTCTTCTCCGAGTAGCACTATCTTTCTTCTATGATGCCGAGTAAAATAACTTAGTGAAATTTCGAACACAATCCCGCTGAAACGGACCGAATCCACCTCTCCGTGTCGCTACGGGGCACGTGTCACACCCCTGTGCTCCCGATGCCTCGATGCCAGGGACACAGCAGGCCACACGCCAATCTCTGCAACCTGGGCCCACCAGCCCGTTAGTTCACGTCAGTTGTACTCGAGAGCCCACGATCTAGACGTGGGATTAACTGCGCCCGTTACGCGCGCGTTATGCCCTATGTGCGTTTTTAACGGTCACTTACCCCACGCCGCACGATCGTGGCCCACGATCAATGCCACAATCAATCCACCGGTAACGGAAACCCGAGGGGGAGAGATAAATACCCCCACGACGCTCCCTTCTCCTCTTTCCTGTTCTTCCCAATCTCACGCCCCCTCGCCTCTCCGCCGCCATCGAGCACATCGCCACCGCAAATACTTGCTGCGCCGCTGCTCCACGCACCGCGAGAGAGACAAAGAGAATCGCCTCCAATCTTCCACGAGCGCCTCCGCCTCCATGGCTTCTCAAGGAGACGACGATGCCGCCGCCCGCGCCGGCTGGGAAGGATCAGAGGTCACGGCAGAAGACTGCAAGTGGCTCGTCAACACGCGCCGCGTTCCTCCCGGCGTCGTGTGCAGGCATCCAGGTACCGAAATCATCCCCAAACCCGAGAAAGACGAGTACGTCGTCTTCCTCTCTCACTTCAAGCGCGGCTTCGGCCTCCCCATCTCTGACTTCCTCTCCGAATTCCTCAAACATTTCGGCCTCCAGCCACATCATCTTCCACCCAATGCCTTAGTGATGTTATCCGTACACACCGTCGTGTGCGAGGCCTTCTTAGGCGTCTATCCGACCGTCCATACCTGGGCTAGGTACTTTTTCTTCAGAAAGCAGAGTGTTCCGAATCCTGGGAACACCGAGAGCACTCGCACGATGACCCGGACCGGATGGGCCATGATGATACAGCGCAAGACCGGGCATCACCCACGGGTTAAGGAACTGGAAACTGTGCGCAAGTGGCAGCGCAGTTTCCTGTATGTGAAGAATGTTGCTGCCGAGAAGGGGCAGCCTATCGAGGACCGAATAAGGCTTCTAAAGTTCAAGAATGCACGGCCCACCCAGCAGAACTGGGGCTACGACCCCAAGAAGACCATCCAGGATGTCCTTCAGGTTGAGCGACAACTGACCGAGTTGATCTCGGAAGGGTTCCGCCGGGACGATCCCATCGCGTGCTGGATATCACGCCGAGTGCTCCCACTCCAGCATCGATCGCACAAGATGTGCCACATGGAAGGACCATGAGACTGCACAAGGACAACGACATTCGAACTCAGCAAAGCCGAGGTGGCCATCTGGGCTAGGTCCATCATGCAGACCTCGCTCACTGACACTTGGCTGTATGGCTTCGAGCCGTATAGCCGCCTCAAGCCCATTGGACAGGTTAACATTATGTGCTTTGTTTTTGCACTTTGATACCGAGTAGATGGTTTCTCAGCTTTGTATGCTTAATCTTTGCATGCTGCACCGAGTAGGACATCACAAATATCCCTTTGGCTTTATATGCTTTGTGTTTGCATGCCGTGCCGGGTAGGATTACTTAGCCGAATATGCTTTGTGTTTGCATGTTGTCCCGAGTAGGACATCACAAATATCCCTTTGGCTTTATATGCTTTGTGTTTGCATGCCGTGCCGGGTAGGAGTACTTAGCCGAATATGCTTTGTGTTTGCATGCTGTCCCGAGTAGAAATCCTTAGCCGAGAAAACAACTCACAGTGTTTCATGTTTGCCTCAACAGCACATCGATCGCCAGCTAGAAGAAGATATCGAGGTCTTCGAGGCCAACTGGTCTCCGGACCGAGAAGAGGACGATACGACTGCATACGACACCCAAGACACCCTCTGCATCCCTCACGCCAATCATCCTGGTAAGTCCCGAGTTGACGCGTCTATCCGGGACTGGTCCAAGGATGACGAAGGTGACCAAGTTCACCTCTCTGCTAACTAGCAACGCACCTTGATTACCTTCTCTGTTTCTGAATCTATTTCTTCTTCTACTCTGCAGAGGAGCCTGAGCTGGACGATGACGACGAGCCCTTGGAGGTTAATCCTATATCTGTGTCAGCTCCCAACACTCGGAAGAGGGTAGGCAGGGGAGACCAGGAACCTCCTCCGAAGAAAGCCAAGAAGACAGGTGGAAAGAAGACCTTCGCCAGAAGACAACCCCCCACCAGCAAAGGGTAAGCGTTTCCTACAAGTACCAACCTGTTACTGCTTCTCGCTATGCTTTTCTCCTTCTGTCCTTCTCTGAACTATTTCCTTCTTCCAGCGCCCCTCTGGATGCTGATGCCGCTGCAGCCCCCACTCGCCCCAAGAGGAAGGCCGTCGAGGACCTTGATAAACTCGTCGACCTCTTAGACGACGAGGAAAAGCAAGACCAGCAAGACATGACGCGTGCGTCCTCTCCTATTAAAGTGGAAGAAGATACCGGCGCCGAGAACACTGGCGCTGGTGACGATACTGATCCCAACCTCCAACAGCAGCAAGATGCTGCTCATGACGAGACACCGCCATCTCCCCTAGCTGCATCAGCTGGGGAAAATAATGAAGAAAACCTCCAGCAACAAGACAGTGCCGCCCTGGAGCGGCAAGATGACACCACCGAGCAGCAGGATACTCAAGCTGTGGCTCAAGATGATCCTGCGGCCAGGCCGCGGGTAGAAGAGACTGTGGTGGAGCCCGTCCGCCAGATCCAAGCGCAGCCAGATGCTGCGCCGGGTAGCCGGCCCCATGTGCCGCCTACCTAGCAGGCGACTCCATCGTATGCGCCAATCCCTCCACCAACGTAGACTGCATCAACGATTAACTCCCAGCAAGTGCCTCCGTCTGCTCCAGGCCAAGTGCCTCCGTCCGCTTCTCGGGCGGACACTGGTCCCATCCCCAAGAAGACTGCTATGTCTGGAGCCGCGCCTACATGGAAGAACCCACCACGCAACGTTGCACAGGCTGGAGACCAGATGCCGCCACCCAAGCCACCAACTGCGCCAGCCGTGAAGCCGGTGATAAAGAGCAAACAACTGACCATCGGTGCGCCCACCTCTAGCAGCAACCCGGCTGCTGCTGGATCTGCTCACCCTGGCAAAGGGCCGAGTGCTGGAGCTGCTGTCCGCGCACAAGCCAGCTGGCCGCAATACCTGCTGGAGGTGTCCAAGCGCCATGATATCTTACTATCCAAAGGCGAGAAGAAACTTTCTGCCCTGAAGGGAGGCCAGGCCAAGGCGATTGACGCCAAGTCCAAGGGCAAGGGGCCAGCACCAGTTCCTTCACTCTTGTCGCGCGAGGCAGACGAGGATGAGATTGAATCAGAGGGCCTGACCGCGATCTTGGACCGAGTAGGGTTTGTGGATCCATCTTGGGACAGCGAAGCACATGGCAACCCAAAGTGGAATGGCCTGAAGCCGGGTCCAATCGACCACTATCGGACTGACTGGAACAAGGCCGACGTTGGCTCTGTTCCGATGACCATCGCCACCCCCACATGCACTCTGGCCGGGAAGCTGTTCTGCCTGGGCAAGGCCGCCGAGGACGTCGAGCAAACTTATGCTGTAAGTGTTTTCTCCTTTCTTGCTTTTTCCAAGTTGCAGTTTCTCTTTTCTTCTTCTCTTCTCTTCTTTTCCTCTTAGCCATTCCCCAGTCCCCGAGATTCGGGCCGAGTAGTCGAAAACTTGACCGAGTTGCCGTCTCCTCGGGCAAAATCTTCCAAAATTCTCGAACTCTTTCTCTTCTCTTCTACAGAATAGCCTCTTGAAGAGGACAAAACTGTTCCGCCGGCTGCTCTGGAACCATCGTATCGCCAAGGACCGCATCGCGGCTCTTAAAGCCGAGAAGAAAGATGGTGCAACGATGGAGCAGGCGGCACTGGACCGCACTCTCCAGATTTCTGAAGTTGAAGGTAAGCTTTTAGGTATTCGGTTTGTGCGTTTTGTGTTTACGCCCGTGTTTGCTTTTTGCTATAATCTTGTTTACTCTGCAGGCAAGCTCAACAAACTGATAGAGCAGCACCAACGCTGCCACGTCTTTGCTGCCTCTGCTGAGAGCACAATCAACAGATTGGAGGGTGAGTTGCCATCTACTCTGCACTTGTATCTCTTTTTACTTATCTGGTTACTCTGCTAACACTGTTGATCTTCTCACAGAAGAGAATAAGACATTCCGGGAGCAGCACTTAAACTGCCTCATGCCTGTCGAGGTGCAGCAGCAGCTGGCAACCCGAGAAGCCGAGATCCAGAAGGAGCGCGCCGCTGAGAGAGTTGAGTTCGAGAAGATGCAACTCCAGCTAAAATCTGCACTCGAGGATGCTGTCAAGCAGGGCGAGGCGAAACAGGAGATCCAGAAGACTGCCAAGGCCAGGGAGAAAACTCTTGAGATGGAACTCTCGCTGTTGAAGAAGCACAACGAGCAACTCGTCCTCCAGATGGCCGACTCGCGCCGCATTGAGGACAGGCACATCTCCAACGAGAATGCCTAGAAGATCAAGCTGGGTGCCTTGCTGGTGGACTTGGAGCGTAAGTTTCCCCTAGTCTGCCTTCTTCTACTCGGCTTGGCTTTTTCTCTGCTTCACTTCCTAACTCTTACTGGTTCCTTTTTTAGACGTCTTCCCTGAGCACCGTTCTGCCAGCGTGCCTGCTCTGGCAAAGGCGAGTTAACTCCGAGCTGATGCCGGTCTTCCCATTGATGATAGCTCTACCATTGAAGATCATCTCCTCAGCATCAAGACTCAAATCCGCTCCCTCAAGGGCCTGGGCACCACCATGGTGTCCACTGCGTACAAACTGCACGATCTGTTCTGGCCAGACCAAAACGCGCCAGACATCTTCAGCGAGATTGCCGAGAAGCTGAACGGAGTGAAGGACGAGCTGAAGAAGTGGCGTGCCTCTGCAGCTCGGCCAGGAGCTGATCTGCTGCCGCACTTCATCACCAGTTGGTACGAGAATCTTGATCTCAACAGGATCCTCACCATCCGAGAAGGCTCTAAGTGGACCAAAAACTCCAACTGCGTCACTCGCCGGAAAGAAGTGGCGTATGAGATTGCTTCCTATGCCGACACCTCCACCTACATTGACGGCCTTCCCGAGCCAGAAACTGAAGCTGAGGACGAGGATGAAGACGAAGATGACGATGATGACGAGATCGCCAGTGAGGACTTGGCCATGTTCGAGGAAGACGCCGCCAAGGGAGAGTCCGAGAAGGGGAAGGCCCAGGTCTCCGAGGGGACCGAGTTGGCCACTGGTGCGGATGCCGAGCAGCCGCAGTCCAGCGCTCAAGGGGCCACCATTACCACCGAGATGGTGATCAACCAGGCTGCTCCCGAGCTGGGCACAACGGCTGCTGCGACAACTGACGCCGCTGCGCTACTCAGGACCCAGTCCGCTGCGTCCACCTCGGCCACCAATGTCGTTTCAGTCGCCACGACTACCTCAGACCCAGCTGCCAAGGTTGATGTTTATGCCGAGAAAACCGATGCGGACAACACCGCTGCGGACAACACTGCCGCTACTTCGAAGTGATGCCTGAAAAACTTTTATCTTAAACTTTTATCAGATACCCGGGATGCCGGGTGCAGATGTAATCGTACACTTATTGTCTCTTTGCTACTCAGCTTTTTAATTCAGTTTGATATTTTAGCAACTCTGGCTTAATGCCGGGTTGCGTTTCTATGCAAGTCCCCGAGTTGCATTTTTTATCCACTCTTCCTTTTTATCTCAGCTTTTACCTGCAACTTGTTGCTTTTTTGGTAGTCGAGTCACAAGATGTCAAAGTTGGAGTTTCAAATACTTAGCCACTTAGAAAAGTGCATGGTAACACTGCCCACCACTTAGCCGAAAAGAAAAAACAGTAAAAAACACTCTATCCGGTTGCCACACGTTTCCTTCCCTTAGCAATTTTTTCATGTGTTCATTGACCATTTGGCTTGTTCTCTGGCTTGCCATGAAGCCTGGTTGCGGACAGCAGCAGAGTCGCAGAGTGTCCTGTGGGCTTAAACACACTACTTTGTATGCTTTTGAAATTCTAAGTGGTTCAACCGAATAGACAAAGTAAAGCAGAGTAAACACAAGGAACAGTTTGAGCAAGGGCAGTCCCCGAGTTCGAATTCGGAGTGCCGACTAGAATTTAACTCGGGTGAGGATACATACACATTTTTCTCATGAATGAAAACGTCGGAGTAGAGCTACATTCCAGGGGCGCTTAGATTCCTCTCCAGCTTTATCCGGCCTGTTCTTCTGGGGTGCCTGTACGTCAACTAAGTAGTAGGAATCATTGTGCAGAGCCTTGCTCACAATGAACGGCTCTTCCCACGGAGGGGAAAGCTTGTGCATCCCGGCCGTGCGCTGCACGAGCCTAAGGACCATGTCTCCTTCTCGGAAAACCCTCGGGTTCACTTTCCGGCTGTGATAACGCCTCAAGTTTTGCTGGTAAACAACTGAACGTGACAGAGCAAGCTCTCTTACTTCGTCTAGCAGGTCAACGTCATTTTCTCGAGCTTCTCTAGCCTGCGCCTCAGTGTAGAGGGTTACTCGGGGCGAGTCATGCTCTAGGTCAGTGGGCAACACGGCCTCAGCTCCATATACCAGGAAGAATGGTGTGTATCCGGTTGATCGGTTAGGGGTAGTCCTTAGACTCCACAACACCGCCGGCAACTCGTCTAGCCAACACCCAGGTGTTTTTAGCAGTGGCTCAATCATCCTTGGCTTTATGCCGGATAGCACCATGCCATTTTCTCTTTCAACCTGCCCATTGGAGGCAGGATGCGCAACAGATGCAACATCTAGCCGAATGCGCTTCTCTCTGCAGAACCTTGCAAAAGCACCCTCAGCAAAGATTGTGCCATTATCCGTGATAATGCTGTGCGGGTAGCCATATCTCAGGATCACATCCTTCAGGAAACTCACTGTTGTGGCTCCATCGCACTTCCGAATAGGCTTTGTCGTGGGATAATCACGACAGACGTTACCGGGGTTAACTTATCTTGGGGAAATTCGACTCTGGTGTTTGGGAGAGGGTTTAGCTCAGGGGAAATCATGCTAATAATCGATCTGGTAGCTCTGGCAATCAAGTCGCCGATTCTCCGATCTAGGGTTACAATCTCAACTCTCGTATTACAGGGGATACTCGAATATCTGGTGAAGCTCGTCCTAATCTAACCCTAGGAGCTGGTTTATATCTTACCCGACCCCCTGGCTTCCTATCCAAGGCATACTTGGAGTCCTACCCAGTAACCGCATACAAACCCTAAGTTTCCTTATCGTAACCCACAAGCCGGGTTACGAGGCCTACACTACTTCTTTGGGCCTTCTAGAAACTCCTTTTCCTTGAGCCGGGTCTTGTGCGGTTCCCTTTGGGCCGAGTTACACCTTGGCATTGGCATACCGGGTTATCATCCCTCCATCAGGCTTCACCTCAATCCACTTGGTGAACTTGTCAACCATGACCAAGATGTGAGTCATGTTGCCTCTAGCCGGCTTGAAGGGGCAACCATATCTAAACACCAAACTTCAAATGGCCAAGTAATAGGAATGGTCTTCAACTCGGAAGCTGGCATGTGAATCTTACTTGCAAATCTTTGGCAGCCGTTGCACTTTCTCACGATATCTTCAGATTGCTTCAAGGCAGTGAGCCAAAAGAAGCCATGCCGAAAAGCCTTGTTGACCAGAGCCCGAGAAGAGGCGTGATGCCCGCATTCCCCCTGATGTATCTCCACGAAAATTTCTTCTCCTTCTTCTGGCTCTACACAGCGTTGCAGCATACCAGTAGGACTTCTTCTATGCAGCACATCTCTGAAAATAATGTAGCCCTTGGATCTTCTCTGAATTTGCCTCACGGTGACCTCGTTAGTAGGCAAGGTGCCGTCCTTTAGAAAGGATAATATGGGCAGAGCCCAACTTGGTGTCTCCCGGATGGGAAACACTGGTTCGTCCAGTTCCATTGGATCAACCACCACTACCTCTTCTGAGTTGAGGACGAGGTCACGAGTCCTCGATTACTCGGAAATGACCCCTCGATGAATGCGACAGTCCCCGAGTTAGGAGGGGCAGTCCCCGAGTAAGAAGGGGCAGTCCCCGGGTTGCAGGCGCCAGTCCCGGGATGGAGACGGCAGTCCCCGGGTTCTCTTTTGCAGCCTCCCAGTCAATCTCCATGGGAACAGCTTCTTCTCCTGGTAGCGAAGGAACGAAGATAGACTCCGAGTTGGGGGATGGCTTGATAGATGGCTTTCTCAAATGCTCCAAGGCAATCCCAGCAGGGATGAACTGCCGAGAAGACCCCAAGTTGGACAACTCATCAGCTGCATCATTCTCTGCTCGGTGTATATGCTGGAACTCACATCCTTCAAAGAATCCACTCATGGTTTGCACCAGAAACCGATATGATGCCATGTTGGCATCCAGAGCATCCGAGGTACCACATACTTGCTGCACCACCAGATCCAAGTCGCCATAACAGATAATGCACTGCACACTGACCTCCTTGGCTACTCTCAAGCCGTGTACCACGGCCTCATACTCGGCCACATTGTTAGATGCATTGAAATGGATCTACATCACATATTTGAGTTGATCTCGCTTGGGTGACGTGAGCACTACGCCATCACCAAGACCTTCCTTCACTTTGGAGCCATCAAAATGCATCTTCCAGTAGTTGGTTTCCGGCAAGGGAGGCTCATACTGCACCTCGGCCCAATCCACCAGAAAATCTGCTAAAATCTGTGACTTGATGGCTTCTCTTCTCGCGTACAAAGGAGTGTACGCGGCTAGCTCAATCGCCCACTTGGCTACTCTGCCACTTGCATCCTTGTTTCCCATGATGTCCGAGATGGGAGCGGAACTCACCACCGTGATGGGATGCTCTTGGAAATAGTGCTTCAACCTCTAGGCACCCAGGTACACGCCGTAGGTCATCTTCTGGTAGTGTGGATAATTTTGCTTGGAGTTAGACAATACTTCACTCAGGTAGTACACTGGCCGCTGCACATTCTTGCCTCCCTCTTCTCGTTCCACCACAATCACCACACCGACTACTCGGTTAGTAGCCGCAATGTATAGCAACATTGGCTCTTTGGGTAGCGGACTAGCCAAGATGGGAGCGCTCTCCAGCATGGCCTTCAGCTCTTTGAATGCCACATCAGCTTGCGGTGTCCAGACAAACTTGTCACTCTTCTTCATCAATTGATACAAAGGCAAGGCCTTCTCGCCCATTCTGCCCAGGAAGCGGCTCAGAGAAGCCAGGTATCCAGTAAATTTCTACACATCCTTCGGTGATCTAGGCAAAGACATGCTCTCTATTGCTTTTATCTTTGAAGGATTGGCCTCAATGCCCCGACTGGATACCAAGAAGCCGAGTAGCTTGGCAGATGGGACACCGAAGGTGCATTTAGTCGGATTCAACTTCATCATGTACTTGCGCAAGTTGGCAAAAGTTTCCTCAATATCACTAAGCAGAGTATGTGTTTTATTCGTTTTGATGACAATGTCATCTACGTACACTTGCACATTCTTGCCGATTTGATCATGCAAGCATTTCTGCATGCATCTCTGATAGGTAGCCCCAGCATTCCGCAACCCAAAGCACATGACACGATAGCAATAAGCCCCGTACGGGGTAATAAAGGCAGTCTTTATTTGATCATCAGGGTTGAGAGCTATCTGATGAAAACCAGAGTGGGCATCTATCAAAGACAAAAGCTCACAACCAGTAGTGGAATCGATCACCTGATCTATACGGGGTAGCGGAAATGGATCCTTGGGTCAGGCCTTGTTCAGGTCGGTGTAGTCCACGCACATGCGCCATGCGGTGTCGGCCTTGGGATCCTCCTTCTTCTTCTCAACCATAACCGGGTTGGCTAGCCAGTCCAGATGCAATACCTCCATGATAAAGTTGCTTATCAGCAACTTGGTGATCTGATCACCGATAGCTTTCCTCCTCTCATCACCAAAGCGGCGCATAGCCTGCTTAACTGGCTTGCCATCATGCCGCACATGTAGCGAGTGCTCAACCAACTCCCTCGGGACACCCGGCAGATCCTCATTGGATCATGCAAAGACATCCCGATTCTCACGGAGGAAGTGGATGAGCTCGCTTTCCTATTTCTCTCCCAACCTGGCGCCTTGGGACGCCTAGAACGCAGTCCCGTACTGGGAACTCGGCATACCAGGCACACCACCTTGCGCGGATTGCACCATAGCCACTACCTCGTACATCTTTTTCTTCTCGGGCGCAATGACCATGGATTCCGCCAGCTGAGAACTAGCAGAGGCACACTCCAAAGACCTCTTGTCATCACCCGAGATGGTGATGACACCATTGGGACCAGGTATCTTCATCTTCAGATAAGCATCATGGGTTGAAGCCATGAACTTGGTGAGGGCAGGCCTACCGAGAAGGGCATGGTAGGGGCTCTGAAGATCAACCACCTCGAACTGGACGCACTCGGTGCGACAGTTCTCCCTGGTACCGAATAGGACATCCATCCAGATGCGGCCGATCGAAGCACAAGATACTCCCGGCACAATTCCATGGAATATGGTCTTGCTGGGTAGCAGCATGTTCTCGGCAAGGCCGAGCTTCTTCAGTGTGTCCAGGTACATGATGTTGTTGCTGCTGCCGTTGTCAATCAGCACCTTGCTGAAGCGGACGTTCTTGCCTGGTCGCAGGAAGGTGGGACCCACCACTAGAGCATAGCTACCCGGGTTGGGCATCACCTTGGGGTGATCAGCCTTGGACCAAGTCACCTCCTGATCGCACCAGCGTAGATAGTGAGGCACAACCGGGATGACGGCGTTTACCTCCATCGCGCGCCTGCGCTGCGAGTGCTTGTCGAGTGGCTCGGTGACGAAGATCATGTAGCTCTCATGGTGCTGCTGGTACTGGTTGTGGTCTCCACCACCATTGTTGACGTTGTTGTTATTTCCTTGGTTGATGTTGTTGTTGTTGTTGCCTCTGTTGTTGCTGGTGCAGAAGTTGCGGTTGCGTTTGTTGCGGTTGTCGTAGTTGTAGTTGCGGTTGGCTCCTAAAGCCACCTGGTTCACATTCTCTCTTCTTGGAAACGCTGCAGGCCTGGGAGCAGCTGCCCGAATAGGTTGCACATTGGCATTCGCAGCCGGCAGAGGAGGAGGAGGGGGCAGGTCTTCATTCTTGATGCGCTCCCACCAGCTGCATTGCCAAGTTGTGTGGTTGGTTGGCCTAGTCGGATGCCGAGTGTGGAAGCTGCATGGCCCATCCTTCATTATTGCAAAGATGAAGTTCGGAGGTGGATCCGAGTTGCCGCTACTCTGATGAGGAGCAGCGTAGGGCTTCTTGATGCCTTGGCCCTGATTCTCGTTTTTCCCGTATTGGGCTCCATCAGTTTTTTGCCTTTGGCTACTCCCAGCAGTCGTGGTCACAGAATTCACCTCCTCGGGATCATACCGAGTATCAATCCGGTCACCTCTTCTCTTGTTGCGGAAATCATTGCGCCTGTTGCCATCTTGAAACTTCCTTCTTGGCTCAGGGGAGTTAAGCAGAGGCTGAGTAGGATCGCCGAGTGCAGACATATCTGCAATCTTGATTGTCTCGGCGAGAGTACTCGACATCTCTCTTTGCAGCTTCTGCCACAACATGTTGTCGTGCCTGCAGCCTTGAGCGAACCAAGTAATGGCCTGAGCCTCATTCACACCCTCACAGGTGTTCCTCAAGGGTGCTCCACCGAGTAAGATACTCGCGGTCAGTTTCCTCTTCTCGCTGCTTGCAAGCGGACAGCTGCTGCGGCCTATTCGGCCTCTTGTATGTGCTGGTGAAGTTGCTGATGAAGGCTTCCGAGAAGTCTAGCCAGCAGCTCATACTGTTCTTGGGCAGGTTGTTGAGCCAAGTCCTAGCGGACTTTCCAGCATCTGCGGCACATACCGCACAACCCATCTCCGGTTGCCGCCTGCAATGTGCACGGCTGTGACATAGTCGCTCAGCCAGTCTTCCGGCTTGGTGCTCCCATTGTAGCACTTGGTCCCCCTGGCCAGCTGAAAGTGGTTCACGGAAGGCTCATCCATGATACGATGAGCAAAGCATTCTGGGCCAGGAGGCCCCTTGTTCTCGAGCTGCGCGGACAGATTGATCCGGTCCAACTTGTATCTTGCATCACTGGGCTCCAACATGCGCTCACCAACGCGATCGGTGATGTCTCTTGGGTCAGCGTACCCGGCCAGCCCCATTGCCGAGTAACCATCATTATAGCGGTCTTGCTGCACCGCTACGGGTTGCACAACCGGGATGGCTGCCTGGACAGCCGCACGCGGCTGTGTTGCCGCTGGTTGCTGGACCCTCTGCCGAGTAGGCTGAGCAGGCTGCTGCCGAGAAGGCCCTGTAATGTTTCCTCCTTGCCTCTTACTCTGAGCTTTAGTGGCCTTATAGCCTGCTCCTGCAGTGTTGTGTTTCTGACCGGGCTGCCGCGGCACAGCAAGCTGTTTTGCAGCGACAGCAGGGTCGTACACCTGCATGTTCTTACTCTTTCCAGAGTGCATACTCTGATCCCTCTCATTACCGGGAAGCGGCGATGAGGCCCGACCCATAGATCTGGCCGCACGCGAGTGCAAAACCTGAGAAGCGCCAGCACCCGGATTGGCCTTCCGGAACTGCTCATTCTGCTGACTAGCCTCTAGCACTAGCTCATTAAGCCTCTCCTGCTGCCTAGCGCGCGCGTCGCCGGTGAGATGCGGCAACTCAGCAGCTACTGCCTCTGCAGCCCTAAGAGTTTTGGCGGGGGTGCTGTATCTGGGCCTAAGCACAGTGTCTAAACTAGCAGATTGGCTAGCAGCCCTACCATCTCTAGCCAGCTCAGCGCCTAAGTTGCGACGCGTAACGCCTAACTTGCTAGGCAGCCTAGAAACAGGAGTAAAGCCATGCGCATCATTGTACTCACTTTGCGCAAGGTTGAGCTCGAGCCTAACCTTCTCCAGCTCCTGGGTCTCAGCGAGTAGCGCTTGATGCTGCTGCTCGATATGCGCCCTTATGGCGGCAAGTTCCGCCTCGGTGGGTTGCGGCATGCCCAACGGCATGGTGACGCCAGCGCGAACAGCCGGGATGGCCGTAGAGGTGGAGGGAGGCAGGTTCAAGTCCTTCTCGTAGGGCTTGTGGACCCGCGCACCCACAGGTTCCTCGATGACGCCAGCGGCAGTGGTCGCGCCCTTCCTGGTATCGATAGCCGGGCCTGTCATCATCACCTCCACGCTGTCCGCAAAGCAGCCGGAAGGCTTCTCGCGGGCAGCGAGTACAGCAGGAGGATCTTCTGCGTCGAGCACCTCCTCAGGAAACTCGCGGATGACGGTGGTGGCGACGTAGACCAGGTGCGTGCCGAAGGAGAGCACCGAGCCACCTGCAGGCACGGGCCTGCCGCCGAAATCTCTGGCGTTGTCGGTGACGAAGTCGAAGGAGCCGAATCTGTGGACAAGGCCACAGACCACGCGCTCCCCTGAAGCGGAATCCGGTCCCGTCCGAATGTGAACTCCAGCCAGCGCCGCTGCTGGCCCCACGGTGGGCGCCAACTGTCGTGGTGGTATCACGGCAGACGCCATGGGATGGCTTAAGTGTTGGGGCCGATGGACGCTGGAGGTATCCGGGGAGGGATCGCACGGCGAGTAGCGCCGCGCTGAGATGTCTCAAGCACTGCAAACAACACGATCTTACCCAGGTTCAGGGCCCTCGTGTGGAGGTAACACCCCTACTCCTGCCTTTCCTCTCTATCTCTACTATATAATACGGCTTCAGGTGGCCGTCGTACGTCGTAGCCGTTTTGCACAGAACCCCCTGAGTAATATGAAAATCAACCCGTTGTCCATTAATCCTCGGAGCGTACCATTTTCTTCGGTGAGGCCTGACCCGCACCCAGTGCCCAGCTCCAGCGATGGCGGCCAGATCCGTCGGGGAAGGAGCTTCCCAGATCTAGCGGTGAGGCCCGAACCGCATGAGCGGAAGGAGCTATCTCGCTCCACCGGCTGCGGTCGGATCCGTCTGGGATGTCGACGGGCGACGGACTACGGGGAATTGAGGTCTGAATCCGCTGCTCCGCTCACCGGCGCGCCTAAATCCAGCCATCCTTATTCGGCGTGCTCTGCCCCAACCAACCAGGGATGAAAAGAGTGGAGGGATGGAGGCAGAGAGGCTGGTTGCGGGGAGGGGTGGAGGAGAAGAAGACTCGGACTCGAGCGGGCGCCATGAACACAACAATGCATGCCTCCTCCGCCTCTGCATCTCCTGCTCGACACAAGCAGCATCACAGGCGGACACAGTCTAAGGTATTGTCAGTTCTGTTGTTTTTTCTGTATTCATTTTTTAGATTGATGAATGCTTGTGTTGACCGTTGAATGCTCATATGAATCGTTGTCTGCATGAATTTTTTTCTGATAGCTAAATGTTTGTACTGGGTGCTAAACACAGCAGCACGGTGTTCCAATAATGAGACATATTTGGGGATTCCATCGCCGAGAATGCACCATGAGGACAGTTTTGAGAAGTGATCCTGCTGTGGTGTACATATTTATCTGAAGATGCAAATCACCTCCGACAAATTAAATCTTGAAGTAGTGAATTGGATGAGTTGCGGATACAACCTACTGAGGTCCTTATTGATTAGCACATGGAATATCTTTAGAACCGCTTATTGCTTCCTTTCTCTATAAACAGGGTGTTGGCATGTGAATTTAGGATTTCAGGAGACGACGGAGCACAGCTTGTTCTCTATATCTAATATATCATGCCATTCTGAGCTTTTCTCGGTATTTTGCAAGCTGCCAATTGTTTATTCTACCTTCATATTTTAGTATAACTAATATTATCTCTCCTCAATCATATGAACAACATATATGACTGTTGAGTGGTTCATGTACTTGAATCATGATATGTCTTCCTCAACGCCTACTTCCAGTTCTTCTAGCACTGTCAAAGCTTCAGGACAAGGCTATTAGCACAAACAACACTTGATGCTGAACTCAATACTGAACATGAAGCATATGGCAAATTTTTTACTACTCCAAGCTGGTTGAACCTCACGAACCACACCACCTGTGCAACAAGGTCCAGAGCCGGTCATTGGTAGCTCTGTGTGGATTCTCCCTTTAATCTACACAATGTAACATTTTCATACCTCAATTATTTCAGTGTGGATTCTCCTATTAATCTCTAGACAATGTAACATTTTCATACCTCAATTATTTCATTGTATTTCACCTATACTTCAGATTGTTGGGAACTTGTCTATGCTTCAGATGAGAGAGAATTGGAGAGAGATTTTGTACAAAAGTGGTGCCTTTGTTGTCACCGAATAATAAGGATAGGCAAATATTGTCATTGTGTTCATAAATCAATATTTGTAAATCAGATATTTAATACACCCAATATCTCGTTGGTACGGGAGTATCATCTCTTTGTTTTCATCGAATAATAAGGATTGGCAAACAAGGTGCCAAGAAGAAGTAAACGGGAGAGAGAATTGGTCTTATTTGTTGTACGAGTATAAATTACATGCCCTAATGTTTGACACCTTGTCTATTATAGGGGATTTTTTTATTGATATATTTGCCGATTATTTATTCCGTAGCGAAGCACGCGCATTGTGCTAGTATGGTGTAAAACGAGTAGCCACAGTACAATGTATGCCTCCAGCCGAGTAGCCACTCTGCTGCTCTCTTTCGCTCTACTGTAAGCTCTAGAAATAAATGCGAAGTGTGGCAACATCCCTCGAGCATGAGGGGGTAGGGCACCTTATATACTGGTGCCCAGCCGAGTAAATAAAGACTATAAGGTACGGTGATGTGACTTGACAACTGTGACGACAGCACACCTCCGAGATCCCGTGCGGAGAAGCGCTGCGCTGTACGCCTGACAGCCCCGTCCACCTTGCCAGTGAGATAGGGTAGGCCCCTAGACCTGTCCTGTCCCCTCTGTCGGTGACAGGATTTGACAAGCGCCTACCGCACTGTAGCCACGCTGTAGCGCGGATAATCACGCGCTCCGTAAGTTGAACCGCACGCCGGTATGGACGCAGTATACGCGGGATCCCTTGTCAGAACGGCTCCATTGACTTCTTGCCCGAGTAGTAACGCAGTCCCTCTACTCGGACCAAATTATTTACTCGGACGGATATAACTTCCTTGATATCTTCTCTTGGCCTTCGGTGGATATGTCCGGATAGAAACCTACCGGGTAGCAAGTACCCGGGTAGCCGTCTACCCGGTCAAACAACCCCTTTTAGCACTTGCCTTACCCCTACTCGGGGGTAACCCCCCGACAGAGTGTGTCTCGGAGAAAATTTTCTTACCCCTGCGACATTGGTCTTGTGCGTGGTGGCTTAAGCGTGGCCTTCTTCTTCCTCTTAATCGGGGGACCCAAAGGCTCATCCCCAGCGTGTTTCCTAGTCTCGGCCGCCCCCCCCCCACTGCGACGGGCTCCACCTCCAACACCTGATCGTCCAGATTAGCTGATGCCGACGAGAGAGGAAAGGTGAAGCAAGCGGGGATCAAGTACCTATAAAACCCAACAATTGTCATCATCTTCATCATCCGACCAGTCCTTAATGGAACCTGAGATGCGAGAATTACCCACACCAAGCGCGGTGCCGGCATCCGTGATCGGCATGTAGTTCTCATCGTACGGATTCTCGGTGTCTGACGTGGCGAGATTCTCGCCCCACGTGGTGGACAGGCCTGGCCGTCCTCGGTCTTTTGGCGCACGAATCTCAACAAAGCATAAAGCACGATATAAAACATTGAAATAAATACAGCAGGTTATGCCGGCATAAAGTTGTGTCGGTAGGATTTCGAAGTACTTACCGCGGCACTCGGCGTGTCCTGTCATACGGCTCGAGGACCCATTCCCAGTCGTCCAACATATTTCTTCGGGCCACGGCCTTGACGCGCTTCCGAACTTGGGCCTTGGTGAGCTGATGGGTGAATGTACGAGTCGTGTCTCCTGGTCCTCTCATGTAGTAGATCTTGTGGACTCGACGCTGGAGAGAAGAAACTTAGTGACTATTAAATGTCTCCAGAAGATCCTCAGCTGTGATCCCATCCTCCTTGAGAGTGGCTACGGTCCGGTGGATCAGATTGATCCCAGGGAATTTGGCCTTAGTATCGTGCTTCCAGTTCTGCATCGCCACTAGAGGGGGTTGAATGCTGGTACCCTAATCAAGTCGGTGTCGGTGGTGTTCTTCACATAGAAGAATGAATGGTGCCATTTTCGGCACGACTCCAGGCCCTAGATTCTAGGGAAGATTGAATTACGTCGGGGGATAACCCTGGCGGCACTGCACTGCATCATCTTCTTGGGAGCTCCCATGTTCTCCGGATCCGGGATGACTTGTGCGAGGAAGACGACATAATCACCAGTCTTGGGCTCGGGCACAATCTGCTCGCCGGGTAGCGACACTCCACCCCTTCCGAGATCCGGCTTGTCTCGATCAACCACTGGATCTCGGACTGGGTGACCTCCAAGCCTTCCCATGAGGCTCGGGTAGATCCCTTGAACACCTCGTCTTAATGCTCGATGGTGACTAGTTAGTGGGAGGCCATGGACGCGAGGAAGAACAGAAGGAGCTCCAGTAGATCCGTGGAGACGACGGTGAAGACTCGCACGGTGATTGGCGCCGGAGCTTTGGCGAGTTGTGGTGGCAGAGAAGAAGGACGTGTGAGTTCTAGTGGAGTCTAGTGATGGTGCGGTACGTGGAGGTGAACGCCAGAGTCAATGTGCGCACCGGTGACGAAGAAGAAAAAGAGAAGATCTGCTAGGTCGCGGCGGCGATGTGACCTACAACGTGGCGTGGAGCACGGAACCGTGGCAGCGCTCGGAGATCTATGCGCTGCACTACGGCGGCGTGCGGTGTTCGGTGCTGTAGCGTTCCCACATTTAAATAATGTAAAGACACCGGTGTTATTGTGCTAGTCCCTAGATCAATTGCTAGTACCACAGTACAAAATGAAATATCATGCAAATGCATCAAATTCTATTACATCGCATGATCCAGTCTTTACAAAATAGTATTACAACTTGCATAGTCTTAGAAGACTAGCAGTAAACAAAGATATACAGCGGAAGACATAGTACAACATTGAGCCCATCTTCTTCATGTGCCAGAGGAAAAACATGTTGGCGACAGTCTCGAGATCCTAAACGAAATCCTCACTAGTCTTTAGAAACATCTTCAATATGGAATACGCAGCCACAAGGGAGTCAATACAATTTAATGTATTGGAAAGTAACACTATGGTGGAGATAAATGGCAAGACTAATACTACATGCTTATTTGGCCGAGTGAGGTTTTGGCTAAGTTTACATAAATGCCAGTTTTCTCCTATCACTTTAGTAAAACAAACTTTTTCTTTCCAAAAGGTAGCATCATTGGACTGAAGTCCAAGCACCACAACTACTGTCACTTGGTCAAAATTTTACTTATTGAAAATGGTGATGTGATTCTTCCGTCATTCCTTGTCCAGCTGCTCATAGTTGTCCATAACCGGGGACACGGCTAAGATCTTAGTTTCTTGACTCTGAAGAGCTTGTGTACTTTCACCTTCAGACTCAAATCAGCCCAAACATCCTATACACTCTGAGTGCATTAAGGAAAGGAGAAGATTGAGACGAGATCTTTCAGAAGCAAGAATTCAACCTAATGGCAAGACCCATTCCACCTATAATTATGCTACGTCTTCTTGTCAAGCCCAGGCTGAACCCTCGCAACTTAGTTAATCAAGACAGAGCCCATATGACTAAAGGCTGGACTGGAAGCAATCTAAACTTGGGAAACATCATAATCACTTTGCTCCTGGGTGGCATTCCTTCAAGTGAACTCCCCTCGGGGAGACACTCAACTATCAACATCCCCGCAATACCAATCCACCCAGGTGGTTCATTGAAGTTGTTACTTAGAATTTTTCCACAACATCAAGTAAAACAAATTTTGTAGCAAGGCTAAGCATCAACTAAGAAACAAGTCTTCAAAATAACAAGGTATGAGGATGGCTACACACTACTAGGATATAGCATAGAATAGTACTTAGAGAAAAATCATCTATCATGCATACTACTCAAAACTCTAGTAGTGCATAGGAAAATAATAGGTAGTTTGATGGTGTGTTACTTGCCTGGTTGGAGTTGGTGAAGAATTCACACTCTCTTCACAAAAGATCGTTGCTCTCCGTACAATCTATTCATTGAAAACACAATAACAAAATAAACAAGCATCCTAGCAAACAACTCATACAAGTGAAGAAAACATACAAAGCAACAATCATGGTAAAAGGGATATAACCCAGTTGGTTAGGACAAGGTCAAGGTTTTATTTTGAAAAGATTCATTCTCTAATGGTTCAATACATTCTAAGTATTTTCCAAGGGTTTACTTGGGATGGACTAGGTTGAGTTTGTAGAGATAAAACTTTATTGGAAACATATTTATCTAAGAAGTTCCAAGAGCTCACCAAGGTGATCTCACTATTTCATCTAAGGTAACACATAACCCTGTGTAACACTTAGTCATTTTCATCAAAACATTTGAGTGATCTAAGTTAGTCTTTCCATTTTGGTTTATGGTAGGTCCAGGTTCAACTAACTTCATAACAATGGATATAACAAGTTAAAGTCTTGGGATTTCCCATTTGGGTCAAAGGTTGGACAAAAATAACTTGTTATTCTTCAACTTGTATGGATTGCTTCTAGTCCTCATGTGATTGCCTTCTTGAAGATCATCATCATGCCATCTAAGTTGTTTCCTTCCTTGGTGTGGTGCTTCTGTTGGTCTTGATAGTCTTCATGGTTTTCTCACTAGTTGTTTCCCAACTGGTGTGGTCACAACTAAGTGTTTTATTTAACGAATGTAAAAATATCATTAAGTCAAAATAGAGGAGAAATGAGACAAGAGGATAGAATGGGAGGTGTAGTCTTCTTCTTCATTTCTTCATGTACTTGCACTTGATGGAGTATGCTTCAGATTGTTGTGGAGCCTAAGTCATTTCTTCATGTACTTGCACTTGATGGAGTATGCTTCCTTGTTTCTCTTCATGTTGCCATCAAGTTGAAAGGAGAAGAATAGAAAAGGGAAGGAAAAAGACTTAGAGAGAAAGGGGGTTAGTCTTCCGGAAGTTTCTCTGGTTTTCTTCTAAGTGCTTCCACTTCTTGGAGATGATTCTGAAGTTTGTTTTATTTGCTAAGTCCTTCATTGGTCTTCTATCTTCATGTTGAAAAATCTCTAGATGGTTAAGTCCTCCATTACACTTCATGGTTCTCACAAATCCCAACTTGGTGAAATCTTGAAGCAAGCATGGGGAGACAAGAAGTTGATGGAAACATTTGTACTAGTGTTTTTAGGTTCATTTGTTGTCTAAGTATAAGTTGAAACTTCACTAAGGACTTAGCCTTGGTTTCATATAGCCATACACACATAGAACCACTTAAGCAAAATATTTCCTAAGTCGTTTTTAATATGGTGTGAAACATGTGTGTGATAACTTGGCCTAAAATACATGGGTATGGCTCATATGCGTCCAAAATTATAAGGAACTGGTTTCTATGGACTAAGGTTGCCATATGGAGCAACATTGCTTGAGAAAACATATTAAATTTATTTATAGAATTTAAACTAAGTCAAATTTTCTCAAATGGCCATATAATTCTAAATCCATTCTAAACTTGTTCAAATAATATTTTGGGCTTATGGATCTGTTATTACACATTCTAAGGAACCCAAAACAATTAATTTGCAAAAATTGGATTTACAGAATTTGAATTATGTCAAATTTCATCAACCAAGCATATTTGAAAATGATCATATTTTAAATTGTCAAATTTTAATTTGGTTAAAGCCAAAAGATTCTACATGTTCTGGTGATTACAAAAAGTCCAAGTTTTCTAAATTTGGCCTTATGGATCAAAATATATGATAGATCTAAGATTCAGGGACTTTTCTGCAAAACCGCTAATTGATTCCAGCGGGAGAAAAGTTCAAATAAGGCAGGGCCACGTGGCTGGATCTGATTGGGCCTGGTTGCTGACTAGATGCTGGCGTGGCGCGCTGACTGGGCGCTGACGTGTATAAGTGGCTACATCTGAGCCGTCAGATCTCGATCTAACGGTAACATACCGCTTCGTTAGGGGATCTAATCCTAGATGTCAGATTTTGATCTACGGTTGAGGGAGCTAGGGTTCGTACCTGGCCGGAGTTGTCGCCGGAAATGGCCGATGCGGCGGCGCTGCGCTCGGACGTCAACGGAGATAGAGTTCCAGGAGTCCAGGAGCTCAACGGAGACCACTGCGAGGCTCAGAGGAGCACATAGATTCGAATGGTGATGATGGTGTCCTCTGCGGTGGCTTCTGTCGACGGCGCGGTGCGACTTGAGGTGGAGCAACTCCGGCGAGCACGGAAGTGCACGGCGGCAACGAACCTGTGCTGGAAAGGGTGAGGGAAGGGGTCAATGGGGAGCACACGGCCACGGGGAAACGGGAGGACCACATAGGGGCGGCGAAGACTCACCGAGGTGGCCGGAATTCATGAAAACGACCGGCGGACATCACGAACTCCGGCGAGAAAATTGCAGAGAGCTTGGGGGCACGGTTTTCTTTGAATCCAGAGGGGAAACGGGGAGGAGTGCACGGGCTATTTAAAGAGCTAGAGGGAGGAGATATTAATGAGCATACATGCCCGAAATCGACGGGATTGAATTCATCCAAAACCCACGCGGTTTCCTTTTTGGAGGAAGAAGACGATGACGTCAGCAATGACATCATCCCTTTTTTCTTTTAATTTCTGTTTATTTAAATCTTTAATAACTTCTGTTTTCTTTATCCAATTAAAGTCAAATAAGTTTCTAAAATCTTAAATTTTCAAACCCTTTCAAACAATATCATTTTTATAAACTTTTCCACATATTTTATTTTGAAATTGGAAATTTGAATAAATTCCTTAATAGTGATTTAATGTGATTTTTAATTTAAAAACTTATGAAACATAGTTATTGGTCAATTAAAATTTTCGTGACATTATAAATGTTGAAAACATAATTTTGAAGGTCATTTCATCTTGTTTTCACAATCTTATATTTGAAAAATAAATAAAACACTAATAATACTTTAAGGCCATTTTAAAATTTAGAAAATAATAAATTGATGTTATTATCTATATAAAACTTCAGAGACATTTTACATGTCATAAATTATTTTTGGAAATCCATTTTTAAACAATTTTCACATTTTATTATTTTAGGATATGAAGGATTTACTAATAGTAACTTAATGTTATTTAATAAGTTCATATCAAATAATTTAAATTGTTGATCAATAAAATTTGGAATAAAACCAAAAGTCATAATATTGTTTTCCATGCCCTATTTTAATGTTATTTTCCGAGCAATGCATTTTATTTTCACGCCTTCATGTTTAAACTTGGGAATAATCTCATCAAATACTTTTGAGGCTTAAAACTTCATTAAGGGTTATAAATATATGATTTTTTTGTCACAAAATATTATCAAGATAATATTGGAGTTGTAAACATTTTAGGTATTTGTTAATAAAAAGATATACCCTTTATAAAGAAACTGGATTGGTAAACTCAAATTCATTGAATTATGTATTATTTCCTTTTGTTTCTTGCTTCTCATTTGGTTATTAGTGACTTGTACAACATGAAAACAAAAGTTTCCAATTTTTGCGATTTTTGCATTTTCTTAAATCAGGGATGTTAGAGGTGCGCGGCGCGGCGGCGGCCTGCGGTTTTCAGAGCGTAGCACTGCACGGCGGCGTGGTGCTCTAGGTTCTGCGCGGAGAAGGGGAGAATGGGAGCGTGCTGGGGGAAGTGTGCGGCGTTTTGCTCCTGGCCCGCTATTTAAACCATTGGGAGGTGGTGCTACGTGGGATTAATTGCGCACGATCTCTGGTAACTGCAGCGATTTTATCGCACAGACGATGGCACGCAGAAGGGCAACCTTTCCTAGTGATGTAGTTAATCCCGCGGAGTCCGGTCGGCGTGCACTTGAGTGTCTGAGCAGTTCTTGACCGCGCTTGGGCCCCGAGGACGTGTGTGGCATGCGCATGGTGACAGGACTAGACACGCGCGAGAAACGAGGCAGCGCGTGGTGATTTTCTGCCGCATGTCTTAGCCATTAAGTGAAGAAAACGAGGAGGTTTCCCATATCTTGAAGCAGCCAAGCTAATATCCAGAATCTGGGTTGGTTAAATGCCTGCTCCGGCACAAATGCTGATTCGGCATAATTTATGTCGGATATTGGGCGAGCAATTATCTTTGGATGAGGTTTAGTTAGGACACAAAAGGCTGTACCGGCATAGGTCATGTCAGTTGGTCAGCATGTTGTTATTATTTGGAAAGCTGCCATAGCCCATTATCCGAGTCTGCTGGACCGCAATAGCTCTGGGGACTAATGTCGGGGGGCTAGCCCCGGGTAGTGTCATGGAAGGTATAAAGTGATGTCCAAAGTGTGGCAACTAAAGGTTGACAGACATAGAGCCGTACCGGCATATCCTGACCGACATACATATGGTATGTCGGAATAAGTTTGTTGTGTGTTGTTTTGCAGGAGAGACTTGCCCAGGTTATGGGAGTTAGTTTTGGACAAATCAGGATCGGAGAAGTACCTCTGATCTTCGACAGGGGTCAATGATACGAGGATATCCCTGATATCATGGAGGAGTACAGGCGTGCAGGTTCAAGTTACTAGGCCAAACAGTCATTACCGTACCGCTGACAACGAATGTTTGTGGGAGCAGTGGCTAGGTATGGGCGATGCCATGTCTTGTCTATGGCAGATGCGAAAGAGGACGCAATACGATGATGCACGTTGGACTTTTGGCTCCGTAATGGGCGGCGTGTGCTACGCCACAATGTATTGCGCGTGCACCTTGTACTTATGTCCCTGGCACTAGTATATAAGGTGCCCCAGGCCCTCATGCGTGAGAAACGACTACGATACAAGAAAATAGCTACGAGCTACCAACTTCTTCTTCTTCCTCTATCTAGAACAACTCAAGTAGCTCCATTGTGACCCGGATACCCACTTTTATATGGACAGACATGCAGGAGTACGGGCTTTACCTCCTCACAAGGGCCCTGAACCTGGGTAGATCGATTGTGTGCTTTGTGTCTTCCGTGTGCGCTTCTTAGCGCGCTATCCCTTCCCAAATCCAACAGTGTACATGAGACCCAACTTTAGCGATACTATGACATCTGCTGTGATACCACCATGACACTTCCATTCCATGCTCAACACTCCTCAATGATATCCTTTTAATGATCCACGTGCACATCAGAATCTCGAATGCCGTAGTACGTGTCAAGGAAGCGCATGATACGATCTCCACCTCACCTCAGCCGGACCGGATGGCCCATCAACTGATAGGTAACATAGATCGCAATTTTTCCACACTCATTCTCTATGATCATGTTATGCATGATCACGCAGTCCATCATGATGTACCAAAGGGTCTATTGATCCCAAAACCTCGCTGATTCTCTCACAATAGCAAATTGGGTTTGCGAAATCCCAAAATCTCTCTCCACATATTTTCGTGATGCCGCTTGAGCATTGTGGAAATCGAGCTCTTTCTTACCTTGGGGGCACTCCATGGCTTCACAAATGCCGAACACCTCGGATAAATCCCATCCACAAGGTAGTAGACCATGTTGTATGTCTTATCGTGGCTTGAAAATCCACCTGTGGTGTCTCTCCTTTAGCTAACTTGGTAAACAGAGGTAACTTGTGGAGACCATTAATATCATTGCAAGAACGAGGCATGCCAAAGAATGCATGCCATATCCAGGTCTCCTGGTCAACCACGACCTCAATAATAATGGTGGATCCGGCCTTGTGTCCTCTGAACTGTCCATGCCATGCGGCAGGACAATTCTTCCACTTATAATGCATACAATCAATAGAACCAACCATACCTGAAAAGCCGTGTTCCATGTTAATCTCTAGTAGCCGAGCCGTCTCTTGAGAATTGGTGCTTTTAAATACTCAAGCCTGATGACCTCAACAATGGCAACCGCAAAGCTCCTCGGACATTTGAGGCTCTACATCTCACTCATGGCCAAGTGATCATCGGCAAGATGTGCCGGAATGGCATAATCCATCTGCTGCAATGCTGCAGTCACCTCCGGCGCGATTCCTCCTTTCCTCTAAGAATCTATTGTGCAACTACACGCACTCTGCAATGTGCTTTAACAAATCACTACTCATACGAAACGAGCGTCGAAAGTACCTCTCCGGAAACACCTGTCTGTCGACGAAGTAGTTGGACATGATGTTGGCATGTGCTTCGGCCCACTGTCTCCGAATGTAATCTCACCCCATCACCGAACCGCCATGCGTCGCATTCTTTTTCTTTTGCATCACCAAGAGCATCGCAATATCCTCGTTCTCCTCCATGTCCATCTCCTCATCGAAAGTGGAATAATCGAATACCATCTAAAAACACAAACAAATAATTATTACCTACTTTTACTCATCCACAAAAGACAATTTGAGAAAAAAAATATACATTTTGTAAAAATTAAAAAATTCTCACCTTCAGCCTGCGGCCGGTCATCGATGAGAGGGCCGGGTCGGGCAGCACATCTAGGCGGGGTAGCACGCGTGTCGGAGCAGCAGAGCTCACCGCAACCACATCTCAGCCGTGAGGCAGCAGCGTGGTGGCGGAGGAGCATCGTGGAAAGGACGAGTCGGCCAGGCGGACCGGCTCGAGAGCGGCGCAGCTACAACTGGGTTGGAATCTGCTCGCCCAGGACTTTGTCGTCGCGTGGGGGTGGCCGAATCAAGGGCAACAACGACCAGAGACGGACCTTCACGGTGGAGGCGGGGCACTCACGCCCGTTTTTTGGTGGGATTTGGCGGCAGCGAGGCATTGTAGTCAGCCGGGGGCTTTGGGGAAGGAGGGGCGGCACCAGCCGGTCAAATTGGCGGCGTCGGCAGTCGGGCAAAATGGAGAGTCGGGGCGAGGAAGATGAAAGCTTGGCGGTTGACCCCGCGCTCGCTGAATTGTAAATGATAGGGCAGAGAGAAGCAAAATTTTAGGCAGCTCCATTTTAGGGCACGTGATAGGGCATCTGTTGGAGGGCCGGTTTTGCCCTTCTATGCCCTAAAAACGGGTTTTAGGGCATCACAACTAAAATAGAGTACTTTTAGGGATGCGCTAACCGCACTTTTTTCTTCTTCTATAAACAAGACATAGCCGAAATGACAATGCAATTAAGCACAATTGAGTGAGATACAATCTTTTAGTGAAAGACTTATGGAGCAACATGTTCTATTTTGATCTATTAGAGCATCTCCAACTCGATCTATATATTTCGGCGCGCTAAATGTCGTGGTGAGGTACAGACAGATGCCATGGGATGGCTAAAGTGTTGGGGCCGATAGACCCTGTAGGTATTCGGGGAGGGATCGCACGACGAGTAGCAGCGCTCAAGAAACACTGCAAACACAACAATCTACCCAGGTTCAGGGCCCTCGTGTGGAGGTAACACCCCTACTCCTGCCTATCTCTCTGTATGTATGTTTTCCGAATAGCCACAGTACAACGTTTGTCTCTCAGCCGAGTAGCCACTCGGCTGCTCTCTCTAGCTCTAGTGCTGGCTCTAGCAATAAATGCGATCTGAGGCAACGTCCCTCGCGCAGGAGGGAGCAGGGCACCTTATATACTGGTGCCCAGCCGAATAAACAACTAATAGAAGGTACAACTGATGTGACTCAAGCACTATGCCACAGGGCACGCTTCCGGGATCTCGCGCTGACGCCCGCGCGAGTAGTTGCCGCGTCGTATGGCTGACAGGACATGTCCACTCTGTCAGCCTGACAGCGTAGGCCCCCATCTTGTCCTGTCGCCTCTGTTAGTGACAAGATAATACATGTGCCCACCTCTCTGTATCCACGCCGCGTCACTGATGATCACATACCTAGTAAGTTGAACCGCACGCCGGTACGGCTGCGGGATACGCGGGATCTCTGTCAGAACGACTCCATTGACTTCTGGCCCGAGTAGCTCCTCTACTCACACCATAACTTCTCTATTCGGACGAGTATAATCTTCCTCAATATCTTTTCCTGGTCTTCAGTGAATATGTCTGGATAGAACCTACCAGGTAGTAGGTATCCGGGTAGCCGTCTACCCGGTCAACAACACTTTGACCGTCATCTTAACACATGCCTTACCTCTACTCGGGGGTAGCCCCCCGACACTAAAAATTATATACAACATCCTTTACACTTTTAGTGTGCAAGGGTGGTGCGAGCTAATTCAGGCGCGCTATAATTAAGCGCCCTGTGTTCCAAATTTTCTAGGCGTGCTAAAATAATGTGCCGCAAACACGGTTTTTGCAAGTTAAAAAAATCAAAACAAGAGAAAAAAAACTAAAATTAAAATTTATTAAACGTGATCCTCCTCCAAGGTGGTGTTATTGGACGTTGTGACATGTCATCCCATCTCGGATCTTTGTTGTACAGTGTGCTCGGGCCGGCGAGTTATGCGTCGACGGAGGCCTTCCGCGCCTGTTTGTCTTCCTGACACGTGACTCTCTCGGCCCGCCCTGTGCCCCAAAAGTTTTCTTGTCAACGATATCTTGCGGAAACTCCTCCCTCCACGTCGCCATTGCGCGCTCGTCCGCCTTGTCGATGAGGATGTGAGGCGCATGCTGGCTCTGGCGGCTCACTGTGAACACTAAGAGGAAGGTATGACGTAGTGTGTAGAAGAAATTTTCCCTAAGTGAAGAAACCAAGGTGATCAATTTAGTAGTACTTCAAGGTTATCAATTAGGTTGCTCGTTGTCTCGCGCTTTAACAATCATGGACCTGCACACAAAGTACAAACTCTTTCTTGCTCACAACTTTTCAGAAATGCTGTCAATCTTCCCGTCTTGACGTTAACAAGAGAATTAAACGTATCAAGTGTTTTAAGATTTAAAGTAAAAAGTAAAAAGTAACAGTAGGAGCAGGTCATGATGAATAGTAAGAAACCATAATCAATGTAAAAGAATGGACGGGGGAATAGTTTCACTAGTGGTGTCTCTTCGTAGAAAAATACACATGTTGGGTAAGAAAATTACAGATAGACAATTGATAAAGCACGATGGCATAACAATACAATTATGAAAAGTTATAGTTCACGGGTTCTATTCGTGTAGGAATTACGAAAAGTGGTGTTTTCAAGGTGTGAAAAAAATTGAGTGTTAGTGGGCCCTATAGTTAGGAATTGGTGACCCCTATTTGATTCATTCCAGTAGTTGGTTTGTTCAGATCCGTCGCAGGGCTCACGTCAAGTCTTCCGGTCATTTGGTAAACATGAGGCATATGGATCGCTATACAGCATGCATCCATATCTTATAGTCCACATCAAGAAATTTATCCAGCAAATCTCTCTAGTATATTAAGTTGCAAGCAAGAGACAGTTGCATGAAGATCAATACATAATGTAAGAAATCATTCTCATCACCCAAATAAGAACACCGCAATTTTTTTCCCTTAGTGGAAACAACACACAATTTGTCACTCGAGCGTATGCAACAAGGAGGAATGAATTCAATATCTACCATAAAACTCCCTCTTGGAGATGCATACACAACTTGGCAAGAGTAGCCATACACATCTGAGAGTGTGCAAAAACAAATTAAAACACTACCAAGATATAAGTGAAGCTCAATATAAAGACATGAACAAACTAATCATAATAGTATGATTCATTGGATCTCAGAACATACAACATGTAGCAATTACACAAGAACAATCTTGATCATGTTTGGCAGCTCACAAGACCATGGAATGATAGCACAAGGAGGATAAATCACCATCTAGCTACTGCTATGGACCCGTAGTCCAATGGTGAACTATTCACGCATCCATCTGGAGGCAATCATGGTGATGTATATGTCTCCGGTTAGGATTCCCACTTCCAGCAGGGTGCCGGGGGTGCGATAGGTTCCTCATGAGGTACATCCCCTGGCGCTCCGCGATGCTCCCCTCTCGTGGTTGCTGAACCTTCCTGACAGTTCCGTGGGCACATGGGAGGCACTGCGCGCGCAGTTCCTCCGGCGTCTCCGTTAATGAGACTTTATTCCCCTCGACGATCCTGGGGGTCATGTGACCCTGTGGCGTTTCTCCATGGGAAGTGTTGGTGCTAGCCCTGCGGAGGGAGACCACACCACCTCATCGGCTCTCCATGTGGTGTGAATCCTCGAGGGTTCGCTGGCCCCAATCTCCAGCCGCCACCTCAAGAAGGCCTCACGGGAGGTCAACGTTGTTCGTCAAGCGGACGGACCATCTCAGCAACCCCTCAAGTGGTCGAAGAAAGAAATCTCTTTCGACACGCGGACCACCCTAGGACCACAGGCTCTATGGGATCCATCCCCTTGGTCTGCACCCCCACGATCAACATGGTCGCCGTTTCCAAGACACCCGTGGACGAAGGCGTGTGCCTCAATGTGCTATCTCTCTCTCGACCTTCGAGAAGCTACGAGTCTCACGCGGTCACCTGAAGGCCACCGGGCCATTCCCCGGCGCCACCATCGGCACCACCAACCCCTTGGGCTGGGTGCGTGTGGCGGTTACGTTCGGCACACGCCAGAACTATCGCACCGAGAAAATCGACTTCTACATCGCCCACATCGGGCTCCCTTACAACGCAATCCTCGGCTACGCCGCACTGGAAAAGTTCATTGTCGGACCCCGGGCCCAGAGATATACATATTGTTATGTGCTCCTAGCCATGGACTCACAAGGGCTTCAGGGTTACCAGCCCTGGCCGCAACAAACAACGGCAGGCAGACCGGATTCATCGGCACATAGTCCGGATCCCCGATCTACTACTCCTTGTATACATGCTAGTCATAACCAATTATGCATACCCAAGCGTCCACGAGTCGGATGAAACTGAAGGAACGGGACCAAAGTTATATAGAGATGCTATGTGTCCAGAAAGTGCAACAACAATCGACGGTTACTGGGGTTACCTCGCCCCAGGCCGAATCACATCGGCAGACGGGCTCGGACATGAATCATCGGCTCCACAACCCCTCGATTGCGACAACTATGCAGTCATAGCCAAAACTGTATAACAACGGGCTCGAAACCAACAACCGATCAAAGCAACACTCTAGACATGGAAGCTGTATTAAACAGATGTTACTAGAGTATAGCTTACAAGCAGAGGTCACAAGACCCAACATTACATCAGACAACGGAAGGCAAATTATGTTGCTAGTCAACAAGAACCAAAAAGGCCTAAGAGGCCGCAACATAAGGCGACGTCCCAGCCCATAGATTCCAGGCTGCTACCTGGGAACCCCAAACTACTCGTCGATTTCCACGTTGAACCACCACTGAAGTGGGAACTTCACCTGAACCAAATTTAAGCAAACCTGAGTACAGGAGGTACTCAACAAGACTTAGTTAACCTATTATATATCTGCTGGTTTCATAAAGGGTTTTATGAAGGCTGATTTGCGTAAAGCAATCTTTGTTTTCCAAATCGAGGAAGAATAGCACGTCTCATAGAATGTTTTCAAAACAGATGAGAAAGCTACTCAACTACTGATATCATTTTTTTATCCACCGACATCATTTCCCAGCATCTCACATGCTACAAGGATCACCCCTCTCGGTATCACCGAGGAGGCACCCTTCAAACATTGCCAACATATTTCACGACACGTTCAAGTTATCTATGACCTCGTGTCTTCCACCAAGTCGTCCTTAACCGGGGACACAGCTTTCCGAAAGATTTATCCCTGCGGGGTGGTACACTTTACCCACATGTACCCTCCGACTCTTAGCGCCACATGTACGCTCTTCCATGGAGCGCGGCAGAGGGTGGCTGGCTCCGACCTTTACCTTGCTTGACCCTATCCATGAGTCAACCCAAACAGGGCCACCCCGTCAACAGGGAGTTGGCCACCTCCTGACGGCACCTGTTCTGTGAGTCGGGATAAAGATCCGTGTACGTCCATCACTTGTCCCGGTCACGCTCTAGTTTTTCTCCAAATCGTTTTCTGACTCACACGCAGATGGAAATAGCAAACTACGTGACTCATGGATGTGGCCAAACAAGTTAGTTAGTCGAGCGAGGTTCATTGGCTCGCGCGTGTGGTTGCACGCTCAGTCTTGGTTTCCGCGGCGAGACCTTAATCCTAGGGTTGGCAAGTATAGGACAAACAACCACTTCCAAAGTGGCCTCCTATCCAAGCCTTAGTCAAATTAACCACACAATGCTCATCTTACCACGTCATCATATAGTACTAGGTTATCGCAGCTCTGATTCATCAACCGGATGGAGAAGAGGTAAACAAACATGTAAAGCTAAGCGAAGCAGATATGAGGCTCTGGCGATGCGCACAAGCAAATCTATGGCGGCTAGGAACAGTGGATCATGATTTTGAGGCAATGTAGTATATAGGTGAACTATATCTAAGACCATAAATACTTTGAACGCATGCAATATACGAGATTCAAAACACTTCGAAAACCATATATGAGCAGATAAGAGGTTATGCTTGCCTTGGTTATAAGAAAAACAGATAAAGACTTCCGGAATAAGTGCTTGACTTGTCGATTAAGATCAAGTATTCGCCATTGGAGTAGCTGGCCTTCACTTCGGAGTGGCATTCTACCAAAGGGGAAACAACACCGAAAAGAAGAACAACAATCAAACATGGCATCGATGCAATGTGCAACATGTATGCATGAGCAAGTTAATGCACTGAAATAAATCCCTAAACATGATCGATGGGTTGCTAGGGTTCGTATGTCGATTATACAATTTTACTGAGATTCGCCCGAAATAGACCCCGGAGGGGGCTTTCGGCGAATCTGAAAGCTGAGTACCATATTTAAGTGCCAACAAGGGTTTGAAAAACATCATAAACAGGTTGCCATTTGTCATTTTGAGCATTTTGATATATAACTTTTAATTTTCTTAATTTTATTGAATAAAAACTTATTTTCTCTATTGTTAAAATGCATTAACCAACCATAAATAATGACCAGAATTAAAGTTTGTCAAACATGTATGGAAATGATATAAACAGGTATATTATATTTTTCTGAACATTTTGGTACCTTCCTTTTATTTTTCTGAGTTATAAAACAATAGTTATTGATTTTCTAAATTTAATCATTTTTCTGGAATTATAAATAAAGGTAGGGCCCACGTGTCAGTGCAATATTCATTTTCCAAAAAAGGAAAACCGGTTTATGATGTCAGTGTGACGAAATCATGATGTCGCGTGCTCTGTTCTTCACAGAAGAACCTCCAAATCCGACGATTTCACGCGGGGTTTTGAAATCAAACCCCACCATGGGGTGGAGGGGTGCATGGGGTTGCTAGTTGTGGCCGCGGCTGACCAAATGGTCGCCGGAGCTCACGTCGGCGAGCTGGGGCGCGATGGTGGACAGAGGATGATGGCGGCGGCGAGTTTCAGAGGGGGAGGGGGAAAGGAGGGAGCACCTTCGTGCTCCTGGGATTACCAGGAAGGCGTGGAGGTGGTCGGTGACGCGAGAGGGGGCCGGAATCATCGTCGGAGTCGAGAAATCCACGGCGGCCGTGGCGGTGAACGGCGACGGAATTGGTCCTTCCCCGGCCTTCTTTGTGGCTTCATGAGCTCAAGGTGGAAGAGGAGACTACTACGAGCAGAACGACATGCTCAGCGGGGTCAGGGACGGCCGGAGCAAGTAGGGTTAGGGTTTGGTCTCTTGCGGTACAAGAGGGAGAAAGGCAGGGAGTGCGGGGGTCTGCTAGGAGGAGGCGTCAATCAGGACGTCCCTGGGCGTTATCCGTAGCGAGGGAGGGCAGAAGGAGGTGGCAGAGGGCAGCGGCGGCGTCGACACACAGCTGCTCCTACTGTCCGGAGGTAGAAGACAAAGCACGATTTGCAAAAAACCCCAGAAACTCCAGGAAAACACAGAAAGGTCCTTTTCTCTGTAAAAACTGAAAAGATAACAAGGTTTTGAGGGCCTTTTTGCAAACAGAAATTTTTTGCAAAAATACATTTTGGAAACCTTACAAAATTTCAAACCTCACCATGTTCCTCTTTGGTGAAATTGAAATATTTTCCAACACAAAATTTGGGAACCAAAATAAGTACTATTTGTGGGATTTTCTCAAACCATTGAAATTCACAATTTAAATTGTTTCAACATGTTTTAAAATGTTGTTTCATGCATGTATGAGATGAACACAATACCACACACCCTAATTTAGCAAAACAGGGATGTTACAAATGTACCCCCTTACAAGAATCTCGTCCCGAGATTCCCGAAGGAGAAAGAAAGAAGGAACACCGGTTTTGAATGATCTTCTCGAACCTTACAGTTCTCTTCTTGAAGAGGTTTATCCGTGGCATCATGAAGTGTTGAACGGATACACCTTAGGTAAGAGGGAAGAGTCTGAAGAGGTTTGATCTTCACGAAGATCGAGTATCTCATGGCTAACTCATGATATGAATTTTTATAAAGAACTATTGAGTTATCGTGCATGAGACACATCAAGATAACAGAGTGAATAGAAGATGCTTTCAAGTTTGTGGACGATGGTTCTTGAAAGGATTTAGAATATGAGCTTTGCACAAGACTTTAAATCCTTTTGGAAAAGAAAGGTTGAACAACTTGTGACATAGAGGTTTCTTCGAAGTAGAATACCAAGATGGGAAGGATTGTCTTGGATACCACAACGTAATATCCATAGACGAGGGAAACACGAGAAAACACTGTAATTCGTGCGTGCGAGAGGATTTTGATACATGATCATGTTCACTCTTCGGAGTGGACACGGAAGATAACGGAACTTTCACCCATTCCATAACAGTTTCTTGAAATCCTTGTCAAGGATCGGGGTGTTACTTCACGACAGTATATGAGTAACTAAAAGAAGTTGGAACACCGTAACAAAGGAGGAATTCTTGATCACACCATAAGGATGGGTAACCAACGAGGGTTGAAACACCATAAGGAATAGTGAATCTCTTTCCTACTGTGGTTTGGATGTAGCAATACATCTACCACCTGGTTAAGATCCCATGGCTGAAGTAACTGATAAATTCACACAATGTGTGAGATGAACAAAACTTCAAGTATAAACAACTTGAAAAATAGGGAACTAACCAATGGCGGTTACAAAACACCACGAGATGGTTCTCACGATGAACTTGTTTTCACGAGAACAAAGATTGGTAGGATTGATGGGGAGAGATGGGAAAGATCAACTTCCAGGTTATCCTGGATGTTATAGATAACGATATCAAGCTTACGTTAAGCCTTCAATAGGTCATCAAATGAATGTAAAAACTCCGGTTTGGAAGAACGGTGAGAGAAAACTTGTTGGAATGAGCCACACAAGAATTCTCACGGAGAGTGGCTGCTCTTGTTGATTCAAGGAGAGATGATATTAGGCCTTCCGGCTAATTGTGTCAACCACAACATCAACCATGCCGGATTTTGGAAATACCTAATTCAATACCCTTGAGGAAACACCAACCATCGTTGCTGCTTGAGATTTAGCTCTGGTTAGTGGGAGGATGATTCAAATTAAGCATGTTTGATCACAGAGGTTGCACCGGTTATCAACGAGATATATTTACTAGATTCTGAAGATATGGACTACGATGCCAAGCTCAGAAGGGTAAGCGGAATTGCATAACTCATGTATTAGCAACTTGTGAAAGACGGTTGCACCTACATGGATTACTTGCAACGGAACACATCAGAGTCCTTGTTTGGGAAGACGATTATAAAGATTACGAAGTTCTTAAACTTCTTCTCTTTTACGAACAATCAGTAAGTGGTTAGGTGTGGATACAAAACTGGTTCAAGGAATGGAGGTAACAACCTACCATCTCAAGAGTAGTCCACACATGCATGACTGATTTGGGATTATTCCTGAAGGAAACAAGAAAACTTTACTCGGATCCATGGCGAAAACTTTCACCATAAGCACACGAACCGGAGAAAGTTACTTCGAACATCCGGAACACAACTTCGCGATGACACAAAGATGGTTCTCGAAAGTTTTCAACATTAATGCCAGTTGTTCAACATGAACCTCTTGCAACTTGGAGGATTGGAAATGTCATTGATGGGCTCGACAACACGCTTATCAGAACACTCCAAGAAGAGGGATTCATATGATATATGAACAAGGCAGAATATTGGTCAGACTAAAGGACATGAAGGTGTACTTGGTTGAAATACCATGAATGGAAACACCATCAAGATAGTCCTTGGATCTGATCTTGATTTGACGATAGCCCAAATCAAATCAAGGTTCGTTTATAGCTTGTCCACAAAGGAGTTACTATCAGGCTTCAACAAGATGAGAACTAGACATCCTTTAACAAAGGATCAAGTTAGGCGGAGCTTTTGCCTTTCAACTCTCCAAGTTGTTGTTTAAGCTCAACCACTAGTCCAAGGTGTCTAGCATAGTTTCTTGGAGAAAGGAGTAGTTCAGATTACCCCTTGTTTATTCATCATGGTCAGGTAACCACCTGGTGATACTTTTATAAAGACAACCAGAATATCACAACCTACCGGTATGTCTCAGAGTTCGAAAGAAGTCTTGCTTTTCAAGGCAACTGATATGGTCTTGAGAGCTTTGGTACAAATCTAACTCTTTGACCAAGAATGTAGACATAAATGAACGGATTTGGTAACACGGTCAGCTTAGAATAGAGACCGGGTGACCAATAGTGCTAAGAAGGATACAGAGGTTTCTTAGATCTTTCAACGCAATAGGAAATGCTATAATATCTGATACACACCTCAATGCACACCCATCATTCTCAAGCATTCAAGCTTGGAGAAAGGGGGAGTGAAGATGTGCAATAGCATCACCTCATCAATAAGGCAATCAAACTCCACACAACCTCTTGATATAGAAGAGTGTGATACTCAGAGGTGGAATAGAACAGAAGCTAATAAAACTTCGTTAGTCGGCGAATTACAAAACTTTGACCTGGTCCTAGAGATGAACGAGGTACTGGAGTTTGTTTCTCCTAACATTCCAAGGTGGAATGTTTAGACGGAACACAAGAGAAAATACATTGGAAGACTCCAACACGCATATGTAACTTGGTTTCCAATGACGGACAAAGTTCGAAAGCATCTACAGAATAGGAACATGCTCAGGAGAATTCCTAAGATCATGTTGATGCATAGGGTCATACTCATTTGTAAAACCCATGCTAAATAGATTGTCATAGCTGAAATAATAACAAAGATGTGGAATTTATGATGATCACTCTTGTTGTGATCCCTTTTAGTTTCAGAAGAAAACCTATGGCTATGGAAGTTGAATTTACCTAGCCATCCTGAGGAAGAAAATGTTCCTCAGGGTCTAAAGAAACAGAATTTGGGTTAAAGGTGAGCATCCTGTACTGGTAGCTTGAGCATTACATGGTTAAGAAACCACATGACTCAACTCACCACAATTCAGCACATTCCGGGACCTTCGGTTTAAGTCCAAGGTTAAAAACCAAAAGAAAGGACTAACTACTCTCTTAGTGTCTTAAAGGACACTATGAATAGCAATCACGAAGTATCTTTCAAAAGATAAACATATCTCCAAAAGATTTGGAGTGGAGGATAAATGATACATTCAAGATGGAAGGAAATCTCGAGGTTCTTGATTTGAGACTTTAGAACACGTAAGAATGTGGAACCCATACAACTTTGAGAGATTATGATGGAAACAAAATCTCCCAGTTTAAACAAGAGAGAACGGAATATGGAACACACACGGCTCTAGAAACTGAACACTAGGTCAACTTGGGTAAAATACGTCCTTGCCAAAGAAGGCACCTAGGTTTTGAATGACTAGAACCTTTTCAAATCCAAAATAGGTAAGGTGACCCAGAGTTAGAGCGATACCAGATAAGGAATAAAAAGAATCCTAAGAAGGTTTTTCACAATCCATTTTGGAGTTTCAAAGTAGTTTTCACAAACACTAGACTCAACATCGACCAAGCAGTAAGGTTTTCCTACAGGCAGTCCTGCTCTGATACCATGACCTGTCGGACCCCGGACCCAGAGATATACATACTGTTATGTGCTCCTAGCCATGGACTCACAAGGGCTTCAGGGTTACCAGCCCCGGCCGCAACAAACAACGGCAGGCAGACCGGATTCATCGGCACGTAGTCCGGATCCCCGGTCTACTACTCCTTGTATCCATGCTAGTCATAACCAATTATGCATACCAAAGCGTCCACGAGTCGGATGAAACTGAAGGAACGGGACCAAAGTTATACATAGATGCTATGTATCCAGAAAGTGCAACAACAATCGAGGGTTACTGGGGTTACCTCGCCCCAGGCCGAATCACATCGGCAGACGGGATCAGACATGGATCATCAGCTCCACAATCCCTCGATTGCGACAACTATGCAGTCATAGCCAAAACTGTATAACAACGGGCTCGAAACCAACAATCGATCAAAGCAACACTCTAGACATGGAAGCTGTATTAAACGGATGTTACTAGAGTATAGCTTACAAGCAGAGGTCACAAGACCCAACATTACATCAGACAACGGAAGGCAAATTATGTTGCTAGTCAACAAGAACCAAAAAGGCCTAAGAGGCCGCAACATAAGGCGACGTCCCAGCCCATAGATTCCAGGATGCTACCTGGGAACCCCAAACTAGTCGTCGATGTCCACGTTGAACCACCACTGAAGTGGGAACTTCACCTGAACCAAAATTAAGCAAACCTGAGTACGGGAGGTACTCAACAAGACTTAGTTAACCTATTATATATCTGCTGGTTTCATAAAGTGTTTTATGAAGGCTGATTTGCGTAAAGCAATCTTTGTATTCCAAATCGAGGAAGAATAGCACGTCTCATAGAATGTTTTCAAAATAGATGAGAAAGCTACTCAACTACTCATATCATTGTTTTATCCACCGACATCATTTCCCATTATCTCACATGCTACAAGTATCACCCCTCTTGGCATCACCGAGGAGGCACCCTTCAAACATTGCCAACATATTTTACGCCACGTTCAAGTTATCTATGACCTCGTGTCTTCCACCAAGTCGTCCTTAACCGTGGACACGGCTTTCCGAAAGATTTATCCCTGCAGGGTTGTACACTATACCCACACGTACCCTCCGACTCTTAGCGCCACATGTACGCTCTTCCATGGAGCGCGGCAGAGGGTGGCTGGCTCCGACCTTTACCTTGCCCGACCCTATCCATGAGTCAACCCAAACAAGGCCACCCCGTCAACAGGGAGTTGGCCACCTCCTGACGGCACCTGTTCTGTGAGTCGGGATCAAGATCCGTGTACGACCATCACTTGTCCCGGTCACGCCCTAGTTTTTCTCCAAATCGTTTTCTGACTCACACGCAGATGGAAATAGCAAACTACGTGACTCATGGATGTGGCCAAACAAGTTAGTTAGTCGAGCGAGGTTCATTGGCTCGCGCGTGTTGTTGCACGCTCAGTCTTGGTTTCCGCGGCGAGACCTTAATCCTAGGGTTGGAAAGTATAGGAAAAACAACCACTTCCCAAGTGGCCTCCTATCCAAGCCTTAGTCAAATTAACCACACAATGCTCATCTTACCACGTCATCATATCATACTAGGTTATCGCAGCTCTGATTCATCAACCGGATGGAGCGGAAGTAAACAAACATGTAAAGCTAAGCGAAGCAGATATGAGGCTCTGGGGATGCGCACAAGCAAATCTATGGCGGCTAGGAATAGTGGATCAGGATTTTGAGGCAATGCAGTATATAGGTGAACTATATCTAAGACCATAAATACTTTGAAAGCATACAATATACGAGATTCAAAACACTTCGAAAACCATATATGAGAAGATAAGAGGTTATGCTTGCCTTGGTTATAAGAAAACCAGATAAAGACTTCCGGAATAAGTGCTTGACTTGTCGATTATGATCAAGTATTCGCCATTGGAGTTGTTGGCCTTCACTTTAGAGTCTCATTCTACCGAGGGGGAAACAACACCGAAAAGAAGAACAACAATCAAACATGGCATCGATGCAATGCGCAATATGTATGCATGAGAAAGTTAATGCACTGAAATAAATCCCTAAACTTGATCGATGGGTTGCTAGGGTTCATATGTCGATTATACAATTTTACTGAGATTAGCCCGAAATAGACCCCGTAGGGGCACTTCGGGTAATTCTGAAAGTGAGTACAATTTAAAGTGCCCAAAAGAGTTTGAAAACATCATAAACAGGTTGAATTTTTCATTTTGAGCATTTTAGTATATAACATTTAATTTTCTAATTTTATTGAATAAAAACTTATTTTTTCCATTTTTAAAAGATTTAAACAACATTAAAATAATGCCCAAAATTAAAGTTTGTCAAACATGTATGGAAATGATATAAGCAGGTATATTATATTTTTCTGAACATTTTGGTACCTTCCTTTTATTTTTCTGAGTTATAAAACAATAGTTATTGATTTTCTAAATTTAATCATTTTTCTGGAATTATAAATAAAGGTAGGGCCCACATGTCAGTGCAAAATTCATTTTCCAAAAAAGGAAAACCGGTTTATGATGTCAGCATGACGAAATCATGATGTCACCTGCTCTGTTCTTCACAGAAGAACCTCCAAATCCGACGATTTCGCGCGGGGTTTTGAAATCAAACCCCACCATGGGGTGGAGGGGTGCATGGGGATGCTAGGTGTGGCCGCGGCTGACCAAATGGTCGCCGGAGCTCACGCCAGCGAGCTGGGGCACGGCGGCGGACAGAGGATGATGGAGACGGCGAGTTTCGGAGGGGGAGGGAGAAAGGAGGGAGCACCTTCGTGCTCCTGGGATTACCAGGAAGGCATGGAGGTGGTCGGTGATGCGAGAGGGGGCCGTAATCATCGTCGGAGTCGAGAAATCCACAACGGCCGTGGCGGTGAACGGCGACGAAATTGGTCCTTCCCCGACCTTCTCTGTGGCTTCACGAGCTCAAGGTGGAAGAGGAGACTACTACGAGCAGAATGACATGCTCAGCGGGGTCAGGGACGGCCGAAGCAAGTAGGGTTAGGGTTTGGTCTCTTGCGGTACAAGACGGAGAAAGGCAGGGAGTGCGGTGGTCTGCTAGGAGGAGGCGTCGATCGGGACATCTCTGGGCGTTATCCGTAGCGAGGGAGGGCAGAAGGAGGTGGCAGATGGCAGCGGCGGCGTCGACACACAGCTGCTCCTACTGTCCGGAGGTAGAAGACAAAGAACGATTTGCAAAAACCCCCAGAAACTCCAGGAAAACACAGAAAGATCATTTTCTCTTTAAAAACTGGAAAGATAACAAGGTTTTGAGGGCCTTTTTGCAAACAGAAAATTTTGGCAAAAATACATTTTGGAAACCTTACAAAATTTCCAACCTCACCATGTTCCTCTTTGGTGAAATTGAAATATTTTCCAACACAAAATTTGGGAACCAAAATCAGTACTATTTGTGGGATTTTCTCAAACCATTGAAATTCACAATTTAAATTGTTTCAACATGTTTTAAATTGTTGTTTCATGCATGTATGAGATGAACACAACACCACACACCCTAATTTAGCAAAACAGGGATGTTACATTCATGGCCGTCACACACCACACGTACAACCTGGTCAAGATGCCTAGCAGAAGTGGTCCCCTCACTATCCACGGTGATGTGAAGGACGCCATACGCTCCATGGAGGATTCCTACAAGGAAGCGGCATCGTCACACCCCATCAATGAGGACGGCCTCGAGTACTCTGTCGAACTTCCAAAGAAGATGCTGTCATTCTCTCAAGAGAGGGAAACCATGAAGAAGGTCTTATGAATCCCGACGGCACCGGGCGTTCCTCACCATCAATAGGGTTGCCTCCCAAATAGGAAACCACACTCGTCTCCTTCCTGTGGGCAAACTCGGAAATGTTTGCACAAACAACATCCGATATGCCCGGCGTAACAAGGGAGGTGATCGAGCAGCACCTAAGTCTGTTCCTAGGTGCACAACCTGTCAAGCAGAAGGCCCGACGCTCGGGCCCCGAGAAGCAAGAGCTCATCGTCTGCAAAGTGAAGAAGCTGCTAAGTGCCAAGATCATCCAAGAGATAATTCACGCCGAGTGGATCTCCAATCCTGTTGTGATCTCCAAGAACACATGTGGAGGGCGACTGTGGCTCGATTTCACCGGCCTCAACAAGGCCTGCCCTAAGGATCTGTATCCTCTCCCGAGAATCGAACAGATAGTGGACTCCACCTTCGGGTGCGATCTAATCTGCTTTCTGGACGCTTTCTCCGGATACCACCATATCAAGTCGGCCAGATAATATGAGGAGAAGATCGCCTGCATGACGCCATGTGAGATATTCTGCTATGTGTGCATGTCTTTTGGCTTGAAGAACGTCGGAGCAACCTTCCAGCAGTCGATGCACATCTCCCTGCAAACACATATAGGGAAGAATGTAGAGGCATATGTTGACGACATCGTCTTCAAAACTCGCGAGGAGCGCACGCTCATCGACGATCTCGAGGAGACCTTCCAGAATCTTCGTAGGGTCAACATCATGCTCAACCCCGACAAGTGTGTCTTCGGAGTCGCGACAGGGAAGCTACTCGGCATCCTGGTGTCTCACCGCAGCATCAAAGCCAACCACGACAAGATCCAAACCATTGAATAAATGAAGCCTCCGCTGCGGCTCACGGACATGCAGTGCCTAGCGGGGTGTGTGGCGGCGCTAGGGCGCATCATCTCCAGGTTCGGCGACAAGGCTCTGCTATTATTTAAGCTCCTGAAGAGAAGGGGTCCGTTCAAATCGACTACCAAAGCATCAACTATGTTTGAGGACCTCAAGAAGTATATGGCAAGCCCTCCCATCTTGGTCGCATCGCGACCACGCGAGCCGTTGCATCCGTAGCTTGCACCTACCCCTTAGACAGTCAGTGTCGTTCTTGTTGCGGAAATGTCGGCTAACAAGAAAAGAGTGGCCTTGCCCGGCAAGGAGCCCACGCCCGCCTCTCCCCAAGAGGCCATCGATGCATAGAAAGACCTCCACAAGGAGGACCCCCTCAAGCCTCAAGAGAGCCCGAATGAGTCAGAAGAACTCACTCCCGGTAACTCTACAGTCTCTCTCGTCGAACATCCTGTCTACTTTGTTAGCACTGTGCTTCGAGATGCCCGAGAGAGGTACCCCGTGTAGGAGAAGCTTCTGTATGCGCTACTTGTGGCTTCGAGGAAGCTCCGCTACAACTTTGAGGGATACCCCATCACGGTGGTATCTGCATTCCCTCTCGAGTAAATCTTGCGCAACTCCAACGCCATGGGGTGTGTCACTGAGTGGGCTGTCGAGCTCCAGTTCCTCACCACCAAGACAATCAAAGGAGGAGCTCTAGCGGAGTTTAACATAGAATGGACCAACCCGCCGCCATAAGAGGACCTTGAGGAGGAAAGGGATGTCCTCGTCAAGCTGGCTCCAGGAGTATGGACCATGGACTTTGACAATGCCTTCTCCTCCAAGGGCTCGGTAGCTGGCGTCGTACTCACATCACCAACCGGCAACAAGCTCTACTATGTTGTACAGGTCCACTCCGGCCACAAGGCCAAGCTCTCCAACAACATCGCCGAATACGAGGACCTTCTCGCCGGCATCACTACCGCAGTAGCCCTGGGTGTCAAGCGCCTCACCATCAAAGGAGACTCTCAGCTCCTGGTGAACTTCTCCAACAAGAGCAACACAGCCAAAGACAAAAACATGGCCTTGTACCTCGAAGAGGTTCGCAAGCTTGAGAAGCGCTTCCTTGGCATGGAGCGGCAACACATTCCTCGAACGGACAACAACGAGGCGGACGACATCATCAAACGAGCACCATGGAACTGGGCGCAAGCCCCAGGCATCTTTGAAGAGAGGCTCGAGAAGCCATCCATCGTACCACCCGTCAACAACGACACTAGCACCTGGAAGAAGAGCTTCCGCTAGCTCCTGCCTAAGGTGCACTAGACTACGACATTCCCTCGGGATAACGCCTGGTGCTGGCATTCAATCATGAGGAAACATGCTGGAACAAGATCCTCATTGATTACATACTCAAATGGGACCTCCCTGAAAACGAAACAGAAGCATAGCGCGTCGCTCGCTGAGCCAAGATGTACTGCATCATCGACCATAGGCTGTGCCGGAGGCGCTGATACATCATAAACGTAACCATAATTTCTGATGTTCCATGTTGTTTTCATACTATATGATACATGTTTCCCTTACACTTTCTGCCATTTTTATCGATTTTCTGGGACTAAGCTATTGACAAGATGCCACATAGCCAGTTCCTGTTTTCAGCCGTTTTTTTATTTCAGAAAAGTTGTTTTGGAAATATTCTCGGAATTGTACGATTCTAAAACCTAGAGTCTTAGAAAGTCGTCGCGCACACGAAGTCCGGAGGAGACCCGGAGGGGGGCCACAGGGGCCCCACACCATAGGGCGGCACGCCCCCTCTAGCTGCGCCCAGGGGTGGTGTGGCCCCCTGGCCACCCACCAACCGCGCACTCTCCCCTATTTTACCTCTCGGGAGGTTAAACCTAAATACATAAGCCTTTTCCACGAAAAACATCCGCTTCCGCCGTGATTGTCAACCCTAGTTCGGGAGGGTTCTGGAGCTCTCCCCGACCCCCAGCCGTGAGAGGGAATCATCACCGGAGGGCTCTACACCACCATGCCCGCCTGTGGAAAGATGCATGAGTAATAGTTCATCCTTGGACTACGGGTCCATAGTAGTAGCTAGATGGTTGTTCTCTCCTCTTTATGCCTCATGTTGAGATCTTGTGAGCTTCCTAACATGATCAAGATCATCTAATTGTAATCCTACATGTAGTATTTTCTAGGATCATATGAATATTGAATGCTACGTCCAATGATTATCAATCTATCATGTGCTTTTCATGTGTATGATATTTATGATCTTGCATGCTCTTCGTTGCTAGTAGATGTTGGGACATTTTTCTATTGGGGTAAACAATATCATGGGGAGGATGATTTTTTTGTATTTTTAGCGGCAAACAATCTCGTGGGGGCATAATAGGACTTTTTTCTACTGTCGGCACTAAGAAAATGGTCTTGGGGGGCCCTTGGGGTGCTGGGTGGAGATGTTTGGCTCGAGACCAGCGATGGATGGATTCGTGGTATTGATGACACACAATTGTAGGGGATCGCAACAGTCTTCAAGGGTAAATATAGCTAAATTTATTGATTTGACACAAGGGGAAACAAAGAATATTTATAAGTATCAACCGAGTTGTCAATTCAGCTGCACCTGAAAAGTACCTTGCATCACACAATTTATTAGTAGTAACAATGATATAATACTATTAGTAGTTTAATAGTAACAATAGCAGGAAAACAGTAGTACCAATAGTAACAGCGAATGTAAACGGAATAAGTAACAATGCTAAAAACATTGTTGGCATAGGGATGGATGTACGGGTGTTGCATGAATGAGATCAACCACGTAATATGGGTAACAAAGGGAAACACAAATATAAAAAAGAGTATCCAAGTCACAAACTATCATAGGCATATTTCCCGAGAATTGTCGTACGCGGTTGTAATAAAATTTGCACGACATCTTTTATCCTACTACCCCGTTGCCGTGGGGCAAAAAAGGAACTAATGGTAATCAAGGTACTTGTTCTACCAATCACTGGAGCAAAGCATTAACATACAGTGGAAACATGTAATCCTCGAATTAGAGTCCATCCCCTCCGATATCTCAACAATATCACCTTGGGTTCTCGGGTTCTCGACAATAATAAGTGTATACAACCAGTAGATATGATCCAAAACAACAATTATATTCATGAAAATATAACATGTCCAGATCTGAAATCATGTCACTCAGGCCCTAATTGACAACCATTAAGCACTCCAAGTTGCAACAATGACAATAAACAACTACAATGGATACTAGGCATCAAGCCCTAATAATCTCTTGATCTATTACATGATGAATCTCATCCAAGCCCTACCACCCCCTCTGCCTACAGTAGCAAATTAACACATAGAAGGGAAATTGTGGAGGGTTGATGGAGAGGTGAGGGCGATGACAATGACGACGATCCCCCTCGAATCCCCGTCCCGATAGGGTGCCAGAACAGGAACTTCTGTCTCCCAAACTAGGGTTTTGGGTGTCGGCGGAGCTTTGGATCGTTTCTTGGAAAATACTTCGGGGTTTTGGAGTTTTTGGGGACGAATGAGTCTAATGGCAAAAGGGTACCCTGGGGTGGCCCCATTCACCCAAACGTCTCTTGGGTGCGGCCATAGGGGAGGCACGACCGCCACCCTCCTAGAGGCCGAGGGACTCTCCTTTAGTTGTCCTTCGGGCTCCAGGAGTTTTCCTGTGAGAAATAATTTTCTATATTTTTTCTGGATTTTTCCGAGGAAGTTGAATTTCTGCACAAAACTTAACATCAAGGGTAATTCTGCTGAAAACAACATTTGTCCGTGTTAGTTTGATTCAGATCATGCAAATGTGAGCGAAAGCAAAAACAAAGGTGGTTGAAAAGTAGATATGTTTGCAACGTATCAACTCCGCCATGTTTAGCTTATTGCTTGTCCTCAAGCAATTCAGTTGACAAACTGGACGCGATAAAGAAAACTTTGACAAACACTTTTCAATTCATATGGTGCACATAAGACTATTCCATGATTAGTTTTTGTCGTGGTGGTATCACGGCAGATGCCATGGGATGGCTAAAGTGTTGGGGCCGATGGACGCTGGAGGTATCCGGGGAGGGATCACACGGCTAGTAGCCGCGCTAAGGTATCTCTATCACTGCAAACAACAAGATCTACCCAGGTCCAGGGCCCTCGTGTGGAGGTAACACCCTTACTTCTTCCTTTCTCTCTTTATGTGTGTTCTCCGAGTAGCCACAATACAAAGTATGTCTTCTGGCCGAGTAGCCACTCGGCTGCTCTCTCTCACTCTACTGTAAGCTCTAGCAATAAAAGCGAAGTGAAGCAACGTCCCTCGCGCAGGAGGGGACAGGGCACCTTATGTACTGGTGCCCAGCCGAATAAACAAAGACTAAAAGGTACGGTGATGTGACTTGACCACTGTGATGTTGGCACGCCTCCGAGATATCACGCGGAGAAATGCCGTGCCGTACGGCTGACAGCCCCTGTCCACTCTGTCAGCCTCACAGCGTAGACCTCCATCCCGTCTTGTCCCTTCTGTACTTGACAGGACTGGACGGCTGCCTAACCCTGCGTCACAGATGATCACAAACCTACTAAGTTGAACCGCACGCGGGTACGGACGCAGGATACGCGGGATCTCCTGTCAGAACGGCTCCATTGACTTCTGGCCCGAGTAGGATTGCCATCCGTCTACTCAGACCAACTTCTTAACTCGGACGATCATAACTTCCTTGATATCTTCTCTTGACCTTCGGTGGATACGGCCGGATAGAAACCTACAGGGTAGCAAGTACCCGGGTAGCCGTCTACCCGGTCAACAGCACCTTGACCTTCACTTCAGCACTTGCCTTACCCCTACTCGGGGTTAACCCCCCGACATTAGTCCCCGAAGCTGGTAGAGTACAATGAACTTGTTCGCTGGGCCCTGCCAGCTTAAAACAAACCTTGTCTTCATAACTGAAAGAGGCCGAGTATCACCTCCACATGGGCCTTTATCTCTTGCTTGAATCCCTTCTTCTCTGAGTAGAACTTCCTTTCTTCTGTGATGCCGAGTAAAAAGACTTAGCGAAATTCCTGCCCACGATCCTGCGGGATCAGACCAAATCCAACTGCTCGTGTGACTAAGCGGCACGTGGCACACGCAGAGACCGCGACGCCTCGGTTCAAACGCAGGCCACGCGCCAGCCTCTGCGAGTAGGGCCCACGGCCCGTTTGGTCACCTCAACCGTACTTGAGAGCCCACGATCCGGACGTGAGATTAACTGCGCCCATTACGCGCGCGTTTTGCGCTGTGTGCTTGTCTAACGGTCGATTAACCCACGCCGCACGATCATTACCCACGATCAGTGTCACGTTCAATCCGCCAGTAACGACAATCCGCAGGGGAGAAATAAATACCCCTGCGCCGCCCTCTTTTCCTCTTTCCTGCTCTTTCCGCTCTCTCGCTCTTCGCCTCTTCTGCCTCCGTCGAGCACTCCGCCACCGCGAATACCCGTTGCGCCGCCACGAGAGAGAGAGAGAGAGAAGCGCATCTGCGCAACTCCGCTGAGATCTCCCCCTCCTTCGAACAACTCCGCCTCCATGGCGCCCAGAAATCCTGCTACTGCCGCCCGAGCTCGATGGGAAGGCTCGGACATGACGGCGGAGGACTGCACATGGCTCGTCAATACGCGCCGCATCCCTCCCGGCGTCGTCTGCCGCCATCCAGGCGACAAGATCGAGCCGGAACCACAAGAAGGTGAGTACGTCATCTTCTTATCCCACTGCAAACGTGGATTTGGCCTTCCCATCTCAGATTAGTTGCCGAATTTCTCCGCCACTTTGGCCTCCAACCCCATCATCTACCTCCCAACGACATTATCATGCTTTCCACACACGCTGCCGTGTGTGAAGCTTTCCTGGAAGTTTAGCCCACAATCCACACCTGGGCCCGATACTTTTTCTTTGCTGCCAAAAGGTTCCAAAGCCTAGCGGTACCACTGGCCCTCGCGAGATGACCAAAACTGGTGGCGCGATGATGCACCAACGGTCGACTGGTCATCACCCGGGAGTGAAGGGACTGGACACCATGTGCAAATGGCAGTGCGGGTTCCTCTACTTCAAGAACGTAGCCTCTGAGGAGGGAAAGGCAATAGAGAACAGGATAGGGCTTCCATCATTCGTCAACTCACCGCCCTCCGGGGCAGAATTGGGGATATGACCCGACGAAGAATGTGCCAGATGTCTTCTCGGTCAAGAAGCACCTCACCGAGTTGGTGAAGGCAGGGCTGATGCAGGATGACCCCATCGCCTGTTGGATCTCGCGCCGACTGCTCCCGCTACATAGCCGAGTGCACAAGATGTGCTACATGAGTGGTCCTCGGGACTGTACTCGGACGACTACGTTCGAGCTGAGCAAGGCGGAGGTGCCATCTGGGCCCGGTCCATCATGTAGACATCCCTCACCGAGAACTGGGCGTACGGCTTCGAGCCGTATAGCCGCACCAACCCCATTGAGCAGGTTAGTACTCTGTGCCTTGTGTTTGCACTCTGATACTGAATAGAATTCCTTAGCCTAATATGCACTAGTGGAAACAAGGCCGTTTGTCCCGGGTCGTAAGGGCCAGTTGTCCCGGTTGTGCAACCGGGATGGGCTGGCCGGGACAAATGGCCCGTCCCATTGGTCCCGGTTGTGCCAGGACCCGGGATGGTAAGGATAGGCCACGTGGCGAACCTGGGCCAGGGAGTTCGTCCCGGTTCGTTCAAGGGACCGGGATGGATACTTTTTTGACAAAAAAATATATATAATCGTTCAGTTTCCGCGTCTAGGCCCACGTCTTTTGGGCTCCTGTCTCCCAATCCCGAGCCGGCCTCCCCTTCCCCAACCGCGTCCAGGCCCACGTCTTTTATTAAGCCCACTGGCCACATTTTTTTGTCAAAAGGGTCCACTGGCCCGCGTCTTTTATTATGGTCAGTCAACGGTTCGAAGGGACCACTGGCCAGCGTCTTTTATTATGGTCAGTCAAGGGTTCGAAGGGGCCACTGGCCAGCGGCCGTTGGCTGGCTCGCCTGGTCCCTTAAATTAAGACCACATGACGGTCAAAGGGCCACTGTCACCTCGTCTTCCCGCCCCGCCTCGGCTTCCCGCGCCCCCACTCCCCCACGCGCGCGTGCCAAAGCTGCAACCGCCGCCCACGCCTCGGCTCCTGCCCGCATTCATGGCCACATGCAACCGCCGCCACGTTCAGGCCGCCGGTTGGCATGCCAGCCCACCCCGGGTCCTTTTTAAAGGCCCCCAGCCGCCCGTACAACCCATCCACCCCGGCCGCGCCCAAGGCAGAGCAACCATAGCCACCATGTCCCGCTGGTTCGGCAGCGGCTCCGGCAAGCGCCCCAGGAACGACCACGAAGGCTCCTCGAGCGGCGCCGGCCGCGTCCCACCACCGCCGGCGGAGGCCTTCGGCTACGGCCCTGGAGGTGTCCGCCTCGGCGGGGCGCCGCGCGTCCCCGCACCACCTCCGGCTGCACGCCCGCCGCCCAGCGCCGCGCCCAAGGGCAAGAGGTTCCACCGGTACGTCCGGGTGGACGAGGCCGAGTGGCACTGGAACAACGCCACGCCGGTGTTCTATGCTGACGTCCACCTCCCGGACGGCTGGCACCTGAACCCCCAGCGGATCCCTGTGCCGCTGGTCCCGACCGGCCAGGCGCTGCTCGAGGAGATCGACCGCCGGCGCGAGCTCCTGCCGGCTCCCGTCCGCAGGGAGCGTGCGTACGCGCACAGCTCCCCCTACTGGGGCGCCTGGCTCGAGCAGGAACACGAGCAGCGCCGGCGCTCCTTCATCCCCGCCCCCCACGAGGTGGACGTCGCGGACTACCCGCCGCCACCGCCCGGCCGGGAGAGGGAGCTGTGGCTCCTCGAGGACATCCCGGAGGACTTCTCCGGGGAGGAGGACCCCGTGCTCCGGGCCGCCATGGAGGAGGCCTGCGAGGCCTCCCGCCGCTCACTCGTCGAGGACGAAATCAAGCGGTGGGAGCGGGTCGTGGCCGCCGCCGCCGCCGACGCCGCCGCCATGCCGCCGCCGCCGCCCCCCGAGCCTACCCCCTGGTGGCACGCGCTCTACGCCGAGTATGAGGCGTCCGAGGACCAGCCGCCCCCGCAGCCGCTCCCCCCCGGGCTGGAGTACGGCATGTCCTGGGCCTGGACCGGCGGCGTTTGGGCGCCGGAGTCGCCGGAGCAGGAGGAGCTGCCCCCTCCGCCGCCGCCGCCGCAGGAGGTGCTGCCCCCGCCGCCGCCGTACGCGCCCCCGATGCCCCCGATGCCTCCGCCTCCGCCCCCGACCCAGCCGCGTGCCCACCTGTGGCAGCCACCCGCCTACCATTGCATCTCCGACGACGAGGAGGACGACTAGATCGGCACCGGTCGCCTGTGGCCGCGCCGCCACCCCCTATTCTATGTAAGCAAGGCCCCTAGCTACCCCCAAGAAAACGGCCGGCCGCCTGTGGCCGCGCCGCCGCCCCTTTATGCAAGTACGGCCGGCCGCCTGTGGCCGCGCCGCCCCCTATCTATGTAAGCAAGGCCCCTGGCCTTTTTTTAATAGAAGTTGTGTGCCCCCTAGTCTACCGTGTCCCTAGCCCATCCCCGCCGGCGGTCCGCCGGCGGGATCTGTCTACTCGTTCCCGCCGCCGGCAGGGCTTCGCCCAGCCATGTCCACTCGTACCCGCCCCTGGGGTGTTCGTTCGGCCTGGAGAGAGGGCCGCGATTTTTATACACCTGGGCCTCTAGTCCCGGCCCGTGCCACCAACCGGGACTAGAGCCCCTTTGGTCCCGGTTGGTACCACGGCCCGGGACCAAAAACAAATTTCGAATTTCGGTGGCACCCCTGCGCGCCCAAAAATTTTTAGCGCCAAAATTTGAAAAGTGTTAAGTTTCCACATTAACAACTTCTATATACTTTCAAATTTGACAAAAATTCCAACATGAAAAATGCTAGAATTTGCAAAACTAATTTAAATCCATTTTTCATTTAACTAAATAATTATTCTAAGTATTGAAACTATTAATTATTTTTTTCATTTGTATACAATTTGAATATAAAAATGTTACAATTTTTGATTTCTCTCGTGATCTTCCTAATTCAAAGCGAGTTGTACCTTATTGACACGGTGAATTTGAGATCTTCGTCTACAACAGAAAAACCATAGTTTTCCTTCGAAGGTTTACTCTGCGCATCCACACGTATTTCCCTTTATCTCGACCCCCGCTTGAAAACATAGTAACTTCCGTGTACGCTATCATTAGTGAGAGACTTCACGTCGGCAATCTCAATTAAAGTGCCAGTTTGTGTCTGATCCCACCAACCCCTCAAAATCCTCCTATTAACTTCACCTATCTCAACTGAAATCACTGTCTTCATGTGGATGCCAAGCCTGTGCAAAGCTATCTCTCCTCCTCCAATACCGGAGAATAAGGACACCACATTAACACCATTGGGAAACATGTTCTTCAACACCGACAAGTGGCAACCCACAGTATCAATTTGGAATGAATTGCCAAGAGATTTGTACCTCTCTCTCTTCGCGACTCCCCTTGTGTGGTTTCTTGGGAGACCGAGTAAAAATTCCATCTCATCTGGCTCTAGAGGGGCAACCTTGTTCTTTCCAACCCAAACAAGGTTCCATCTTCTGCACTCGTCCATAACATACCCCTGAACAGTTAGAGGTGGTGGATTACTTGAGCCTGCAAGAGTACGTTCGATCTGTTTTATCAGAATTGGACTTGACACACGGGTTTGCAAGAAATCGAGCTGCTTTCTAGGATCCTAGGAAGGCCACCAGTTCTCATAATGAGGGAATGCCTCAAATATGGTCTTTGGAGCGAGAGGAAGGAGACGTGACCTATTCTCAATTGGCAAATTATGGATGTAGCCTCTTTCTTGAGCAGCTGCACAGAAGTGCTTAGAATCCACAAACTCCGGCTCTATGTCATACAAATTTCTGGAAATTTCCACCCATACACTTTTTGAAGCTATGGCCTCATTTTCATAGTAGAAGTAGGGTGGCCCAATAGCTTGTTTAGGAAGACTCCTGTCACTAGGAAGGTGGAATCCAACCACACGTTTCTCCTCCAAAAATTTATCATATCTGTTAAAGAAGTACCGAAGCTCTATTTCTGTTTTAAGGATATCTGTCCGGATGGTATCCCTGCTATCACTTCGAAGTGTGCCTGCAATATGTGCGCGGAATATATGACACCCATAAGGTCTATCGATGTAAAGCAGTCAGTCAAAACTTTTTTGGGTTGTTTATGGTGGTTAACTCCAATGAATAACAATAGAGGCCTGCCATAATCACTTGTTCTATACCGTGTGTCAACACATACTACATCTCGAAAGTAGTTATAATCCTGCAATATCTGTCAGGATGGTATCCGTACTATCACTTCGAAATGTATTCGGATATGGGTCATAGTTGTCAGCTTTTTACCGGTCAATACAAAATACTGATCAAACAGAACTATATGATCATGTATTCCACGCTTATTATTACACATCACCAACATACAGAGGAGAGAGAAACAGAAAAGTGGGATGGTGGAACAATAATGCTTGCCAGCTTTTCTTCGTGTCCCTTGCTTATGATCGCTTCGGCCGTAACCATGGAGCATCTTCATTATTTAACGGGATGGTGGGGTCAGCTTTCACTGTGAAGGGTGGAATTTCAACAAACTTATTATAATCTTCTGACATGTCTGTCGTGTCCTCGATTCCCACGATGTTTCTTTTCCCTGAGAGAACTATGTGACGCTTCGGCTCATCGTATGATGAAATTGTTCCCTTATTTTTTCTTTTCTTCGGTCTGGAAGACATGTCCTTCACATAGAAGACCTGAGCCACATCATTGGCTAGAACGAATGGTTCGTCATTGTAACCAATACAGTTGAGATCCACTGTTGTCATTCCATAAAGCGGGTCTACCTTTACCCCTTCTCCATTCAGGTTGACCCATTTGCACTTGAACAAAGGGACCTTAAAAGAAGGTCCATAGTCAAGTTCCCATATCTCCTCTATGTAACCATAGTATGTGTTAGTTTTTCCATTCTCGTTTGTTGTATCAAAGCGGACACCACTGTTTTGGTTGGTGCTCTTCTTATCTTGGGAGCTCGTGTAAAATGTATTCTCATTTATCTCGTACCCTTGAAAACTCCCAATAGTCCAAGATGGTGACCCTGCCAACATGTACAGCTGACCTTCAACAGTGGTGTCATTTATAAGATGTGTTTGCAACCAACTTCCGAAAGTCTCCATGTGTTCGCGTTTAATCCATCCTTCCCCGGGTTTGCAGACCGTACAATATTCTTGTGTTCCTCGACATACGTAGCCATGAACATAGAATTTTGTAGAACTGTGTAGTGTGCTTTGGTCAAAGAATGCCCGTCCCTAGGTATCATTGTTTTCTTTCCCAGCGTTCCTTTTCCCCTCAGTCTCCCCTCATGCCGCGATTCAGGAACACCAATTGTCTTAAGGTCAGGAATAAAGTCAACACAGAACCCAATGACCTCCTCTGTTCCATAGCCCTTCGAGATGCTTCCTTCTGGCCTAGCACGGTTATGAACATATTTCTTCAAGACTCCCATGAACCTCTCAAAGGGGAACATATTGTGTAGAAATACCGGACCGAGAATATGAATCTCTTCACATAGGTGAACAAGGAGATGAGTCATAATGTTGAAGAAGGATGGTGGGAACACCAACTCAAAACTAACAAGACACTGGACCACATCCCTCTGTAATCTTGTCAGAATTTCTGGATCGATTACCTTCTGAGATATTGCGTTCATGAATGCACATAGCTTCACAATGGGTACTCGAACATTTTCCGGTAGAAGCCCCCTCAATGCAATCGGAAGCAACTGCGTCATAATCACGTGGCAGTCATGAGACTTCAGGTTTTGGAATTTTTTCTCTGCCATGTTTATTATCCCCTTTATATTCGACGAGAAGCCAGACGGAACCTTGATACTGTAAAGGACTTCAAAGAATATTTCCTTCTCTGCTTTAGTAAGAGCGTAGCTGCTTAAGGAATGGCGCCCTGTATCTGTGTGCTTGTTGCTTGGGTCTTTCATACGTTGCTGGTCCTCCCGTGCTTCAGGCGTATCTTTTGACTTCCCATACACGCCCAGGAAGCATAGCAGATTGACACAGAGATTCTTTGTCACGTGCATCACGTCGATCGACGACCGGACATCTAAAACTTTCCAATAGGGTAGCTCCCAAAATATAGATTTCTTCTTCCACATGGGTGCCCGCTTATCAGGGCCGTACGGAACTGGTTGGCTGCCAGCAGCCTTACCAAAGATTACTTCTAGGTCCTTGACCATATCGAATATATCATTACCACTATGGAGCTCAGGCTTCTTTCGGTTATCTGCCTCACCTCTGAAATGCTTCCCTCCTTTTTTCCTTAAGGGATGCTTGATCGGAAGAAATCTACGATGCCCCAGGTATACAACCTTTTTACATTTATCCAAAAAAACACTGTCAGTCTTATCTAAACAGTGTGTGCATGCATTGTATCCCTTGTTTGTATGACCGGAAATGTTACGAAGAGCTGGCCAATCATTGATGGTCACGAAAAGCAACGCCCGTAGGTCAAATGGCTTTTGTTCGTTCTCATCCCACACACGTACACCTGGTTTGCCCCACAGTTCTAAGAGTTCTTCCACTAATGGCCTTAGATACACATCAATGTCGTTGCCAGGTTGCCTCGGGCCTTGGATGAGAACTGGCATCATAATGAACTTGCGCTTCATGCCCAACCAAGGAGGAAGGTGTAGAGGCCCCAGACCGGTAGGTCCAGAACCCCTCATATGCATTCATTCACGATCCCAGAAGAACCAGTCGTGAACAACATACGTAGTTGGCATACAGAATACATCATCCATTACACGAATATAGAGTCTTACATAAATGGTCACATGACCAAGTTCTTGATAACTGTCACGCAGGACAGACATTCAAAGTAAACACAGCGGAAGACGATAAGCATAGCGTAGTAGAACCCGAGTCACGCCTCATCCTACAGGCTGCTGACTGGGAGACGATCCTAACTCGCAGGGCCATCAGCGTAGAACTCCTCCTCATAGTACTCCTCCTGAGGTGGCTCCTCGTAGTCTGATAAGTAGATACCAGGGGCGAAACCAAATGAGTACATTTGAATGTACTCAACAAGACATCCTTTATTAGCTTACAATAATGCATACATGCTTATTTGGTGGAGTGGGTAGGTCATACATATGGTTCAGCTACCCATGACAGATAAAAGATTTGCCATAGTTGATTCTTCAAGTTTACCTCTTTGTAAACAAAATCATTTAAAATAAGGTAGTTTTGCTCTCGTAGATATCGCATATCTTGGAGGTTTTATAATACTTTTGGAAAAGAAAGTTTTTCTTTTCAGAAACTTTTAGTAATAGTTTCCTTCTCATCGGTATCTCGCAGATACCAAGTCATTTCTCCATAGTACTTCTCAGGTACAAAAGCCTTCCTTCAAAACCTCTTTTGAAAAGTTGACACAATACTAGCTACATGGCCATTCAACCGTCCATATCCGAGGACGCGGCTATCTCGAAATAGTTTTACTCTGCAGAGGTGTACACACTTCCACTAGATCCAGAGTCCGCCATGAAACAACCATGGACTGTTCCCAACCTATGAGAACATCAGATAACTGGTCTTGACTATCCACTCTGTACAAGCTAGTACATGACTATCTCTTCAATTGGGGTTTCCCTCCCTGGCAAGCCATGTCACACACCGCTCAATCAGGAGACCCAACTGCTGCATTCGGAGGGAAAATTAATCCCACACTTTAGATGTCCCGTATACTCACTCCTAGCGGCATTTCGGTTCGGAGGATCCAATCCCCTATAGCCTTTGAGATAGCACATATACTAACCCTAACAAGTTTTTAATCAAGCCCCTACCCATATTGGGGTAAAGTGGCAGTACGATAGTGGTTGTCCAGCGAAGACTAGGTTATGTGTCTTTTGTAAACATTTCTCATAAAATTTCCCATCATAACAATCCTTCCGGCAGACAGGGTCTCACCCTTCCTCCGGGGTTTTCCTTCCATAAGGCATTTGTTTACAAAAACACATTTTATTTAGTTCATTTAAGAACTCAGGTTTTAAGTAGGTGTATGGTATTTATATACCATTTAGTGTCTAAGGGCTTGGTAATACCAAGTTGACTATTATTATGAGTCCTTATACTAGTAGTATTAATAGTAGTAGTAGGATTCACACAAAAATAGTTTTTGAAGGCATAGTTTTGTAAAACTTCAGAAGTGAAAAGCATGCATGATAGATAATGATAAGTAGTTATACAGCAAGCATTAGGATGGCTTGCCTTGGTACAAGTGATGGTCCTGATCCTGAAAGTAACAGGAGTTGCAATACCCTTCCTCAGCAATTCCTTCCTCCTCGTTTTCTAACGTCGTAAAAGAAATAAAGACACACTTTCAGAACCAAACAAGACAATCAATGCTACAAGTAATACATACAGCAAGCAATCAAGAAGTATCACACAAATTTCTCAATTTTTCCCTTAAGAAAGATTGACATAAAAACTATAGTTGAAAAGTCTGCTTTTTCCTAGTGTTTAGATGTGGCCAAAACAATGATTCTTAGTTAAGAACATTATGGACCAGTGGGATATAGCACAAGTTACTGGACAGTAGGGTGTCACATAAAACACATTTTGATGTCTAAAAATTTCCACAACAATCTCTATGGCTAGCACCTATAATTTGCTAAAATACTCAAGTGGTGAAATAAGCTCATGACAACTAGTCAAACCTATTTTTCCACCCTGAGGCAAACATACCAGTGGGTGTTCCACTAGCAAAAATGCTCACCAAGAGGTTAATAAGCCTCTGGTCACTTTTATAAAAGTGCTCAAAACAAACAAACAAGCACCCAAAAATTCCTACTCATACTAGTAGAAAATTTAGGAAAACTACTAGACTAGTTTAGACTACACTAGCTAATGTTATGCACAAGTGTGCAAGTTTTCAGAGGCAAAATACCCCTCTAACCAGTACCATAAATTCTACTGGATCTCACAAAAATATCATAAAAACATAGCTAGGAAACAAGGAAAAACTATGCTTAAAAATGCTACACATGTGAGGAGATTTATTCCTAGTCACCCAAGTGCTACTCATGCTTTTGTGCTATTTAATAGGAAAACTATCAGAGGTGAAAACCCTAAGGAAAATACTGCCACAAGTACTTTTCATCCTCTGGTTTCAATACCAAAGAGTCATATTTTTCCCTAGTGGAAAACAAGACACAAAAACATACATGAATATCCTAGTGTGAAATCTAGTCCTTAAGCATTTCTATTTTAAACCTATTTCAAGCACAAGCACCAAGCATCCAGAGGTGCTATAAACAAACTAACAGTACCTAAGTGGTACTGGTTCCATGGAAAATCAATCTAGCAACTAGCCTAAAAATTCATTTAAAGATCTACTCAAAACATACATAAAAATCTAGCTATTAGCAAGACCTATGCATGGAAAACTAGTTCTAAAATGCTACCATTCAAACCATTTATTCTAACATGTTCAAATAACTTTTATACATCATAACCACAATGGAAAACAACATAACAAGCAAGAACACATCATTTGCAACTCACAAAATTAACATACAAAGCAAGATCTAGAATTAAAAAATTAGACAGAAAGTAACCAAAACTTGTTCTGTCTCTCTAAAAATTTCTGTGGCTTCAAAAAGTAAATCCTTCTAGGATGTGATAGTCCTTATCACTACAAAGCCTCTCCAACTTTCCTCACTCAAAAATAATATCCCAAACTCCCTCTAAAAATCATGGAATAGCCCACTGATGTTTTACCAAAATGGATGGCATTTCCAAATGGTAACTCACCTTGATGCAAACTAAAATTCTACTCGTAGGTATTTAAAAGGGCTTTCCAAAACAGTTGAGTTTGCTCAAAAATGTTTTGTATTTTTGAAGTTCTATTCATTTCAATTTTTAGGGTACTGTCTGGCATATGATTTATAGAAAAATCATAAAAAGTCAAAACAAGTTTATGCCAGTGGGATATGGTTGTAATTTTGTATGTCTAGTAGCACAAAAATTAGCAAGGTAAAATAAATTTATATGCTACCTTTTCTAGGCCTAAAGCTAGACCCTAGTTAATCTGCCAGAATATTGTTATTTTTATTTTTAACAGGAACATGCCCAAACGGGCCCGATCTGCTGCGCACGGCCCAGCTAGCACGCAGCACAGCCCGCCTGCGCGCGCGCGCGCGAAGCGATGCGTTCAAAGGGGGCCGTCGATTCGCAGATCGACGGTCCCTGTGCCTTCTTCCTCCCCGCGTCTCTCTTCTCTCTCTCTTTCTCAAAACCCGGACGAACACCTAGCGATTCTTCGCGGTAGCTCACCTAGGGCTCGAGTCACGTATAGGGGTGGTGCAGGGTTGAAGGAGGGTGGCCTGGGCGTTGCCGTGGCGCGGTTACGGGCGATGTCGAAGCGTGTGCACGGCGGCGGCTCGACGGCGTCCCGCGGCGGCTCCGAGGACGACGGCGACGAACCTGCAAACGAGGGAGGGCCAAATGATGTCAGGGAGGTAGGCTAGCTCCAGGGGGTTGCAAAGGAGGAGAAAAGAGGGCGGGAGGGCAGTGATCTCGACGCCGTGATCCACCTCGACTCGCACGGGTCTGTGGCTGGGCGCGGCTCGCCTCGCTCGCACAGAGCGAACGAGCAACCGAGAGGGCGATGGGGTGGGTGAGTGTGGCGAGGAGAGCGTGCTGGCGAGAGGGTTTGGCCACTAGGGCTTTGTAGGCACGAGGCCAAGGTGGGGGTGCTCGGCTACCATTGGCATGGGCATGCCCTTGCCCTTTGGGGTTTCTCCACAGGTGGCCACGGTTCCAATTGGTTCCTAGGGGTCAAGCCAGTACAATTTGGTGAGCTAGGCCACAGCAAGGGTCAAGGGATGGGTAAAAGAAAAGGAATAACACTATTTCAACCACTAATGTGACATCACACATTAGTCAAATGCCACCTCATATTTCTCTCTCCCTAGCCAGCCCAAAGGGGATCCAATGCCACCTTCTAGAAGGTTACTAACATGGTTTTCGAATTGGCAAGGTGGCCTGGCTTGGATCAGTGCACAAAAGCTAAAATCATCAAGTCCAAAAGTGTATTCACTGTTCTGTCAGAAAAATTCAGTTAGGCAGTGTTTTCTGAATTTTTCTAAGTGCTGGAAAAGCAGACAGAGATAGCAAAAGTTGGGCTTGTTTTCACCAAGCAAACCAGCTCTAAAATGAGTGATTTAAAATGCTCAACAAAGAACAACTATCCAAGTTTCAGATCCAACCATTTGATTTGAAAAATGATGGGTTTATGGCTCTGAAAATAAATGGCAAAGTAGGTACATTCTCTGTTTTTAAAAAGCTCAATTTTCTGTCTTAACAAGATGGCTCAAAAACCATCATGGCATTGTGTGTTAATTTTCTTTGTAGGTTTTTCCAAGAGTGTAGTTTTGTTGTACTCATATCAGAGAGTAGTTTTGATCAAAGAAAATCCCTAATTGGATAATCCTTGTGATGGAAAACAAGGGTTGAAAACAGCTACTTGGCTGTTTTTCAGGGCAAAAATTATATTGGAAAATCTAATGGAATCTTTTCCAAATAATTTTATCTCAAGTTCAAGTTGATTCCAAACCAACAATAACACTTTTTTAAGTTTAAACAAAGTGTTACTTCAAGCCTTGAAAATGATCTCTTAAGAACCTTAGTGGAAAACATAGGAAAACAAATATAAAGCAATGTGTTTCTTAGGAGAAAAACTCCTCAAGTGAGTGTAAAGAAACACACCATTAATATTGCATAGATAAACATCACTACACAAACATGTTGTCCACTTAATTTCATTACAAAAGTCTTAAGAGGCTTGCTAAAATACTATTATACAAGTGCTTAAAAACAGGGATGTGACAGAAGGTTGTACATACATAGAGTTACAGGCCAAGTGCTATGACTGGAGCTCTGCTCCCCAAAAGGATTAAAGCCATCTGTACTAAGACCAAACCATAAGTTTCTCGCCTCTCCTCCAAAGTCTGGAAAGTCTCTCTCGATCTTTCTCCACTGCGATCCATCGGCGGGGTGCCTCAACTTTCCATCTTTCTTACGGTCTTCTTTGTGCCATCGCAACAACCTAGCATGCTCTTTGTTTCTAAACAGACGTTTCAGCCGTGGTATTATAGGAGCATACCACATCACCTTAGCAGGAACCCTCTTACGGGGGGCTCGCCGTCAACATCACCAGGATCATCTGCTCTGATCTTATACCGCAGTGCAGTGCATATCGGACATTCATCCAAATTCTCGTACTTCTCACCGCGGAAGAGAATGCAGTCATTAATGCATGCATGTATCTTCTGCACATCTAATCCTAGAGGGCAGAGAGCTTTCTTTGCTTCGTACGTACTCTCAGGCAATTCGTTATCCTTTGGAAGTTTTGGCTTCATTAGTTGAAGTAAACTCTCAAATGCCTTGTCAGTCACACCGTTTTGTGACTTCCATTTCAGCAACTCCAGTGTGGTACCGAGCTTTGTGCTACCATCTTCGCAATTTGGGTACAACAATTTTTTGTGATCCTGTAACATGTTGTCCAGCTTCAACCTCTCCAATTTATTTTCACAGTCTTCCCTTGCATCAGCAATAACTCGGCCAAGATCATCATCGGGCTCTTCTGATGCCTGTTCTTGATCACCTTCTTCTTCTGCATTCTCTTCCATTGCAGTATCGTCGTATTCAGGGAACAAAGGATCTTCTTCTTCTTCTTCTTCATCGTCTTCCATCACAACCCCTCTTTCTCCATGCTTGGTACAGCAATTATAGCTGGGCATGAAACCTCTCCGAAGTAGATGGCCGTGAAGGATTCTTTCGGAAGAATGTTCTCTGACGTTCCGACAATCAACACATGGGCAATACATGAAGCCATTATCTTTGTTCGCCTAAGCTACAGCAAGAAATGCATTCAGGCCTGCCATATACTCGGAAGTGCGTCGGTCACCGTACATCCATCGCTGCCGTGCATCCATCTGCATCATATAATTAAGTTTATCAAAATACATATTAATACAGAGATAACCACAGTACATCGACAAATAATACTTTTTTATGTATCAGTTACAGATGAAAAAGATAATTTGTTAACCTCGGTCGAAGATACCATTTTCAGTGAGCTTGTGTGCGTCTCGGGAATTTCGTCGAACACCTCGTGTGCATAGTAAAAAAAAACACCAACACCACACTCTCTCACACCTCCAAGCAAAAAAAAAGATGGAAGGAGGGGGGGTTGGGGCAGTATATATAGGGGAAGGGGGCATTGGTCCCGGTTCGTGGACTGAACCGGGACAACAGGTCATGCGCGTGCCACGTGGCCTGTGGCTAGGCATTGGTCCCGGTCCGTGGCAAGAGCCGGGACCGATATGCCCCCCACGAAACGGGACCAATGCGCCCAGGCGATTCCTGTTGCCCCGGGCGCACGAACCGGGACCAATGCAGGGCATTTGTCCCGGATTTGGTTGCAACCGGGACAGCTGCCCCCCGGCCCCCTGGACGAGAGGGGTTGTTTCCACTAGTGATGCTTTGTGTTTGCATGCTATCCCGAGTAGAACTCCTTAGCTCTATATGCTTTATGTTTGCATGCTACCCCGAGTAGAACTCCTTAGCTTAGAACTCAACTCACCGTGCTATCTGTTCGCAATCACAGGACATCCCGCGCCAGCTAGAAGAGGACAATGAGGACTTCACTGCCAACTGGACCAAAGACCGAGATGATGATGATGAGACCGCCTACGACACCTAGGATACCCTTTGTATCCCTAATGCCGTCCAACCCGGTAAGTCACGAGTTGGTCCCTCTATTCGGGATTGGTCTGAAGATGAAGAAGGTGATCAAGCTCATCTCTCTGCTCATTAGAAGCATCCTTTGCTTTTCTTCTCTGATTCTAACTTCCTTCCTTCCTCAACTCTGCAGAGGAGCTAGACGTGGATGACGAGGAGGAACCTATGGAGGTTGATCCTTTGTCCGTGGCGGCTCCCAGCACTCGGAAGAGAGTTGGCAGTGATGCCCAGGAACCCCCCCGCCAAAGAAAACCAGGAAGACAGTCGGAAAGAAAGCCGTCGCATCTAGGAGAAAACCCCCCACCAGCAAAGGGTAAGCGTTCCATCCGAGTAACACTCTGTTGCCGTTTCCTGTTGCGCTTTTCTTCTCCTGCCTCTCTGAACTGTTTTCTTCTTTCAGTGCCCCTCTCGACGCTGATGCTGCCGCAGCCCCCCTCGCCCCAAGAGGAAAGCAGTTGTGCCCCGAGATCAGCTGGTAGATCTCTCGGACGACGATGAAGAGCAAGACCAGCAGTAAAGGACGCGTGCGTCCTCCCCTGTCGACGCAGAAGAAGATATCGACGCCGAGAACACTGGCGCCGGTGACGATATTGATCCCATCCTCCAACAGCAGCAGCCTGACGCGCAGCAAGCCGCGCAGGATGCTGCCAACGACGAGACGCCGCCATCTCCCCCAGCTGCCTCAGCTGGGGAAAATACTGATGAAACCACCGAGCAGCAAGATGGTGCCGCCCTGGAGCAGCCAGACGCCACCCCCGAGCAGCAAGACACCAACGCTGCAGCCCAAGATGATCCCGCGGCCGGGCCGCGGGTAGAAGATGTTGTTGATACAAGGCAGGATCCCACCGCAAAGCAGCGGGTAGAAGAGAACGTGGTTGAGCCCATCCGCTAGGACCAAGTGCAGCCCGACGCTGCACCGGGTAGCCGGCCTCCAGTGCCGCCTACCCAGCAGATGACTCCACCCAACGCGCTGATTCCTCCACCAACTCAGACATCACCATCGCCTCCGCCAACTCGATCTACTCGACAAGCGCCACCAGCTACCTCTCGCCAAGTGCCTCCATCTGCTTCTCGGCCAGACATTGCTCCTAGGCCCAGGAAGATCGTTAAGTCTGGAACCAGCCTATCCGACGGCAGCCAAAGCGTAACGCTTCGCAGGCCGGTCAGTAGATGCCGCCCCCAAGTCGCAGGGCATGCCAGCCGGGAAAATAGTGAAGAGCCAGTAGCTAGTACTCTCCGCGCCCACCTCCAGCACCAATCCGGCTGCTTCTGGGTCTACTGGCCCCGTCGAGGAGCCAAGTGCTGGTGCTGGCGGCCGCGCGCAACCCAGCTATCCGGAATACATGATGACTCTGTCCCAGCGCCACGAGATCTCACTGGCAAAGGGAGAGAGGAAACTGGCTGCACTGAAAGAAGGCCAAGCCGTGGCGACCACCACTAAGTCCAAGGGCAAGGAGGCAGCAGTTGTTCCTGAGCTCTTCTCGCGTGGCGAAGAAGACAGCGAGATCGAATCAGAAGGCCTCACTGCGATCCTGGACCGAGTAGGGTTTGTTGACCCAGCTTGGAACAGCAAGGCACACGGCAACCCCAAATGGCATGGTCTTGAGTTGGGCCAGATCGACCACTATCGCACTGACTGGAACAAAGCCGATGTCGGTTCTGTTCCCATGACAATCGCCAGCCCCACCTGCACCTTGGCCAGGAAGCTATTCGTCATGCGCAAGGCTGCCGAGGACATCGAGCAGAGTTATGTTGTAAGTCTTTCCTCTCCTTCTCGCATTTTCCGAGTTGTTGTTTCTCCTTTTTCTTCTCTTTTCCTCTCAGCCATTCCCCTAGTCCCCGAGATTCGGGCCGAGTAGGTGAAAACTCAACCGAGTTGCCATCTACTCGGGCCAAATCTTCAAAAAACTTAAAATTTTTCTCTTCTTCTCTGCAGAATAGCATCCAGAAGAGGACGAGAATGTCGGCTACTCTAGAACCATCGCATCGCCAAGGACCGTATTGAGACTCTTGAAACCGAGAAGAGAGACGGTGATGCGATGGAACAGATGGCATTGGACCACACTCTCCAAATCTTAGAAGTTGAAGGTAAGCTCTTAGAATTTCGGTTTGTGCGTTTTTTGTTTACGCCCGTGTTTGCTTTTTTGCTTTATCATTGTTTTCTCTGCAGGCAAGCTGAAGGACCTGGTGGAAAGGCATCGCGAGTGGGAAGTCTTTGCTGCCTCTGCCCAGAGCAAGATCGCTACTCTGGAGGTTGAGTTTTTCTCTCTTCTCTGCACTTGTGTTTCTTTTTACTTGGTTACTCTGTTGACACTGATGTTCTCTTCGCAGAAGAATACAAGAACTTCCGGGAGCAACACCTGAACTGCCTCATGCCTGCCGAGGTGCAGCAGCAGTTGCAAACCCGCGAAGCAGAGATCCAGAAGGAGCGCACTGACGAGAGGGCGGAGTACGAGAAGATGCAGGTCCAACTGAAAGCTGCTCTCAAGGCTACTGTCCAGCAAGGCAAAGAGAAGCAAGAGGTTGTGAAGACTGCCAAGGCTAGGGAAAAACGCTCGAGATGGAACTCTCGATGGTGAAGGAACACAACCGACAACTCGTTCTCCAGATCGCAGATTCGCGTCGTATCCAAGACATGCACATCTCCAATGAATCCGACTGGAATATTAAGCTGGGCGCCCTGCTGGTGGACTTTGAGTGTAAGTTCCCTTTACTCTGCTTTTGGCTTGATTTTCTCTACTCTGCCTTCTCGTACCCGGTTTTGCTTCTTCTTGGTTTGGCTTCTTTTCTGTTTCTGTTTCTAACTCTTACTAGTTCCTTTTTTAGATATCTTCGCTGAGCTCCGCTCTGCCAGTGTGCCTGCTCTGGAGAAGGCGAGACAGCTCCGTGCTGCATCTGGTCTGCCCATCGACGATACCTCTACTATTAAAGACCATCTCCTCAGCATCAAGACACAGATCCGTTCCCTTAAGGGCCTGGGCACCTCCATGGTGTCCACTGCGTTCAACTTGCACAAGCTGTTCTGGCCAGATCAAGATGTGCCAGCTACTTTCCGTGATATTACCGAGAAGCTGAACGGAGTTAAGGTCGAGTTGAAGAAGTGGCGTTCCTCTGCAGCTCGGGCAGGAGCTGATGAGCTGCTTCACTTTATCATCATCTGGTATGAAAACTTGGATCTCACCAGAATCCTCACTATCCGTGAAGAATCCAAGTGGACCAAGAACTCCGACTGCGTCACTCGCCGGAAAGGGGTGGCATACGAGATCGCCTCCTACGCCAACACCGCCACCTACATCGATGGCCTCCCCGAGCCAGAGACAGAACCTGAAGACGAGGATGAGGACGATGAAGATGATGCCGAGTTGGAGGATGAGGCCGCCAGGAGAGCGTCCGAGAAGGGGAAGGCCAAGGTCATCGTGGGGACCGAGCAGCTGGTCAATCCGGAGGAGTCCGAGTTGGCCACCAACGCAGAGGCCGAGTAGCCGCAACCCAACGCTCAGGAGGCCACCATCAACACCGAGATGGTGATCGAGGAGGCGGCTCCCGAGCTGGGCGCGACTGCTGCTGCGCCAACTGACGTCGATCCGCTGCCCAGGACCCAATCTTCCGCGTCCACCTTTGCCACGGATCCTATCTCAGTTGCCACCGCGACCTCTGATCCAGCTGCCTCCGCCGACGTTGATGCTGACAACGCCGATGCGGACAACACCGCTACTACCATTGAGTGATTCCTTCACACTTTTACCTTGAACTTTGATTAGATCCCCAGGATGCCAAGTGCAGATGTAACCGTACAATTATTGTTTCGTTGCTACTCAGTTTTAATTTAGTTTCATATTTTAGCGACTCTGGCTTAATGCCGGGTTGCGTTTCTATGCAAGTCCCCGAGTTGCATTTTTTATCCACTCTTTCTTTTTGTCTCAGCTCTTACCTTCAACTTGTTGCTTTTTTGGTAGTCGAGTCACAAGATTTCAAAGTTTGAGTTTCAAATACTTAGCCACTTAGAAAAATGCATGGTAACGCTGCCCACCACTTAGCTGAAAAGAAAAAACCGTAAAAAACACTTTATTTGGTTGCCACACGTTTCCTTTCCTTAGCAATTTTTCATTTGTTCATTGACCCTTTGGCTTGTTCTCTGGCTTGCCATGAAGCCGGGTTGCGGACAGCAGCAGAGTCGCAGAGTTGTCCCGTGGGTTTAAACACACTACTTCATATGCTTTTGAAATTCTAAGTGGTTCAACCGAATAGACAAAGTAAAACAGAGTAAACACAAGGAGCAATCTGAGCAAGGGCAGTCCCCGAGTTTGAATTCGGAGTGCCGACTAGAATTTAACTCGGGTGAAGAAGTACATACACATTTTGCTCATGAATGAAAACGTCGGAGTAGAGCTACATTCCAGGGGCGCTTAGATTCCTCTCCGGCTTTATCCGGTCTGTTCTTCTGGGGTGCCTGTAGGTCAACTAGGTAGTAGGCATCGTTGTGTAGAGCCTTGCTCACAATGAAAGGCCCTTCCCACGGAGGGGAAAACTTGTGCATCCCGGTCGTGCGCTGCACGAGCCTAAGGACCATGTCTTCTTCTCGGAAAACCATTGGGTTTACTTTCCGGCTGTGATAACGCCTCAAGTTTTGCTGGTAAACTGCTGAACGTGACAGAGTTAGCTCTCTTGCTTCTTCTAGCAGGTCAACGTCATTTTCTCGAGCTTCTCTAGCCTCTTCTTTAGTGTAGAGGGTTACTCGGGGCGAGTCATGCTCTAGGTCAGTGGGCAACATGGCCTCAGATCCATATACCAGGAAGAATGGTGTGTATCCGGTTGATCGGTTAGGGGTAGTCCTTAGACTCCACAACACCGCCGGCAACTCGTCGAGCCAACACCCAGGTGTTTTCAGCAGTGGCTCAATCAGCCTTGGCTTTATGCTGGATAGCACCATACCATTTGCTCTCTCAACTTGCCCATTGGAGCCCGGATGCGCAACAGATGCAACATCTAGCTGAATCCGCTTCTCTCTGCAGAATCTTGCAAAAGCACCCTCAGCAAAGTTTGTGCCATTATCCGTGATAATGTTGTGCGTATAGCCGTATCTCAGAATCACAACCTTCAAGAAACTCAAAGTTGTGGCTCCATCGCACTTCCGAATAGGCTTCACCTCAATCCATTTGGTGAACTTGTCAACCATGACCAGGATGTGAGTCATGTTGCCTCTAGCAGGCTTGAAAGGGCCAACCATATCCAAACACCAAACTGCAAACGGCCAAGTGATGGGAATGGTCTTCAACTCGGAAGCTGGCATATGAATCTTACTTGCAAATCTCTGGCAGCCGTTGCACTTTCTCACGATATCTTCAGCTTGCTTCAAGGCAGTGAGCCAAAAGAAGCCGTGCCGAAAATCCTTGTTGACTAGAGCCCGAGAAGAGCCGTGATGCCCGCATTCTCCCTGATGTATCTCCACCAGAATTTCTTCTCCTTTTTCCGGCTCAACACAGCGTTGCAGAACGCCAGTAGGACTCCTTCTATGCAGTACCTCCTTGAAGATAGTATAGCCCTTGGATCTTCTCTGAATTTGCCTAGCGGTAACCTCATCACTCGGCAAGGTGTCATCCTTTAGAAAGGATAATATGGGCAGAGCCCAACTCGGTGTCTCCCGGATGGGAAACACTGGTTCGTCCGTTTCCATTGGATCAGTCACCAATATCTCTTCTGAGTTGAGGACAAGGTCCCGAGTCCTCGAGTACTCGGAAATGACCCCCTCGATGAATGCGATAGTCCCCGAGTTAGGAGGGGCAGTCCCCGAGTAAGAAGGGACAGTTCCCGGGTTGCAGGCGCCAGTCCCCGGGTTCTCTTTTGCAGCCTCCCAGTCAATCTCCATGGGAACAGCTTCTTCTCCTGGCAGTGAAGGAACGAAGATAGACTCTGAGTTGGGGGATGGTTTGATGGATGGCTTTCTCAAATGCTCCAAGGCAATTCCAGCCGGGATGAACTGCCGAGAAGACCCCAACTTGGACAACTCATCAGCTGCGTCATTCTCTGCTTGGTGTATATGTTGGAACTCACATCCTTCAAAGAAGCCAGTCATGGTTTGCATCAGAAACCGATAGGATGCCATGTTGGCATCCAGAGCATCCCAGGTGCCGGATACTTGCTGCACCACCAAATCTGAGTCGCCATAACAGATGATGCGCTACACGCCAACCTCCTTGGCTATCCTCAAACCGTGTACCACGGCCTCATACTCGGCCACATTGTTAGATGCCTTGAAATGAATCTGCAACACGTATTTGAGTTGATCTCGCTTGGGTGACGTAAGCACTACGCCAGCACAAGGCCTTCCTTCACTTTGGAGCCATCAAAATGCATCTTCTAGTAGTTGGTTTCTGGCAATGGAGGCTCATACTGCACCTCAGCCCAATCCACTAGGAAATCTGCTAAGATCTGTGACTTGATGGCTTCACTTCTCGCGTACAAGGGAGTGTACGCGGCTAGCTCGATCGCCCACTTGGCTACTCTGCCACTTGCATCCTGGTTGCCAATGATGTCCGAGATGGGAGTGGAACTCACCACCGTGATGGGATGCTCTTGGAAGTAGTGCTTTAGCTTCTTGGCACCCAGGTACACGCCGTATGTCATCTTCTGGTAATGCGGGTAGTTTTTCTTGGAGTTGGATAACACTTCACTCAGATAGTACACTGGTCGCTGCACAGTCTTGCCTTCATCTTCTCGTTCCACCACAATCACCACACTGACTACTCAGTTGGTAGCCGCAATGTACAACAGCATTGGCTCTTTGGGTAGCGGACTAGCCAGGATGGGAGCGCTACCCAGCATGGCCTTCAGCTCCTTGAATGCCACATCAGCCTGTGGTGTCCAGACAAACTTGTCACTCTTCTTCATGAGTTGGTAAAGAGCAAGGCCTTCTCACCCATTCTGCCCAGGAATGGCTCAGAGAAGCCAGGCATCCGGTAAACTTCTGCACATCCATCAGGGATCTCGGCAAAGACATGCTCTCTATAGCTTTTATCTTTGAAGGATTGGCCTCAATGCCCCGACTGGATACCAGGAAGCCGAGTAGCTTGCCAGCCGGGACGCCAAAGGTGCATTTAGTTGGATTCAACTTCATCATGTACTTGCGCAAGTTGGCAAAAGTTTCCTCAATGTCACTAAGCAGAGTATGTGTTTTATTTGTTTTGATGACAATGTCATCTACGTACACCTGCACATTCTTGCCGATTTGGTCATGCAAACATTTCTGCATGCATCTCTGATAGGTTGCCCCAGCATTCCGCAACCCAAAGCACATAACACGATAGCAATAAGCCCCATACGGGGTAATAAAGGCATTCTTTGTTTGATCATCCGGGTTGAGAGCTATCTGATGAAAACCAGAGTAGGAATCTATGAAAGACAAAAGCTCACAACCAGAAGTGGAATCGATCACCTGATCTATGCGGGGTAGCGGGAATGGATCCTTGGGGCAGGCCTTGTTCAGGTCGGTGTAGTCCACGCACATGCGCCATGCGGTGTCGGCCTTGGGGTCCTCCTTCTTCTTCTCAACCATAACCGGGTTGGCTAGCCAGTCCGGATGCAATACCTCCATGATAAAGTTGCTTATCAGCAACTTGGTGATCTGATCACCGATAGCTTTCCTCCTCTCGTCACCAAAGCGGCGCATAGCCTGCTTAACCGGCTTGGAGTCATGCCGTACGTGTAGCGAGTGCTCAACTAACTCCCTCGGGACACCCGGCAGATCCTCATTGGACCAGGCGAAGACGTCCCGATTATCACGGAGGAAGTGGATGAGCTCGCTTTCCTATTTCTCTCCCAACCCGGCGCCGATAATGGCAACACGGTCTGGGAACTCAGGATCACCCTGGACCTTCTTTGTCTTCTGAGACACCTGGAACGCAGTCCCGTACTAGAACTCGGCATGCTAGGCGCACCACCTTGCGCTGCTTGCGCCATAGCCACCACCTCGTACATCTTCTTCTTCTCGTCCGCAATGACCATGGATTCCTCCAGCTGAGAACTAGCAGAGGCACACTCCAAAGACCTCTTGTAATCACCCGAGATGGTGATGAATCCATTGGGACCAGGTATCTTCATCTTCAGGTAAGCAGCATGGGTTGAAGCCATGAACTTGGTGAGGGCAGGCCTACCGAGAAGAGCATGGTAGGGGCTCTGAAGATCAACGACCTCGAACTGGATGCACTCGGTGTGGCACTTCTCCCTGGTGCCGAATAGGACATCCATCCAGATGCGGCCGATTGGAGAACAAGATACCCCCGGCACAATTTCGTGGAATGTGGTCTTGCTAGGTAGCAGCATGTTCTCGGCAAGGCTGAGCTTTTCCACTGTGTCCCGGTACATGATGTTGATGTTGTTGCCGTTATCAATCAGCACTTTGCTGAACCGGACGTTCTTCTCAGGTCCCAGGAAAGTGGGATCCACCACCAGAGCATAGTGATGACTTACCTTTCGATAAGTATTTGAGTGTCGAACCCACGAGGAGCTGAAGGTAAGTTATCTATTCTCTAAATCCCTATAACCTTCTTATATGGCTGTTTATGCAAAGCAATAAGTTTTACTAAAAGGAACTAACTAAGTAAAAGCAAGTGACGTGGCGTGTGGTTTGTCTAGTAACTAGTGAAGCAAGTTTAAAATGCAAGTAATCCTAAAGCAAGTTTCTAAAACAAGTTTCTAAGCAAGTTTCACAAGTAGCAAGCAGCAAATATCTCAAATATCTCAAGGGAGCAAGTGTTCTAGCAATAGGTGTTTCGTTCGTGTGGTTGTCACAATTAGTGAAGCACATGTTTTAGTCTTAGTTGTTTCTTCTAGGAAGGAGCCATGAATAGGTATAGTCAAGTAAATGATCTACAACCCCTTATGATGGATCATGTGGCCAAGTAAATGACTGCACAAGATTGATTAACACATAAAGTCCCACCATAGCCTTACGTTCTAAGGTCCCCTATATATATCCCCCAATAACTTAACTTTGTGGCTCGGTCTCAGGTTACTGTCACTCCCAATTCACCACCACTCCATTATGCTACCGGTGATCACCTTACATGCATTCCCCAACATATGCGTGCACTCATATATTGTACATAAAGACAATCATAGAAGATAACAAACTTGTATGCAACCAATCAACGAACTATTTCACCATTGCCAAGAACAATTCACTACTCAAACATAGACGGGGAGACACAATACATCAAGGGAATATAGTATTGCATCATACATCGTGTTTGCCAAGAGATTAAAGTGGAGAGATGGAGCTGATATTGCTGTATATGTTGATGATGAACACGCCGGAGGGGGGTGGAGCCCTCCAGGGGTGATCCCGGCGGCGTTTCCCCCCTCCGATCTTCTCTGGCGGCAACCTTCTGTCTCTCTATTTCGTGGTTTCGTCTCTCGGCGCCGCCTCCTCCTTGAAAAGGCCAGGGGGACCCTTTATATAGTCGTTTTTAGGTCACGAGACACTCGGGAGAAGAAAGATCGACGGCATCGGAGCCAAGGGGGCAAAAGGGGGGCCTCTCACGCAGCCAAGGAATCTGGCCGCGTGGAGGGTCCTCTTTGCCACCTCGTTGGCCTTTTGGCCCTCTACTTTGGCCCATGGTCTTCGTCTCGAAAATTCTGAACCGTGCTCTTTGTCCTTTCCCTTTTTGGAGTCCCGAAGCTCTCGGAAAGTCTGAAACACTAAAAAGTACGTTTTCTGAAAAAATTGGGTTAGAACCAAAAGAAGGAGGATTGTTCAGAAAATCCCCCAAATCATTATAAAACATGAATATAAGTTGCTAATATGTAGGAAAAACAAGTAATAACATGCAAAGTTCATGTATGCATTTTACATGCATCAACATCCCCAAGCTTAACCCATACTCGTCCTCGAGTATGAAGGTGATAAAACTAACATGGACTTTGCATTTTAAATCAATCATGGAATATCAAAGAAGATTATTCATGCTACATATAATCAAATGATTCATAATGTAGATGAGTAGCAACATACAATTCATGTTATAAGAAATATCAAATATGCAAGCAAAGATGCTTCATGAAAGTTCACAAAGTGTATAATGAAATAAGAGCAGTATGGACCAAATGCATACACGAAATAAAAAATAAAATCCTATCTTGGTCAAAGAATAGCATAATGGAGAATAGAAAATATGGTGGACACTTTGGAGAAAATTGAGTAGAGGTAAAACATGATCAAGTCTTATTTAGCCTCTAAATTATTCAACTAAAATTACTAATTGAAATGTGGTATCCATTGATCTAGGACTCTCATTGCCCCTTTATCACTAGCATCTTAAATGGTGAATGTTGAAGTAATGTGAATGGCAAGGTGGTTGAAAGCCTCATGCCCCGTGAGTGTGAAAACCTACTCCATGATTACTCAATTTAAGATTCCTAATAAGCTTTGTACAATCATAATAAGTATTAATGACATCATAGAGAACCGCAAAGAGGTACCTCTTGCCCCATGACATGGAAACAAGCCCATGTCACAATGACAAGACAAACAAACGGAGTAGACTAATCGTCCTTTTTATTTTAATTCACTATTATGCATAGCTTCTTATTTTATTGTAGGATGTGTTGTAGAGTCACTCAAGCTGTAAGTAAATTTCCACCATGATAAAGCATGGCTTGGGTTAGCGGCCCAATGCATTTCTCTAGTCATATAGATACTTACTCATCAAAACTTACTATTCCTCTATTTCATTTCAGCATGGCAGGAGTCCAAAAACAAAAGTACATGATATCAACCAAACGTAAATTTTTGTGCAATGTTGAAAGCTTTCCGGTGATACACGTTTATAGCTAGCTCCCAACCACACACTTGTCAAACGCAAAACTTGTGGCTCCCATTATTGGGTCATGTTTATTAGATGCATAAAAATTAAAGTGTGCCTTCAAAAGTTCGTGAGAGTCCTATCCCAAGTTCAACCCATGACAATTAATAAAGTGAATATCTTAATTTAGAACATAAATAACACAATAACATGGTGAACATACTCGGAATAGCAATGAAGCTAATGGGAAGATATGGTGGACTCACTGAAAATACTTGGCTAAGGAGTGTTGGAAACAAGTTTTTACTTGTTGGAATTTTTAAATTTTTGGCTAGCAAGAGGGAGATAGTTGACCAGCTACTATGCATGCTTATGTCCATAGAACTACTCATTTAATGACAAACTAAATAAACCAGCAATTAACATCAAGGACATGACTAAGAGATAGCTCAAGACAACATTATTGCAAATTTCTACACATAAAAAGCCTATAAATCATGCAAACATATGTAACTCTTCAAATCAACCATGGCATCCCTATTCCAAGTCATAATACTAGCATCCAATACATTCCAACCCCAAACTCCAGTAGCTCAATATCATATAAAATGATGGGTGTGGTCTTATCAAAACAAAAATAAAAACAAAAACTAGACGCTTCAAGTCTCTACGATAAATGCTTTGCTTAGAAAAACAGAAAGTAGACGTGTGCTAACCAAAAGAGTGTAGCTCCAGTGGGGTGTTCATCACATCCCCAAGCTTATGTATTTCACCATTCTTGGATGTCTTGAGGCGCAGCTCCTCTATTCCCTGTGAAAAAACTTCACAAAACATGTTTCTCCCATTCTTTTTCTGTGGGGTAATCCTAAAGCAAGTTTCTAAGCAAGTTACACAAGTAGAAAGCAGCAAATATCTCAAGTATCTCAAGGGATCAAGTGTTCTAGCAATAGGTGTTTCGTTCGTGTGGTTGTACCAATTAGTGAAGCACATGTTTTAGTCTCAGTTGTTTCTTCTAGGAAGGAGCCATGAATAGGTATAGTCAAGTAAATGATCTACAACTCCTTATGATGGATCATGTGGCCAAGTAAATGACTGCACAAGATTGATTAAGACATAAAGTCCCACCATAGCGTTATGTTCTAAGGTCCCCTATATATATCCCCCAATAACTTAACTTTGTGGCTCGGTCTCAGGTTACTGTCACTCCCAAGTCACCACCACTCCATTATGCTACCGGTGATCACCTTACATTCATTCCCCAACATATGCATGCACTCATATATTGTACATAAAGACAATCATAGAAGATAACAAACTTGTATGCAACCAATCAACGAACTATTTCACCATTGCCAAGAACAATTCACTACTCAAACATAGACGGGGAGACAAATACATCAAGGGAATATAGTATTGCATCATACATCGTGTTTGCAAAGAGATTACAGTGGAGAGATGGAGCTGATCTTGCTGTAGATGTTGATGATTAACACGCCGGAGGGGGGTGGAGCCCTCCGGGGGTGATCCCGGCGGCGTTTACCCCCTCCGATCTTCTCCGGCGGAAGCCTTCTGTCTCTCTGTTTCATGGTTTCGTCTCTCGGTGCCGCCTCCTCCTCGAAAAGGCCAGGGGACCCTTTATATAGTCGTTTTTAGGTCACAAGACACTCGGGAGAAGAAAGATCGACGACATCGGAGCCACGAGGTCAAAAAGGGGGCCTCTCACGCGGCCAAGGAATCTGGTCGCGTGGACGGTCCTCTTTGCCACCTGGTTGGCCTTTTGGCACTCTACTTTTGCCCATGGTCTTCGTCTCGAAAATTCTGAACCGTGCTCTTTGGCCTTGCCCTTTTTGGAATCCCGAAGCTCCCGGAAAGTCTGAAACACTAAAAAGTACGTTTTCTAAAAAAACAGGGTTAGAACCAAAAGAAGGGGGATTGTTCAGAAAATCCCCCAAATCATTATAAAACATGAATATAAGTTGCTAATATGTTGGAAAAACAAGTAATAACATGCAAAGTTCATGTATGAATTTTACATGCATCATATAGCTACCCGGATTAGGCATCACCTTGGGGTGATCCGCCTTGGACCAAGTCACCTCCTGGTCACACCAGTGCAGATAGTGGGGCACAGCCGGGATCACGGCGTTTACCTCCATTGCGCGCCTGCGCTGCGACTGCTTGTCGACTGGTTCGGTGGTGAAGATCATGTAGCTCTCATGGTGTTCCTGGTACTGGTTGCGGTCTCCACCACCAGTGTTGCCGTTGTTGTTGTTGCCTTGGTTGTTGTTGTTGTTGTTGTTGTTGTTGTTGTTGTTGTTGTTGTTGTTGTTGTTGTTGTTGTTGTTGTTGTTCCTGTTGTTGCGGGTGTAGAAGTTTCTGTTGCAGTTGCCGTAGTTGTAGTTGCGGTTGGTTCCCTGAGCCACTTGATTCACATTCTCCCTTCTCGGAAACACTACAGGCCTGGGAGCAGCTGCTCGAATAGGCTGCACATTGGCATTCGTAGCCGGCAGAGGAGGAGGAGGGGGCAGGTCTTCATTCTTGATGCGGTCCCACCAGCTGCACTGCCGGGTAGTGTGGTTGGCTGGCCTACTTGGATGCCGAGTATGGAAGCTGCATGGCCCATCCTTCATGTTCCCAAAGATAAAACTCGGAGCTCAATCCGAGTTGCCGCTACTCTGATGGGGAGCAGTGTAAGGTTTCTTGATGCCTTGGCCCTGATTCTGGTTTTGCCCGTATTGGGCTCCAGCAGTTTTTTGCCTTTGGCTACTCCTAGCAGCCGTGGTCACAGAATTTACCTCCTCTGGATCATACCGATTATCAATGCGGTCACTTCTGCGCTTGTTGCGGAAGTCATTGCGCCTGTTGCCGTCCTGAAACTTCCTTCTCGGCTCAGGGGAATCAAGCAGGGGCTGAGTAGGATCGCCGAGTGCATACATATCTGCAATCTTGATTGTCTCGGCGTGAGTACTCGGCATCTCTCTTTGCAATTTCTGCCACAACATGCTGCCATGCCTGCAGCCCTGAGCAAACCAAGTGATGGCATGAGCCTCATTTACACCTTCACAGGTGTTCCTCAAGGTGCTCCACCGAGTAAGGTACTCTCGGTCAGTTTCCTCTTCTCGTTGCTTGCAAGCAGACAGTTGCTGCGGCCTATTCGGCCTCTTGTAGGTGCTGGTGAAGTTGCTGATGAAGGCTTCCGAGAAGTCTAGCCAGCAGTTGATACATTCTTTGGGCAGGTTGTTGAGCCAAGTCCTAGCCGGGCCTTCTAGCATTTGCGGAACATACCGCACAACCCATCTCCGATTGCCGCCTGCAATGTGCACAGCTGTAACATAGTCACTTAGCCAGTCTTCTGGCTTGGTGCTGCCATTGTAGCACTTGGTCCCCCTGGCTAGCTGGAATGGTTCACGGAGGGCTCCTCCATGATGCGGCGACCAAAGCATTCTGGGCCGGGTGGCCCCTTGTTCTCGAGCTGCGCGGACCGATTGATCCGGTCCAGCTTGTACCTTGCATCACTTGGCTCCAACATGCGGTCACCCAGACGATCAGTGACATCTCTCGGGTTAGCGTATTCGGCTAGCCCCATTGCCAAGTACCCATCATCATAGCGGTCTTGCTGCACCGCTGCGGGTTGCACAACCGGATTGGCTGCCTGCACAGCTGCACGCGGCTGTGCTGCCGCTGGTTGCTGAGCCCTCTGCCGAGTAGGCTGGGCAGCATGACGCCGAGAAGGCCCTGCATGGTTTCCTCCTTGCTCCTTACTGTGAGCTTTAGTGGCTTGATAGCCTGCTCCTGCAGAGTTGTGTTTCTGACCGGGCTGCCGCGTCACAGCGTGCTGTTTTGCGGCGACAACCGGGTCGTACACCTGCATCTGTCTACTCTTCCTAGAGTGCACACTCTCGTCCCTCTCATTGCCAGGAAACGGCGATGGGGCATGATCCATAGATCTGACCGCACGAAGTGCACAACCTGAGAACCGCCAGCGCCCGGATTGGCTTTCCGGAACTGCTCGTTCTGTCTGCCAGCCTCTAGCACTAGCTCGTTGAGTCTCTCCTGCTGCCTAGCGCGCGTCGCTAGTGAGATGCATCAACTCAGCAGCCACTGCCTCTGCAGCCCTAAGAGTTTTGGCGGGGGTGCTGTATCTAGTCCTACCAACAGTGTCCAAACTAGCAGATTGGCTAGCAGCCCTACCATCTCTAGCTAGCTCAGCGCCTAAGTTGCGACGAGTAACGCCTATCTTGCTAGGCAGCCTAGAAACAGGAGTAAAGCCATGCGCTACATTATACTCTGCGAGTAGCGCTTGACGCTACTGCTCAATTTGCGCCCTCATGACAGCGAGTTCCGCCTCGTTGGGTTGCGGCATACCCAGCTGCACGGTTGCGCCTCCACGAGAAGCTGGGATCGCCATGGACGTGGAAGGAAGCATGTTCTGGTCCTTCTCGTAGGGCTTGTGGACCCTAGCACCCACAGGTTCCTCGATGACGCCAGCGGTAGCGGCCGCGCCCTTCCCGGCGTCGATAGCCATGCATGTCATCATCACCTCCGCGTTGTCCGTAGAGCATCCAGTTGGCTTCTCGCGGGCAGCGAGTACAGCGGGAGGATCTTCCGCGACGAGCACCACCTCTGGAAAGTCGCATATGACGGTGGTGGCGACGTAGACCAGGTGCGTGCCGAAGGAGAGCACCGAGCCACCTGCAGGCATGGGCCTGCCACCGAAATCTCTGGCGTTGTCCGTGACGAAGTCGAAGGAGCCGAATCTGTGGACAAGGCCACAGACCACGCGCTCCCCTGAAGCTGAAATCGGTCCCTTCCGAATGTGAACTCCAGCCAGCGCCGTTGTTGGCCCCACGGTGGGCGCCAACTGTCGTGGTGGTATCACGGCAGATGCCATGGGATGGCTAAAGTGTTGGGGCCGATGGACGCTGGAGGTATCCGGGGAGGGATCGCACGGCTAGTAGCCGCGCTAAGGTATCTCTAGCACTGCAAACAACAAGATCTACCCAGGTTCAGGGCCCTCGTGTGGAGGTAACACCCCTACTCCTGCCTTTCTCTCTTTATGTGTGTTCTCCGAGTAGCCACAGTACAATGTATGTATTCTGGCCGAGCAGCCACTCGGCTGCTCTCTCTCGCTCTACTGCAAGCTCTAGCAATAAATGCGAAGTGTAGCAACGTCCATCGCGCAGGAGGGGGCAGGGCACCTTATATACTGGTGCCCAGCCGAATAAACAAAGACGAAAAGGTACGGTGATTGACTTGACCACTGTGACGTTGGCACGCCTCCGAGATCTCGCACGGAGAAGTGCCGCGCCGTACGGCTGATAGCCCCTGTCCACTCTGTCAGCCTCACAGCGTAGACCTCCATCCCGTCATGTCCCTCCTGTACTTGACAAGACTGGACGGCTGCCTAACCCTGCGTCACGGATGATCACAAACCTAGTAAGTTGAACCGCACGCGGGTACGGACGCAGGATACGCGGGATCTCCTGTCAGAACGGCTCGATTGACTTCTGGCCCGAGAAGGCACTAGTGGAAACAACCCCTTTCGTCCAGGGGGGCAGGGGGCATCTGTCCCGGTTGCACCAAAAACCGGGACAAGTGCCATGCATTGGTCCCGGTTCGTGTGCCCGAGGCAGCAGAAACCACCTGGGGGCATCTGTCCCGGTTCGTGGGGAGCCAATGGTCCCGGTTCGTGGCACGACCCGGGACGAATCCCTAGCCACAGGCCACGTGGCGCGCGCATGGGCATTGGTCCCGGTTCGTGGCACGACCCGGGACGAATCCCTTTTTTTTTTAAGCAAGGGTTGTATTGTCTGTCCGCGTGGCGCATGGGTGGTATTGTCTGTCCGCGTGGCGCGGGAGTTGTAACGCGTGGCCATGAATGCGCGTTATAAACTGCCGCACCTCCACTCCACGCACCGTCGTGCCACCACCATGCCTCCGAGGAGGAACAACACTACCGGTTTCCGCGGAGTTCGATCGCGGCAGAACGGAATGTTCACCGCGACTATCCGCTTCGGGGACGACCGCATCCCCCTCGGCTCCTTTGCGACGGCCTCGGAGGCCGCCCGCGCTTGGGACGCGGCGGCCTGGCGCCTCGGCCGCCCGCGGTCGTTGATGAATTTTAGCGACTGCCACACCCTCTGGGAAGCGGAGGCCAGGGCGCCGACGCCGCAGATCGTCACTGCCGCCGACCACCGCCACCTCAGGCACCGCGCGTTTCAGGGCCTAGTCGACGCCAGGGACGACCGCGTGGTCCGCGAGTACTACCGGAACAATCCGGGTGAGGAGAGCGCCGACGAGGAGCTATGACAGACCCGCGCGGCTGAGCGGGCGGAGCGGCGCCTCGAACGCCACCTCGAGTTAGATGCCGCTCGGGAGGCGAGGACGAAGGCGCTGCAAGCGCTCCGTCGGGCCGACCATGCCGGCGAAGTCTGGGCCTCCGACGATCCGAGGTGGGGGCCTATCTCGGAAATACCATCATGCACCTCCTCCGACGACGAGGAGGTCACCGACGACGACGAGGACGAAGAGTAGCGCGCTAGCGCGTCTGTTTTCTGTTGGCTGTTTAATAAAATAATTTGTTGTATTCCGGCAAACAGTGGCCCTCTAGCTCGTCTGTTTTCTGTTTTCCGTGTGGTTTTTCCTGATTTGTTGGATTCAGATCTAATGGCATTTCGATAGACGTTAAAAAGAGGGGGACATGTATTTCAATAGATAAACAAGGCACGGTACACATAATGGCAAGATTGGATCTAAATCTAAACGGAGAGCATAGATCTAAATAAACAAAGCAGTACATAATGGCAAAAGTGCATCGATCTACTAGTCATACTCCTGCCTAGGCCTATAGTACATGTACTCGTAGTCGTCGTAGTCGCCGCCGCCGTCGTCGTCACTATCGTCTGACGGTGCTCTGCACTCCCTCGGAAGATCACGACTCCAGGACCGGGCCTTAGGGTAGCGCAGGCGGGGGATATCGCCGGCCCTGATGTAGTCCATGACGCTCTGTAGAGTCCGGCCGGACCACCATAGCCGACGACCGGCCTCGTGAAAGTTCCCAGGAGGCAGACCGTCCTCCTCATACCTGGCGAGCGCCCTCTCACGCCGATTGATGAAGAAGGCATCCCAAGTATGCTGGTTATCGGGATGCCAACTGGGATTCCTCCGCTGCTCCGGCGTGAGCTCGTGGTAGTAGTGGTTCGTGATGGCCGCCCGACGCGCCACACCTTGAGGAAGAGGAGGGACCGGCACTCCTCCGGCGCTCAGCATCCAACCGGCGGGAACGTTGTAGCCGCACGGGCAGGGGTAGTTCGAGGCGGAAAGTGCCTCCGCCTGGATGAATGTTAGAGTGGGTACGGTAGAAGCCATGAGAGAGTGGTGAGTTTGTATGTGTTTATGCCAATGGTGTGGCAATGCATACATATATATAGCGAGAAGAAAACATCGATCCCTTTAGTCCCGGTTGGGGACACCAACCGGGACTGAATGGGTTAGGGTTTCATTGGGAAACGGATCATCCCTTTAGTCCCGGTTGGGGAAACCAACCGGGACTAAATGGGAATTAGGGTTTCGTTTGGACCAATCAGATAGAATCACACGGATCGTGTGTTTCTTTCAAGCGCTCGTGAGTCGTTGGATCCGGGTGTGTTTTTTTCGAGCTGTTGTGAGCCGTTCGATCAGGGCTACGGTGTGTTTCTTTCGAGCTGCTGTGAGCCGTTGGATGAGGTGTTTCTTAACCGTTGGATCAAAACCCTAGCTCAACACTTTTTGAGCCAGAGGACCCTATATATAGCCCAGCTTCATACACCCCGGTCAGTTCATCTCTCAAATACAAAACATCCGGATTCGCCATCATACGTCCAACCGTGCATTTGGTATGCATATATATATGCACCCAGTAGCCACGGTTGGGCTGTGTGATGGCGATACCGTTTGTTTTGTTCTACACCCACTTTATTATTCATCTGCTAGATAAAACAACTTCCATATTTGCCAATAACCACTTTTTTTTTGGAGTAGACTTCTATATATACATTCAGATTTTCGTTTGATCAGACTGGTTCTCCGTCAGGTAGTGAGAAGTAATGAAGCTCGATCTTTTTCCATTGCCCAGCGCCATATTTCTCAACACCCTTGGCTAGCTTAATCACTTCGTCCTATGTCCAGTGCTTGTCATCTTTCCTATATTGACCTCCCTGCCGAAGGCACATTCTGTAAGTATCGGTTGATATTATGTTTCTGATGACGATTGTGCCGATGGTTGGATGGTTTATAGGAGTTTCGTGCATTACAGATCCTAATACACCGGTTTGTAAATGCATGGTGGCTACCAGCATAAGGGAGATAGTTGATCAAGAAAGAAAAATGGTAATAGTTTTATATTTCTTATTATTACCTGGCTAGGAAGAGGAATAGTAGATGGAGGCCAATCAAGAGGATCAGCCAGTATGTTTGCCCAAAACGGATTTGAATTATTTACGCAATTTCAAACAATTTTAATGTTGTAATTTTTTCGTAATTTGAAAGTATGTAGAAGTTATTCACTTACATATTTAAGATATTCAAAATTTGGCGCTAAAACAATTGGTGCGCCGGCCAGCTGGTTCTGGCGCGGGCGACCAGCCGGGCCCTTCCGTCCCGGTTGGTGGCACCAACCGGGACGAAGGGTCTTTCGTCCCGGTTGGTGGCACCAACCGGGACGGAAGGGTCTTTCGTCCCGGGTGTTGCCACCAACCGGGACGAAAGGGTCATAGGATATAAACACGTCCCCGCTCCTTTCAGTTCCAGACCGCGCGCAGGGACCAAATCGACGCCGCCAGGCTGCCCAATTTTTCCGTCCCCCGCGCCGCCCCCTCGCCCCGTCGGCATCCGCGCCGCCCCCTCGCCCCGCCGGCATCCTCCTCTGTGGTGCCGCTCCCGACTCCGTCGAGCGCACCCACCCCCCCTAGCGCCCCTCTCCCGTTCGCCTCGGCCGCGCGCCGCCCCTCTAGGTCCCGTCGCTGCCCCGCGCCGCCCCTCGATCCCGTCGCTGCCCCGCGCCGCCCCCTCGATCCCCGTCGCTGCCCCGCGCCGCCCCTCGATCCCCGTCGCTGCCCCGCGCCGCCGCTGCCCCGCGCCGTCGCTGCCCCGCGCCGCCGCTGCCCCGCGCCGCCGGCCCGCCGCTGCCCCAAGAGGAGGTAAAAGGCCTGCCTCCATCTCGCCCTAATCTGGGGCCTTTTTTGTTTTTCTTTCTTTTTTTTACTTAATTACTGTTTTTTATTATTGTTAGAATTATTAGTTTACAAATGTTAGAAATTTTAGTTTATGAATGTTAGAAATTTTATATTAGACTTATTTACTTTAAATTTGTTTAGAATTGATATAAAAAATTTAAGAATGTTAGAGCATGTCTAACAGACCCCTATATATATGGCCCAAAACCCGTATAATAACCGCTGATAAACGGGTTTGGGCTATACCCGGCCATCTAGCAGACCCCGTAAATGGACCACCCCGAACGATTTTTTACAAGTTTGGGTAGGGGGCGGCCCGTCGACCCCTACATCTGCGGGTCGGGAGGGGATATAGAGGGCCAACCCTCTAGCTCGTGCGAGCTAGGGCGCGCTGAAGATCTTTTGAGAGTATGGACAGAGTTTAGTTTGTCTAGAAATAACAACATCAATTAAAATTCAGATATGAAGAGGCATCCCTGATGCCCCTGTTAGAAGAGAGCAAATCAACACTAAAATGAAGAAAACAGATATTGCTGTTGTATGAATGTGTTGAAGAAGCAAAGACAGGACCAAAGGTTACCAAATTTGCTGGTAACCTTTGGTCCCGTCTTTGCTTCTTCAACACATTCATACAGCAGCAATATCTGTTTTCTTCGTTTTAGTGTTGCTTTGCTCTCCTCTAACACGGGCATTAGTCTGGTGAGTTACTAAAAAATCTTCTTTTTTGGGGTTTCCTCAAGTTTGTCCGAGTATTTTCACTGCCTCATTCTCTTTTGTTTTTCGCATGTTCCTGCCTGCTATACAGGTCATACCAGAGTGGTTTCTGAACTATTTTGGAGGAAAGATACCAGGAACTGTCAAATTACAAGCCCCTAATGGTATTGCATTTGATGTTGGAGAGTTATGGAGAACATGAACAGAATAATCCTCAAGTATGGGTTCCGCCCACCCATACTTGAGGATTGTTCTGTTCATGTTCTCCATAACTCCAACATCAAATGCAATGCCATTAGGGGCTTGTAATTTGACAGTTCTGGTATCTTTCCTCCAAAATAGTTCAGAAACCACTCTGGTATGACCTGTAGCACGCTGGAACAGGTGAAAAACAAAAGAGAATGAGGCAGTGAAAATACTCGGACAAACTTGTAAAAAAGAAGATTTATAGTAACTCACCAGGCTATGCATGAAAATGTCCAAAACCCTGTACACGCGTTTTAGGGGGCGAAACATAAGGGGTCTGTTAGACATGCTCTTAGGGGGCGAAAACATATAAGGGGTCCGTTAGACATGCTCTTAGAAATTTAAGAATGCTAGAATGTTATCGTATGTTTAAATATTATTATGCATGTTGCAATTTTAATGAATTGGATCTGAAATATATACTTACTCTTTTTTATAGTATGGAGCCAAGAGACGAAGATGCCGAAATATGATCGAGGGTTAATCCGCGGGCCCGAGTAGAGCCCGAGGTGAGCACAGTGGATGAACGACTCCGGTGTGGGAGATCCGGTGCTCACCCAGGGAGACGACTCCGATGAGGGAGAAGCCGACGGCTCCGATATGGGAGCAGCCGACGGCTCCGGTGGAACCATACAAATTACAAACACCGGCTCCGAGGTGCATATATATATATGTTAATTAATGAAGCATCCGTTGTCTATATACATGTATTAACAGTCTTTATATTTTTAGCCATCCGGTTCAAATATATCAACCGGAAAAAAGACTAAACGAGGCGCAACAAAGAAGTTGAAAGATACAGGATCGACACGATCACAGCAGACGGCGCACCCGAGCTTCCCGCTGATGTTGCCCAAAAATTTGTGAAGCAATGCGGAGTGCTAGTTAGAGATCACATCCCGATCACTGTTAATGAGTGGAATGAGCCAAAAGATCCGCGGAAACAAGGAATTTCATATGTCGGCAAAATAGCCAAAGATCATCTTTTCTCAAAGATTTTGGCTAATTTCAACTTACCCGTGCCGGAGGTGGACGAGAATGCGGATGTGACTGAGGCCGATGTTACTAGAATGAAACATGAGATACGGGAAAAGGTCAAAGCGTGGACCCTAAAAAAGATGGCCGAGCAATTCAAAAACTGGAAGAAAAGATTGAACCTTGATTATGTTAAGAAGGAGAAGACTCCTGATTTCACTCAAGGGTATGAGAAAATAAAACCCGTATGGGCAGACTTCGTGAAGTACAAGCTGGCAGAGAATGAACTGGAAAGGACGAAAACAAATGAGAAAAACGCCGGATAAAAGGTATATCACCATGTTATGGGGCAAGGTGGCTACAAGGGTTCTAGTCCCAAGTGGGAGACATGGGAGAACAACCTGATTCAGCAGGGGATCACTCCCGAGCCGTTCTTGTGGGTCGAGCGGACAAGGTCATGGTTCTACGGGCATGGGGGCAGGTTGGACGCCGAAGGAAAAGCAATATATAACCTAAGGCATAAAAAGAGTCATCCTCTACCCATAGAGAAGCTGAGAGACGCAATAAAGGACGTTAAAGATGGGAAGTTCGTGCCAGATAGAGAGAACGACGAGCTCACACGAGCCCTAGGGAATAAGGAACACGGAGGGCGTACACGAGGCACAAAAGGCACTCCTCCGTGGAGTGTTGCGTTCGACTCCACCAAAAAGTTATACCCAGATAGAAGCCGTCAACGTAAAAAGGACAAGGAGGCAGCTGAAGCAGAGAATCAGGCAAACTGGAGGCGTCAACTTGAAGAAATGGTAAAGCTGACACAGGATGTAGCAAAGAAGCAGCAAGACCAAATTAACACACTTAGCCAGCAGATAGTGTCTACCGGCGCATCAGTACACATGCTAGAAGTTGAAGCTGAGGCTCCCGACGCCGCACATTCTCATCGCAAAAGCAGCGTTGCGTCCACGCAGCTACCGGATGATGATGCACCACCGATGATTTACCCGGTGGACGAGATCACGGAAATGACATCCTGTGAGCTCCACGTGAAGGTCGTCAATATAACCATCAAGGCGGCGGCCGGATATGTCTTACCGATTGGCAACGAACCAACTCACCATTGTCTCCCGGTTCCACGGGGCTACGCTGTTGTTGGGGTCGATGAAGTTGCCAACGGATTCGAGCGGGTAAAGCTTGATTTTCCTGAAGGTGAAGACGAAGAGTTGACTGAACTCGGAGAAGCCAAGAACTCGACCGTTCTATGGCTAAAGGAATGCATTGTGCTCACAAATCAGACGGCAAAGCCATCGAATTCTCGCATTTCTCCAGCGCAAAAGTCTCCAGCGCGGTCGTCTTCGCAACGCATGCCGTCTCCGGCACGGTCGCCTACGCCGTGCACGTCTCCAGCGCGGTCGCCTACGCCGCCGCGTCAGCCCTCTCCGCCCACTAAGTTTCTGCCGAAACGTAAAAAATCACCGAAACGTCAACGGTCACCCCTCCCGAAGGTACCAAAAGAGGTACCCAAGTTACCTTACGACTATACTCCCGAGGAAACCCAGAAAATCGCAAAGGACGAATACGATGCGTGGAAATCAAAGCGGAAGGAGAAGCAAAAGCCAGATTTCCCTGAGACCGAAGAAGAGATAGAACGAGCTTGGAAAATGGTGAAGACTCTTCATCAACCCGAGCCGAGTCTGTCATCTGACTATGACCGCTCTATTCTGAAGTCACACCAGGAAATGGTGCGGTCAACGAAGAGTAGTAGCGCAAGCGGGAAAAAGGGGAAATCAGTTGCTCAACTCGGAGAGCAGAAAAAACAATCCACGTCCCCGCTCAAAGTGATTTCCAATACCCAGGTGGGGCCGAGCACTAATATTGCTGATGAGGATATTGATCCGGAGTTTATAACACTGTACGCAGACAAGGCAGCTGATGCGGGTTTGTCCATTGCTGAGTATATGCAAACAGTGAACTACTTCCCCGCAGCTGAATGTGCGTACAAATACGAGTCCGGGCAGCCTCTTGTCAAACCCGAGGAGATAAAGAATCTACCAACGAAAATGCGAAGAGTGCATAATTGGTATATGCAAGCCGCTAATGAATCTGAGGACTGGCTATGTCTCAGTGTTAAGGACGAGCACTATGGAACTGGAAATGGAATGGTTATGATTCAATTTGAGGAATTGTTTCAGTTATACCAGCAGCAGGCCCTCGACAAATCTATCCTTAGTGCCTATTGTCTGTAAGCACTTATTTCTCTAGCTCACCTCATTCAATTGCATATATATTCATATATATATATATAGTACACTCATATATTATAATTGCAGAATGAAGATTCTCGAATGCAAAAGAGATGGAATCTATGATATTGGGTTCATTGATCCAAATATTATTTATGAAAAGATTCTTCGGCAATCTCCCAAGGATACAGAAAATAATATTCTGAGGGCAATAATATTTAACCAACACCGACGGGAAATACTATTTCCTTACAACTTCAAGTAAGTATGTTACTCTGTTGTAAACATTCTGTTTTCCTTACTCGATGTTCATTGTATAATTGATGAGTTCTGCGTGCGCAGCTTCCACTATATTCTGCTAATCTTCCAAATTGACAAAGGAAAAGTAATTGTAATGGACTCAAAACGTAAACCCCTCTCAATGTGGGCTGACATGCAGGAAATGATCCAGCGGTAATTTCAATCTTTATTAATTTCAGTATTTATATATTGCAATATATCGACTACTTTGTTTCATTTTCGGATATCAAGTAATTACTAACTCTTTTTATTCTTTTTCTTTCTCGGGTAGGGTTTGGAAGAGGTTCATAAGGAAGTCTCCCGGTGAATGGGAAAAACAACTTACATTTGATGTTGTGCAAGTAAGTACTATCTAGATTCGTGCCCATCTCCATTATCATGCCTGGTTGATTATTATTTTGATTGAAACAATCTTCTCGTATAGTGCCTGCAACAAGGAGACGGGAATAACTTGTGTGGATACTACGTTTGCGAGTTCATTCGTCAGACCACATCTCCCAAGGGCAGAAATTTAAAACAACTTCATGTACGTTAATCGTCAATTCTTCTTATTACTATCTATTTTAGTTACTTAGCTTCATATATTTTAGTGACCACTCTTCTTTATATTAGATCGAACGGCTTCGGGACGGTCTTCTACCTAGGGACCGCATACGAGCAATTCAGGAGGAAATTGCGGGCTTCTTAGATGCAGAGGTCATAAACGTAGATGGAGAGTACCATGCCTCCGGTTGGAACTAAGTTTGATTTTGTAATACACTCCATCGGTCATGTAATATGATCGATATACTTGCTTCTGTAATATAAGTGTTTCTTATTCTGTTTTATATACTTATTCACTCGTGCGATCCGGGGGCTCGGTGGAGGGTACTCTTCTCGAGGTCCGGGGAGGGGCCGCCAGGAGGTCTCGGGGACCAAAAAAACGGAAATTGTAAAGCCCTGCCGCGGCAGAGAAAAGGGCAAAAGCCCTGCCGCGGCAGAAGGGGCATGCATCCCGGGTCGTATTCAGAACCGGGACTAATAGCACTGGCCAGGTTCCAGCGCTCGGGCCACGTGGTCAGCCCCATTTGTCCCGGGTCCTGCCACAACCGGGACCAATGGGGAGGGGTATTTGTCCCGGATGCCCCGTCCCGGTTGCACAACCGGGACAAAAGGGGGCCTACGAACCGGGACTAAAGCCCCTGTTTCCACTAGTGAGGATTGCCATCCGTCTACTCAGACCAACCTATTTACTCGAACGATCATAACTTCCTTGATATCTTCTCTTGGCCTTCGGTGGATACGGCCGGATAGAAACCTACCGGGTAGCAAGTACCCGGGTAGCCGTCTACCCGGGTAGCCGTCTACCCGGTCAACATCACCTTGACCTTCACTTCAGCACTTGCCTTACCCCTACTCGGGGGTAACCCCCCGACAGTATTTAACAAATACATGATAATTTCTAGAAGCATAATAAAGCTTACAAACTCATTCTAGCTCATGAAAAGTGAATAAATAACCAAGATTAAACAATATGAAATTATAACATCAACTAGGTTACAGTGATCATAATAAAGCATGATAAGATGGTATCTCGCTTGCCCTTAATTTTGTAGCAAAACATAAATGCCAGGGCACCTCCAAAGCTCAAGTGGTGACTAGATATAATATTTTCAGGAGAAACTATATTGTAAACATGCAATAGAAAATAATAGTTTGGGAAAATTCACATTATAATCAATTGACAATCATGCTCTCCTAGACGGTGCATAAAATAAGAAGATGGAGAATCAACACAAAAGTAAAAGAAGTGCCCTTCGCAGAGGGAAGCAGAGATTACTCATGTGCTAGAGCTTTTTATTTTGTAAAACAAAAGTACTGAAAACAATTTTAGAGAGAGGTGTATGTCGATGTCAACGAATGGTAATGATAAACTTATCATAACCCATGACAAGCAACGTGTTTAGACTTTTGAGAGAGGTTTCCATTGTTTTATTAGTTTGGCACTTATCCCCACCTTTCTATCACAAGCCAGGGCTAGGCCTGTTCACGGGTACCCACCAGCTTTCATCAAACCATGAGGAAGTGCCTTTTTATTATATTATTTGGCACCCACTCTCTACAAATTTAGATGGTCATAGATTCCATACTCATCATGTGAAATAAGGTTTTAAAGGTAGCCAACGAGCAATTTACTTGGAGGGGCGGCGAAATACCACATGTAGGCAGGTATAGTGGACATTGGAAAACTTTGGTTTTTGGGAGTTGGATGCAGGAGTAGAGTTCATACTGAGTACAATGTGAAGGCTAGCAAAAGACTGGGAGCGACCAACTAGGAGAGCAACAACGGTCATAATCATGCATTGCGACAAAACAATATTGAATAAAGCATGTATGTAATATTATAACCGTGAAAATAAGAGATCACTGAGGCTTCGATTGACTTTCTTTATAGTCTTACATGTGTGAACGTGTGCCAAGTCGATCCAAATAAGTTCTCCAGAGGGGAATACCATCAAACCATACCGTATTATGAACAAAACACCACATGTGACGTTATAGTAACACATTGAGCACTCCTAATCAAATCTTATATATATTTACTAATTGGAGGCACCGTGAAAGGCACCACGTTAATCCTCGCGTAAAAATAAATAACATCCGTTTGATATTCCTTTCACGTGCTAACAACCATTGGATCAAGTCAGCCTTAGGCATGCCTCCGCGACCAGCACGCGCGTTCATATCTCCTCTGTATCGCTCAAACCTAAAAACCGGTCTCAGCCTGTTGCCTCCTCTTATTTGCTGCCGCTACCTCCGGCCGCCGCCGATCTTTCCTGCCGCTACTGAGAATTAATCGATCCATCATACTCATCTCACCAAGCTACGTCTCTTATACGCTGGCACTGCCGGCTGCTGGATACTACTTAGGCATGCGCAATTACAAGATGTACATTGGTTGATTGATGGATCATCTCTCAAGTTTGTCCAGCATGCATCAACAAGATGTGATGGACAACACGACATGGCAGCGCCTGCACAGGGTGGTCGGTAAACAGTATTATTTTCATATGTTGGTGCTGGAATTGTTACTTTGCCTTTCACTTCATAAATTAAGATGGGCTTTAATAGAATATTCATCACGTTTTGCCCTGATCGATTTACTGTGACAGTGGTGTTAGTCTGATACTCGCGGTTTTTTTTCCGTACCAGATGGACAGTGGTTGATTGATCGATCCGGCTCTCATGTTTGGACAACGTGGGTGTGCCATCAATGATGTGGTAGACAGCAGAGCAGGCAGCGCCTGTCCAGTTTTTTTCCATTGGCTATATTTTAGGAGGTAATATTAATTAGTTAATGCCGTAGTACTTATGAATAATGGTCAAAATAATTCATTGCCTATTGGCTTATTTTACATGATTTAGTAGATTAACAAATAGACTATGCACCATGGCAGATATTATAGTAAGTTTCTTTGCACTAAATACAAACTAAAATATACATGAACATTTGACTTCCTTTCTACAGGTGACCTCACATTTTCGTTCACTAACATCAAGTCAGTTTTTCTTTCGATCTCAGTTTCGATGTGAAGGCCAATTTACATATGCATGTTTGTTCCTCTACTGTGCTGAATTGGGAGCAACCTCGGTAATATCAAGTACATACTGTGATCTTCTAATTGCAGTTAATCCTATTGGTGAGCTGCTTGATAGTACCAATTGATCACGTCACTCTCTGGTTCCACCCACATTGTAATATGAGATTATTTAAGTGTGCTGCATGTGTAGAACTTTACTGTCATGCGTGTATGGATGTTTACTCTGTTCATGAAAATTACCTACAGGGTTGCTCTCATTTGGGCCTTAACCGTAAAATAAAGGTTGGTTTGTTACATGGAATCGAACTACACGCTACAGGTAATTAAGAGGCTTAGATCCAATCAGTTTGACTATTTTATCATGTTTCTCCGTATTTCCCTATAACGATAGTTTCGCTTGCTGCTTTCATGGCATTGACATGTATGGTTGGTTCAACTTCAGCACCATAAGAACTAATTGTTGCACAGTTTATGAGGCCCCAGCTAAGTGAGTACCCCGGACAATAATTTGTTTTTTATATATCCAGCCGTGGTTCTTCAATATCACACATCGAATCGGAAAGCTGTAATTAAACTGAACTAACAAGCACCAGGTTGGTGCATTTTCATTACTTACAGGTTGAAGTAGTGATGCACTTTGTCTGGCCATCACATTAATTTTAGATTTTCATTTTGTTATCACTTGCGGAACGACTAAAAAAAATGATACCATCTCTCTAATCTATGATTTGATATTATCTCTTTAATTTAATAGAACTAACTTGAAATAAATACATCCGTATTTCCTTACTTTAAATTTAAGAATCAAAAATATTTACCTCTGTCTTTATCCTACAATTGATTAAACTTTTTTGTGCTATATACATTGTCAACTGCAATGCAATCGTTCAGTATGAAGCAAACCATTTCATGGACATTTTTTTATCAATACTGGGTAGATACCTAACCATGGCACTAGCAATATTATAGGCTAATGTGTATACATCGGCAGGTTATTTGCTCCAGAACGAACCATGCTTGATGTCTTATATTTAAATCGCATCCTCATGTGACAACAAAGAACAAATGCTTCATGTCCCTAGATTTTTGGCCTTCCAAAAAAGTTGTGGAAACCACGATATTGATCTTCTGCCCGTCGATGCTTCATGCTCGACTATTTTGTTAGCATACCTTGAAAAGATAATCTATCTTTACTGATGTTTTTTTTGTTCTATTTTTCTTAGTCAAACCACTTCTCCTGTTGGGAGAAAGAAACTCCATTTGCTGTAATGAACATCATGGTAATAAATTTACAAGGGAAATTTCTTAACATGGAATAGGGCTCTATGTCACATGTTACTATAATAGAAATCACTAAAATTTCTTACAAATCAAGACAAATGATAAAAGTTTCCATGCCGAGTGTCATGTTTAAACAATCATATTTTTTCTCCTTATAATTATGAGAGACTACCTTTTATATACCTTTGATGCACCTCTGAATTAACCACATTTTTTATCATTCTACACCTAAATTCACAACTATAACAGAATATTATGATAAGATATAACTATGTTTGTATTATTTTAGTTTTCAAAGAAACTCGCAACAATACATAAAAAAGCATCTTTGCAATCTGTTTTCAAACTGGAACTATGCATAACATAAGTGTTATCATACATGTCCATCTTAAGACAAAACATGTAATGCAGAAGTCTTGATGCATGATTTAATAACATGTTTAATTACTGCATCAGTTGGTGTGTCTATCAAGAAAAAAATCACAAAGTTTATGTAAACCTAATAAATTTGAAGACATAAAAGTTTGCTACTTATGAATCGGATGACTTTGTGCATAGTTAGAAACCCTAAATACATGCAAAGTTTCATCGGAAGTCGCAAATTAAAATTATATAACTTTCTTTTTTCCTCTAGGTAAGTGGACAAATAACAACGGAGAAGCCCACAAAAACATATTTTCAAAAAATAATAAAATCTTAAACTAGCCCGTGCGGACGCACGGGTTGATGACTAGTGAGACTAATCATAAGAAAGCATGAACTACTAAAGCAATATTATACATACATCTATCTATCATGACAAGCTAATATAAGATCATATGTCAAAAAAAGAGAAAAGAGTTCATAACGCTTTCTAATCTTGTCCACTTCATCATACATCGTCATTATTGCTTTGCCACTTGCACAAACGAATCATAATAATAAAGTGCAAGCGCCACCATGGACATGAGCTAAACTATGCAAACAATTGTATAATAACAAGAAGAGGAGAAAATATTTTTGTTGTTTTGCCAAGGTGAAACAAAGAGAAAACGAAGAAATCCTTTTGTTGTTTTTGAGTTTTTTAGAAACATCAAACAAAGAGGGGAGAAAGTACAAAAGGAAAAGAACAAGGGAAAATAAAGAAACAAGAAAACAAGAAGAAAGAGAAGACGAGAAGAGAAGAAACAAAATAAAGAGGACAAATAAAATGTTTTTGGTGTTTTTTGGATAAGCAAAAGAACGATAAAAACGAGGAAACAACAACCTAAAAATCTTTTTGGGTTTTTCAATAAGAAAAAAAGGAGCACAAAACAGAGAGAAAACGAAATAAAACCGAGAAGAACGAAGAAGAAAACAACTAAAAAGTGAAAACAAAATAAGAAAAAAATACAAGCAGGTCTAAAAGAATATACAAAGTATTAGGTAATACTCCGGCATGAATAATGAATAGGAATCATAAAGAAAGTGTCAGCGTATACGTACTCCCCCAAGATTAGGCTTTTGTCCTATGGATGATGCTGGTCCCATGGGTTCTATCCAGCCGATGGATATTGCTACTGCAGTACTCGTACTACTGGTGTGGTGTGAGATGCATATCCCACGTCGCATGGTGCTAGGGAGTCTGTCCATGGGAGGCGGCTGAGAGGATGATCCTCCCTCATGATAAAATGAGGATGGATCCTCCATGTACGCGAAAGAGGATGGACTTGGGGTCTTGTTATCATGCGCCTCCTCTTCGGTAGCTAGGTCCGCACCGAAAGCCGGCCTGAGGTACTCGTCCAAAATATCTCGGAGATGGACCATCTGTACGGGAAACATTAAACAAAGAAGTCGCAAGCAGACTAACAAAGAGGGGTTTAACGTCACTCACCTTGAATAAAATTCTATATTTAAAATTACCATAAACTCTCTTGGATTTAAAGAATCCATGTGACAATAAAGCAATAAAATCTAAATTACCAGGGTGCAACAGCTCATCATCAGGGTCTAAAGACACAATAGATTGTTCAAGGAAAATACACGCGACAACAATGCCTCCCAAAATAAGGTGATGTATTAGCATTGCTAACAATGCGTCTAGAAATTTGTGCACCAACACTAAAAGAATAATATTTTTCAACAAAAACAAGCATGATGGAAAGATCATAACTTGTGGAGTTCCTAGTGTTCTCCCTGGAAAGAACTCCTCTAGCAAGATAATAAGAAAAATACCTGACAACTGGGAATTGCACGCAGAAGTTCTTACTGCACTGCACAGTTCTCGTGTCCTGGTGGCATAGCTCCAAATACAAATTATGGAGATCAATAGAGTTCGTTATCCTCCTAGTATGTCCAACATTAGGTATGTTTATAGCCCTATAAAAATTATCAAGGGACAGTGTCCTATTTCTATCATAGAGAGAGAACTCCACATGTGGGTTTACACCATCAAGGAATTTGAATGTTTGCACAAATATGAAGGTTAATTCCCGGTAATGGGGCACTTTGTTTTTTCACGAAAGAAAACCTGCATTGGAAACAAGTTCATAGAAAGAATAATAGATACCCAAATCCGTCAAGAGCTGATTGCAAGGATACGCGGAAGCTCGCACATCCTTCATTCCATCAAAGTTCAACATACTAAGATAAAAAAAAATCCTTGTTGAGAGAGGGTCTCATATTTGATTTCCTTATGGAAGACCTAGTCTCTCTCGAGGAGGAAGGAGCAATCTTCCCTCCAACCATCCTCTAAACTTCTTCATACTCCTATTCTGAAATCTTTAGCAAGTCCAATAAAAGTTAACTGCAGGGAAAATATTCTAGGAAACCACTATAGCAACCTTAGGGGAACTAATACATGCATAAAAAAAAATTAAACCAGCTCAAAACAATCATGCCAGCACGAATAACCAGTCACCTAGTGCAGCAAAATACTCAAGATATCCAGCATTCCAGCACCAATCAAATTTCTACAAGTATAGGCGAAGGAGTCACATACCGGAGAAAGGATGTATCAAATTTCAGCAAATATGAGTGGATAACTAAGGAGATCGAAGAAATCTGAGGTAGAACAACAAGAGCTCAAAATTTGAGAAAGAAAGGATGGAGGATCACACACTTACGTGGTGGGGCCCTAGGGCTCCCAGGAGCCTCTTGGGTGCGTCCTATGAGGTGTTCACGACCACCACCATCCTGGGTGACAGGTGAGTACCCCTGGGTTGCCCCAGGTGCCACACTGCCCCCTCTTTTGCATAAAAATTTAATATAATATTTCTGATTTTTTTTGTGAAACCTTATTTTTGAGCAATTCCAAATTTTCTATTAACGATTGTAGCGCAAAAAATTGTTTACAAAGTGATGGGTAAAAAACCAAAACTAATTCTACACGAGTTCTAAGACAAGCTACAATGCAAATAAAAGGTGGAAACATGAGGAAACAAGGTGAAAACGGAGGAAAACAAAATTTGGCAAGGTGAAAAATGTGGGAACATAGTAAAACAAAGTGGAAGAGGTGTAAAATAAAATCGAAACTGGAGAAAACAAGGATGTAATGATATGTTGCAAACATGTTTATAATTTTTGATGCTCCATGCTTGTTTTCTTTCCAATATCTTTTGTTTTGCACATTTTTTTATCGTTTCTATCATGTTTAGGATGTTTTCACAGACTCACCTATTAACAATATGCCCCAGGCCAGTTGTTATTTTCTACTTTTTTTCTATTTCAGAAAAGTTCTTAAGGTAATATTCTCGAAAAAGGCTGAAAATCCACGAAGGTCAATTTCTATCTGGAACAAAGATGGAGTCCAAAGGAGAGACCGAGGGGAGCTAGTGGGCCACCGGGAGGGTGCCATACGCCCCCTTGGCCGTGCTTTTGGCCCCAGCGTGGCCTTGGCCACCATCTCACGTTGCCTCTTCGAAAATACATTCCATTTAAACCTAAAAAGTCAGGGAGAGAGAAATTTTGTACGGAAAACATATAGAGGCGTCGTCACATCAAAAGTCCAATCTAGGGCTTATGGAGTTCTGCTCCGGCACCTTGCCGGAGAGAGGGGCATCGTCACTAGAGGCCACTAAATTTCCATGATCGCCTCGAAACAGATGAGTGAGTAGTTCATCTCGGGACTACAGGTCCATGTTTAGAGTCTCGTGAGCGGCCTCGGATGATCGAGAACGCCGTTATGTAATTGTGCATGTTGTGTTTATGGAATCCGATGAACCATGACATTATGATTATTATTTTTCATGTGAATCTGAGATGCTTCACTTATATTTGTAGAGAGTTTTAATCGTGTCTTGCAATATTCTCTGGTGTTTATGATTACCTTGTTCACGTAGTTGTTTTCACCTCCAAGAAAGGTTTATATCCTAGATAGTGGGTTCATACCTCCTTGTTGCCTGCGCTTGATTGACAAAAACGTGTGGGAAGAGGATGGATTATTGCCACTAGGGAGAAAACAACGGTGCTCTTGTCTACGGATGAGAGCCACTACTTAGATTACCTATTGATCTTAATGAATTTTTCTGTTGCACACATAGCAATTACTTCGTTGGTGTAACTTAATACCAAGGGGTTTGCTGGATAACTTTGTTGAGGTGGACTTTTAGATATGGATGCATGCTTGATAGAGGTCCATATGCCTTGATGTAGATCCTGCTGTTAAATCTGTAACTGGATCTTTCATGTCCATGGGCTTTGGACCTCAAATAAAGTGGATCCTGATGGACTAGACTTAACTAAATTTGGACCTCAAGTGGACATTAGGTCCAATAACACAGCGTGGATGTGGACCTCACAGTTGGATAATCCATTAGACCTGTGTTTCTCGCGTCACCGGCCTCCCGCCGCCAAAGACATCCGCTAGTGGCTCTCCATCTCATGTACACCAAGGTCAGCTCCCAAACTTATTTCTCCGAACCTTTTGCCCGCCACCGCGTCGCCTGTCGCCCGATGGTCCCTGCGATAAAGCACACCCCATTACACCAAGTGGACCAATGGCAAGACGACGAGCAAAGGCAATGCATGATAAGGCGAACTCAATACTCTCTCTCTCTCTATGCCTTCGATGACTTGGTGAATGGTGCGCTACCTCATGGATCCACCCTATACGTGCTCAGGTTTGAGCCCACATTGGAGCACCAAGATGATGCCCAAGAAGCTCAAGAACATGCCCAAGATGGTGTCCAAGAAGCTAGCAAGGAAGATCAAGACGAGGACACCAAGGAACAAGGAGAGAAGAAGGAAGAAAAAGAAGTGCAGGAAGCCCGGCCTCCAGACCGGCTCCCTAACACAGCCAGGCGGCCTTTGGCCCGGCGTAGGACGGCCACCCTAAGCGCGAGGAGGGCGATATCCCTGAGCAGTATGTCCTCGACCCCGGCCTCGACCCGGCCTCCAGCCCGGCCTAGGCCGGCCTCCCTGTGCACCAGGCCAGCGCGTGATACGTCATAAACGTATCCTTAATTTCTGATGTTCCATGTTGTTTTCATGTTATTTCCCACATGTTTGCTATACACTTTTTTGTCATTTTTATCGATTTCCGGGACTAACCTATTAACTAGATGCCACAGAGCCAGTTACCTATTTTCAACTGTTTTTAGTTTCAGAAAAGTTGTTCTGGAAATATTCTCGGAATTTGAAAACTCGAAGCCTGGAAGTCTTAGAATTCCCAAAGGTTCCACGGAGTCCCGAAGAGACCTGGAGAGGGGCCAAGGGGGGCAACACCATAGGGCGGTGCGCCCCCCGGCCGCGCCTAGGGGTAGTCTGGGCCCCCAGGTGCCCTCTACCATCGCTCTTTCGCCTATTTATTCCCCCCGACATATCAGCCCTAAAAAATATACCTATTTTTCTCGAGAAAGACCCAAGGCCGCCATCATCGCCATCCCGAGATCGGGAGGGTTCTGGAGCTCTCCCCGGCACCCTGCTCGGAGGGGAATTCATCACCGGAGGGGTCTACACCACCATTCCCTCCTCCTAAGTGATGCGTGAGTAGTTCATCCCTGGACTACGGGTCCATAGCAGTAGCTAAATGGTTGTCTCCTCCACTTTATGCCTCATGTATAGATCTCGTGAGCTGCCTCACATGATCGAGATCCTCTTTATGTAATGTTACATGTTGTGTTTGCTGGGATCCGATGAATGTTGAATGCTATGTCTTTTGATTATCAATCTATCATTGTATGTACATGCATATGTTATTTATGATCTTTCATGCTCTTCGTTATTAGTAGATTCTCTGGCCAAGTAGATGCTAGTAACTCCAAGAGGGAGTATTTATCCTTGATAGTGGATTCTTGCCTCCTTTGCATCTGTGCCCGAGTGACAAAAACGTGACGGATGTAGGATGTGATGTTGCCATTAGGGAGAAAACAACAATGCTTTGTCTAAGGATGATTCTATTGGTTACATTACACACTTTTCTTAATGCAATTATCTGTTGCTTGCAACTTAATACCCAACGTTTGTTGAGATGATATTCGGAGGGTGGATTATTAGTCATAAATGCAGTTGAATAACGGTCCATGTATCTTGTTGTAATGCCTGCATGAATCACATCGGAATCTTTATTGTTGGGAATATTCCCTAGAGGCAATCATGTATGATGTAATTCCCAATGTATTCATAAAGTTATTAAGTCGTCCTTGTTTTGAACATCTGATATATGTCATTGAATATGTGATTCGATTGTGGAACTATATATTCATGTTGTTCATACTAAATTGTCCTTGGTCATTAAGGTTATGCTGGACACACACCCTAGACTAATGTGAGTGTTGGCTGATGACACGGTTCCACTTGTCATGGGCATGGCGATGCCATTGCAACGTGCACAGACTTGGCTAAAGAGTTTAGCAAGTCGGACTGACCCATATTGAGATGCAATGAGTAAGTCGTCATTTGCATATCTCAATCAATGTAATCCTTAGACCTGAGGTTGTCGCACAATCCGAGTTGTGGATCACCGACTTAGGTTCTGTCAAACGTTGTTTCGTGACAAGGAAGTTATACAGGAAGAGTTCGGGTCGAATGAGAAGCAAGCTGTGTGATGTGGATAATCAAGATGAGATTTTTCCCCTCCGAATGGAGAGATATTCTTTGGGCCCTCTCGAGTGATATGATTCCGGAAGCATGGACATGCGCAACTCGGTTAAGTGTTAACTGAGTCTGTTGACTAAGAGTTAGTCAGATGAATCATATATCACAGACCGAGAAGAGAGTTGAGCTATTAAGGGATGAAGATAAATCGCCTATAGTTCGACAAGGTATATCGTGAGGCAAAAGGGACTAAGATGAAAGTCACATTGGAAGGTATGTCGTCATTACTCAATGGGACTTGGGAGTCGGCACGTTCTGCTAGGAGCCGCTACCGATTGATCGATTGAGAGTCGGACTCCAATCGTGTCCAAGTCGCCATCAGCATGTAGGATCGCACACTTAAGAGCGGGAGCAAATGTATTGGTCAGGTTGGACCCGAACCGGAAATGGACTGAGTTTGTGAGTCGGACTCACAGAGGGAATGGGCCACAAGTGTTGTGAAGCCCACTGCCATTCGCTATATAAAGAGGGGCGCATGTTGCCCAGCTGGTAAGTTATCCCACCCCATGCGTTGGGAACCCTAGCCCCACTCAGTCTAGCCGTCGCACCGGACCTAGCAGTCCGTCGTCGGAGCTCCTCCTCGTACGTGTGGATGCCGGCAGAGGTGTTGTACGTTCGGCACTTTGACGTTCATGGGATTGGATCGGCTGGATCGGATCGTGGGACTACACTACACCGACGTGCTTCATTGATAATCCGCAACCGTGCGTCTAGTGGTAATCATCGTGGCATTCTACCTAGGCTAGATCTTGGAAGCACCGCGTAGGTAAAAAGTTTCGTTTATCTCTACGCGTTCCAACATTTATGTCATGCATATGCACTACGGTGCAGTCTTCATTTCTTTCAATTGCCCAGTTGTAATTTGTTCACCACATATGTTATTTATCTTTCACGGAGAGACACCAGTAGTGAACTATGGACCCCGGTCCATTTTCCTCATACTGATAATACACACAATGCTTCAACTGTTTTCACACTACTGCTACTGTTCTCATATTTTTTTTCCACACCATACGTTTAACCTCTTTGTTTTCAGCAAAACCGGTGACATTTACAACCTCACTGCATCATTGGGGAAAAGTGATTTGATTGTGTTGTGTAGGTTCCACGTTGCTGCTTAACCGGTAGTGCGCCCTGCCATCTCAGCTGCATCAACCTTCTGAAGTTACTTCTTCCTCCTAGTTCCTTCTGAAGTTTTCTGAGGGAAAACTTGCCGCTGCACTCTTCACAACCTTGCTCTTGGGGTTTACCAACGTCAGCCATCAAAAAGTTTTCTGGCGCCGTTGACGCGGACTTCGAATTCCTCAAGAACCAAGCAGCCTCCCGCCAACTTTGGCTCCATCAAGTTATCTGGCACCGTTGCCGGGGAGGAAGAGAATTTTTGCAAGGGGTGTATCTCACTTCCAATCTCTTTACTTTGTTTTAGTTTTTCTTATTTTATTTTATTTTAACTTGTTTTCTTCTCTATATAAAAAACACACACAAAAATTTAGTTCTTATTATTGTCGTTATTTTTATTATCTTGTTGTTTTTCTTCATCATGTTGCTTCCTAAGTTTACCCTGAAATATCTTCCGGTTCGTAGTGGTTCTATACTTGGAAAGGATACCATTAAAGAATTATTTAATCATGTTAGTAAGCATGCAAATTTAGAGGAAAAATTCATAGTAGAACTTGCTCCAAATTATGAAACTGTTGCAACTACTCTGATTCACATGTTAGAAGCTAGGTTTGTTAACCTTCATCCCAAATTTAGCGGGACCGCCGACTTCGCCCTGTCGTAGCGCCTTAGATGTCATTACAAGTTTTACAACGCCGGTAGATATCGTGTCTATGCATAACTTGTTTTTGTAGGAAGTTGTGAATGGTATGGCTTATGTGCATGTGATGTGTGTAATCCATACGTGATCTGTGTATCATGTTTTTGTCAGCCGGCTGGAGCCTAGGTGTTGTCATTTTATTGTATTACGGCCTGCGTGTCGGATTCTCTATGTAATTTTTCATTTACTAGCTAGTGTAGCTTGTTGGAGAACCCTGATGAGATGCAAGTCGATGCACAAGCCGGTTACATGGAGTAAGATGGCACGTGACAAGTGTTGGCACGAGTCGACTTACAAGCTTTGTGGAGATGGAGATCACCATGAAGAGAGTCATAACATTTCACATTGTAATTGCTTTATTTGTGTTATTGTTATGTCTCTGTTTGCCTCTATTTAGATAGTTGGTAGATTTTTAATCCCTGAAAGAAGGTCTAGTCGGTCGCCCCGCCAGTGCTGCACCATCACAAGTCGGACATTCTTTGTAGTGGGCTCATAAAATTGAGGTGCCACCAATTCTTTCCGATTAGGTGGGTTTGAGTCGGACTCTTACAAGCTGAAGCACTTGGTAATCTAGATGAGTCCATCACAACGGTTTTGGGGCTCGGGGCGAGGTAGGTTGGGATCCGGGGCATGTGATGCCAGCCAAGTAACATGAGTCGTATTGGATACGATTGGCAAGGTGTTGCCTACCTAGATCGCTTGACGGCTAGCGATGATGCTAAAGCTCACTAGTCGGCTTGCTAATTTAGGATCTTGAATCACTAAGAAACCATCGGAGGGGTGTTGGTTCTAGTGGGAGCATAAGTATTAAAGCGTTTAATATGCCTGCTCTTTTATGAATACATGTCTTAAGTGTTCTGCATATTTTCTGTTGTAGATCAATGGCACCTAGCAACCTTCCTCAGTTGTCCACTTTTCCGTTGAGATCAATCCAAGAGAAAGATAAGCTTAATGAAACTAATTTCACCAACTGGTATCGTAATCTTAGGATAGTCCTCAAGCATGACAATAAAGAACATGTTCTAGAAACTTCACTTCCAGATGAGCCTGATGATGATGCGACTTTCGCTGTCATGAATGCCTACCGTAAGACTAGATATGAGTCAACGGAAGTTAGTTGTCTTATGCTTGCACACATGGAACCGGACTTGCAGCAGCAGTTCAAAAATGTTGAGGCCTACGATATGATCGAAAGCCTCAAAAGTATGTTCCAGGCTCAGGCAAAGACCGAGAGGTATCAAGTCTCTCAAGCTTTGATGGGCTGTAAGCTAAAATACGGTGATCCACTGAGTCCGCATGTAATCAAGATGATTGGTTACTTGCAGTCTCTGGATCGGCTAGGCTTCCCAATTAACGAAGAGTTCGCTACTGATATAATTCTGAACTCTCTTCCTAGTATGTATGGTCTGTTCATCTCGAACTACAATATGCATGGTATGGTTAAGAGTATCACTGAATTACATGGGATGCTCAAAACGGCAGATGCTGATCTAAAGAAAGGCGCCAGTCAAATGTTGATTATGCAGAATAAGGCTAAGTTCAAGAAGATTTCTTGGACTAAGAAGAAGAAGGATAAGTCAGGAGGTAGCGCCCATGGACCTGTCCAGAGTGCTTCCCCAAATACTAAGCCATCTCCTACAGCCGAAGCCAACTGCTTCTATTGCAAGCAGGAAGGCCACTGGAAGAGGAACTGCACCAAGTATTTGGATGACAGAGCCAAGAGTGGAGGTATGACTTCCAACTCAGGTACACTTGTGTGCATTGTTATAGACATTTATCTTGCTGATGCGCCTAATAGTTCTTGGGTATATGATACCGGATCAGTTATTCACGTATGCAAATCGTTGTAGGGACTGGTAAGAACTAGGAGCGTGGCAAGAGGAGAGGTTGATATTCGGTTCGGCAACAAGGCGAGAGTCGCTGTGTTGGAAGTCGGCACGATGCAACTTCATTTACCTTCAGGATTGTTAATGGAACTGAATAATTGTTATTATGTTCCAGTGCTTAGTCGAAACATTATTTCCGCTTCATGTTTTATGAGACAAGGTTATGAGTCGAATATTAAGAATAATGGTTGTTCTTTATATTTGAAAGAGGCTTTGCACCCATTAAGAACGGGTTATTTATTTTGATACTTGATAATGAATCAGTCTATAACATAAATGTGAAAATGTTGAAACCAAATGATCTGAATATGACTTACTTTTGGCACTGTCGGCTTTGTCATCTAAGTTGGAAGCGCATGAAGAAGCTTCATGATGATGTACTTCTAACTTCGTTCGACTTAGAGTCATTCGAGACACGCGAATCATGCCTACTAGGCAAAATGACCAAGACACCTTTTGCAAGGAGTTGTGAAAGGGCGTCCGACTTGTTGGAACTAATACATAGTGATGTATGTGGTCCAATGAGCACGACAGCCAAAGGTGGTTATGAGTACTTCATTACCTTCACTGATGATTTGAGTAGGTATGGATATATCTATTTAATGAAACACAAGTCGGAAACCTTTGAGAAATTCAAAGAATTCCAGAGTGAAGTACAAAATCAGCTCGGCAAGAAAATAAAGTTTCTACGGTCGGACCGTGGAGGCGGGTACATGAGCCATGAGTTTGATGACCATCTGAAGAGTTGTGGAATAGTTCCTCAACTCACTCCGCCGGGTACACCGCAGAGAAACGGTTTATCGGAACGGAGAAATCAGACCTTGTTGGACATGATACGATCAATGATGAGTCGGATAGATCTACCTTCATCATTTTGGGTTTATTGTCTAGAAACTGCAGCGTTTATACTAAACAGAGTACCATCAAAGTCAGTAGAGAAGACACCGCATGAGATGTCGACTGGCAAAAGGCCAAGTTTTCTTTTCTTAAGATTTGGGGTTGTGAAGCATTTGTGAAGCGACTTCAGTCGGACAAGCTCACACCCAAGTCGGATAAGTGTATTTTCGTAGGGTATTCGAGGGAAACTTTGGGGTACTACTTCTACAACCGGGAAGAGGGCAAAGTGTTTGTCGCTCGGAATGGTGTCTTCCTTGAGAAAAAGTTTCTCAGTCGGCGAGTCAGTGGGAGCGCAGTGCAACTCGAAGAAATTCGAGAGGAACCGGCTAGGGGCGAGTCGGCGAGGGCCTTGGAGGCTGAGCCAGTCGTGGAACCTACGCCGGTAACAGCAACTGTACCATGGATATCTGCCAGATTACAAAATGCTCGTGATGTTTTACTGTTAGACAGTAATGATCCGGCAACTTATTCAGAAACTATGGTATGATCTGATTACGAGTCATGGCTTGGAGCCATGAGATCCGAGTTAAAGTCCATGGATGAAAACCAAGTTTGGAATTTGGTTGATCTGCCTGACGGTGCAAGACCCGACGAGTGCAAATGGGTCTTTAAGAAGAAAACTGATATGGATGCAAATATTTTTGTCTATAAAGCACGACTTGTTGCGAAGGGGTTCCGACAGGTTCAAGGACCTGACTACGATGAGACCTTCTCGCCCGTAGCAATGCTTAAATCAGTTTGGATCATGTTAGCCATAGCAGCCTATTTCGACTATGAGATATGGCAGATGGATGTCAAGATGGATTTCCTTAATGGAAATTTAACTGATGACGTGTATATGATACAGCCTAAAGGTTTTGTCGATCCAGCTAACGCTGACAAGGTATGCAAACTTCAGAAATCCATTTGTGGGTTGAAGCAAGCATCTCGGAGTTGGAACATTCGCTTTGATGAGGTAGTCAAATCGTTTGGCTTCATCAAGAGCAATCATGATTCTTGTTTATACAAGAAGTTTAGTGGGAGCAAAGTAAATTTTCTAATCTTATATGTGGACGACATATTACTGATTGGAAATGATGTCATGATGTTGCAAGAAACCAAAGAATCATGGGAAATGAGTTTCTCAATGAAGGATTTGGGTGAGGCGACTTACATATTAGGAATCGGGACCAATAGAGATAGATCAAGGCGGCTCATTGGATTGAGTCAGAGTACATATCTAGACAAAGTTTTGAAGAAATTCAAAATGGAAGAGTCTAAGAAGGGGTTCTTACCGATGTCCCATGGTATAAAACTTAGAAAGACTCAGTGTCCTTCGGCAACTGATGAGCGAAGTCGGATGAGTGTGATCCCGTCTGCTTTGGCAATCAGATCCATCATGTATGCCATGATTTGTACTAGGCCTGATGTTTCCTATGCTCTAAGTGTAACGAGCAGATACCAGGCTGGCCCTGGCGAAGCCCACTGGGCAGCGGTTAAAAACATCCTTAAGTACTTGAGAAGGACTAAGGAAATGTTCCTAGTTTATGGAGGTGATGAGAAATTCAGTGTAAAGGGTTACACGGATGTGAGTTATCTCACCAACTCAGATGATTCTCGTTCGCAATCTGGATACGTGTTCGTAATGAACGGAGGGGCTGTGAGCTGGAAGAGTTCCAAGCAAGATACCGTGTATGCATCTACAATAGAGTCTGAGTATATTGCTGCCTCGGAGCCTGGAAGGGAAGCTGTTTGGATCAGGAACCTCCTGATAGATCTTGGTGTGGTTCAGGGCGCGTCCAATCCTTTGGACGTATATTGTGACAACAATGGTGCTATCGCACAAGCCAAGAAACCTAGACAACACCAGAAGAACAAACATATACTCATGTGTTACCACCTCATTCGCCAGTTTGTCGAACAAGGTGATATCAAGTTATGCAAAGTACACACGGATGCAAACATTGCAGATCCATTGACAAAGGCGCTACCACAGCCAAAGCATGAGGCGCACATGAGAGGTATGTTCATTCGATGCCTAGGCATATGATGTCAGGATGATTGAATCTAGTGCAAGTGGGAGACTGTTGGGAATATGCCCTAGAGGCAATCATGTATGATGTAATTCCCAATGTATTCATAAAGTTATTAAGTCGCCCTTGTTTTGAAGATCTGATATATGTCATTGAATATGTGATTCGATTGTGGAACTATATATTCATGTTATTCATACTAAATTGTCCTTGGTCATTAAGGTTGTGCTGGACACACACCCTAGACTAATGTGAGTGTTGGATGATGACATGGTTTCACTTGTCATGGGCATGGCGATGCCATTCCAACGTTCACAGACTTGGCTAAAGAGTTTAGCAAGTCAGACTGACCCATATTGAAATGCAACGAGCAAGTCGTCATTTGCATATCTCAATCAATGTAATCCTTAGACCTGAGGTTGTCGCACCATCCGAGTTGTGGATCACCGACTTAGGTTCTTTCAAACGTTGTTCCGTGACAAGGCAGTTATAAAGGCAGAGTTCGGGTCGAATGAGAAGCAAGCTGCGTGATGTGGATAATCAATATGGGATTTTGCCCCTCCGAATGGAGAGATATTCTCTGGGCCCTCTCGAGTGATATGATTCCGGAAACATGGCCATGCGCAACTCGGTTAAGTGTTAACTGAGTCTGTGGACTAAGAGTTAGTCAGATGATTCATATATCACGGACCGAGAAGAGAGTTGAGCTATTAAGGGATGATGATAAATCTCCTATAGTTCGACAAGGTATATCGTGAGGCAAAAGGGACTAAGATGAAAGTCACATTGGAAGGTGTGTCGTCATGACTCAATGGGACTTAGGAGTCGGCACGTTCTGCTAGGAGCCGCTACCGATTGATCGATTGAGAGTCGGACTCCAATCGTGTCTAGGTCGTCATGAGCCTGCAGGGTCGCACACTTAAGAGCGGGAGCAAATGTATTGGTCGGGTTGGACCCGAACCGGAAATGGACTGAGTTTGTGAGTCGGACTCACAGAGGAAATGGGCCACAAGTGTTGTGAAGCCCAATACCATTCGCTGTATAAAGAGGGGCGCAGGTTTCCCAGCGGGTAAGTTATCTCACCCCATGCGTTAGGAACCCTAGCCCCACTCAGTCCAGCGGTCGCACTGGACATAGCAGTCCGCCGTCGGAGCTCCTCCTCGTACGTGTAGATACCGGCAGTGTAACATCCCTGATTTATGGATAGTCCAAAAATTACTAAAAATTGAAACTTTTTATTTTCATGTTGAGTAAGTCACCAAAAACCAAATGAGATGCAAGAAACAAAAGAAACAATACATATTTCAAAGAAAGTAAAGTTACCAATCCAATTATAACTCTATTCCATAAACCCAAAAACCTTCTCAAATGAATTTGCTCAGATAAAGAAAACAACTTTATCTTTAGCAAACCTTATTACATAAATTTTTTTAAATTCAATTTTTGCCTTGAAATTATTTTATCGCAACAACAATCAAAGATTTATAACCCTTAATAAAGTCCTAAGCCTCAAAAATATTTTATGAGAATACAATATTTTAATAATAACTTTTAGTTGTGTTTCCAAGTTATAAACATAAAGGAGTGAATATAAAATGCATTGATTTGAAAATAACATAAAAGAGGACTTATAAAACAATATTATGACTTGTGGGATTTTTTCCCGAATTTTATTAAGTCACTTTTGTATTTATTTAATTTTCTATTTTAGTAATGGAATTAAGTTACTATTAGTAAATCACTGAGATGTTAAATTTATAAAATACTAGCAAACATGCCCGTGCGTTGCTACGGAATTTCAATAATGCATACTATGAGATTTTGAGTCATATAAGATCTATCCATGATACAAATAACAAATTACACCGGAAAGGATATATAAAATTTAATCCACATTATTGGGTTACAGTTTAAATTAGACTTCTACAATAGACAATGCAAGTCCATTTACCATAAATTGAGCATCATGCAAACCCAAAGGAAAAAAACAATAATACGATCGTTAGGAGGGACATTTACCGCAGCATATTTACAACACCTCAAATTGATATCAGTTCTCTCAATTAATACAATGTGATGAATACAAATATTCATCTACTTGTAGTGCATGAAAAATACAATGCTTAGTTACATCTAATTTCCTTAGTGCCAAGTTTTGAATTAAGAATCCCAATCACATCACAATGACAATGCCCGTGTGTGTTGCAAAGGACATCGAAAATTTCCACTAAATAGCAAGGTAGTAGTGTATATTCATCATATACCGCTGTTTTATTTTTATTTTTTACCGAGCAGTCCTAGTGTTATGTAAACCATATGGGGTAAGAGGATCCACGAAACCATATCTTTACACTTGCAACATTCACTAAAGTTATAAATTCTGTAACATGGAGTACAAATTTAGAGGGCTAGCTCAAAATTGAATAAAGAGTAAATATGCCAGGTCAATGTTGACGTACATCACATTAGTTGAATGTACATGGAATAAGATGAATACATGCTTAGACGATACGGAGTAGCATGCATTTTCAGGAGACAGTTTCCTGAAGATTTTAGCTGCAATTGTGCTACATGGTTTTAAGGTAACCAACATCAAGTGTTGATATAGGGGACGTCCTTACCTGCTCTCCTTTTTTATAAGCCTGTACAATTTCAGGACACATTCATATATAACGGTGCATGAAAGCTTGCTTCCTTTTTTTGTGTGGGGGTACCCTTGAAAATATTGCTTCCTTTCTGTTTCTAATAATAAAGCCCGTCGATTTAAGAACAAATATATTCAATTAGTATTTTTTGCTGGTAAATCTTTAAATATATTCGAATAGTTCAATCTTCAAAATTTTCGGGACTATAAGCACATGCTAATATTAATATCACAATGCATACACGAAATAAGTTCAGAATACTGAAATATGATATAATTTTGTCGATGGAGTACACACGGACAGTGCATATGCACCAACCACCATCAGTGTCTAAGAAAGATGTATGCGGAAGATTCAGTTTTTTTTTTTTGAATTATAACTAGGCAAAAGCTTTGCCTTTTATATTGATAAAGAAGGAGCAAACAGGAAGGGCCTAGGCCCCGAAAAGGAAAAATCCCGTACTACATGCTAATGAAGCTAGAAACGATCAACAGATAGCTGCCGCGAGGTACTTGGCCCCAGCTAGAATCCAGTTCTTGCCCTCATTTTTTATCCTGTCAAAGAGGGCAGCTGGCGTGGAGAGTTTGTTGCTGAAGATCCTCGCGTTCCTCTCCTTCCAGATCTCCCAGGTGACAAGGATTAAGGCGGTTTTGAGACCCTTCGTCGACGTGCAATCCGAGGCAGCCAAAGACTTCCAGTAGTCAAAGACCGTAGACCGTCCAGAGCCTAGGTTCTGCAAGAGGGCTCGACACTTGAGCCAGAAAGCGGCGTCAGCCCACACCCGCTTGGAGAAACGGCATTCGAAGAGTATGTGTCGAGCCGTCTCCGGCTCCTGGCGGCAGAGCTGGCAAGAAGGTTGATGCGGCCATCCCCTGAGGGCGAGGCGGTCTGATGTCCAAAGTTTGTTCTGCACCGCGAGCCATGCAAAGAATCTGCATTTCTGGGGGGGGGCCATGTCTTCCAGACGATGGCGGTGAAGGCGCATGGCGTGGCACCAATGAACTGTGTGTCGTAGGCAGACTTAGCGGTGTAGATACCACTCAGCGTGAGAGACCATCTGATAGAGTCGTCTGTCCCGGGAGTAAGAGTGAAGTCCTGAGTAAGCCCCCAAAGGTGGATGAACTGCTCAATGTGATCCGCAGAGAACAGATCCACATTTAAATCCGAGATCCAGGTGTAATCCGTGAGGGCGTCGTGGACATTCCTGATCTTGCGGCGGGAGGCCTTGAAGAGTGCCGGCGCCAGAGCTTTGGGTGGCAGCCCGTCCAGCCACGAAGAACCCCAAAAGGAAGCTTTCCGGCCGTCGCCAATAGTAACCGAGGTAGCCGCGCAGAAGAGGTTACGGTCATAGCAGTCGTTGGGCGTTTCGGAGCCAACCCAAGGCTTATGAGGGGAGGCCCAATCATGCCACAGCCAGCGCAGCCGTAGAGCCCTTGAGAATTTCTCCAGGTTTAGGATCCCAAGCCCACCGAGCTTCTTAGGGCGACACACCGTGTCCCAGCTTACTTTGCATTTCCCGCCGCTAACGGTGTCGCTGCAGTTCCATAGCATGCCTCGACGAAGCTTGTCGAAGGCCTTGAGGGTGCGCTTGTCCGCCTTAATCGCGGTCAAAAGGAAGATGGGCATGGAAGAAAGGACCGACTTCACAAGGGCGGAACAGCCCGCCCTAGTGATAAGCCTTCCCTTCCACGGCTACAGACGTGAAGCCGCCTTGTCGATGTAGGGTTGCAGGTCAGCACGGCGGAGTTTCCCGAGGGAGAGCGGCAGGCCCAGGTATTTGATGGGGAATTGAGCAGTGGCCGCAGGGAAAATCGTCAAAAGAGGGGCCAAAACAGTTTCAGGGCACCTGATGGGGGAGATGGAACACTTGGCAATGTTCGTGACCAGCCCCGTGACCTCGCCGAAATTATGCAGGGTAGCGGCGAGGTTAGTGAAGTCATTCGTCGTGGGCGCCAAGAAAATGGCCGCATCGTCTGCATAGAGGGACACGCGCAGAGAGTCCGAGCTGCCAGGAATGGGCTGAAGGAGACCCGCCTCGGTGGCGAGCTGGAGTGTTCTATTGAGGGGGTCGATGCCGATATCAAAGAGCAGGGGCGAGAGCGGGTCCCCTTCCCTTAATCCACGGCCATGCCGAAACTCGGAACCTGGGATGCCGTTGAGCAGAACTCGGGACGAGGTGGTGGAGAAAAGGATGACCATCCATGCACGCCATCTGGAAGGGAAGCCCCGACGTCGCATGACATCAAGAAGGTAGTCCCATCGCATAGAGTCGAAAGCCTTGGCGATGTCGAGCTTGAGGAGGATCGTGGGAGAGTGAGCGCGATGAAGTCTCCTGGCCGTGTTCCGAACGTGCATGAAGTTGTCGTGAATGCTCCTGGTCTTAATGAAGGCGCTCTGGCAATGAGAGACGAGACCATCCATCTTCGGGGCGAGGCAAAGATCCATGGCTTTGGCAAGAATCTTAGGGACGACGTGGATCAGACTAATAGGGCGGAAGTCAAGAATAGAGTCAGCGCCATCTTTCTTAGGAATCAGCACGATGTTGGCGGAGTTGATGATGTTGAAGTTGGCAATAGAGCGCTCCGAGAAGGCATCCATGACGTTCATGAGATCGCATTTGATGATGTCCCAGCATTTGGAGAAGAAGGCCGTGGTGAACCCGTCGGGTCCGGGGGCTTTGTCATGAGGCAGTGCGTTAATGGACGCCTTGACCTCGTCCAGCGAGAAAGGGAGGGCCAGGTCGTCTAGCGCACCCACCGAGGGGTTGATCACCTCCCAGTTGAGATCAAGTTGTCGAGGTTGTGGAGGCCCCAAGGACGAGCGAAAGTGGTCGAGGATTAGGGCGGCCTTGTCCTCGTGAGAAGCCACCCATCCCCCGGCATTGCTCAGGCGCTGGATGTGGTTCTTCCTTGTGCGCGAGTTGACACGTAGATGAAAAAATTTAGTTTACGCGTCGCCTTCTCTGAGGTTACGGATTCTGGAGGCCTGTCGCTTGCGGGACCGTTCGAGCACCGCAAGTCCCATAATCCGACGCTTGAGCCCAGCCCGAAGAGATTTCTCGTCAGCCGAAAGGGGACGGGAGTCTTGTGCAATGTCCAGTTGGAGAATAACATCCAGGGCCATGATGAATTGAAGCTTATGGTCGGAGAAAAGCCCCTTGCTCCAAGCCCGAAGCTTTTTAGCCGTGACACACAACTTGTGGTTGAAGACATGAGCTGGTTGCGTGTGAGAGGTGGGCTCGGTCCAGGCGGCCTGAACAACCTCCAGAAAGCCGGGCATCTTGCACCAGAAGTTCTCAAAACGGAAGGAGCGCGGCTGAGGGGGCCCTCCTTGACTTGAGAGAAGAAGTGGGCAATGGTCCGACAGTGAGGAGGAAAGGGCGTTGAGGACATGATTGCCGAAGGCGAGATCCCAGCTCGCATTGCAGAAGGCGCGGTCGAGCTTGACAAGCGTGGGGTCATTTCTCTCGTTGCTCCAGGTGAATTTTCTGTTCTGCAGCTTAAGCTCCTTCAGGCGACAGGTGTTTAGTGCACTGCGGAATTGCCCCATAAGGCGAAAGTCCAGGTTAGCATTATTCTTGTCAGAGGCCTGATAAATCATGTTGAAGTCTCCAAGAATTAGCCACTTTGCGTCGTTGAGGGGGGCGCAAGCGATCGCTTCATCAAGGAAAGCCCGCTTGTCGGCGTCAGTGGAAGGCCCGTAGACAGTGGTGGGCTTGAAAGAGGTGCCGCAAGCACGAATACAAACATCCGCGGAGATCAAGTGAGCGCCGAGGGAGACATTCATCAATTCCACATGGTCGTCATTCCAGAGCAGCAGGATTCCGCCGCGGGTGCCCACGGCGGGGCGGTGAGCAAAAGAGCGTAGCCGGAAGCCCCCGAGGTAAGCAGCAGTGCCGTGATCGATGTAGTCAAGCTTGGTCTCCTGGAGGCATGCAACGTGGCAAGGCGTGTTGGCGAGCGTGGTGTGGACCGTATCTTTGCGGGCTTGGTCGTTAAGACCGCGAACATTCCAGTTGACGATGTCGAGGCAGGGGTCTAACATAACGTAGAAGGGGTAGGCGACGAAGTGTGGAGAGAAGACACAAAGCAGTAGCAGAAGCGCAGGTAGGTGACAGGCCCACCTCCACGAAGCCGAGAAACGGAGAACCGAAACGAAGTACAGAAGATGAAAACTAAGCGGAGGCCTCCTGCTCAGAGGCGGGGGTGATCTCGGTGCCGTCTTTGCCCGCCATGGCAACCAACGCGTCGTCTACCTCAGCGAGGCAGGGCATGTTCAACTTGAACAGGATCGAGAGGGCCTCGATGGTGGAAGGAGGCAGCTGCGCGCCCTTGAAAGACTCCTCGTATTGGCGTCGTGCAGCCGCAATGGGTAGCTCGTCATCGACGCAGATCCCCATCTTCAGGTTGAGCACGCGCACGGCCTTGTCAACTGCAGGGAGCTTAGGCTTGGAGCCTAGACGAGCGCTGCGGCGCAGAGGGGTGGCGAGGTCCGGAGCGAGCGCCAGGGCAGGGCGAGGAAGCAGCGGAACGGCCGAAGCCTCGAAGAGGTCCTCCACGGTGCACGGAGGATCTGGTTGGGCCTCGTCAAGCAGGGCAGAGATGCCAGCCAACACCGTGGCATGCACCTGCGCGTCACCGGCCGGAGCGGCAGTAGGAGGGCCGAGGATGACCGCAGAGGAAGCGGCAGCGGCCGCATCATGGCGGAAAGGGAACGGAGACGTCGATGGCGAGCGCAGCGTCGAGATCGAGGCGGCGTCCAGAGCGGACCAGGCTTCATTCCCGTCTACATCATCCTAGGAGTCCGGGACGTCTTGGCGTTGCAGCGGCAGAGCAGCAGGGGCCGCAGGGGGCGGCGGCGCCGTGGCGTCCTCCCGATCGTCCAGCCAGGCGCTCCGGTAGTCCGGGGGAGGCAAGGCCATGGAGCACGGAGGCGGGGAGGCGAGGTGCGAGGAACCAGGGCGCAGAGAAGGCGGCGCCGCCCGGATGGACTCCACCCAGCTGCGGCAAGTCTGCTCGAAGGGGGAGGCGCGCAGGTGGCGTCGGGATGTCCAAGCCCATAATCTCAGGCAGAGCGGCACGCAGGGAGGACATGCTCTTGCGGAAGAGGTCCTAGAGCTGGTCGGTGACTTCGGCGTCGGAGAGGATCGGCTCGGAGGTGACGTACGGAGGTGGAGGTGTCAGGGGCAGGAGGGAGAAGGCGGGCAGCGACAAAGGCGCTAGCCCGCGGCGGTTCCCCCCTCCCTGGTCGCGGCCATAAGACCCGCGGCTGTTGTAGCGGTCGCTTTCCCGAACGCCGTCGTTGCCTCCAGAGCGGCCAGAGCGGCTTTGGCCGCGCGAGTCCTTGGCAGAGCTGCGACGAGACGGGCGTCGTTCCCCACCTGCCACGTCGTCATCGCGGTCCCCGGTGACGGCTTGGCTCGCGATCGTCGTAGCGACGCCCGTGGCGGGAGCGGCTACGGTCCTTGCCGCGAGAACGGGAGCGGCGGTCCTCGTGTCCCGAGCGCACGGCGCGGCTACGGGACCGGTTCCGACGGGCAGAGTCGCCGGCATCAGCGGGCGCAGGCCTGGAGTTGCCCGAGTCGCGAGGGCGCGCACGCCGGCGCCCACCCTCGGGGTTGAGAGGGCGAAGATCACCGAGGGGCGGGATGGGAGCAGGGGGGACTGCAGCTGGAGGTGCCGCCGAGCCGTCGACCGCGCCGAGGCGCCAGGCCGGGAGGGAGTTCGAGGATGGCAGGAAGTCGGAGATGGGCGCGCCGCCGTCGAGCACCGGAGCGTCCGAGTAGTCCTCTACAGTCTCGACGTGCAGCAGGATACGGAAGGAGATGCCCCGCTTCCACTGGTCCGGGTGGTCCGCCGCGACTCGGACGAGCGACGACAGGCCTCCGGAGGCCTTGTTCGCGAAAGTGCACCATAGGATCTTCGGAATGCGGTGGGGGTCCGCAGTCCACGCCCACAGCCCGAAGGAGGAGGTGGCTTCCATCGTCGTGAAGTTGTCGTCGAGGCGCTGAACCGCGCACTTCCTGGCGAGGATTTGGTCCACGATCTCGGGCCGCCAAGCGAACGGCGGCAGGCCGTCGATGTGCAGGTAGACACGGTACCAAAGATTGGCGTTGTAGGCACTGGAGACCGCGCGCCACTTCCGGAAGTGGAGCTCGAGGCCGAAGAGCTTGAAGGTGGCGCGATCGATGGCCAGCACGCGGTCGCGCAGCGCAGCGGTAGAGAACTTGATCAGGTACGGCTCGGGGAAGTGGGAGCTCACCTACAACTCCGACGAGCGCAAGTGGAACTTGTTCCGGAAGGCGTCCTCCACGTCGGAGCGGTCCGTGCCAGGAGGGGGTAAAAGCACCCAAACTACAACGGCCGTGTGTTCCCAATCGAGGCGGGCCGTGTCGAGGGCGAAGGAGGTGGCGATGACGCAGGAGTCCTCCTCAGGCCGGGAGACGGCGTCGCCCAAAAACTCCATGTCGGCGCGGTGCGGGGAGGGGCGCGGAGCTGGGCGAAGGGGGGCGGGCGACGAGGCAGGGCGCGTAGGCGGAGGAGGCGTAGGAGGCCGGCAATCACGAGCCCCGTGTCCCCAGCGCGAGCAGGTGGCACACCGCAGGGGGTCGCGGCACTCCCGGCGAAGGTTGTCGCTGGCCAGACACCGAGAACAGCGGCGGCCGGGCGAGCGTGGAGGGGCGGAGAGGCGAGCTTGGGCAGATGGCGTGGAGCGATTGAAGGAGCAGAGAGGCGGGGAACGCATCTTTGAAGGGAGGAGGCGGGCCGGTGGCATTGAAGGCCGGAGTCGCAATGAAACTGGCCGACGCGTCGAAGCGTATGGCGCGCCGCTCGCTTGTCCTCGCGGGAGAGCACCAAAGTCCACCCATCGTCAGCGGAGGGGGGCGCAGGTCTCGAGCCCCTCACCGGCGGGGGAGGAAGGGATGGGCGACGGGACGTGCCTTGAGGCCGGGTAGCTGGGCGGGGGGGGGGGGGGGGGGGGGGGCGCGACTTGAATGCGAGGTGCAGGCAGGGCGAAGGAGACCGAGCGACGGGGGCGAGTAGTAGCGGGGGCCTTAAATGTCGACGCGGTGCGCAGGATGCCAGCGGGCACTGCGAGAGAAGGAGGGGACGGGGGGCAGCCCGCCGCGCGCCAGGACGAGAAAGCCGCGGAAATGGCGGCGCAGCTTGCAGGTGAAGGCGTGTCGAGGTCGAGGTGGCCTTGAATGACGCTGCGGAGCCGCGCCGGGCCCGCACAGACAGGAGAGGAGAACACGTCGAGGCAGAGGCTTCCCCGGACGACGCTACGGAGGCGCGCGTTGACCCCGACAGCGGCGGCGGCGGAACCAGATCTGGCCGCGGACCCGCCGGGAGAAGCGGAACCAGACCGAGCCCCAGCCGCGGGAGGAGCGTGGAAGGTAGCAGGGGCCCGCGGGAGCCCGCGAGGGAGCAGGGCAGAGCCAGAAGGGGCGAGACGGCCGCCGGGAGGCCGTGGCGATCGGGCGCCGCCGCGGTCGCGGGAGCGGGGGTGGCTAACGGACATATTTCTGTCCTGTGAGTACTCGAGTAGCACTGATCTCCAGTGAAGATTCAGTTGTTGTTATGTGAATATTGGTGTACAACACTAATCTTCTCTGCATTTGTTATGCGGATGCACACGTCTGCAACCTGATTAGAGGAGGCAGTTCAACCTATACTTGTAGCAAATATTCAGGAAAATCAGTAAGCAAGAAAGAGCACTGCTCAGCTTATAAAGCATATGAAAAATCCTAGTGCTGCAGAATTCCTAACTGGTTATCTTCGCATCATACTTTAATAAATTAGAGATGAAAATCTCTTCCGCTCTAGCTCCTTCCCCACCGCTTCTTGGATTTGAGAATCCCATGTGAGGGCTCGGCGAGCTCCTGCTCGTTCTCCGGCGGCGTTGCCGGGCGGCGGCGAGGGGGATGCTGCGCCCGGGATGTACAGAGTAGTATTAGGTCCTTTCTTTCTGCAGTAGTTGCTTTTTTAGCGTGCTCCGGCTTGATGCCGATGAGGATGAGTTCGCTCGTGCGTCCGAGCAGCACAAGCGAGCCTCTGGCCATGGCGCTTCCTCTGGCGTTGCTCCGGTGGACGGAGAAGCTGGGGACGGGGCATGGCGATTCCTCCCTCCCTCATAAGCTCGATGCCTGGCTTCTGGCTCTGGAAGCCAGGGCTCGCCGCGCAGCTTCAAGGTGGATTCTGGTGGTGCTGCTTCCTCTGGCCGGCCGTGGTGGCGAGGAGCGGAGGCGGCGCTGCAGGTTCTCTTCCTCTTTTGCAGGGCGGAGGTTACCAAACCTGCATAGTCGCGAAATGCGACTAGGAGATCATCACGCGGTGGCCAAGCTTGGCCTACGCGATCCACGGCTGCAAGAGCAGCCTCTCCAAGCGCACTGGATGGCGCTTCTTCAACCTCCAGATGGGAGGTATTGCAATGGATTCGGCCCGGCGCTCCACACCTCGTCTTCCCCAAGTGGTCTCGTCCCCGGCAGAACTCGAGATGGCCGGCGTTCGTCTCCAGATCGCGGTGGTGGAGTCCAAGGACCCGATCGCGTTTTCCAGACACGTTCGAGGGTGTTCCTTGTAATAGTTGAGGACTGCTTTGTAATTTCCTATTTCCTGTTTGTCCTCTTCACTTTGTACCCCCACCAACGGAATTTATGCACCTAGGCCCTTCGGGGCCATCCTTTGTACAAAAAAAATACTTTAATAAATTATCGGTATATACATAGAAAAATAAAAAAATTACAGTTACACAAATCAAGTACACGAGCAAGAGATCAGCCATGCACTCCAGCATCTCACGAGAAGTGCAGGTACACAAATCAGGAACGCTAACTTGAAAAGGATGTAGCGGACCCTACCGGAATCACCAAGCAGAACAGAGGATTCCTTCACCGAGCGGTACCTGCTACCACGGAGATTCTGTGTGGTAAACAGCCATAGCAGGTATCGGTAGGGGCGGATTGCATCCATGAAAAGCTAGGTGAATCTACAATTACTGGGTGAGACCTCCAAGCTCGTCAGCCCACGAAGATCTAGGTGAATCCAGAATTATCGGGGGAGAGCTCCAAGTACAACGAGCTTGGGAGTTGGGAGCGGGCAAATCTAGCTACCATGCTAACCGTGGGCATGCGAATTGCAAAGTCCGACCTAGCTCGTCCTCAGGCGCGACGCGCGAGCGATGGAGAAATCCAGTTGTTGGTCGATTCCTACCAGTGAGGTCCATAGCAACGACCCCTTGGCTCCACGGCTCGAAGGACCACAGCCCCGAGGACAACGATGTGCGGCGGCCTCTCCCCGGTCGTCTGCGGTCTGAACGCGCGTCACCGTGCTGACTGGTGGCCGTCGTGGATTGGGTCGCCGCCACCGCTTCGCGTGGTTGGATTGGATGAGGGGGACATGACCGAAGGCCGTCGAAGTTGCCAGGACCAGACTTCATCTCCATAGGGAGCAGAGGCATCGGGGCCGGCCGTGGCCAGGGCCGCCGTGCATGCTGGGCGGTACCCGCGCCTCCGCTTCACTCTGTCCTTCGCGACGGAACAGAGCCGCGTGCCACGCTCCGTCGTGGATGGAAGGGTTCGATTTTTTATTTGGTTAAAGAACCGTTTTGTGGCAAGATGGCAGTAGGTATGTGGATTGGTGGGAGGGTAAAATTGTCTTTTTATGTTGGACGAAAAATTTGCCTGAAATCTTAAGGCTTTTATTAGTAGGTATAGATATAGATATAGATATAGATGAAAGTGAGGTAAAATGACTTTCAAAAATAGTATTTGACATGTATAATGTCTCTAAAATTTTATTTAATAAAAAATATCATTTTATTATTTTTCCAATTTTAAATAACATTAAGTACTATTAATATGTTATTTATAAATTGCAAAATATGATTTTTGGAATATGTTGAAAGTTTACAAAAATGTTTCCAATGCAAAGATATTAATTTTACAAGTATTGAGAAATTAATTTGAGGTAATTTGGATATTTAAAACAGAAGTTATTAAGGTTTTGATTAAACAGGAGAAAAAATGAATTGATGACGTCATCAATGCATCACCGTTTCTTCTTCCTCTAGAAACCGAAAACGGCCGTTTTAATCCGTTTGATTGCGGCCGTTTCATTCAATTAATTTCATTCCCGAGCCCATGGCTACAAAGCCCTTCTCCTCCTCGTCATTTCCCCTCTTCCTCATTCCCCAATCAAGCCCCGAGGCCGTTCAATTTGGTCGCCGGAGTTACCAAGGGCCGCCGCCGTATTCTTTGAATTCCAGTGAGATTGGCGCAAGCCCGAGCCCGAGACTACTCACTTTATCCTCCTTTCTTCCTTTCGCGCGTTTTGAGTCATTTGTGCATCGTTTTGGTATAGGGGATCGTCGAGTACGAGCTCGCCGGAGCCAGGAACCGCACAACCGCCTTGGGATCTCCTCGCCTCCGTCGTTGCAGGGCCCGTAGAGTATCCCCGTGGACACCATCAGGTTTCCCGTGCCACACCGAGTCTCGTGGTGGTCTCCCCGTGCCCGTAAGACCTCTGGAGCGCCACCGCCGTCCACTCCCGAGCGACCGCGCCGTCCTTACAATTCCCGGCGGCCAAACTCCGACGTGTACGATTAGAAACACTTGACGAAGAGGTATCGGTGAATCAGAGAGCGCGGCGTCAGCATACGCGTTAAGCTCTTATCCGTCGCGTGGAGCAACGTGTAGCCGGCCCAGGCCCACTTCCAATCCATCGCCCTGCGCGTCAAATAGCAGAATTTGAGCCCAACTATCTCTGGGATTTATTCCCGAACAAAAATAGAATATCAATTTTGCAGAAAAGCCCCTAGAAACTAGAATCATCATAACTTTTGATCCATAAGCCCAAATTTAGCAAACTTGGACTTTTTGGAATCAGCACAACATGTAGAAACTTTTGTGACTGGACAAATTTAAAATTGACCATTTAAAATTTGTTCAAATTCAAATATGCTTGTTTGATGAATTTTGGCATAATTCAAATTCTACAAATCAAAAAATTGAAAATAAAATATTTTTGGAAACCTTAGGATGAGTACTTTCACACCCTCTGTCCCAAAATAAGTTTTAATCAAGTAAATTTGAATTTAGAATTAATTGGTATATTTGAGTATTAATGACATAGTTTTAATTCTATAAATAATTAGATTATGGTTCCTTAACCAAAATTGTTCCAATTGGTAACGTTGAACTAGAAACAACCTTGCCCAACCATTTTGGACATACTTGGACCATGACCATGTATTTTTAGCCAAACTTCCATCATAGTAGTCCACCTAGTTGGTTAAGTATTAGAGTTGTTTCTATCATTGTTTACCTTTGCTGTTATGGCTATTTTTTAATCCAAGACCAAGTCCCTAGCATGTGTGAATCACATACAATACCAAGTAGTGAACCTTAGACACTAGTAACTTTGCTTTGTATGTACTCCTCCACTCCCCATTCTTGCTTGAAGAATTTATCAACTTAGCAAAATGGAGATTGAGACTCAAGAACAAGAAGGCACAACACTTTCAACTTGGTGGAAACATGAAGAGCTACAAGGAAGATCAATGAAGAAGTTTTGAAGAAAAGACTTGTACTACACAACTAGAAGCAACCCAAGGAAGTACAAGTTTATGAAGAAAATCAAGAAGAAGACCAACCCCTTTCTCTTTCTATCTTTCTTATTTCCTTTCTTTCCAAATGGACTTAGTGATACTTCGTGCCCCTCCTACCTTGGACCAACTAGTGATAAGCCATGAAGAATATCTCAAGACCAAGAGAAGAATCCATCCAAGGAACAATACTACAATAGAAGCATGAAGATGATCTTCAAGAAGACAAGAATGTGAAGACTTGGAGCAATCCACACAAGTTGAAGAGTAAAGTGTTTTTGTCCAACCATTGACCCAAATGGAAAATCCCAAGACTTTATCTTGTTACCTCAATTATTATGAAGTTAGTTGAACCTAGACCCACCTTAACCCAAAATGGAAAGACTAAACTAGATCACTCAAATGTCTTGATAAAAATGACTAAGTGTTACACATGGTTATGTGTTACTTTAGTTGAAATAGTGAGATCACCTTGGTGAAATCTTAGTACTTCTTAGATAAATATGTTTCCAATAAAGTTGATCACTACAAACTCAACCTAGTCCATCCCAAGTAAACCCTTGGAATTTCCTTAACAAGTATGGAACTCAAACCTTGACCTTGTCCTAGCCAACTGGTTAAGCCCCTTTGGATATGTTAGTTGCTCTGTATGTTTTCTACACTTGTATGTTTGTTTGCTAGGATGCCTGTTTATTTTGTTATTGTGTTTTAAATGAATAGATTGTACGGAGAGCAACGATCTTTTGTGAAGATAGTGTGATATCTTCACCAAATTCAACAAGGCAAGTAACACACCATCAACTACCCATTATTTTCTATATGCATTAGTTGATTTTGAGTAGCATGCATGATAGGGAATTTTACTAAGTTATATTATGTTATGCTATTATCCTAGTAATGTGTAGCCATCTCTTTTACCCTTGTTATTTTGATATCCTTCGAACTTAGTAGATGCTATGCTATATTACAAGATGGTTTTACTAGATGTGGAGGAAAAATTCTAAGTATAACTAATAAATGAATCACCTGGGTGGAAGTGGTAAGACTGGATTATGTTGAGTGTTTCCTCAGGGCCCTAGTCTAAGGTTTATTTCACTTGAGGTTGTCACTTGTGGATGGCCACCCAGGAACAAAGAGATTAATAAGTCCCTCTAAGTCTAGTAGCTTACCGTGCAGCCTTTTGACATATGGGCTCTGTCTTGATCAACTAAGTTGTGAGAGTTCAGCCCAGGCTTGACTAGCAGATGTAGCAAAATTATAGGTGGAACGGTCTTGCCGGTGGGTTTGGACTTGTTCTTCTGAAAGATCTCGTCTCAATTCTCTCCTTTCCATGATGCACTCCGTGTGTATAGGATGTTTGGGCTAATTGAAGACAAAGGGTGAAAGTGCATAACCTCTGCAGAGTTAGAAACTAAGATCTTAGCCGTGTCCCCGGTTATGGACAACTATGAGCAGCTCGACAAGGATTGAGGGAAGAATCTCATCAACAATTTCAATAAGTAATATTTTGACCAAGTGAAGAGTATTGTGGTGCTTGGATATTAATCCAATGTTGCCACCCCTTTGAAAAGAAAAGTTTCTTTTACAAAAGAGATAAGACAAAACTGGCTTTATGCAAACTTAGCCTAAACTCCACTCAGCCAAATAAGCATGTAGTATTAGTCTTGCCATTTATATCCACCATAGTGTTACTTGACAATATATTAAATTGTATTGACTCCCTTGTGGCTGCATATTCCATATTGAAGATGTTTCTGAAGACGAGTGAGGTTTTCGTTTAGGATCTCGAGACTATCGCCAATATGTTTTGCCTGTGGCACATGAAGATGGGCTCAATGTTGTTCTATGTCTTCCGTTGTATATATTTGTTTTCTGCTAGTCTTCTAAGACTATGAAAGTTGTAATATTATTTTGTAAAGACTGGATCATGCGGTGTAATAGAATTTGATGCATTTGCATGTAATTTCATTTTGTACCGTGGTGCTAGCAATTGATCCACGGACTAGCACAATAACACAGGTATTCCATCTTTATTAAAAGTTGGGATGCTACAAAATGGTATCAGAGCATTGTGTTGCCTGTAGGATTCGAGACTCTTAGGTTTGGAAGCCATTTTTTATCATGTTATTATATCCTTAGAGTATTTTGGATCCTAGCGGCATAGTGAGATGAAGCGGCCCGGACAACTTTACGTGTCCACGGACACGAGACCGTTCCCTGATTGGCTTGCGGGTGCATTGTCCTTCTCACTATAGTGAATATCCAATTTGCAACAAGTTGTTAATAACCCATTGATCACCCTAGGATTGAAAACTTTCTATGTTCAAACTTTCTATAAACAAAACCATCATCTTATTTCTTCTCATATCATCTCATCTATTATTCACCTTCAAAATTTTCTAGATGACCTCCTCCTCAATACCATCAAGACAGTAATGTTGATGACCATACCAAGAAGTGCAAGAAGTATTTTCACCACATGAAGACCTACACTCAAGATTATTGAAGAACTTGAAGAAAAACATAGAGTTCCCAACAATCAAGAACACCTCAAGACAGCGAGAGAAGAATTTGAAGAAACTCAAGAAGATATAGATGAGACCACCAATCTAGTTACTTTGTTAGAACAACATTAACGTGTTAGTGTATTGATCATACCAATGAGTATGGTTTGACAATATTAGTGTTTTCTAAAAACCATGTTGTCTGGTGTGATGAATGTTTTGCTATATGTTTGTTATGTGTTGTTTGCAAGATGAGTTTCCTTGATCTCGTGTGAATGGGGCAGGAACTTCTTTAGCTCTCTTTCTAATCTCTACTCATCCATGCTAAGCCAAACCAAATTCCATACCCATTCAACAACCCTAGTTAACTAGAGTATGAAGTGAAACAACAAACCTTTCACCCAAGAATGTCATTCCTAGTTATTTATAGAGACACAAGCCAAACAATTGAGGAATGTCACAGATTTCAAGATCCTTTTGTGTGAAGGAACAATCGCATCCATGATCAATGCTAACTACATCATAAGGAGCAGGAAGCCAATCAACAAGTGAAGAAAGACAAGTGAACCCCAAGTTGCATGAGCTATGAAGATTTCAGAGCCAACTACCCCAAGAGAAGAAATAATAAAGAAACACAACTATCCAGTTTGTGTTACATAAGAGTTTTACGCAACCCACTAGTTGAGAAATGATAGTTTAGCTCAAGTTTGTCTTACAGATTGGAAACTTTCTGTTAGACAAGTGGGGTGACCTAGTGTTATTAGACAAGATTCATCAATCCAAATACAAGGTAATGATTGAGTGCAACATGGATTGGCCCCCATGGTGACTACTCACATTATTTAATTTTGCTATGAGGAATGTTAAATCTGAGTGACATACCTATTAGAGAGACGACGATGTTAAGCCTGAACCATAGAATGGTCGAATACAATAATGACCCTATGATAGTGATGCTGAAAACGTACGATTTTCGGCGAGGATCAAACCAACCTTCGAGCTATCAAGCAATGGAAGATTTTGCCTACCATGAGAGTTTATTTAGAAATAGCATGGTGTTTGCTCTGAAGCATGACAACAACAAGATGGAAGATTTGAAGGGAATATGCCCGAGAGGCAATAATAAAATGGTTATTATCTTATTCCTTGTTTATGATGAATGTTTATTTCTCATGCTAGAATTGTATTAACCAGAAACGTTGATACATGTGTGCTTAATAAACAAACAATAGTTCCTAGTAAAGCCTCTCTTTTAACTAGCTCGTTGATTAATAGATGATCAAGGTTTCCTGATCATGAACATTGGATGTTATTAATAACGGGGTCATGTCATTAGAAGAATGATGTGATGAACATATACCCAAAGAGAATATAGCAATGCATCAAGTCATTTAGTTTACATTGTTATATCAAACATACGAAGTAACTTATTCCTTAGACCATGATATCATGTCAATGGCTGATACCGGAAGAGTGCTTTGATGGCATCAAACGTCACACCATAACAGGGTGACTATAAAGGTGTCGTTAAGTATGCGGAAAGTATTAGTTGAGGATCATGGATCAAGAGTGGGATTTGTCCATCCAAATGACGGAGAGATATACTCTGGGCCCTCTCGGTGATATCACATCGAAACCGCTTGCAAGAACGTGATATGATCACAAGGATGTTATATCACGGGAACGAGAAAAAAGTACTTGTCGGTAACGAGATTGAACAAGGTATGGTTGATACCAATGATCGAATCTTGGACAAGTAAAATATCGCGAGACAAAGGGAATAGTTCACGGCGTTGTTGGTTCACACGATCACGAGAGTCATCGTTGAATATATAGGAGTCATCACGGATCTCCAGATCCCGTTGTTGATTATTGATCGGAGAGGAGTCTCGATCATGTCTATCTTATTCGCGAACCGTAGGGTGACACACTTAAGGTTCGATGACGCGTTTGAGAGGATACGGAATATCGAAGAATATTTTGGGCAGCACCGAAATTGTTTCGGGGAAAATTGAAATAGTTCAAGGGGGTTTTCGTCGAATGGTTGTTAATATAATTAACAAATGATTCGAGTTGCTATATGCAAAAGTTTGTTAATAGAATTAACATATGCTGAAATAAAGAAATAAAAAGTTTTTATTTATTTATTAAAAGAAAACCTTTGGATTTTCCAAGTGGGAAGTTATGGGAGCATGAGTGGGTGTGAGTGGAGCTTCCACTCACATGAAGAGGGAAGAGGTGGGGGCACCACCATGGCTGGCCGCACCCCACCTTTGGGCTGCCTCCCTCTCCCTATAAAAGGAGGGTGAGGGCTCCTCCTCATTCACACACTTGGCCACTTCCCTTTCCCTCCACCCGCTGCTCCATTTCATGGTCTCCAGCTTGGCTAAGCCCTGACCGTGGGATTCTTCACCACCACCACGTCGTCGTGCTGCTGGAGTTCCGAGGGATCCTCTACTTCCGCGACCCGCTGGAACGAGGGAACGGAGGTCGTCATCAACCATACGTGTGACCGGTCACGGATGCACCGCCGGATTGCGGTGCCCATCTTCTCGCTATCGGGATCGGTGTGAGTACGACTACGCCAACAACGAGATTTGATCTCGTACCACTTTGAGTCTTCGAGGGTATGTGTTCTCCTTAACCCTCTTGTTGCCCGTTGCACTTCGTCTCCTAGATTAGATCTTGGCCTTTCGGGTGTCTCTCGTGTAGGAAAAATTTTGTTTTCTATGCAACGAACCCTTCAGTGGTATCAGAGCCGGATCTATGCGTAGATGTTTTGTACGGGTAGAACACATAAGTGTATGTGGGCGTTGATTATCATGTTATTGCCTCCTTGAGTATTTTATGATCTTAGTGGAATAGTAGGATGAAGCTGCCCCAGACTAAGTTTACGTGTACTATGTACGCGAGAGTTGTCTCACTTGTGGCTAAGGGGGTGTCCGTTTCTCCTACTATAGTTAAGATCTAATCTACGAAGGGTTGTTAAAAATGTGTTTATCAACGTTGTGGTTGATGTTCGTAGGTATGAACGGCTCTATCATCGAAAGCCCTAAGCCACGTAAAATACGCAAAAATAAATTAGAGGCGTCTAACTAGTTTTTGCTGGGCATGTGATGTGATATGGTCAATATTACAAATTTGATTATGAGATGATCTATTTTGTAAATTATTGATATACCGGAAGGTATCCATATGATTGTCTTCTTATTGATGGACAATCAAGATTGGGTGCCATGGTACTTGGTACCACGCCGGTGGAATGATGGAGATCATACCATGATGCACATGATGGAGATCAAGTGCAAGGAGGACCATATCATATCACGTTATCCTTACATGTGATGTTTGTGATGTTAATCCTTTTATGCATCTTGTTTTGCTTAGATAGCGACGGTAGCATTATAAGATGATCCCTCTCACTTAATATCAAGATAATAATGTGTTCTTCCTTAAGTATGCACCGTTAAGAAAGTTCGTCGTTTCGAGACACCACGTGATGATCGGGTGTGATAGACTCAACGTTCGCATACAACGGGTGTTTTCAATCCTAGAATGTACAGACATGGCCTTGAAACACACGCAATACTACGGTTCTACTTGGCGAGCCTAGCATGTACGGACATGGCCTCGTAACACGTAACCGAAAGGTAAAGCATGAGTCATATGGATGGTATGATGAACATGTCGATGTTCGCCTTTCAAACTACATCATCTCACGTGATGATCGGTTTTGGTGTAGTGAATTTGGTTCGTGTAATCACTAAAGACGACTAAGAGGGATGTTGTTTTTGAGTGGGAGTTCATGGTTTAATTTTGAATTAACTTGAACTTATTTATCATGAACAACAAATCAAAGTGAATTTGCACAACTTGTAGTAGTCATTGGCATCCACATAACTACCTTACACTTAGATTGTTAATTGAGATATAACTGTTATGATCTGGTAAATACCATTTAAGATTGGTACCGTATTAGTGAAATTTAAAATTGAGTCCTATTGTATAATTTTGGTATTTCCTACCTAGCTCCATATGGTTAATGATTGATTGATCTAAAGAGAAACCAATTCCTACTTAGAATCTAGAGTCATAGTGACTTCCATATTACTTTATCTTCAAAAGTATGTTTTGTTGATCAAGGTGATTTAGGAACTGAAAAGAGTTGTTTTCAGAAACAATCAAGTGAAAGATATATTGATATCTAGAAACTTATTTGTGGCAACATGACCGAGTATAATTTAGCGTGACAATGTTTGCTTATATTATGTGAATATATGCAATGACTGAAGACGCTAGGCGTTTGAATATTCCAAGAAGTTGGGCGCTAAAAATTATCCTCTAAATCCCTTCCTTCGAGCTATAGTAGCTTAATCATAAAATTGTTATGATGGAATGGATTAGAAGTATGGGTAAAGTAGTTTACCTTACTTGGAAATTGCTAAGAGTGGAATCTAGAAGAATACTATTAATATGGTGATATTAGTAGAACAATCAAACTCAAAGTATGACTCAATGGGTGTTAGTATATGACTAACACGCCAAAGAAAATGAGCTAGTATGTAACATCCAAGTATGAAAACCCCTTAGTTGTTTACTTCTTGTTTTTATTTAAGCAATGCATCATGCCATCATTCTCATTTTATTTCTGTTTGCATTGTTTTCATATGAAATTCAAACTTATTTTCAACTTCTGTTTTCACACTTGTCTGTTACAACCTTTCAAATGAAGAAGTGCAAATTAAAAACCTCTTTTTGTTTCCAAGCAACTCTTTATAGTTCACCTTTTAAGTTGTTGCTTAAATCAATTAACCAAAGTAATCAATTATTTCCAAGTCATTTTCTAAACTCAAGCTACTTCTCAAAATCATCAAACCTCTGAATCCATGAAGTTCAACACAAATTGGTATTCTTTAAAACATTCTAAACCCTAGGGGAAACCCTATTGAAAACACCTTATTTTCTAAATATTAATTAATATGGCAAAATTCAATTAATTTGGTTCAATTTCAAAACAGCAAGCAAACCTTTGAAATTTTGAAAACCAAAACTACCAAGTGGTTGCATTTCACCTAAGAAGCTTATCCAAATTTTTCCAAAATTTTATCTAAGCAAAAACCTATCTTTTCTATCCAAAAGCTAAAGCTACAAAAAAAAAACAGAAGGAGAAAAATAAAAAACAAGCAAACCTTCTGCGCGCGCGGCAGCTAAGCTGGCCCAAGCCCACCTAAGCCCCTAACGCGCGCAACCCAGCCCTTTTCCCCGCAGCGTACCGCTTCGAGATTCGCGCCAGCGTTCTATCCATCTTCGTCGCGCGGTACGGCAGGCAATCGGAGGCGCCACCGCGACCCCGACGCGACTCCGGCGGCCACCGGCGCTTTCCCCACCTATATAAGCGTGCCCTAGGGCCCCCGTACCTACCCTATCGCCCTAGGGTTCCTCTCCGCCGCCAATCGCCTCCAGCATCGACGGATTTCTCCTCTGCTGCAACTCCACCGGCGGCCACCACTCTGAAGAACGCCATGGCGCCGCCGCGTTTAGCTCCCACCTAGCTACCAACAAACCGCAAACGCTTCCCCACTCTTCCTTCTCCCTCTTGGACACCAGAAGGATCACTGGTAAGCCCTAATTCGCCGTCGCGTTTCTCTCCTCCCTCCGGCCACCGTGCCACCATTTCTGAATCCTTGCTTCCCGTCGCCGTTGCAGTACGTCTTCCTACCAATCGTTTGCTGGCATCGCACAGGCTCGTCGTCCTCTACACTCCGGACACGCGAGCGACACCGGAGGAGCACCACAGCATCGACACCGTCCTCGACCTCGCCGCGGCCACCATCGTCACCCGGTCGTCAGCATCCCGTCAGCATCGAGCCTCTGCTCCTCTACCACGGTGGTGAGCACCGCCTGCTCCTCCTCCCTCCTTGCATCTGATCTGCGCATCCATCTGCATCCACGCGCACCCACCGCAACGAGCACAGCGGCGTTGGATCGACTCCGGCGATCTGTGTCTGACGGACGAGCACGGTTCTGTTCGTCAGAAAGTTCAGTTATTCTGAACTGAACCATAACCTGTTTCAGCTCGCTATACTGTCAAACACGCATTCGTAGCGCAGCGGTACTGAACTTTTGCGCACAGCGCCTGGGCACGGGTTCGAGCCCGCAAAACCCCACACTTTTGTGGAATTTCTTCCACTGCGCGCTGGCCCACTGTCATAGACCCCCTTGGCCACGCCAGCGCTTGCGCAGTGCCACGCTGCCACTGGCCCGCTGCGCAGTGGCAGTGGGTAGCGTGAGACTGCGTAGCAAAAGTTTTGCTGCGTATTTCTAAAATTCCAAAATTCCTTTTTAATAACAGAATTGAATAGAAACTTTGAAATTCAATATCTTTTATTTTATAAATCCAATAAAAACAAACTTTATATGTATTCTGATCCAAATTTTATAATCTTTCCAAATATCCAACTTGTGTTCTGTTTTGAACTTTCAAATTACAATTCAAATTCAAATTTAAATCATTTCAATTGTATTTTGCTAATTCAATAACTAATTATTCATAAGTCCAAATAATGTAAATAAAATATGTTTTTCATACCATTTTGAATGTGCTATTCAAATATAAATTTTTTTTTCTGGTTTGAATAATTTAAATTGCCTAAACTATTTAAATCTTGTTTAATTCAATTAAAAATTGTTTAATACTGTTTAATTCATAATTAATTAATCCTAAGTCCAATTTCAAAATGTGAAACATGTAATCCAACTAAAATTTGATAACCTTTTCACATATCAATTTTGCTATTTGTTTTGCACCCTTTAACTTGATGAAAACAAGAACTACTTGTTTAACATCATTAAGTAACCAATAATTTCCAAAACTTAATAATTGTTTTCTTAACTTGTTAACCCTCATTACAATTGCAATTAATATAGTTATTTTGTTGTTATATTGTCATCATCATCATGCATGCATCATGATAACAACTTTCACATAATAAATAGTTGTAAATCATTTGTTCCAATTATTTCAATGGATCCTTTTCCATATGCATCCCTTGCATATGGGTCCATTCAATTTGTGCTATCATGTTAGTCAGTTCACTTTGCTGCACTATTAACTTGTCATGCATCATTTTGATTGTGCACAATGCCATGAACATGATTGTTTACATTCCTGTTTTGTTTGTTTGCTTCTTCTCGGTTAGACGACGACTACGTTGAGACCGACGATCCTTACGACACCACTACTCAGGACCTAGCCCAGTACCCGGCTACTGAGCTGCCAGGCAAGTTATCACTCACATGAATCATCGAGTTCCTTTCCACACTTGTTGTCGATACTATCCTTTTGTCTACTATTGCTAGCCCTATGTATCGTTGCTTGTTCTCCGAACCTATCACATGATACCCTGAACCAATGATGCTGCCTCACCTCCATACCTACAGCCTTTGTTTGTGCCTTAGTATTATCTAGCATGCTTAGGGTTGCTTTTACTCGAGTCTGTTGTCGGTTACTACTTTTACGATCTTATTACTTGTACCGGGGGCTCGATGTTAATCAATCAATCCTGTTAATTGCTAATGGTAATAATAATTTGATGATAAGGCACCGGCAGGAGGCCCATGAGAGGTTTTGGAGCCTGCTAGTGTCGACCCTAATAGGAAAAGGGTCTTGTCTACTGATCCATGATGAGCGCACTAACCGCATGTGGGAAGCGAGTATGGGCGCCCCCCTCAACTTGACCTGATTCGCATCTCGTCCAAATCGCCTCATTTAGTTCGTGTTTTCCATTTGCCGCATGCATGTGTTTGCGAGCCCAGCGCAGGGTGGAACTTTTGTAGTCGGCATATAGGGGGACACGGTCTTAGAGTGCTATGAGGGTCCCTTTTCTTCGGGGCTTGATTAGCCGTGCGCCCAAGGTTCTTTGGGCTTGATGCGGAGAATGGTTGGTTGTGTAGAGTACCCCGCTTGGTGGAAGTGCATTTCCATCTGGCGGGATATTCTTGCGTGTACGGCCAAATTGGTGCAACCCTGCAGGGATAATCTTCTCGAGAAGCCGTGTTTTCCGCGGTTATGGATTACTTGGTGAAAGTACTGGCTAACAAGTACTCAGGACAACTTAAACATAATGATCAATCATGTTTCACCCAATGATTAATAACTTGACTAGTAATAGGTTATTCACACAAATAACTTGATTCACCTTTAATCCAACTGTGTGAGTTATCCTCGGATTTCTTCTTTGGATAAGGGGCGAGGTCCAGGATGGGTTTGTTTGCAGTTATCTTTCAGTTGGTTACAATCCTCGATCTTATCTTATTCTGTTAGCCGGAACTTGTAGTTATCTTCTGTAGTTGGTTAGAGCAGCCAGCAGCAACTTTCATATCACCCCTTTCTTCCGTTGATCCCAAGCATCAATGCTTGTGTTGACGGGCAACTCTTTGATGAACTGTGAGTCTTGCTTGCCAGTACTTGGATGTACTGACCCCGTTGGGGCTGTGGTTTACGCAGAGTACGACTACGGCTACGATGACCACCAGGATGGCTACTTTGTGGAGTTCGACGAGACTGCAGACGAGTAGTTAGCTGGACCAGGGCTGGATCCAGGACCTACGTGGATGGGCTTCGTCTTCTTTATTTTCTCCGGCTTCTTAAGCCTGTTGGATTTGTCTGTACCCAGACACCTTTGATTGCTTCCGCTGTTGTAATGGATGATATGTTGGGACATGTGTCCTCTGGATGATTGTATTTGCTAATTCTGCCTTAGTGAAGGCCAGTTGCAACTTTATTTCTATCTTTTGTGTCGTAGAGATAAGTTGTGATAATCATTCGTTCAAAACTGTTGACGTACAGTGCGTGCTTGTTATGAAGTACGTCGACAGTAGTGCCTATGACTCCTAATGGATAGTTTACATCGACGGTGGAATAGTAGGGCTTGTGTTGTAGCGCATAAGCGCAGGCCTACCAGGAAGCTGGGACGTGGGAGCAGTTATGCCCCATAATCCAAGCACCTACTATCCAGTTCGTACGATGAGTATCCCTTAGAAGCCAGGGTGCGACAAATGGTATCAGAGCCTGTCTGCCTATAGGATCCCTTTTTACTGGTCGCAGTTGAGTCTAGAAACTATTTTGTAGCTATATAGGAAAAATGAAACGTGAGAGTAGGAATTCTGCCATTTTTCTTCTTTCCCCACCCACCCACCCTTTTCTGGTAAGGAAGTGCAACGTTGTTTTCTGTTCTCACCTAAACTTTCAAGTTAGGATTTCACGTGTTTTGGGTTCTCCATAGTACCTCAGGACTTTTGGTCTCGTTTTCCCGATGTTGCTTCGATATCGTGTTCTTCTGAACAACCTTTCGTCTGTTCAAACCTTGTTGTTGTTTTCCACATCCTTTTTTCATCTACCGGAGTCTAATCAAAACCTTCCAAATAATCTGCAGATGGGTCTCAGCTACTACCCGCAGGTGGTTCGCATGACTCGCTGTGAGAGCACCGCCGGTTTTCCGGAGATGCTGAGAGACATGGTTACCTATCTGGGGTTCCGTTGGGCACCAGAGTACCAGGTCTACGAGCACCAGCGAGAGTTTGACCAGACTTTCTACCGGGCCATCGTCTACATTCTGTCGGATGATGGCAGGAGCATTGTCCACCAGTACGAGGCAGTAGGGTCCACAGTGGATATGGCAGTGCAGCAGGCAGCGTACGTGAGTCTCACCGTCCTCCGTGCTGACTACTGGGGGTTTGATAAGTCCAGTTTTCGTCACATCCCCCGTGGTTACATCACGGCAGCGGGAGTTCACTTCACTGTCCACCGCGACCTGGATACCTACGAGTCTGATAGCTCCAGGCTGCAGACCACTGCCCAGTTCGTGTGGCACAGTGACGCCGTTGCTTCCGCACTTTCTCAGGAGTTAGCCTCAGTCAGGGAGCAGCTCTATCTGGCTTTGACGCGTCTGGCGACGTACACCACAGACTTCGTTGGGGACGAGCGCTTTGCACGTTTCCAGCAGACACTGGGTTTTCCTCTGCCAGATGCTGGAGGTTACGAGCCGATCAGAGGCCCACTTCTAGACCTCGGAGCTGGTTACACAGGGATTCCCCGCTATGGAGCACAGGGACACGACGCTTTCTACTTCACCACACCGAGAGTTGCTCTCAGAGCAGTTCCTATCTACATGGATCATCGTGATACCTACTTCCGTGGGGTTCCTCCTCACCGTATCGCTCGTCGTACTACTCACCGCCGTCCTGCGTGATGAGCATGGGAGTACCGTTGTATCCATTCCTAGCTATGTCTAGTTTATCCTTTCGTTTTCGAACCATGTATTGGTCTGTTGGATATTCTGATGTATTTGAACATGTGATGATGTGCCTGTTGGTTATCTATTCATGCGTCGGAATAATCTATCTTTCGGTTACCAAGTCTATCCTTTTCTGTTGTTGTGCTAAAATGAATTTCTGTTCAGGATGCCTCCAACCAGGAACAACCCGCCTCCGCCACCACCAATGGGGGAACTGTTGGCTCAGATGACCCAAGTGGTGACACAGATGGCCCAGATCCAGGCTAACCAGCAACACAACCAGAATGCTCCAAGGGTCACCATCAAGGACTTCCTCAGCTTGGGCCCAAAAGCTTTCGTGGCAACACGTGAGCCCCTGGATGCTGATGACTGGATCCGTGACGTAGCAAGAGCTCTGGAGATTGCTCATGTTGCGGAAGAGGATAAGGTCAAGTATGCCACCTACCTACTGAAGGGTCAGGCAGCTACTTGGTGGGAGAACTACCAGACCATGAGAGCTGGCTTTCCTATCAACTGGGGATGTTTCAAGGATGCCTTCCTGAAGCACCACATCCCGGATGGTCTCATGGAAAGGATGCGTGAGGAATTCTGCTCTCTCAGACAGGGCAAGCTGGACGTTCTCGGCTACCAGAACGAGTTCAATCGTCTCGCTCGGTACGCTGGTGACGAAGTGTCCACTGAAGCCAAGAAGATGGCAAGGTTCCGCCGAGGTTTTAACCCGGAACTGAAGTACGCTCTCACCAACATCAAGTGCAAGGACTTCGTGGAGCTCGTGAACACCGCGCTCAACGAGGAGAATGGGCGCAAGGCGTTCGAAGAGTCGCGCAAGCACTCGCGTGAGGGTGGTTCCTCCTCCAACATGACCACCCCTCCGCAGAAGCGCCGCATCTGGGTGCCAAATGGTGCTGTCACTCGGGCTCCAAATGCCCAAGCTTCTCCAGGCTTTGGTCCCCGCCCACCCAACCCATCTCAGATGCAGGGTCAGAGGTTCCCTATGGGGCAGCCAAGGCCAGGTCCTCCTCGTGTCGTCACTTGCTACAAGTGCAAGGAGACTGGACACTATGCTGATAAGTGCACTCAGAAGCAGCTACCCCTACCTCCTCGCCCCAACACCAACCAGGCTATGGTTCGTGCTCCCCCGGCTAAAGCCTTCAACTCCAACAACAGGCCTGTCGGGAGGAACGCGAGGGTGAACCATATCAAGGCCGACAAAGCGAGGAAGCTGCTGACGTCGTTCTCGGTATATTACCCGTAAACTCTATTCCAGCTAAAGTGTTGTTTGATACTGGAGCATCGCATTCGTTTGTGTCAAAGATATTTGCTACAACGTACAACTTAGCTCTGGTTCCGCTAAGCAATCAAATCTATGTGCACTCTCCGGGAACTAAAATGATTACTTCCAAGATAAGCATGGACAATCAGATCCTAATTGGAGGTCGCATATTCCTTGCTTCACTCATGTTGCTGGGAAATTCTGACATTGATGTCATTCTGGGTATGGATTGGTTGAAGACCCACAAAGCTAAAATTGACTGTGCTCAAAAGTCAATAACTCTCTCCCACACTTCAGGCCAGATAGTCTATTCTCCATATGGATCAAGTTCTGTTCAGCTGTTCAGCCTCGATGCCAAACCCCTTCCTGCAATTGAAAATGTTCCGGTGGTTTGTGAATTCCCTGACGTCTTTCCAGAAGAGTTGCCAGGGATGCCTCCGGACAGAGCAGTTGAGTTCGTGATCGAGCTTGAGCCAGGTACTGCTCCAATCTCTAAGCATCCATACAAGATAGCTCCTCCTGAACTGAAATTGTTGAAGGAGCAAATCGATATGTACATGGACAAAGGTTACATTCAGCCTAGTTCCTCCGCTTGGGGTTGCCCAACTCTGTTTGTTGCCAAGAAGGATCAAACAAAAAGACTCGTGGTTGACTATCGTCCTCTCAACGAGAAAACCATCAAGAACAAGTATCCACTTCCTCGTATCGATGATCTTTTTGATCAACTTGCTGGAGCCTCAATATTCTCAAAGTTGGACTTGAGGATGGGGTACCATCAGATAAAGATCAGAAAGGAAGATATTCCTAAGACAGCTTTCACCACTCGTTACGGTCTATATGAATACACCGTCATGTCCTTTGGTCTCACCAATGCACCGGCAACGTTCTCAAGACTCATGAATTCTGTCTTCCATGAATACCTCGACAAGTTCGTTGTGGTATATCTTGATGACATTCTAGTCTACTCAAAATCCGAGGAAGAGCATGGAGAACACCTTCGTCTCACTCTCATGAAACTTCGCGAGCATCGTCTATATGCCAAGTTTTCCAAATGTGAGTTCTGGATTCCAGAAGTTGCATATCTTGGTCATATCATCTCTGCCAAAGGCATTGCCATTGACCCTGAAAAGGTTAAGGCAATTGTTGATTGGAAACCCCCTAAGACGGTGAAGCAAGTCAGAAGTTTTCTTGGCTTGGCTAGCTATTGCCGTCGTTTCGTCCAAAACTTTTCCAAGATTGCCAAACCTCTCACTGATCTCACAAAGAAGGACAAAAAGTTCGTTTGGACTCCACAATGTGATGAGAGTTTCAACCTCCTGAAGACTAAACTCACTTCCACCCCAGTTCTGGTTGGCCCAGATACTACCAAACCTTTCCAGATATTCTGTGATGCATCTCTCCAAGGCCTAGGAGCAGTTCTTATGCAAGAACGTCAAGTTGTGGCTTATGCTTCACGTCAGTTGAACCCACATGAGCAAAACTATCCCACTCATGATCTTGAACTTGCAGCAGTTGTGTTTGCCCTCAAGAAATGGAGACAATACTTGTTGGGTAACAAAACTGAAATCTTTTCCGATCATAAGAGTCTGAAATACATCTTCACTCAGCCAGATCTGAACCTCAGGCAAAGGAGATGGATTGAGAAGATTAAAGACTTTGATCTCACCATTTCTTACACTCCAGGCAAGGCTAATGTTATGGCCGATGCTCTCAGTCGCAAATCCTATTGCAATAATCTCATGATCATGGAAAGCCAACCTCCACTTCATGAAGAATTCCAGAAGCTGAACCTTGGTCTTGTTCCTGAAGGATACCTTGCTAGCTTGACAGCCAGCCCAACTCTCGAGGACAAGATTCGTTCTGAACAACTTCGTGATAATGAAATCAAGAAGATGGTAGAGCAAATCAAAGAGGGCAGTGATAAGTTCAAGTCCTTCTCAATTGATGACAAGGGAACTGTGTTCTTCGAAGGACGCATTGCAGTTCCTCAGATTCAAAGTCTCAAGGATATCATTCTCAAGGAGGCTCATGAAACTCCTCTATCCATTCACCCTGAAGTACAAAGATGTACCAGGATCTCAAGACTCTGTATTGGTGGCCTGGCATGAAACGTGAAATTGCTCAATACGTTTCTGAATGCGACGTTTGTCAACGTGTTAAGGCAGTCCATCAGAAGACAGCAGGTCTACTCCAACCTCTGAAAATTCCTGAGTGGAAGTGGGACATGATTGAAATGGACTTCGTTACTGGGTTTCCAAAGTCCAAAAAGGGCAACGATGCAATCTTCGTTGTTATTGATCGTCTCACTAAGGTTGCTCACTTCTTTGCTGTCAAGGAAACTATCTCAGCTAGCCAGTTAGCAGAGCTCTACACAGCAAAGGATTGTTCCTCTTCATGGTGTTCCATTGGAAATAAGCTCAGACCGTGGAAGTATCTTCACTTCTCATTTCTGGAAAAGCTTTCAAGAAGCATTGGGCACTAAACTTCTGTTCAGCACAGCTTACCACCCTCAGTCTCAGGGGCAAGTCGAAAGAGTCAATCAGATTCTCGAGGATATGCTCAGAGCATGTGGTCTCTCCTTTGGCATGAAATGGGAGGATTGCCTTCCATATGCTGAATTCTCCTACAACAACAGCTACCAGGCAAGCCTAGGCATGGCACCATTTGAGGCACTGTATGGTCGCAGATGCAGGAGTCCAATCAATTGGTCTGGAGCTGGTGAACGTTCACTCTTAGGCCCTGACATTGTTAAGGAAGCCGAGGAGAAAGTTCGTATCATTCGTGACAATCTCAGGATTGCTCAGTCTCGTCAGAAGAGCTATTATGATAGCAAGCACAGGGATATGATCTATGCACCTGGTGATAAGGCATATCTCCGTGTAACTCCCCTCAGAGGCACTCATCGTTTTGGTGTGAAAGGAAAGCTTGCACCAAGATACATTGGTCCTTTCAACATCCTCTCAAGGCGTGCAGAAAATGCTTATCGTCTTGAACTTCCAGAAAAACTATCCAAGGTGCACGATGTGTTCCACGTGTCACAACTCAAGAAGTGCTTCAAAGATCCAGATCGTGCAGTTGATCATGATTCTATCGAACTGCAAGATGATCTATCTTATGAGGAGCACCCTACTCGAATTCTCGATGAGACCGTTCGTAAGACTCGCAACAAGAGCACCAAGTTCTTGAAAGTGCAATGGTCGCATCATTCCGATAAAGAGGCAACGTGGGAGACCGAAGAGGATCTTCGCAAGAAGTATCCGGACCTTTTCATTTCTCAGTAGGGAATCTCGGGGCGCGATTCCTTCAAGGGGGGGCGTTTTGTAACATCCAAGTATGAAAACCCCTAGTTGTTTTACTTCTTGTTTTATTTAAGCAATGCATCATGCCATCATTCTCATTTTATTTCTGGTTGCATTGTTTTCATATGAAATTCAAACTTATTTTCAACTTCTGTTTTCACACTTGTCTGTTACAACCTTTCAAATGAAGAAGTGCAAATTAAAAACCTCTTTTTGTTTCCAATCAACTCTTTATAATTCACCTTTTAAGTTGTTGCTTAAATCAATTAACCAAAGTAATCAATTATTTCCAAGTCATTTTCTAAACTCAAGCTACTTCTCAAAATCATCAAACCTCTGAATCCATGAAGTTCAACACAAATTGGTATTCTTTAAAACATTCTAAACCCTAGGGGAAACCCTATTGAAAACACCTTATTTTCTAAATATTAATTAATATGGCAAAATTCAATTAATTTGGTTCAATTTCAAAACAGCAAGCAAACCTTTGAAATTTTGAAAACCAAAACTACCAAGTGGTTGCATTTCACCTAAGAAGCTTATCCAAATTTTTCCAAAATTTTATCTAAGCAAAAACCTATCTTTTCTATCCAAAAGCTAAAGCTACAAAAAAAAAACAGAAGGAGAAAAATAAAAAAACAAGCAAACCTTCTGCGCGCGCGGCAGCTAAGCTGGCCCAAGCCCACCTAAGCCCCCTAACGCGCGCAGCCCAGCCCCTTTCCCCGCAGCGTACCGCTTCGAGATTCGCGCCAGCGTTCTATCCATCTTCGTCGCGCGGTACGGCAGGCAATCGGAGGCGCCACCGCGACCCCGACGCGACTCCGGCGGCCACCGGCGCTTTCCCCACCTATATAAGCGTGCCCTAGGGCCCCCGTACCTACCCTATCGCCCTAGGGTTCCTCTCCGCCGCCAATCGCCTCCAGCATCGACGGATTTCTCCTCTGCTGCAACTCCACCGGCGGCCACCACTCTGAAGAACGCCATGGCGCCGCCGCGTTTAGCTCCCACCTAGCTACCAACAAACCGCAAACGCTTCCCCACTCTTCCTTCTCCCTCTTGGACACCAGAAGGATCACTGGTAAGCCCTAATTCGCCGTCGCGTTTCTCTCCTCCCTCCGGCCACCGTGCCACCATTTCTGAATCCTTGCTTCCCGTCGCCGTTGCAGTACGTCTTCCTACCAATCGTTTGCTGGCATCGCACAGGCTCGTCGTCCTCTACACTCCGGACACGCGAGCGACACCGGAGGAGCACCACAGCATCGACACCGTCCTCGACCTCGCCGCGGCCACCATCGTCACCCCGTCGTCAGCATCCCGTCAGCGTCGAGCCTCTGCTCCTCTACCACGGTGGTGAGCACCGCCTGCTCCTCCTCCCTCCTTGCATCTGATCTGCGCATCCATCTGCATCCACGCGCACCCACCGCAACGAGCACATCGGCGTTGGATCGACTCCGGCGATCTCTGTCTGACGGACGAGCACGGTTCTGTTCGTCAGAAAGTTCAGTTATTCTGAACTGAACCATAACCTGTTTCAGCTCGCTATACTGTCAAACACGCATTCGTAGCGCAGCGGTACTGAACTTTCGCGCGCAGCGCCTGGGCACGGGTTCGAGCCCGCAAAACCCCACTTTTTTGTGGAATTTCTTCCACTGCGCGCTGGCCCACTGTCATAGACCCCCTTGGCCACGCCAGCGCTTGCGCAGTGCCACGCTGCCACTGGCCCGCTGCGCAGTGGCAGTGGGTAGCGTGAGACTGCGTAGCAAAAGTTTTGCTGCGTATTTCTAAAATTCCAAAATTCCTTTTTAATAACAGAATTGAATAGAAACTTTGAAATTCAATATCTTTTATTTTATAAGTCCAATAAACACAAACTTTATATCTATTCTGATCCAAATTTCCTAATCTATCCAAATATCCAACTTGTGTTCTATTTTGAACTTTCAAATTACATTTCAAATTCAAATTTAAATCATTTCAATTGTATTTTGCTAAATTCAATAACTAATTATTCATAAGTCCAAATCATGCAAATAAAATATGTTTTCAATACCATTTTAAATAAGCTATTCAAATATAATTTTTGTTTTCTGTTTTGAATAATTAAAATTGCTCAAACAATTTAAATCTTGTTTAATTCAATTAAAAATTGTTTAATATTGTTTAATTCATAATTAATTAATCCAAAGTCCAATTTCAAAATGTGAAACATGTAATCCAACTAAAATTTGATAACCTTTTCAAATATCAACTTTGTTATTTGTTTTGCACACTTCAACTTTGTTGATAACAACCACTACTTGTTCAAACACCATTAAGTAACAATAATTTCCAAAACTTAATAATTGTTTTCTTAACTTGTTAACCCTCATTACAATTGCAATTATTATTGTTATTTGTTGTTATCTTGTCATCATCATCATGCATGCATCATTATAACAACTTTCACATAATAAATAGTTGTAAATCATTTGTTCCAATTGTTTCAATGGATCCTTTTCCATATGCAACCCTTGCATATGGGTCCATTTAATTTGTGCTATCATGTTAGTCAGTTTATCTAGATGCACCTATTAAATTGCCATGCATCATATTGTTTGTGCACAATGCCATGGCAATGATTGTTTACATTCCTGTTTTGCTTGTTTGCTTCTTCTCGGTTAGACGACGACTACGTTGAGACCGACGATCCTTACGACACCACTACTCAGGACCTAGCCCAGTACCCGGCTACTGAGCTGCCAGGCAAGTTATCACTCACATGAATCATCGAGTTCCTTTCCACACTTGTTGTCGATACTATCCTTTTGTCTACTATTGCTAGCCCTATGTATCGTTGCTTGTTCTCCGAACCTATCACATGATACCCTGAACCAATGATACTGCCTCACCTCCATACCTACAGCCTTTGTTTGTGCCTTAGTATTATCTAGCATGCTTAGGGTTGCTTTTACTCGAGTCTGTTGTCGGTTACTGCTTTTACTATCTTATTATTTTGTACCGGGGCTCGAATGTTAATCAATCAATCCTGTTAATTGCTACTGGTAATAATAATAATTTGATGATAAGGCACCGGCAGGAGGCCCATGAGAGGTTTTGAAGCCTGCTAGTGTCGACCCTAATAGGAAAAGGGTCTTGTCTACTGATCCATGATGAGCGCACTACCCGCATTTGGGAAGCGAGTATGGGCGCCCCCCTCAACTTGACCCGATTCGCATCTCGTCCAAATCATCTCATTTAGTTCGTGCTTTCTATTTGCCGCATGCATGTTTTTGCGAGCCCAGCGCAGGGTGGAACTTTTGTAGTCGGCATATAGGGGGACACGGTCTTAGAGTGCTATGAGGGTCCCTTTTCTTCGGGGCTTGATTAGCCGTGCGCCCAAGGTGCTTTGGGCTTGATGCGGAGAATGGTTGGTTGTGTTGAGTACCCCGCTTGGTGGGAGGCATCCCATCTGGCGGGATATTCTTGCGTGTACGGCCAAATTGGTGCAACCCTGCAGGGATAATCTTCTCGAGAAGCCGTGTTTTCCGCGGTTATGGATTACTTGGTGAAAGTACTGGCTAACAAGTACTCAGGACAACTTCAACATAATGATCAATCATGTTTCACCCAATGATTAATAACTTGACTAGTAATAGGTTATTCACACAAATAACTTGATTCACCTTAATCCAACTGTGTGAGTTATCCTCGGATTGCTTCTTTGGATAAGGGGCGAGATCCAGGATGGGTTTGTTTGCAGTTATCTTTCAGTTGGTTACAATCCTCGATCTCATCTTATTCTGTTAGCCGGAACTTGTAGTTATCTTCTGTAGTTGGTTAGAGCAGCCAGCAGCAACTTTTCATATCACCCCTTTCTTCCGTTGATCCCAAGCATCAATGCTTGTGTTGACGGGTAACTCTTTGATGAACTGTGAGTCTTGCTTGCCAGTACTTGGATGTACTGACCCCGTTGGGGCTGTGGTTTACGCAGAGTACGACTACGACTACGATGCTTCCAGGATGGCTACTTTGTGGAGTTCGACGAGACTGCAGACGAGTAGTTAGCTGGACCAGGGCTGGATCCAGGACCTACGTGGATGGGCTTCGTCTTCTTTATTTTCTCCGGCTTCTTAAGCCTGTTGGATTTGTCTGTACCCAGACACCTTTGATTGCTTCCGCTGTTGTAATGGATGATATGTTGGGACATGTGTCCTCTGGATGATTGTATTCGCTATTTCTGCCTTAGTGAAGGCCAGTTGCAACTTTATTTCTATCTTTTGTGTCGTAGAGATAAGTTGTGATAATCATTCGTTCAAAACTGTTGACGTACAGTGCGTGCTTGTTATGAAGTACGTCGACAGTAGTGCCTATGACTCCTAATGGATAGTTTACATCGACGGTGGAATAGTAGGGCTTGTGTTGTCGCGCATAAGCGCAGGCCTACCAGGAAGCTGGGACGTGGGAGCAGTTATGCCCCATAATCCAAGCACCTACTATCCAGTTCGTACGATGAGTATCCCTTAGAAGCCAGGGTGCGACATAGTACGACTAGCATTGTTTGATGTTGAATTATTCTTCTATGAAGGAAAGGGAATATTTAAAATAGAATTACAAAAGGATATATGGCAGAAAAAGAAGATAACTGGAAAGTCCAGCTCAGGCAATTTATAGAAGGATATATGGCAGAAAAAGAAGATAACTGGAAAGTCCAGCTCAGGCAATTTATATGTTGAATTGTTTGATGTTGATATACAAGTTATAGAAGTATTACTAGTTAACAAGGTATTTTTTGGGTATTTTGATACCACATTGGTTGGTATGAGTTGTCATACAAAGCAATGCAATGCAAGAAATACAAGGGCCTAGAAGAAACTAGTAATAGATGTGGAATCGATTATGACAAGAATATAAATAAAGTGTTATTGTGTTCATTGTCGTATCGAACCAAACATTCAAGATTTATTTTAAGAACTTAATAAGTTGTTATTTTGTTCTAGTCTTTTGTGAGAACAAATGAGATTGTTCAAACTATGACCATATTCCATAATTGATGGATATGTTAATATAAATCGTGTTGGTAAAGTAAACATCTATAAAACTAAAAGCTAAATGTTGCAAGACGTGAAAGAGTTTCACTTAAATTGTGACAACACCACTTTAGTTCATATCGGAAAGGAAAACATGAAGGAACTCCATATTGATGGACTTCCGGAGTCATTTTGTTTTGAATAAATTGACGCTTGTGAGACTTCTTCCAAAAGATGACTAAAATTCCGTTCATAGGCCAAAGTAGAATGGACGACTAACGTAGTGGAGATTATACATGTTGATGTATATAGTCCATTATGTGTAGTCATGTATGGTGGATTAATTTTTTCCTTCATAAAATTCCGTCGATGATTTGAGTAGATATGTGAGTATATCTATTTAAAGGGAACGGAGTTTGACATTTTGAATTGGTTCAAAAGGTTGTTAATATGAAGTAAAAATCATTGTAACAAGATAATCAAGTATTTATAATTCGATCATAAAGAATAAATTTTGAGTTACAAGTTTAGCAAAACATCTGAGAAGTTGCAGAATTGTTCTACAACTTATATTACTCGAATTACTCCACATTAGTTTGGAGTGTTCGAGAGACAAAAATCAAACCTTGTTTGACATGGTAAGATTAATAAAAATTCCATTATAATTTTGTAGTTTATACATTAGTGACAACCGCTTTTACACTGAAAAGAGCACCATCATGATCCATTGAAATTGACAACATATAAGATATGGTTTGGGTTGTGACCCGAATTGTCATTTTCTTAAGTTTTGGTATGCATAGCATGTGTAAAATGTTTACAACCAAAATAGGATAAATATATGTTTATAAGGTTATCCCAAATAAAACATTGGGCATTTCTCCTATCACCGAACCAAAAGACAAATGTTGTTTGTCAGAAAGGGTTGATTTCTCGAGAAAGTAGTTCTTGCGAAACAAGTGAGTGGGAGCACAGTACAAACTCAACGAGATTAGAGAATCTTAGTTATCATGTCAAGAGTAGCACAGCACTGGAAGTTGTTCCGGGGTTTACTATTTTGACTAAGTAGAAGACACTACAAATGTTGTAGATACTTCAAATGAGTTTGCAAACTGTACCAGAAAAGTCCAAAAACTTTATACTTAGAACAACTTGTGGTTTAAGTGTAAAGTGTTGTTTTGACAACAAAAGGACCTCGACCTTATAAAGGAAGCAAATGATGGGCCCTGACTTCGTAAAATTGACTATGAGTCATTATATCCGCCATTGTATCCTTGTACGAATATCAAGTATGTGACTTGGTAGTCCTTTCGATAGGCATGATGCCTAACGATAGCAAAAGGGTCTATGTAACGACAAAGACATGGATTTTACATCTTTTGAAAGTTGTACTTATCGAAAAGTTGTTTTCGACGAAATTCAAAGAGTTGACTACTACAAGATTTTGATCTTCCGTAGTGATTCTTTAGTCTTTGCGGATAGTTCTAGCAAAAAGTTACATATTATGATATGGCAGTTGAATAACAAAACCAACTATCCTCTCGAGGAATTTTGATCAAGGATGTGTACTTGACACAGTCTGAGAGTTTTGTAAAATTCAAAAGGTTGCTAGAAAGGTATGCACACTTCAATGGTTAAAGTGAGCATAGAGAAGTTGAAATCTTTAGCTTAATGAAGTTATCAAAAGAGTTTTATTCCATCATGAATGATAAAGATGCTTGTAGAGTTACAAGAAATTAAGTCGGAGCGCTATGACATATTCCAATACTTTATGTAGATGACATATGGTTGATAGGAAAATATGTATTTTAAATTAACACGGTTAATATTTTCGATTTCATATTGATGAAAGGCTTAGAAGATATTGGGCATCGATATCAATAAAAGATGGATTGTAGCGCCTGATATGATTGAAGCCAAATTACATAGATGAAATATTGAAGTAAGTCAATATCAAAATGACAAGAAGGAGTTCTTGTCACATGGAAAATAATTGAGCAAGATTCAAGTGTTTTGACACATGATGAGCATCATTGAAATTGAGATTTCTAAGTCATGTTTCCATTCTATGTACACAACAAGATGAGTCCTATGCTATAAAATGTTATAGAAGGATAATTCATATGATGATTAGACAACATTGGGAGAGATCCTTGTGTCATTTTAGAAATGCTAAGGATATGTTTTCCTATATAGTAATGACAAAATATTAGTTGTAATATGTTACACTAATAGTCTTGTCATTTATTCAAGTAATTTTATCTCAATTAAAATATGTGATGAAGGGTAGCACAATAGGATGGAAGAAAGTTCCATGATGGATTTGAAAGAGTTTCAAAATTAAAATATTGTGACAGATACTACAACAAAGGCTAAAGTATATCGTTGTGTTGACAACTGATAATAAGCGTATTTTGTGTCAAGGAGTTCTTTATTGAACTTGGTGAATTTCCAAGATTGCTAATCACTATGAAGCTACATTTTCACAATGTTAGTGACAATGGTTTAAGCCGAGGAATTAAGGTTTCACCGATTGACCATATATATGCAAAGCCATCTCATTAGAGAATGAGTGATGCGTGCAGACGCAAAGAACATGCAAATACAATAGGACCTGAACATTTCAGATGTTTTTGATAATGTTTACCACATGCAAAGCATGGTAATAACACTGGTACGCCATATGTGTTAAGTGCTTACAGACTAGATTATTGACTCTAGTGCAAGTGGGAGACTGAAGGGAATATGCCCGAGAGGCAATAATAAAATGGTTATTATCTTATTCCTTGTTTATGATGAATGTTTATTTCTCATGCTAGAATTGTATTAACCGGAAACGTTGATACATGTGTGCTTAATAAACAAACAATAGTTCCTAGTAAATCCTCTCTTTTAACTAGCTCGTTGATTAATAGATGATCAAGGTTTCCTGATCATGAACATTGGATGTTATTAATAACGGGGTCATGTCATTAGAAGAATGATGTGATGAACATATACCCAAAGAGAATATAGCAATGCGATCAAGTCATTTAGTTTACATTGTTATATCAAACATACGAAGTAACTTATTCCTTAGACCATCAGATCATGTCAATCGCTGATACCGGAAGAGTGCTTTGATGGCATCAAACATCACACCGTAACAGGGTGACTATAAAGGTGTCGTTAAGTATTCGGAAAGTATTAGTTGAGGATCATGGATCAAGAGTGGGATTTGTCCATCCAAATGACGGAGAGATATACTCTGGGCCCTCTCGGTGATATCACATCGAAACCGTTTGCAAGCACGTGATATGATCACAAGGATGTTATATCACGGGAACGAGAAAAGAGTACTTGTCGGTAACGAGATTGAACAAGGTATGGTTGATACCAATGATCGAATCTCGGACAAGTAAAATATCGCGAGACAAAGGGAATAGTTCATGGCGTTGTTGGTTCACACGATCACGAGAGTCATCGTTGAATATATAGGAGTCATCACGGATCTCCAGATCCCGCTGTTGATTATTGATCGGAGAGGAGTCTCGATCATGTCTATCTTATTCGCGAACCGTAGGGTGACACACTTAAGGTTCGATGACGCGTTTGAGAGGATACGGAATATCGAATAATATTTTGGGCAGCACCGAAATTGTTTCGGGGAAAATTGAAATAGTTCAAGGGATTTTTCGTCGAATGGTTGTTAATAGAATTAACAAATGATTCGAGGTGCTATATGCAAAAGTATGTTAATAGAATTAACAAATGCTGAAATAAAGAAATAAAAAGTTTTTATTTATTTATTAAAAGAAAACCTTTGGATTTTCCAAGTGGGAACTTATGGGAGCATGAGTGTGTGTGAGTGGAGCTTCCACTCACATGAAGAGGGAAGAGGTGGGGGCACCACCATGGCTGGCCGCACCCCACCTTTGGGCTGCCTCCCTCTCCCTATAAAAGGAGGGTGAGGGCTCCTCCTCATTCACACACTTGGCCACTTCCCTTTCCCTCCACCCGCTGCTCCATTTCATGGTCTCCGGCGTGGCGAAGCCCTGACCATGGGATTCTTCACCACCAACACGTCGTCGTGCTGCTAGAGTTCCGAGGGATCCTCTACTTCCGCGCCCCGCTGGAACGAGGGAACAGAGGTCGTCATCAACCGTACGTGTGACCGATCACGGATGCACCGCCGGATTGCGGTGCCCATCTTCTCGCTATCGGGATCGGTGTGAGTACGACTACGCAAACAACGAGATTTGATCTCGTACCACTTTGAGTCTTCGAGGGTATGTGTTCTCCTTAACCCTCTTGTTGCCCGTTGCACTTCGTCTCCTAGATTATATCTTGGCCTTTCGGGTGTCTCTCGTGTAGGAAATTTTTTGTTTTCTATGCAACGAACCCTTGAAGATTTCGAAGGACATCAAAAGACAAAGTTGAGAGTGACCAAAGGAATTTTGATTGACCCAAAGTGTGACCCCTCAGTGTCAAAGGTAGTTCAACAGAATTCTGTTGGTTTGTAACTCTACCATGAGGTAAAATTCTACCCAAACCATCTTAAGTAAAACCACACTCCAAGCTATGTGAATGGACACATCCTATTGGAAGAGAGTCTTGACACATGGAACTATAAAGCTTGTATACATGGATTCAAGAAACCAAAAACCAAGGAGTTTATATATGCTATAAAATAACACTATGGTGGATGAAGTATGACTCACCTGAAGATATAGTCAAAACCATCAGCCAATTTGACAAGAGTTTAGACTACCCTTAAATTTTTTCTTTTAAGGGTGGTAGCCCACCCAGTTGTTCTGGAACCCGGTTACCCAGACCTAATCTTTCTTTCTAGCCTTCCCAAATCTCGGGACGAGATTTCTTTTAAGGCTGGTAGTCTGTAACATCCATGATTTTTTGAAATTCCAAAAATCAATTAAAATTGAAACTTTTTGTTTTCATGTTTAGTAAGTCACCAAAAACCAAATGAGATGCAAGAAACAAAAGAAAACCATACATATTTCAAAGAAATTAAAATTACCAATCCAATTATAAATCTATTCCATAAACCCAAAAACCTTCTCAAATGAATTTTCTCAGATAAAGAAAACCATTTTATCATTAGCAAACCTTATTACATAAAATGTTTTAAATTAAAATATTACCTTGAAATTATTTTATGGCAACAACAATAAAATATTTATAACACTTAATAAAGTTCTAAGCCTCAAAAATATATGATGAGAATAAAATATTTTAATAATAACTTTTAGTTGTGATTCCAAGTTATAAACATAAAGGAGTGAATATAAAATTAATTGATTTGAAACTAACATAAAAGAGGACTTATAAAACAATATTATGACTTGTGGGATTTTTTTCCAAATTTTATTAAGCCACATTTGTATTTATTTAATTTTCTATTTTAATAATGGAATTAAGTTACTATTAGTAAATCACTGAGATGTTAAATTTATAAAATATGAAAGTGAGGTAAAATGATTTTCAAAAATAGTATTTGACATGTATAATGTCTCAAAAAAATTATTTAATCAAAAATATCTTTTTATTATTTTTCCAATTTTGAATAACATTAAGTACTATTAATTTTTTATTTATAAATTGCAAAATATGATTTTTGGAATATGTTGAAAGTTTACAAAAATGTTTCCAATGGAAAGATATTAATTTTACAAGTATTTAGAAATTAATTTGAGGTAATTTGGATATTTAAAACAGTAGTTATTAATGTTTTGATTAAACATGAAACAAATTAATTGATAACGTCATCAATGCATCACCGTTTCTTCTTCCTCTAGAAACCGAAAATGGCCGTTTTAATCCGCTTGATTGCGGCTGTTTCATTCAATTAATTTCATTCCCGAGCCCATGGCTACAAAGCCCTTCTCCTCCTCGTAATTTCACCTATGCCTCATTCCCCAATCAAGCCCCGAGGCCGTTCAATTTTTTCGCCGGAGTTACCCAGGGCCGCCGCCGTATTATTTGAATTCCGGTGAGATTGGCGCAAGCCCGAGCCCGAGACTACTCCCTTTAGCCTCCTTTCTTCCTTTCGCGCGTTTTGAGTCATTTGTGCATCGTTTTGGTACAGGGGAGAGACGAGTACGACCTCGCCGGAGCCGGGAACCGCACAGCCGCATTGGGACCTCCTCGCTGTCGTCGTTGCAGGGCCCGTGTAGTATCCCCGTGGACACCATCAGGTTTCCCGTGCCACACCTAGTCTCGTGGTGGTCTCCCCGTGCATGGAAGACATCTGGAGCGCCACCGCCGTCCACTCCCGAGAGACCGCCGCCGTCCTTACCATTCCCGGCGGCCAAACTCCGGCGGGAAGGTAACCCTAGCCCCCCTCTTTCAACTTCAACCGTACTATCTAGATCCGGCGCGTACGATTAGAAACACTTGACGAAGAGGTATCGGCGAATCAGAGAGCGCCGCGTCAGCATACGCGTTAAGCTCTTATCCATCGCGTGGTGCAACATGTAGCTGGCCCAGGCCCACTTCCTATCCATCGCCCTGCGCGTCAAATAGCAGAATTTGAGCCCAACTATCTCTGGGATTTATTCCCGAATAAAAACAGAATATCAATTTTGCAAAAAAGCCCCTAGATACTAGAATCATCATAACTTTTGATCCAGAAGCCCAAATTTAGCAAACTTGGACTTTTTGGAATCAACACAACATGTAGAAACTTTTTACACTGGACAAATTTGAAATTTGTTCAAATTCAAAATGCTTGTTTGATGAATTTTGGCATAATTCAAATTCAACAAATCAAAAAATTGCAAATAAAATATTTTTGGAAACCTTAAGATGAGTACTTTCCCAAACTCTGTCCAAAAATAATTTTTAATCAAGTAAATTTGAATATAGAATTAATTGTTATATTTGAGTATTAATGACATAGTTTTAATTCTATAAATAATTTGATTATGGTTCCTTAACCAATTTTTTTCCAATTGGTAACCGTGAACCAGAAACAAACTTCCCCGACCATTTTGGACACCCTTGGACCATGACCATGTATTTTTAGCCAAATTTCCATCATAGTAGTCCACCAAGTTGGTTAAGTATTAGAGTTGTTTCTATCATTGTTTACCTTTGTTGTTATGGCTATTTTTGAATCGAAGACCAAGTCCCTAGAATGTGTCAATCACATACAATACCAAGTACTGAACCTTAGACACTAGTAACTTTGCTTTATATCTACTCCTCCACTCCCCATTCTTGCATCAAGAATTCATCAACTTAGCAAAATGGAGATCAAGACTTAAGAACAAGAAGGCACTACACTTTCAACTTGGTGTCAACATGAAGAGCTACAAGGAAGATCAATGAAGAATTTTTAAGAAAAGACTTGTACTACACAACTAGAAGCAACCCAAGGAAGTACAAGTGTATGAAGAAAATGAAGAAGAAGACCAACCCCTTTCTCTTTCTATCTTTCTTATTTCCTTTATTTTCAAATGGACTTAGTGATACTTTGTGCCCCTCCTACCTTGGACCAACTAGTGATAAGCCATGAAGAATATATCAAGACCAAGAGAAGAATCCATCCAAGGAACAAGACTACAATAGAAGCATGAAGATGATCTTCAAGAAGACAAGAATGTGAAGACTTAGAGCAATCCACACAAGTTGAATAGTAAAGTGTTTTTGTACAAAAATTGAACCAAATGGAAAATCCCAAGACTTTATCTTGTTATCTCCATTATTACAAAGTTAGTTGAACCTAGACCCACCTTAACCCAAAATGGAAAGACTAAACTAGATCACTCAAATGTCTTGATAAAAATTACTAAGTGTTACACATGGTTATGTGTTACCTTAGTGGAAATAGTGAGATCACCTTGGTGAACTCTTAGTACTTCTTAGATAAATATGTTTCCAATAAAGTTGATCACTACAAACTCAACCTAGTCCATCCCAAGTAAACCCTTGGAATTTCCTTAACAAGTATTGAACTCAAACCTTGACCTTGTCCTAGCCAACTGGTTAAACCCCTTTGGATATGTTAGTTGCTCTGTATGTTTTATACACTTGTATGTTTGTTTGCTAGGATGCCTGTTTATTTTGTTATTGTGTTTTCAATGAATAGGTTGTACGGAGAGCAACGATCATTTGTGAAGAGAGTGTGATATCTTCACCAACTTCAACAAGGCATGTAACACACCATCAACTACCCATTATTTTCTATATGCATTAGTTGATTTTTAGTAGCATGCATGATAGGAAATTTTACTAAGTTATATTATGCTATGCTATTATCCTAGTAATGTGTAGCCATCTCTTTTACCCTTGTTATTTTGATAGCCTTAGAACTTAGTAGATGCTATGCTATATTACAAGATGGTTTTACTAGATGTGGAGAAAAAATTCTAAGTATAACTAATAAATGAATCACCTGGGTGGAAGTGGTAAGACTGGATTATGTTGAGTGTTTCCTCAGGGCCCTTGTTTAAGGGTTATTTCACTTGAGGTTGTCACTTATGGATGGACACCCAGGAACAAAGAGATTAATAAGTCCCTCTAAGTGTATTACCTTACCGTGCAGCCTTTTGACATATGGGCTCTGTCTTGATCAACTAAGTTGGGAGAGTTCAACCCAGGCTTGGCTAGCAGATGTAGCAAACTTATAGGTCGAACGGTCTTGCCGGTGGGTTTGGACTTCTTCTTCTGAAAGATCTTGTCTCAATTCTCTCCTTTCCACGATGCACGCCGGGTGTATAGGATGTTTGGGCTAATGGAAGAAAACGGGTGAAAGTGCATAACCTCTGCAGAGTTAGAAACTAAGATCTTAGCCGTGTCCCCGGTTATGGACAACTATGAGCAGCAAGGAGTGCATCGTTTAGCAAGTGAACATCCTTGTTTTGAACATCTGCATAGTTTAGCTCATGTACCCGCCTCCACGGTCAGACCATAGGTGCATAAAGGAGTGAATCACGAGTCGTCCTTATTTTGAACATCTGATATATGTCATTTAATATGTTATTCGACTGTGGAACTATATATTCATGTTGTTCATACTAAGTTGTACTTGGTCATTAAGGTTGTGCTGGACACACACCCTAGACTAGTGTGAGTGTTATCTGATGACACGGTTCCACTTGTCATGGGCATGGCGATGCCATTCCAACGTTCACAGACTTGGCTAAAGAGTTTAGCAAGTCGGACTGACACATATTGAGATGCAACGAGCAAGTCGTCATTTGCATATCTCAATCAATGTAATCCTTAGACCTGAGTTTGTCGCACAATCCAATTTGTAGATCACCGACTTAGGTTCTATCAAACGTTGTTCCGTGACAAGGCAGTTATAAAGGCAGAGTTCGAGTCAAATGAGAAGCAAGCTGCGTGATGTGGATAATCAAGATGGGGTTTTGCCCCTCCGAATGGAGAGATATTCTCTGGGCCCTCTCAAGTGATATGATTTCGGAAGCATGGCCATGCGCAACTCGGTTAAGTGTTAACTGAGTCTGTTGACTAAGAGTTAGTCAGATGAATCATATATCACGGACCGAGAAGAGAGTTGAGGTATTAAGGGATGACGATAAATCACCTATGGTTCGACAAGGTATATAGTGAGGCAAAAGGGACTAAGATGAAAGTCACATTGGAAGGTATGTCGTCATGACTCAATGGGACTTGGGAGTCTGCACGTTCTGCTAGGAGCCGCTACTGATTGATCGATTGAGAGTCAGACTCCAATCGTGTCCAAGTCGCCATGAGCCTGCAGGGTCGCACACTTAAGAGAGGGAGCAAATGTATTGGTCGGGTTGGACCCGAACCGGAAATGGACTGAGTTTGTGAGTTGGACTCACAGAGGGAATGTGACACAAGTGTTGTGAAGCCCACTACCATTCGCTATATAAAGAGGGGCGCAGGGTGCCCAGCCAGTAATTTATTCCACCCCATGCGCTGGGAACCCTAGCCCCACTCAGTCCAGCCATCGCACCGGACCTAGCAATCCGCCGTTGGGGCTCCTCCTCGTACGTGTGGATCCCGGCAGAGCCCCTATACGTTCGGCACTTTGACGTTCGTCGGATCGGATCGGATGGACCGGATCGTGGGACTACACTGCACAGACGCGCTTCATCGATAATCCGCAACCGCGCGTCTAGTGGTAATCCTCGTGGCCTTCTACCTCGGCTAGATCTTGGAAGCACCACGTAGGAAAAAAGTTTTGTTTATCTCTACGCGTTCCAACATTTATGTCATGCATATGCACTACGGTGCAACCTTCATTTCTTTCAATTGCCGAGATGTAATTTGTTCACCACATATGTTATTTATCTTTCACGGAGAGACACCAGTAGTGAACTGTGGACCCCGGTCCATTTTCCCCATACTTATATTACACACAATGCTTCTACTGCTTTCACACTACTGCTACTCTTCTCATATTTTTTTCCACACCATACGTTTAACCTCTTTGTTTTCAGCAAAACCAGTGACATTGACAACCTCACTGCATCATTGGGGAAAAGTGATTTGATTGTTTGGTGTAGGTTCCACGTTGTTGCTGAACCGGTAGTGCGCCCTGCCATCTGAGCCGTGTCAACCTTCTGAAGTTACTTCTTCCTCCTAGTGATTCAATCTTGGTTTCTTTTCTGAGGGAAAACTTGCCGCTCCACTCTTCACAACCTTTCTCTTGGGGTTTACCAACGTCATCCATCAACAAGTTTTCTAGGATCGTTGACGGGGACTTCAAATTCCTCAAGAAGCAAGCAGCCTCCCGCCAACTTTAGCTCCATCAAGTTTTCCGGCACCGTTTCCGGGGAGGAAGAGAATTTTTGCAAGGGGTGTATCTCACTTCCAATCTCTTTACTTTGTTCTAGTTTTCTTATTTTATTTTATTTTATCTTGTTTGCTTCTCTATATAAAAAACACAAAACAATTTAGCTCTTATTATTGTTGTTATTTCTATTATCTTGTTGTTTTTCTTCATCATGTTGCTTCCTAAGTTTACCCTGACATATCTTCCAGTTCATAGTGGTTCTATACTTGGAAAGGATACCATTAAAGAATTATTTAATCATGTTAGTAAGCATGCAAATTTAGAGGAAAAATCCATAGTAGAACTTGATCCAAATTATGAAACTGTTGCAAATACTCTGATTCACATGCTAGAAGCTAGGTTTGTTAACCTTCATCCCATACTACAGCATATGTTTCTCAACTTCAGTAATATTGAAGACACCGAGAAAAGAAATTTTATTTTAGAAACTATGCTTAAAGAATTTGGAGATGTTGGTATAGAAGATAGAAAAGTGTTCGATCGTTTCAATATGTTAGCATCATGTGTACATTTCTTGGGTGCTCTCGAAAAATCTGAACCTAAAAATGAAAATGGGGAGAAAATACCAATTCTCTTTAAATTGATAGCATTGCATGAAGCCCAAGAAAAGAATTTTGACTGGATTGTTCCTGAGAATATTTTCGATGAGAATAGTAAACCTGAAAATTCTATGAGAGGAACATCTGAAACACATTTTGATAATATAAAATTCATTATTGAGAAATTTCCTTATCTTGGTTTGAATGCTTCTTCATTGGAAAAAGGCGTTAAAGAAAAGCACTTCTTGGGAAATAACCCATGGTTTTATTTTTGCTTTCTTTTATCCGTTTTCTTTGAGTCAAGGGGATGTATACTTCTGTAGAAACTACTTTGTATCTTTATTTTCATGTATTAGTTGTGCCAAGTAAAGTTTATGACGAAAGTTGGAGTTGGTTTTGGGATTTCTACGCAGGAAACAGATTTCTGCTGTCCACCGTACAAAATAGTGAAAAATCTAGAAAGATCAGAATGACCTGAAATTTTGTGTGCTTTTTCCTAAGATAATTCTGAAACTTTTTAGTTGTTTAAGTTTTTTTATTTAAGCAGTGTAAGTTCCCCGAAAAAATTCGTATTTACAGAATCTTCTGGTTTTGGAAGATTCTGCCATTTTTCTCGCATTTGCCCTTTTACGATGTCAAGTGGATTTCTTTGTTTCACGAAACATCAATGGCTGTAACTAATGTTTAAAAGTATCAATAGCACTTTTGCCGTTACAAAACCCATGGATTTTGTATTCTTGCACTAACCCTCTAATGCGAATTACTCTTTGAGTGTGGTGTGAAGGAAGTTTTCAAGGGTCAAGACAAGCGGTGATATATGTGATCAAGAAGAGTGTAATGTAAAAGATTTGGGATGCCCCCAAAGTATCATCCGAGAAAATATTAAGAAGACTCAATAATCTAAGTTTGGGGATTCCCAAGGAATCCCCTTCTTCATCAACCATTTATCGGGTCACTTCTAGTGAAACTATATTTTTATTTGGTCACATCATATGAAATTTACTTCGAGCGTCTGTTATTTTATGTTTTGTTTTGTTTTATTTTTGTTTTCCTTTCTGTAATAATATCATTGGAACCTAGAATCCTTTTTTGGGAGAGAGACACGCTCCGCTTTTTCGTTTGAATACTCGTTGTGCTCGTATTCTTAGTTTTCCTTCTAGCAGCTAGGAAAATTCTTGTTTAGCTCTTGTTTTCATTGCATCTCTTATTCAGATATGTTTGTTTTAGTAGTTTTATGTGATTACTATCATGTTTGCTTTCTATATCATGAAGAGAGTTTTTGTTAAAACATATTTTGTATGGTGCTTGTTGGGAAAAGAAACGGTTACAATTGGTAAAAATTATAAACGATGCAAATAGAAGCTTGTATGGACTGTGGCTAGACTTTTTCATATCATGCTATATGTTATTTTAATTATAAATCCTATTGGTTATTGAGTAGCATGATTTGTATCAAATAGCTGAGAGTGTTTAATTTGCCATTGAAAGAATCATGAGTTGTTCTTCTCATATTGAAGCATAAATTTGTGGTGTTGTCCTTTGAATGTTTTATTTGGTTGACTTAGCGCATGATCACACCATAATTACGACTACGAGCTAGTCATAAATAGCCTCCATGATCATTTAGTTTTTGAACTTGTGGTTCCACTTATGCTTTGATTAATGATGTTTATGTCGTTTTGCATGATTATGGCCATTTTTGCTCTCTTGATTTGTCGCTCCCAGTCTTTTGCTAGCCTCCACCTGTACTGAGTATGAGCTCTACTTGTGCAATACAACTCCCAAAAACGAAAGTATGCCAAATGTGTCCACCATACCTACCTACATGTGGTAATTAACCGCCACTCCAAGTAAATTGTTCATGTGCTACCTTTAAAACTTTCAAAATCACTCCAGTTGTGTGTTCCTGTTTTTGCTCGTGAGGACATAAATAGATAATATTTATCTCACTTGTTTATTTGATTTCACACCATAGACTAGTGGCTTCATCCTCTTATGCAATTGATAGAAGAGCTGGCAGTGGGGTTCCCAGGCCCAAATTAATACAAAAAAATTCACTATTTTTGCCCTTGATTTATCAGTCGAAGCATAATTGTTCAAACAAAAGAGAAAGAGGGATTACCTTCTACACTAGTTGCGTCCTTCAGATCGGAGCCGCTCTTGTGAAGTCTAGTTGTCTTGTGACGTAATGTATTTTCTGTTTACCATTCGTTGACATTAGCATACACCTCCCTAAAAATAGACACTCCTCAACGGTATGTGATTGTTGGCAGGCACCCGAGGATTCAGTTAGCCATGGTTTCTCTAAGATGGATGGGAGGAGTGTCAAACATTTTATACCTCTGTTTATTAAAATAAAAACTCCAGCCCATGAGTGATCCATCCTTTCCTCTGCGAAGGGCCTTTATTTTACTTTTATGTTGAGTCTCCATCTTCTAACTTTATGCACAGTTGAGAGAGCATAGTTGCCATTCTGAGTTTAATGTGCACTTGTCTCAGAAACATTATTAATTAATTCATGAAGTGTTATTGCTTGCTCTCAAATTATTTGTTCTAGTCTTCCTCTTGAACTTTGAAGGTGTCCTGGCATTTATGTTTTGCCCCACTCTTAAGGACAAGCGAAATTTCAGTTTGCCATGCTTTCTCTATACTTGAAACAAATGTATAACTTTCGATGCATTGTTATTCATGATCTATTATTTGTGTTACTCCTCGTGATGCAAGGTGATTACTATGCTTTATTATTAAAGTTTTATTTATCATGCTTGTGTTAAAAGTTATATGATCTCATCTTACATATGCTTTTACATTATTGATGATCAAGTTCATGTTGGTAGCATGTCACCTAAGAAATTATGTGTTTTTATCATTTACCTACTCGAGGACGAGTAGGAATTAAGCTTGGGGATACTTGATACGTCCTAAACGTATCCCTAATTTCTGTTGTTTTCATATTGTTTCCCACATGTTTTCCTTACACTTTATGTCATTTTTACACATTTTCCGGGACTAACCTATTAACAAGATCGGTTTATGCCTTCTTCTCGCATCTTTTGCTTCGTTTGATCGTAATTTCTATCGGGTGCACGACAGTGCTCCCGATGGGAGTAGCCCCCGTGGCCGTGGTTAATTGCTTGAGGTTAGCCACGGACTCAAGTTGAACTTATTTCCTTTCTGTTTTCCTTGATTCTATCGGGTGCACGGCATTGCTCCCGATGGGAGTAGCCCCCGAGGCTATACTCGACTGTGTACAGTCGTGTACACTACTATGAAAAAGGGCATCAGTGGCGCACCACTTTGGACAATCAGTGGCGCACCATGGTGCGCCACTACTATTGCGCCACTGATGCTCCAGAGCATCAGTGGCACACCCGTTTGGTGCGCCACTGATTCCCCAATTTTTTATTTTTTAAATACTTTTATTCACTCACCAATTTTGGTCAACTTCCCACTAGGTCACCCATCCTCAAACTACTCCAGCCCTAGCACGCTTAACATCTTAGTTCCATTCGACTGTAGTCCCGGGAAAGAAGTTATAACTTATTGATATATGTATCATATCAATCCTATTAAGCCCTTGAGCATTATGTAACACATTTACTGTTTAAGTTTGATAACAATAATTTGAAAAGTTTGACCCAAGTTTGAATAATTTGACCACACATTGACTATAGTTTGACTAGTTTGACCAGAGTTTGACCAACGTTTGACCATAGTTTGAATATACATTGACCACACATTGACCAGCGTTTGACCATAGTTTCAATAGTTTGACCATCATTTGAATAGTTTGACCAAATTTTGACCAGAGTTTTACCACATGTTGACCATAGTTTGACTAGTTTGACCACCCGTTGACCATAGTTTGACCAAAATTTCATTAGTTTGACCATACATTGACCACTATTTGACTAGTTTGATCATAGTTTAACCAGAGCATCAGTGGCGCACCGCTCACTGGTGCGCCACTGATACCTGGTATCCATGTATGTCCATTAGTATTAGTGGCGCATCATGCACGGGGCGCCACTGATTCTTCATAGCATCAGTGGCGCACCAGGCACGGTGCGCCACAGATACTAGGAACTCATGTATATCCATTAGTATTAGTGGCGCATCATGCACGGTGCGCCACTGATTCTTCATAGCATCAGTGGCGCACCATACACCATGCGCCACTCATACTAATGGACATACATGGGTGTCAGGTATCAGTGGCGCACCGTGCATGGTGCGCCACTGATGCTATGGAGAATCAGTGGCGCACCACGCACTGGTGCGCCACTGATACTAATGGACATACATGGGCGCCAGGTATCAGTGGCGCACCTGTGCACGGTGCGCCACTGATGCTCACAGCATCAGTGGCGCATGAATACATGGTGTGCCACTGATGCCTGGACATGTTTTCTCCCAACTGTATCAGTGGCGCACGGCTACATGGTGCGCCACTGATGCTAGTCCATCTATAGTGCGCTACTGAGCTGGAATCCTCCCGGAAGGAGTTGGAATCCACTCGCAAACATTCGGCCAATCTTGAGGGGAGCTTCTCGAAAGCTCAAGAAGCGATGAAGAAGCTGGAGGAGGCGGGCGCCAAGCATGACAGCGACCTTGTCGGCATCATCTGTCCCCTGGCTCAAAAGCTTGCGGGTAAGCTATATTTCATCATCCTTCTGCTGCAACTCAAACTTTATTTTGTTGTCTCAGAAATTTATATTGTCTTTGCTGTAGATGCCCTTGGGGTTGGACTGGAGCTGCCTGGGAGCGAGCGACTGGATGCCCTCACGGACTCTTGCACTCAGCTCCAGGAACACACGGGTAGGATCTGCTCCCTCGTCGGTGACGCCACCCGAGTGTTGAAGCAGTTCCACGAACGCTTACTGGTGGACGCTGCGGTTCCGCCTACGCTGGGTGGTCTCCTGAAGGTGTTCTTGGACGATGAAAATCTTCTCCAGGAATACTTAGTCGCTCAGTCTGAGTGCGGTGCCAGGATGGCTATCCAGTTTTCCCTGGCGCACGAAGTCTTGGATGACCTGGAGAAGGTGTATTCGAGCGTCCCCTACGACGCCTGTCGTGGGATAATCACGACAAACGTTACCGGGGGTAACTTATCCTGGGGTAATTCGACTCTGGTGTTTGGGAGAGGGTTTAGCTCAAGGGAAACCATGGTGATATGCGATCTGGTAGCCGGCAATCAAGTCGCGGAGTCTCCGACCTGAATATATTATCTCAACTCTCGTGTTACAAAGGATACTCGAATATCTTGTGATCGTGTCCAATCTAACCCTAGGGGCCGGCTTATATAATATCCGGACCCCTTGGCTTACTATCCAAGGCATACTCGGAGTCCTACCCGGGCACCGCTTACAAACCCTAAGCTTCCTTATCGGAACCCACAATCTGGGTTACGAGGCCTACACTCTCGGGCCTTCTAGAAACTCCTTTTCCCTAAGCCGGGTCTTGCGTAGCGCCCTTTGGGCCGAGTTACACCTTGGCGTTAGCCTACCGGGTTATCATCCCTCCATCAGTAGTCCCCAGAATAGCTTGGGCTTCACGGGATCCTCCTTGAAGCGCACGCTATTCCCTGAAAAAATAACAAACATACAAGTTCATATCATCCGGGTTAGGTTGCTTTGATAAACAGCTAGGCCTAACTCCACTGGTGGTTCATATAATAACCCGGCTTTCTCTGAATCCGTCTTTACTTTTCCGGGTCAATATTCCGAAGAAAATGCAAAAGACCCGGCTCACTTCGTTCGCCAATTAGTTCGGATATCGCGGGAGTGATTTGCTTCCTATCCCTTCCGGATATCACGCACGGGTACTTAACGCATATCCCAAAATTTCCGGACGGGTATCCCTCCCGAAAATTTTGGCTCCCGCTCACTTAACCTAGGTTTCCCCACCCGCACCTATAAATAGGTGCCCTAGGGGGTAACCTAAGACTAACGTTCCATTTCCTCACCATCTCCTTCCTCTCCGGTGCTCTCTCACTCGAGCTCGCAGCCGCGCCACCACGGAGTCCACAGACGCGCCGCCGGAACCGAGCCTCCGCCATCTGCGCTCGTCCTCGATTCGCGCCGCACCGCTGTCAGCCTCCGCCGCCGCGCCCCCGAGCTGCCCACCGGAAGATCCAGAGGGGCACCGCAACTGTGCCATCTGCCGCCGCCGTGCCCTCCTTCAAACAACGCCGGTGAGCTTTCTTCCTCCATAGAATTTAACTTCAAGCTTTTCGCTCAACCTAGATTGGATCTACGTCTGCCCGTAGGCCACTTTCTTGCATCGATTTAGATCTCTCATGCCTTACTTTTTCTCATTCAATCACTTAAGCTAGGCTTGGAAGCACTATTCTATCACTCACGGTCATAAGTTTCCTCGTAGATTTGTCCGCAAATTTCTTCGCCTAGATGCAAACTGTCAAGAATTCTCCGTAGTTGTTCTTTGATACCCGGATAATCCACTATTTCCGGATCTTTCAGTTACTCTCTAGTTAACCAGACAATCAACCCTCTTCCATAATTTCATACTGATACTCGGGTTACCTGTAATTTCCGTAACTGCTCGTTAATACTCAAATAACCCGTAATTTTCGTACCGCTCGTTGATACTCGGATAACCCGTAGTTTCCGGGTCTTAGTTACTCATGTTCTGCACTCTTTACCTTGTGTTTTGCAGACCGAACAAATGGCTCCAAGGAACAAGGGAAAATAGCTGGCAAAGCCAAGGCCAACTCAGTCCATATCCGCCAACTGGGCACGGTCTACCGTGACCAAGGCGAAGCTAGATGAGCTTGCCGAGTCTGGCGTCCTTTCTTCTCAGGAGGATATCCTTTGGAGAGTCCCGGGTGATGAGACCCGGCCCACCCTTGTCCCTAACGAGGTAATATTGATGGAGGGATGATAACCAAGTAGGCTAACGCCAAGGTGTAACTCGGCCCAAAGGACGCTGCGCAAGACCCGGGATAGGGAAAAGGAGTTTCTAGAAGGCCCAAGAGTGTAGGCCTCGTAACCTGGTTTGTGGGTTCCGATAAGGAAACTTAGGGTTTGTAAGAGGTGTCCGGGTAGGACTCCGAGTATGTCTTGGACAGTAAGCCAGGGGGTCCGGATACTATATAAGCCGGCCCCTAGGGTTAGATTAGACACGATCACAAGATATTCGAGTATCCTTTGTAACACAAGAGTTGAGATATATTATATTCAGATCGGAGACTCAGCGACTTGATTGCGGGCTACCAGATCGATATCACCATGGTTTCCCTTGAGCTAAACCCTCTCCCAAACACCAGAGTCGAATTGCCCCAAGACAAGTTACCCGTGGTAACGTCTGTCGTGATTATCCCACGACAGTTGGCGCCCACCGTGGGGCCTACGTCCAAGGGTGTTTACATCACGGGAGAAGCTCGGGAGAACATGAAGAACCTCGTCATCGGCGAGATCTACACCAACCCCGAAGGAGAGAAGATGGTGGACGATTTTGGCTGGGGGCCAGAGTCGGATCTACTCGAATCCGGATCTGTCGTGACAATCGGCCGGGTCAACGTCTTCATCGGCATGGTACGTACGTCCGGTTCAATCCCTGACGATTTTGGATTTGATTCTGTGTCAGGGGAGGCCACCTACGTTCAGTCGGATTGGGAAGAATCGGTCGGGACGGTGGATCCGATAGAAGAGCCCACCACGAAGAGGGAACAGCTGGAGGAGCCGGCATGGACCCCGTGTGGCCGGGTCATGAGAGAAGATGATACCGAGTCTATCCTGCACCTACTGGAGGACCGGTACGAAGAGGATAGTTGTGATGAGGAAGAATATGAGTCTAAGCCAAGCATCGTGCGCCAGGTCGCGGTCTACACGTCTCCTGCAACTAATCTCAATCAGGGAAACGTGACCACGGCCGCGGTCGGAGCAGCACAAGCATTGGCCCAGCAGCAAGACCCGACTGACGGAAATCCGGTTCTGGCCCGGGTTGACGGAGAGTCGGCTTTAGTTACCAGTCGGGCGGCGGATAGCGATTGCAGGCGAATATGTTCGGGTATCTGGCGAACCGGACGCCAGGGGAGGGTCCTTCAAATCCACAACACCCGGCCCTGTTCAATAACAACATAATCCTGGATCCCACCGTGCTAGCCACGGTCATAACCCCGGAAAACGCAGCGGCACGTGCTAGGGATCCGGATGTAGCCCGTCGTGCATTGGAGCAACAGAGGAGAGAAGTGGAAGCAGAAAAGCAGGGAATAGCCACGAGCCAACGTGAGCTGGATGCATTGGAGAACCGGCTCCGGGAGGAGACAACCAGGGTGCATCAAAGGCACCAGACTAGATTACCGGCAATGGGTGGAGTCATAAACCCGGCCGCACTATTCATCACACCTCAGGATCAACCAATTCCAGTTGCGAACCAAGGAACTGTGCATCAGCCCGCAACTGGAGGAGGACAGCCGGCAAACGTGCAGGCCGGGTTACCCACATTGCAGACTGGGGTCACTGCCGGCAATACAGCACCACCACCACCACCATCACGATTTCGCACGCCGCCAGGTCACTTCAACAACCCCATGGACAACGTATGCGCAGCAACAATCGCATTGAATCAGATCCCCGTAAGAGAGTCACCCCACGCGGAGGAGACCCGGCGGGCGATAGATCTATTGCGCACTGTAGTGGCACAGCAAGTTAATTACCCGGATAATAGGAGTCGAATGCATGGGACACCATATATCAGCCAGCAACGGGGCAACACCGGCAATATTCAGACAAGTTCAGCGCCACGAAGGGCAGAGCAGCAGCAAATGCCGCCTCCTCCCCGCGTTCAGGCAGCACCAGCAGCATCAGCAGCGCAAGCTATTGTGGATAGTTCCAGAGCCAGGCGAGCCGCGGCCGGGTCTGCGGTGCACGGACCAGCAGCAGCGCCACGTCCAGCCGTACCCCCCGCAGGATCGCAAGTTTCCCGAGTGAGGCCAGTACCGACTAATCTTGCTGGGCCTAAGTGTCTGTCGGATAACATTAGGGCTGAGCCTTACCCGGATAAATTCAAGTAACCGGGTAAAGTAGTGAATTATGAGCCGACTATGGATCCAGAAACATGGTTGAGCAGCTACGAGATGGCTATGTCGATCCGCAACGCATCTGAAAATCTTCAAGCTAAGTTCATGTACCTAATGACGTCAGAAGGAGCAGCAAAGTTGTGGTTCAACAATTTACCGGAAGGATCTATCAAGTCATGGGGTGAGTTGAAAACTGCGTTTGTCAAGCACTTTCATGGAACATGCAGGAAGCTATTTACTATTGATGATTTAGAATGGTGTGTCCAGAAGAAGGGAGAATCGGCGCCCAGCTGGCTGCGCCGGGTTATGGAGATACTTCACTCATCCACGGATATTCAGCCAAAGGATGCGCTCCAAGCTATGGCAAAGACATGCAAGTATACACCTTTAGTGCAAAAGTTGACTCGCATGAAATCCAGTCGGAATGCTTCAGAGGTTACGATGGGAGAGCTAATGGAAGCATGCAACAAACAGGCTGCAACGGATACCACAGAAGAGGACGTCGATGATAAGAAAGCAAAAGCAAACACGAGCAATAATGGAAGAACCGGCAACGGATCAACGCCGGTTAACAATGGAGGTAACAATGGAAACAACCAGAATAAGCGCCCGTTTGAGGGGGGTTCCGAGTTTGTCACCAGTACAGAAGCCGGGTCTTCGAGACCCAGAGCCGAAGGAAATTTCAACGGAGGAAACCATAATGGAGGAAATTATCAAGGGCCACCAAGGCCGGGTAACAATTGGGATATCTTCAGAATGGTGTGCCCAAAGCACAGCAGGAATGGAAGGCCGGCTAACCACTCATTGGAGCAGTGTGCGGATTTACAGAGATGGAAGAACGAGGAAGTAAACAAGGCTATGCGAGGTGCAGGTCGGGGAGGAGGACCGGGTCCGGGTGGAAACCCGGGCAACGGCCCACCCCCAGCAGGCAACCCGGGAGGCGGAAATCCGGGTAATAACCAGGGGGGAGCTGGAGGTTTCCAAGCTAACCCCAAGCAGTTGGGACAATATCACGTACATACTACAGGAACTTCCAACAAGGATAGAAAGATACTCAAACGAGCAGTGAACGCGGTTAATTCAGCTGTTCCGAGATACTTGAGATGGTCGGATCAAGAGGTGACGTGGAGCAGAAGGGATCACCCGGAAACGATAGAACATCCGGGTGTGTTAGCATTGGTGGTGGCGCTGCAGGTCAATGGCTATGAGCTGAAAAAGGTCTTAATGGACGGTGGAAGTAGCATCAACATCTTATACTGGGAAACTTTCTTACGCATGGGTCTCAAGGAGTCTCAGCTACAGAAAAGTTCAACAGTTTTTCACGGGATCGTGCCGGGTCACTCGGCGTGCTCCGAGGGAAAAATCACTTTGGAGGTTGCTTTTGGAGAATCGAAGGATAATTTCCGGGTTGAGTGGCTCACGTTCGAGGTGGTAAAGTTGGACAGCCCTTATCACGCGCTATTTGGAAGGCCGGCTTACGCTAAGTTCATGGCTAGGCCGTGTTACGTATACCTACAGCTAAAGATTCTGGGTCCCAAGAAAACCATTACCATACATGGCAACTGGACTATAGCGGCTGAGTGTGACGAAGGAGACGCGACAATGACGGAGCAGGCCTGCAGGAAGGAAGAACTCAAATATTACCGGTCTCAGGTAGACCCGGATGACAGAACAGCGTTGAAGAGCAAAGTTCGAAGCAACACAAGACACCAAGATGGTGGACTTTGTCGAAGGTGATCCCTCCAAGCAATTTGCTATAGGATCGAACCTAGACAATGAGCAGGAAAAAGCACTCGTGGATTTCATCCGTTAGAATCAAGATGTGTTTGCTTGGACGCCTAGCGACATGCCGGGTATCCCCACGGAGTTGGCAGAGCACAGCTTGCATGTTGATCCCAAGTCCAGGCCCGTGAAGCAAGGCCTGAGAAAGATGAATGAGGAAAGGAGGAAAGCTATAGGAGAAGAAATTGCTCGGCTATTGACATCTGGCTTGATCATGGAAGTATTTCACCCGGATTGGTTGGCAAATCCGGTTCCCGTGATGAAAAAGACTAATGAGTGGAGGATGTGCATTGACTATACGAGTCTCAACAAGCATTGCCCAAAGGATCCATTTGCACTTCCGAGGATAGATCAGATCATAGACGCAGTGGCTGGAAGTGACCTATTATGTTTCCTGGATGCTTATTCCGGGTATCATCAGATCAAGCTCAAGAAGGAAGACTGGGAGAAAACATCGTTCATAACCCCTTTTCGGGCCTTTTGTTACAAGACCATGACTTTTGGATTGCAGAACGCTGGCGCAACTTATCAACGGTGTATTCAGAAGTGCTTTGAGGACCAAATCGGACACAACGTTCATGCTTATGTGGATGACGTGGTGATCAAGACCAGAAAAGCGGAGACATTTACTGATGATCTAAAGGAGATATTCAAGAACCTGAGAAGATACCAGATGAAACTTAACCCGACAAAGTGTATATTTGGAGTTCCAGCAGGGAAGTTACTCGGTTTTATCGTGTCAGAGAGAGGGATTGAGGCAAACCGGATAAAATCAAAGCTATCCAGAGTCTGAAAAAGCCGGAAAACCTGAAGCATGTTCAGAAGCTTACAGGGTGCGTAGCAGCGCTGAGCCGGTTTATATCAAGACTCGGAGAGAAGGCAATACCCTTGTACCGGCTCTTGAGGAAATCTGATAAATTCGTTTGGTACCAAGAGGCGGATGAGGCGTTCGAGGCACTAAAGAAGCAGCTAACTGAGGCACCAGTCCTAGCAGCCCCGGGTCCTAAAGAGCCCATGTTATTGTACGTTGCGGCCGGACCCCGGGCGGTTAGCGCAGTAGTTGTCGTTGAGCGCAAGGAGGATGGGAAAGATCACCCAGTTTAGAGGCCGGTTTATTACGCCAGCGAGGTATTATCGGAGGCAAAGCAACGCTACCCACATTGGCAGAAGCTGGTTTTCGGGGTCTTCATGGCCAGCCAGAAATTGAAGCCATATTTTCAGGAACACCCCATAACAGTGGTTAGCTCTATTCCAATGTCGGATATCATCAGAAACTCGGATGCAACAGGTAGAATAGCCAAGTGGGCGATCGAGATGGGAGATTATCACATCAACTACGAGCCCACGTCAGCAATCAAATCTCAAGATCTAGTTGATTTCATTAATGATTGGACGAGTCTTGGATAATGGCACCAAGTTCCGAGTCTTGGATAATGCACTTTGATGGTTCCAAGCAATATGAGGGATCAGGAGCTGGAGTAGTGCTCACATCACCCAAAGGAGACAAGTTGAGCTACGTGTTGCAGATCCACTTTGATTGTTCCAACAATGTGGCCGAGTATGAGGCATTATTGCATGGACTGAAGGTAGCCAAGGAGATGAACATTAAGAGGATACGATGCTATGGAGATTCGGACCTTGTGGTACAGCAGGTCTCAGGAACTAGGGATAGAAAAGATGCAACTATGGCAGCATACCGCAGAGAGGTGGACAGGGTTGCCGGGTGTTTTTCCGGGTGTCGGATATATACCAAATAGGGGTATAGAAGATGGTAGACAAAGTGCCGGATTACCAGGGTGGCCTAAGTGGTAGTGGGCTTAGGTCCATTAGGCGGCCCAGTAATCCGACGCACAGAAGCCGGATTCTAGAAGAACCCGGATCACGGCCCATGTGATCTGGCTTGGAGGAGAAGACGGATTCCTTGCTTTCCAAGTTACAAGTTACCGTAGTCTTCTAGGTTTCCTATTCTGTAAGCCCTAATCCGGCTATTATATAAAGCCGGACGGGAGATAGATAAAAAAAAGAAGGAATAACAGAGAAGCTCTACGCCAACTCGTCGAGAAGCTCATCCTCGTCGAGTAGCTTAGATCTAAACCCTCACATTGTATCCCTGTTTACGGGCTTTAGTCCCGATTAGTGAGAAGTGCAGGAGTAGGCACGTCGTACTGTCGCGACGTACCGAACCTGGGTAAATCCTGTGTTCTGTGTTTACTACGCGATCCCGATACCCCACGTCTCTACCGTAGTCTCATGGCACCCCCGTCTATGAAAACTACTACGATGTATCGACAGTTGGCGCCCACCGTGGGGCAAACGACGTCAGGCGTAAAATTCCGATCTGGGATACTTGGCGGAATCGGAAGATCAATCATTGTCGGAAGCTTGGAGTTCGACAACGACGTCGGGCGCTTCCTCGACAACGGATCCTACATACCGGCGCAAAACCACCTGGTAAGTGCCTGCGTGTTACCGATAGGATCTGCTAGCATCTTTATCAGACTAACTGCAGAAGCAATGGGGTTTTGCGGTGGAAGCAAATTTATCCCACCCGCCCTATACCCAGTCGAAGATGACTATGATGCCGGATTCTGCTCAGATCGCCGACAAAAAAGTGATACACACTTTATCGGCATGGTGCAATCCGAAATCGCCGAAAACACGGATGACGGAAATCCCGTGCAAGAGGCAGACAACAACGCACCCGTCATGGAGACGGAAGATCAAACACCCGTCACAGAGGCGAAAGATCCGACATCCGTCAACAAGACGATGAACTCGGAAGCAGAATCCGTGCTTGCCGCCATTGAGGCGAGGTTGGAGTCGGAAACCGGATCGGATAACTTCGACTCCAAAGACGAAGATGAGGACGCCTTAGTAAGAAAGGTTAAGTCCTTTCAAGAGGGATTCCATGAAGTTCTAATGGCGAAACCGGCTGATACCACGGACGCCGGCAGCCAGGAAAGCCCTAAAACCCCTCCGCCAGAGGAAGAGAGAGAAGACGGAGAAACTTCTCCGGTATTCGCCAATGTCAAGGAAATGACAGAAGATGAACCTGTCAAAAAACCTCCCTCTTCCAAGAAAAAGCACCGTGCTGCTAAAAACTCCAATACAAAATCCGGAAGAAAAAATCAGCTGAACTCGCTGATGAAAACCTGGAAGTAGGAGATGTTAGCGGAACAAACCCTGCGGAGAAGAAATCCAAAGAAATCACTGCTCCGCCAATGACGGAACAGGAAGAGCAAGAGCTATTGCAAACACCAGTGGGACCAGATGAACCCCCTGAGATGCTGGAAGCCAGGAGACAAGCTTTCCAACGGCAACAGCAACATCTACTCAGATCTCGGCAACATCTCCAACAAACCCATAATGACATCAAGGTCATGAAGGAAGAAATAGAGGAGTACGAGAGAAAGAATAGATCCACGTTAAAACCTACTAGGTTACCCGGAATCGCAAGACCGGAAGAACTGCCGCCAAAAGAAAGGTTCCATAACCCATTTTGGCAAAAGCAGGTAAACGGCAAAGATGCCAAGGGCGAACCAATATACAAGACCGCAGCAGAAAACGCGGAAGCAGCGTTCGCGATTCTTAACAACGATCTGTATTCCAACGGGGAAAAACTCCAAGGGGTGTATGCTTTCCTAGGAAAAGCATTGCAACAACAACAGCGCGCCCAAGAGCGATCAGGGAGGCTGGATGATAACTCCGCCCTATGCAAAACAGCTACTTGCGCTGCTGGAGCACCTGGACCGGAAGAACCCGGGGATTCAGACAACTCAAAAGATAAAAAAGAGGATCCGAGAAAAGACAAGAAAAACCCCGACAACCGGGATGCAGCGTCTAGGACCGGATCCCATCTCCCGAAAGATGGACATAAACCCCGTGATCGGGAAGACAAACACCGGAACGACGGCAAAATAATGCCACCTCCGAGAAACCCAGCTGAGAAAGCTGGAAGATACGATATACCTCACAGGCGTGAGAGATCCCGGACACCTCCTAAGGACAAAGAAAGGCACAGGAGTAGAACTCCGCCTAATCCAAAAGGGCGTGATCACGGAAGAGATAGAAACAATCCCGGAAAAGCGCGTTCGCGCAACAATGGAAGAGAAAGTAGCAGATCCCCTTCCGTCCATTCAGCCGGAAGATATTCTGCACACATTGACAGAGCAGAAAAGGATGATCTATAATTTGGTCCTAAGTGTTTTACTGACAGGATTCGAAGAATAACGCTGCATTCTGGCTTTGCCAAGGTCGGTCCAACGTACCAGAAATACACCGGCAGCACAAACCCGGATACCTGGCTCTCGGATTACTATACAGCCGTCCAGATCAACAATGGGACACACTTGGAAGCTGTCAAGTTTCTTCCCCTAATGTTGCTGGACGGAGCCAAAGATTGGATCAATGGATTACCATCAAGAACAGTCGACAGCTGGGATGATATGGCTAGAGTATTCACTCAGCATTTTCGGGGAACGTACAAACGCCCGAACAGCATCAACCAGCTAAACCGTTGCACGCAATTCGAAGATGAACCATACGTGGATTTCATCTCCAGATGGACAGCAATGAAGAATAGTTGCTCTGGAGTAACTGACGTACAAGCAATGCATGCTTTCGTCAATGGCCTAAAACCCGGACTCGTACCGTTCATGGTTGGTTCCAAAAAGCACAAAGATCTTGGATCTATGCTTACAACCGCCAATGAGCACGCTGCAGCCGAAGACGACATCAGAGCAAGAGGAGGCAATATCGAATCACTGATACTTGCCAAGAAAACCCCTCGTTCTGACAAAAAAGGAACTCCGGAAACAACGACGAAACCCAAAGAGGTCAACATAGCCTTTGGAGGAGAAAAGGGAAACAAGTGGAAAGGACGCAACCCAGATCCAATCAACTACACTCTAGAGGAGTGGGAAAGTATTAAGTCGGAACCTTGTGTTCACCACTCGCAATTTGGGAAACCCACCCATACAAACGCGCAATGCCGGCTAAATAAGCACATGAAAGGCAGTGCAGGAGCCGGAAGTAAGGGGAAGGGTTCCAAAAGGAAACCCGCCAAACAAAAGCCAGAAGCTGACAAAGAAGACAGCGAATCGGACACTGACGAAAAAATCCAGGAACAACAGCGTAAAGGCGAACCCAAGTTTCCAAGAGTTGATGGAGAAGCAATGCTAACTTTCTTAGCAACCCCGTCAGCAAAGGTGGCCAAAAGAACACTTCGAGAAATAAACGCGGTTGTTCCGGCAACCCCGAAATTCTTGAAGTACTCCAACACACCGATAATCTGGGATCAGTCTGATCATCCCGGAAATATCCCTGAACCCGGCACACAAGCTCTTGTTGTAAGCCCTATTGTTCAAAACACTAGGCTAAGAAGAGTGCTGATGGATGGAGGATCCAGCATTAATATAATGTACCTGGATACACTGAAGCATCTGAAGATTTCCGAGTCTCAGCTCAACTACAGCAACATACGTTTCCATGGCATTGTCCCTGGCAGGCAAGCATGATCCCTAGGAGAAATTTCCCTAGATGTCACCTTCGGAGATAAAGATCACTTCCGGCAGGAAAAAGTATCCTTCGAAGTAGTGTCGTTCGAAAGCGTGTATCACGCAATACTCGGACGTCCAGCTTTCGCCAAATTCATGGCAAGATCTTGTTATATCTATAACAAGCTGAAGATGCCAGGACCCAAGGGAGGAGTAATCACTATAGCCGGTGATTTCAAGCTGGCAAACGAGTTGGAGAAAGAAAACGCCCTTTGCGCTCAGAGAGTCATAGCAAAGGAAGAACTGAAGGAATTAGCCAAGGAGGTATCGCCGTCAGAAATGCCGGCAGGAAAAGAAACCCGGAAGCCAACAGACAGCTTCAAGGCATCCGAAAATACAAGACAGGTAATCCTAGATCCCAAAGATCCGACAAAATTTGTCGTCGTAGGGACTGGGATGACTGACAAATAGGAAGGCGAGCTCATCAAGTTCCTCCGTGAGAACTGGGATATTTTTGCCTGGTGTCCAGCTGACATGCCAGGTGTACCCAGGGAACTTGCTGAGCACCAACTCAAGGTTATTCCTGGATCAAAACCCGTCAAACAAGGTCTCCATCGATTTGACGGAAGAAGACAAAAGGCTATTGGCAAGGAAATTATCCGGCTTTTAGCAGCGGATTTCATCAAGGAAGTAATCCATACTGACTGGTCCGCAAATCCGGTATTAGTACCGAAGAAAGACACTACTGCTCTTAGAATGTGTATAGATTACATAGGCTTGAACAAATTGTGTCCGAAAGATAGGTTTGCATTACCGCGAATCGATCAAATAATAGATGCCACCGCAGGCTCTGAGCTTTTGTGCTTTTTGGATGCATACTCCGGGTACCACCAAATACGCATGAAAAAGGAAGATCAAATTAAGACTTCTTTCATAACCCCATACGGGACGTATTACTACGTAACCATGCCGTTTGGCCTGAAGAACGCAGGTGCAACCTACCAGCGTTGCATGCAACGTTGTTTGCATAGTCAGATTGGAAAAAATGTCCATGTTTATGTGGACGATATTGCTGTCGTAACCAAGGAAAAAGATACACTCCTTGAGGATTTGCGAGAAACTTTCGAAAACTTACGCACCTGCAAGATGAAGTTGAATCCATCTAAATGCGTATTCGGGGTTCCCTCAGGAAAACTTCTGGGTTTCATCGTTTTTCACAGAGGAATAGAAGTTAACCCGGAAAAGATCAAGGCAATCTTGAACATCACAAAACCTACATGCGTCAAAGATGTCCAAAGATTGATGGGTTCCGCAGCTGCCGTTAGCAGATTTATTAGTCGGCTGGGGGCTAAAACCCTAACACTATACAAGTTGTTGAAGAAATCCGACAAAGTCAAGTGGATAGCAAAGCTTTGGAATACATAGCAGTTATGTCTCTTCCATACTTAGTTCAATATCTATGTAAACATCTTTTGAGATCATGAAATAAAGTTGTTGGATTTCTGGTATCCATGTTTTTTAGAAGTTTATTATAGTAAAAGCATGTTTCCACCTTCTCTATTTCCCAATGATCTTACAAAATACTCAATGTTAACCCGAATTGTGCATGCGTACTCGGCGTTAAGAAACTGAATGTTTTTCAGCCTGTTAACGGCTAAAGGAAACTTGAATTGCCTGCGTGCCCAAGTTTCGGTCAAAAAATTCCTTGTTTCTCTAAGCATTATCTGATTGCGTATGTGTTGGGTTACTGGAGCTAGTTAGTAAAAATGCCTTTAGCATGATCCATGTTTCCAAGTTTAAACTGATTGGTTACACCCATTTACTCGGCATGATGATTCATATTGCTATTTGAGCCATTTCAAACACTAAGGACAGTTAAAACATATATGCCAGAGAACTTAGAAGATAAAGGAATAGTAACATCCGAAAAACCTTGCAAAAAATTTCATAATTAAGACTGCAAAAGGAGGAATTTTTCACTAATACAAATAGAAGTATTACATTTTGGATTACATTGAAAGAACAGTAATGCTCCTATTGTTTACTTTTACTATCCAGGTCCAAGGTAGCCCTTCAAGCATCTGATTCCTCCTCGCTGCTGTCGTCCTCGGGGATTGGAGGGATCTCCTCTTCTGGATAATTGACGGAAATATTTACCATGGAGGCGATCTGGGTGGCGTGGCCTTTGATTTCATCAAAGATGGTATTTCGCTGAGTATCCGTGTATCCTTGAGGGACACCGGACGCCACGCGCCAAGATTTAGCACCAGGGTAGTGCATGCGCATAAGGCCGAGTGCCATGCGCGCACCACCCCGTGCAGCGGAACGCAGAATGGAATCCCTGGATTCCGCCACCTCCATGATGGCTCCCGGAAGTTTTTCAACCTCCGAGAACTCCCCAGTCCTTGCGGGAAGGAACTTGTTCACCAGCTGCATTCCAGCAGCACGGATCGAAGTCCACACCTTCCCAAAGGCCTGGATCCCTTCAAGCCGGGTACCATCTGGGGTATCTCCTGTTTTTTCCGACAAAACAACCAAAAGTGTTAGGTGAAAAACAGAGAAGAAAAACAAGATATGGAAAAATAAAAAAGGTAACAGAAAATTACCGATAAGCTTGTCGATCTCGGAGATTTCCTCCAGGCGAAGATTCAGAGCATTTTCTAAATCCTGAATGGTGGATTTATCCTTCTCCGCTTGCTCGGAAGCCTTGGAGTTGGCAACTCCAAGGGCCAAGTTGCTGGCCTCCAGATCCTTTTGAGCCTTCACAAGATGCTTGTGAAGCTCCAAATTCTCCTTTCGGAGATTCTCGGCATTGACGGCATCTTCAGCTATCTGCTTGGCCTTGGCCAAAGCAGCTGGAAAGCAAAGAAAATTCCGAGTTTAGAAAATTTCCGGAATAAGTACTTCGACAAAAAATTGAATCGCAAACTTTAGAGGAAAAATGTTTACCTGTTGTTTCCGACAAAGCGAGCTGAGACGATGCCAGTTCCGCCTCTCTCTCCTCAAGAATAGAAAGAAGATTTCTAACCTCTTTATTCTTGATGGAGAGTTTGTTGAAAACTTCCATGTTAATGGCTTCGGCGGTTTGCTGGAACATAGCAAGGAAAAGAATGGTTACAAAAAGCATCAAAGCAAAAAAGGCATGCAGTTTTGTTTAATGCTTGGGGGCTAGAGTTACATACCTGGCTCATTCGTTGCAAACCCGCCAAGTTTTCTTTGAACTCTTTTGCGTATTCCGCAAAAAGGGTTCCGGCCGCGCTTAGGCCGTCATTGATAATCTTGAAGTCCTTGTAAAAGGTGGGAATTTCTTCGTCGAAAGTCCGAGGAAATTTTCCCACCACTGGAGCCGCCCTTTCCCTCGTGTCCGTGTCCGACACAACAGGCTGGCTGGGCTCCAACGGCTTGGTCGTGGGGGCTGTAGCGTGCTCTTCCGCCATCGTGGACGGTGTGTCCGGGGCGACGGTGGGAGAAGGTTGACCGCCTCGGCTGGAAACAACTTTGTGTTTCTTGAGCTTCTTCGGCTTTAGGTTGGAGGGAGGCAGGCTAAAAACAAAATACCCGGAAAAGTTAAAACACGGAAGATGGATGAAAAGTTCCCATGAAAGAAAAAGAACCCAGAAGAAAGAACCTGGAAGTGGCGACGGGGATTCCGTCAAGGTCGATAACTTCCTCAGAGGAAGAAATCTTCTTGCGCTTGCGTCCACCTGTAGCAGCGGTGCGCAGCGCGTCGAGCTCAGCCTCGGAGGCCAACTCCGAGTCTGGAAGATCCGCGAACTGTCGGAAAAACAAATCGGAATCAGAAGCTAGAAAATCCGAGAAAGAATGCTGAAACTATACCCAAATGACTGAAAAGTTACCTTGGGGAGTGGATTGTCGGCCGTATACATTGGCCGACTCGCTTCGTATTGGTCGCGTGATGCGACCAACTGGTTGATGCGCCGTCGAAGCTCCTTTGCGGGCCAATCTTTGTTGGTTGTCCGCATTGGAACCTTGGCTCCCGTGTATTCGCACAGGAGGCGACCACCGTGGTTGGCCAATGGCTGAATCCGTCTATTCAACCAGCAAAAGACCGTGTCCATACCGGTCAAAGGTGGAGTGGAGGAGGTGAGCTTAGCGATGCGCCGCTTGATCCTTAGTAGATCAGGCGGCAGAACCTGGACGGCTTCCGTTCCCCAGTTGTCTTGGGGAACTGCGGCAGAGTTCGAGAAAGGAGGAACCCCGATGGCTTCCTTAGGGAAAGGCACATCGGGATGGTAAAAGAAGGAACCCGTCCAAAATTTGACGGATTCCGGCGTTTTGATCTTGGGGAACCAATCTTCTCGAAATCTCCGAAGAGTGAAAGAGATGGTTCCGCAAGTCGGGAGTGCGCCCTCCGAAGAGTTCTGCTTAACCCCGAAGCAATACGTCCAAAAGTCTAACCTAGGTTCTAGCCCTAAGTAGCCCTCGAACAAAGCCTGAAAGCCGGCCATGTAGAGGATGGAATTGGGTGGCAGGTTGTGGGGCTGGATGCTGTAATGGGAAAGAACTTGGAGGAAGAAGGCGGAAGGTGGAAGGCCCATACCTCGAAGAAGATGGGAGGAGAGGAGAACCCTTTCGCCGTCTTTCGGCGTTGGTTCATTCTCGTCCTCAGGAAGACGCCACTTCCCCTTAAGGACCAAGCCCTCTTTCTCCATGTTTGGAAGAAGAGCCGGGGGAATGCTGCAGGCAATCCAGTTGCCTGCAGATTCCGTCTCTTCATCCGCTCCGGTGGCGGCGGTGGTGGCAGCTTCTGCGGCGGCGAGCTCGTCACCGACGAGCTGGATCTTCTCCTCCGCCGTTTCAGGAGCAAACGGCGGGGAAGCGGCGGAGCTCGCGCCCGCAACGTCCGCGGCGGCGGAAAGGTTTTCTCCGCCCGCCGCGGAGGCCGCGGTTTTCTCCGGCTCGTCGCCGGCGTGCTTGGGTGACCCAATTTGTGGATCTAGGTCGCCGATGAGGTCGTCGATGGCGGCGCGAGTAGGCGAGGATGGTGAGGTTGCCATTTCCTGGCGGTGCGATTCGTTTCCGGTGTGCTTGGAGGCGAGGTGCGCTCGGGGCAGTGCTTTGCTTGAGAGCTCGTGCGCGTCAATGGCAAGTGCGGTGAGAGTGCGGAAGGTTTTCGTTGAGGACGAGGATGGCTATTTATAGCTAAAAATCCGTCAAGATACGTGCCAACGGCTATTTTGACCGTTGGATGTTCGCCGCGTGTCACTCGCCGGAAAATACGGGAAATGAAACGACAGGGTAATGATGGTTATCTCCTCGTTTCCCGCGAGAATCTGTCAGAGATATGTTTCTGGGTTTTCCGAGTAAAACCCAAACGTCACTTACGTCAGCATGGTTAAGTGCGCTGACGTAAGAAGTTTCTTCTCCGCGAAGGATCGTGAGAGAAAAGCCGGATTTTCAGGATTTCGAGTTTCATGTTACCATCTTTTTCAAAAGAAGAATAAGAAGAATCAAGACTGCTGAATCAATATTTCTCGGACAAAGTATATTTGGCGAAAGACGGAGAATCAGAGTTTCAATCCTTCTTGGGGGCTACTGTCGGATATATACCAAATAGGGGTATAGAAGATGGTAGAAAAAGTGCCGGATTACCAGGGTGGCCTAAGTGGTAGTGGGCTTAGGTCCATTAGGCGGCCCAGTAATCCGACACACAGAAGCCGGATTCTAGAAGAACCCGGATCACGGCCCATGTGATCTGGCTTGGAGGAGAAGACGGATTCCTTGCTTTCCAAGTTACAAGTTACCGTAGTCTTCTAGGTTTCCTATTCTGTAAGCCCTAATCCGGCTATTATATAAAGCCGGACGGGAGATAGATAAAAAAAAGAAGGAATAACAGAGAAGCTCTACGCCAACTCGTCGAGAAGCTCATCCTCGTCGAGTAGCTTAGATCTAAACCCTCACATTGTATCCCTGTTTACGGGCTTTAGTCCCGATTAGTGAGAAATGCAGGAGTAGGCACGTCGTACTGTCGCGACGTACCGAACCTGGGTAAATCCTGTGGTCTGTGTTTACTACGCGATCCCGTTACCCCACGTCTCTACCGTAGTCTCATGGCACCCCCGTCTATGAAAACTACTACGATGTCTCGACACCGGGTATGAGGTGGAGCACATAGATAGAAGAAAGAACGAGGCAGCAGATGTACTCGCCAGACTCGGCTCGCGCAGAGAGCCGGTTCCACCCAATGTCTTCCTGGACGAGCTATGGCGACCATCAGTTAAAACCGAATCTGAGGAAGAGGTGGCAAATCAAGACCCGAATTTGGAGCTCGTGGCCACAGTACGTGTTGTTCCCGAGTGGACAGAGCCGTTTCTGGCCTACCTATCACGGGGCGAGTTACCACAGCAGGAGGTATTAGCAAGGCAAATTTTGAGGCGAGCAAAGGGATATTCTATCATCAATGGGGAGTTGTACAAGAGAAGTGCAGCATGAGTCTTTTTACGCTGTGTAGCACCAGAAGAAGGCCGACAGATCCTGAAGGAAATCCATGAAGGTGATTGTGGGCATCACGCATCCACAAGACCCCTTGTGGCCAAAGCTTATCGGTATGGTTTCTTCTGGCTCACAGCCCTAGCAGACGCGGAACGCTTGGTGGCAAGGTGTGACGGATGTCAAAGGTACGCTCGCCAAACCCATGTGCCGGCTACGGAATGGCGGACCATCCCGTTAACCTGGCCGTTTGCCGTTTGGGGTATGGATATGGTTGGCCCCTTCCACATGTCACCCTGCAAAAAGACACATCTCTTGGTGGTTGTTGATAAGTTTACCAAGTGGGTTGAAGTTATGCCAGTTACCAATTGCGAAGCGGTTACAACAGTCAAGTTCCTGAAAAGGATCATCTATCGGTTTGGGTATCCTCACAGCATAATAACGGACAATGGAACCAACATGTCCCTAGGTAAGATGGAAAAGTTCTGTGGAAACAATGACATCCGTTTGGACATAGCCTCAGTGGCCCACCCACAGGCTAATGGACAAGTGGAGAGGGCAAATCAGGAGTTGCTTCGTGGATTAAAGCCACGGTTGCGAGTCCCGTGTATCAGAGCTGCTGGTGCATGGGTTGAGGAGTTACCTTCAGTGGTTTGGGGTATCAACACCACACCTAACAGATCTACTCAGATGTGATATTATTCATGACTCGCCTCGAGTGTCGGCTTACGTCGAGGTGGAGAACGAGAAGACCCGGCAGGATGCCGTGGATATGCTAGAAGAACACTGGGAACAAGCTTTGGAGAGATCAGCCATATACCAGCACTATCTGAGGAGATACCATAATCGGCGTGTGAAAACCCGGGTCTTCCAGGAAGGAGACCTGGTTCTGCGGCTGGTACAGTAAAAGGAAGGAAAACACAAGCTATCCCCACCATGGGAAGGACCGTTCATCATAAGCCGGAATCTGCACAATGGATCATATTACTTGATAGATGCAAGGGAAGAGTCGGCTACCGTTAATGACACCGCTCATACCTATTCATCTATGCAAGAAAGAGAAAGACCATGGAACGTGGCTCAGCTGCGTCCCTACTATACCTAGAATAGACTAGAATCACAAGTGGAATTACACGATGTAACAGGCAGCAGGTTTCAGACGCACTCTTTTCCTATCCAGGGTACCTAAGGGGAGTGGAGGGTTTTTAATGAGGCGGCTTGCTGACCTAACTTTTCTCATATCAATAAAGAGATGGTTAAACAATATATTGTCCCTTTTTTGTGTGTTTTTTATCAAGTTCTTCATATTTCTGTTGTATTTTTACTTTTCTTCCAGGTAAGTATCATTTATTGTTCTTAGTATATTAGTTCCTCGAGTAAACTGCATATATCTAGGTCTTGGGGGCTGATTGCTTGAATAGCACAGTTGCAAACTCAAAGACCCGGCCACGATGCCATTGAGTTATAAGGGCCGATTACTTGTAATAAGTACGGCTGCAAGCTTATAACCGGACAAAGGAGCCAAACTTTCTTGACTTTTCTTGCTTAAGCTTGATGTGACTCGCACTAAAGTGGCATGCTTTGCGAGCGTATGATTACAATCAGTCATGATGCCCAATGGGACTTGCCTGACCCTGTCTTCGTACAGCTGTAGCAACATTGATTATCCACGTGAAAGCCGGCTTATAGTAGCAGAAGGTCAAAACGGTCATCTAAACCACAAGCTATGCAGGGTACAAGGTTAATAGCCGGAAACTTAAAGTATATTAAGCATAGCTTCAAGACCTATGTGAACGGCTCTAGGTTTTGGGCCTTAGCAGAAATAATTTGTTCTTTTCCAAAAGTCCAAAACCCCAGACTCGGAAATTCGGGCCTTGGGGACTTAGGAATTTGAATAAAGAAACAAATTATCTAGCTATTCAGCTCAAAAACCCAAAAATCCGAGTCTTGGGGACTTGGGGACTTAGAAAAAATCCACTAGTCAAAACCCACGAGACCCGGAAACCGAGTCTCACAAAAGGAACCATAGTGGAATGTCGGAAAACCAAAAATGAACAAGTTCAAAAGACAGGGAAATATCAAATTTATGCAAAGGCCAGAAGGGCCACGAAAGCTATTAAGGTTTTAAATGTATTACAAGCCACGATAGTAGTATCAAAAAGTGCACAGGCGCACTATTAAAAGAATAATTGTTTTAAAAGCCCATGGGCCGAACAAAGTGTTGAGACGGTATCGGATAAAAGTTTACTCGGCCTCCTGGGTCGGGTCTACAGCCTTTCCCTTGTCTTCCGGGTCTTGGTCTTGGGTTTGCTCCTTAGGGGCTTTCCCAGCATCGTCACCCGGATTGGCAGTGTCGGGACGAACAGGCGGGCGGACAGCCGGCGTAGAGGAGGTAGGCATAGACTCAAGCTCGGCTCTCCTCTTCGCAGCCTCCTCCTTCCTCCTAGCCGAGTCTGCATTCCACTTCTCCAGGATATCAAAGGGCAAGGGCATATCTTCCTTCACCGGTTTATCTTCAGCATCGTATGGAGTTGCAAATCTACTCAGGTCCAGAGTGTGGGCAATTGTAGTTTCCGAGTGACGCACCTCAGTCTGTACAGCCTTGAAGTCCTTGGCAGAGAATCTGGAGCCATCGGCCTTGAACTCTGGAAACCCGGCATAAGCCCCCGGGTCATCCCAACCCGGCACGCCGAGCGTTTCCAGAGCTCAATCCATGAGGGGACAGTAGAGCACGCATGGATCAAGGTGTCCATACCCGGATATCCCTCAGTCGGCCACTGCACGACGTCTAGGATCCATTTAGTGCCGGCGCAGATGTGACGCCCCGAGATCGGGCACTATGCAGATTTCAGCATTCCCGCCAAATCCGCATAATAACCGATTCCAGGTTGCCATTTATGATAACATTACAATAGTTCACGATTATTCCACAATTACAACAGCATCAGAAAGATACAAGATGACTCAACAAGCCAGGGATTACAACTGATACAATACAAAGATCCAAATAACAGCGGAAGAACAAACGTCCGGCTACGGACAAGATCCAAGTTGGACTAAGAGTCCTGAAGATAACCGAAGGCGTCCAATCCCTGCCCAGGCCAAGCCGGAGGGATTCCCAAGCTAACGTCGTCAGACTTCATACCTGTTGACTGCAAGTTGGAATTTGCAGCCACGAAAGAGATTCGTGGGTCAGTACGGTTAAGTACTGGCAAGGGGGATAAAACCCATACTCACAAGTTACCGGCGTAGCCAGTCATCACAAGATACAGATACTTTAGGATCAACGGAAAGGAAGGGGGTTATTGCAAATAATTGACAGCAGGCTGCACTAACCAACTACAGAGAGGTACTACCACTTCCAGCTAACAGAAAAGGGATAAGATCGAGGATTGTAACCAACTGAAAGTAAATCCAAACAAACCCATCCTGGACCTCGCCCCTTTAGCCAAAGAAGCAATCCGAGGATAACTCACACAGTTGTATTAAAGGTGAATCAAGTTATTGTGTGAATAGCCCTATTACTAGTCAAGTTGTTAATCATGGGGTGTAACATGGTTAATCATTATGTTTAAGTTGTCCTGAGTACTTGTTAGCCAGTACTTTCACCAAGTAATCCATAACCGCGGAAAACACGGCTTCTCGAGAAGATTATCCCTGCAGGGTTGCACCATAGTAACCGACACTCATGAATATCCCGCCAGATGGAGTGGCCACTCCACCAAGCGGGGCACTCAACACAATCCAACCCTTCTTCGCATCAAGCCCAAAGAACCTTGGGCGCACGGCTAATCGAGCCCAGAAGAAAATGGACCCTCATAGCACTCTAAGAACGTGTCCCCCTATATGCCGACTACGAAAGTTCCACCCGGGATCCAAGGGCTCGCAAGATCATGCATGCAGCAAATGGAAAACCCGAACTAAATGAGGCGATTTGGACGAGATGCGAATCGGGTCAAACTGAGGGGGAGCCCATACTCCCCAAATGCGGGTAGTGCGCTCATCATGGATCAGTAGACAAGACCCTTTTCCTATTAGGGTCGACACTAGCAGGCCTCAAAACCACAAAGGGCCTCCTGCCGGTGCCTTATCATCAAGTTTATTATTACCATTAGCATTAACAGGATTGATTGATTAACATTCGAGCCCCCGGTACGATAACAATAATAATAGAACGATGGTAAAAGAAGTAACCGACAACGAGCTCGAGCAAAAGCAACCCTAAGCAAGATAGTGAGACACAGGCTCAAGCAATGGTTATAGGTATGGTGGTGAGGCAATATCAAGGTTAAGGGATTCATGTGATGGGTTCGTAACAGAAACAACTACTACTAAGGCTAGCAGAAAAGGAGCAATGGGAAGAATCGGTAACAAGTGATGAAAGGCAGCCATGTGGCATGCAAGTGAGTATACTTGCCTGAGATCCCGCAAGGTAGCAGAACTTGTCGTTGCTCACATCATCTCAACGTCCTATCCGAGAAGAAGCAACGAACCTCGAACAAACACCGGAATGCAACAATTACTACTACGGCAAAAGGTCCAGCATGATCAAGATATGGATGCATGACAAGTTTAAAGATGCATAAAGGTAACCTAGTTGACAAGATAAACAATTTAAATGGACCCATATGCAATTTGAGTTGCATATGAACAGCCCATGAATTATGGTTAAATTATTTGTTTTCCAACTAATCAACAGGTGCTAGTGGTTTAGTATGATGCATGGATGAGAAAAACAGCAAAATAACAACATTAGAAACAATTTAAGATAGGGTGTAGCAATTTAGAATTTTATTATTAATTTAGGGAATTTTGGGTGCCTTAAAGGGAACACACAAGTATTTGTTGTTTTCAACCATTTAAAATGTTCAAAACAAATAACAAAGTTGATATTTGAAAAGAACATCAAATTTTAGTTGGATTACATGTTTCACATTTTGAAATTGGACTTTGGATTATTTAATTATGAATTAAACAATATTAAACAAGTTTTAATTGAATTAAACAAGATTTAAATTGTTTAAGCAATTTTAATTATTCAAAACAGAAAACAAAAATTATATTTGAATAGCTTATTCAAAATGGTACTGAAAACATATTTTATTTGTATGATTTGGACTTAGGAATAATTAATTATTGAATTTAGCAAAACACAATTGAAATGATTTAAATTTGAATTTGAAATGTAATTTGAAAGTTCAAAACAGAACACAAGTTGGATATTTGGAAAGTTTGTTAAATTCTGAACAGAAAACATATAAAGTTTGTGTTTATTGGAATTATAGAATGAAAGTTATTGAATTTTAAAGCTAGTGTTTTAATTCTGTTTATTAAAAGAGATTTGGAATTTTTGATTTGCGCAGAGAAACTTTTGTTACTCAGGTGGCAGCTAGCCACTGCCTCTGCCCGTGGGCCTAGCCAACGTGGCGCTGAGGTGGCGCGGCTGGAGTTTGACGTGGCCAGCAGGTCTATGACAAGTGGGCCGCGGCGCGCTGGAAGAAATCGCAAAAAGGTGGGGGCTTGCGCCCGCGGGGATCGAACCCAGGTGCTCTCTCACTCGCGGACGGGACGGAACCAGTATGCCACTGCGGCTGCTTTGTTCAGGTAAGGGGCTTGACTGAAGATATGGTAGGTTGGACAGATAACTGAACAAACAAGCGCAAACTTTCTGAACCTGCACGTCGGACTGGCAGAGGAAAACGCCGATGATTCTCCGGCACCTGACGGCGACCCCGGGCGAGCGGAGGCAGGCAAGCGAGGGACGTGGGCGTGGGTGCCGTGCGGGAGCAGAATAGAAGGGGGCAGGGGAAAAGGAGCAGCGACGAGCTCACCTCGCTGTCGACGTCGACCGCCTGACGGCAGTGGCGGAGGCGCTCCTCGCCGTTGACGGCGCGGCCGCCGTGGTGCTTCCCGGCAAACGATGTGGGGATGGGGAGACTCCAGGAACCTCCACGGTTCCATTTCCCCCCTCAGCAGCTCCTCGAGGTGGACAGGCTACCGGCGAGCTGCGGCGGTCTCGGTGGGTTTTCGGTGTCAGGTTCAGTTGATGGTTCAGAAGAACAGAGACAGTCTCGAGCAGAAAGGAGGGGGGCTGGCGGCGATGGAGGGTTAGGGCTAGGGTTACGTAGCTGCTAGGGCAGAGGGAGATAGATATAGGGGAAGGGGTCCTGTACGGCAGCAATCGGAGAGAAGGGAGGAGGGATCGACGACGGGCGTGTGTTCGTACTGCTGTCGTCACGAAGAAGACAGCGACAGCGAGGGAAAGGGGGTACTGGGCCAAAGGTTAGGTGGGCTGCGGTTAGGGGGTAGATAGGTTAGGTGCTGCCCACTGCTTTGCTTTTAATATTTTCTCCTGTTTTATTTTTTTTGCAGTTTGCTTTTTGAATAAAACTGTTAAGGTTTTAGTTAATAAAAATTTCATAAAAATTAAGTTAAGCTAGTTAGGAATTTAGAAACCATATTCCAACTTTAGTTTTCAGAAATTAAATTTTTAAAATAGTAGTTTGTGTTTAAAATCAAAATAGAGGGATTTTGGATATTAATAGAACATTTAATAAAAACATGCATAGAAATGGGGTTACCCCTAGGGTTTTAGAATGATTAGAGAAGGAAGAAAGCTTGGTGAGTTGTTATGGTTTCAAATAGGTACTGATTTTGGGAATTGGAAATGATTTGAATTTAATTGCTTGAATTAATGGTTGGAAATTTGAGCAAGGGTGAAAGTTTAAATTGCTTTGAAATTTTCAGTTGATCCAAACATGATGCAATGCAATGTGATGCAAATGATGCAAGCAAAACAAACAGGTAACACCACAGGTGTTACAGACGACACCACTAACAAGGGATTGCGCCCTCGCAATCCACCTGCTAACCCGGGAGGGGAAAGAAGTTCGACTATCGATTCTTCGTGCTTCCGGTTGATCTCCTCGACACCACTAACAAGAGATTCTTGCTCGGAGTGACGACGATGTTCTTCCACCAGGAATCTTCCGATGATCGAACCTATTAGGTTAAGGGCTCAGAAAACGTCCACCCACGTAGGATCCTAATACTTTGAAAGATAGACAAAGGGGGAGACTCCAAAGCAAATAAGATGGGAGGGGAAATAGAATAGGGATAAGGAGAAAACAAGAATCCTATCGAGATGTTTTCCAAAATAGTTTAGCAGAAATAGTTTTCGACACTCTAGAAACAACGACCGTTAGCGAGGTTTTCCTACATGCTTTGCGGACCCGTTGCTTCGATATCCATTCGTATCGAAACAATCTCGGGAATCGGAACCAAGGCTCTGATACCATTTGTGACGCCCCGAGATCGGGCACTATGCAGATTTCAGCATTCCCGCCAAATCCGCATAATAACCGATTCCAGGTTGCCATTTATGATAACATTACAATAGTTCACGATTATTCCACAATTACAACAGCATCAGAAAGATACAAGATGACTCAACAAGCCAGGGATTACAACTGATACAATACAAAGATCCAAATAACAGCGGAAGAACAAACGTCCGGCTACGGACAAGATCCAAGTTGGACTAAGAGTCCTGAAGATAACCGAAGGCGTCCAATCCCTGCCCAGGCCAAGCCGGAGGGATTCCCAAGCTAACGTCGTCAGACTTCATACCTGTTGACTGCAAGTTGGAATTTGCAGCCACGAAAGAGATTCGTGGGTCAGTACGGTTAAGTACTGGCAAGGGGGATAAAACCCATACTCACAAGTTACCGGCGTAGCCAGTCATCACAAGATACAGATACTTTAGGATCAACGGAAAGGAAGGGGGTTATTGCAAATAATTGACAGCAGGCTGCACTAACCAACTACAGAGAGGTACTACCACTTCCAGCTAACAGAAAAGGGATAAGATCGAGGATTGTAACCAACTGAAAGTAAATCCAAACAAACCCATCCTGGACCTCGCCCCTTTAGCCAAAGAAGCAATCCGAGGATAACTCACACAGTTGTATTAAAGGTGAATCAAGTTATTGTGTGAATAGCCCTATTACTAGTCAAGTTGTTAATCATGGGGTGTAACATGGTTAATCATTATGTTTAAGTTGTCCTGAGTACTTGTTAGCCAGTACTTTCACCAAGTAATCCATAACCGCGGAAAACACGGCTTCTCGAGAAGATTATCCCTGCAGGGTTGCACCATAGTAACCGACACTCATGAATATCCCGCCAGATGGAGTGGCCACTCCACCAAGCGGGGCACTCAACACAATCCAACCCTTCTTCGCATCAAGCCCAAAGAACCTTGGGCGCACGGCTAATCGAGCCCAGAAGAAAATGGACCCTCATAGCACTCTAAGAACGTGTCCCCCTATATGCCGACTACGAAAGTTCCACCCGGGATCCAAGGGCTCGCAAGATCATGCATGCAGCAAATGGAAAACCCGAACTAAATGAGGCGATTTGGACGAGATGCGAATCGGGTCAAACTGAGGGGGAGCCCATACTCCCCAAATGCGGGTAGTGCGCTCATCATGGATCAGTAGACAAGACCCTTTTCCTATTAGGGTCGACACTAGCAGGCCTCAAAACCACAAAGGGCCTCCTGCCGGTGCCTTATCATCAAGTTTATTATTACCATTAGCATTAACAGGATTGATTGATTAACATTCGAGCCCCCGGTACGATAACAATAATAATAGAACGATGGTAAAAGAAGTAACCGACAACGAGCTCGAGCAAAAGCAACCCTAAGCAAGATAGTGAGACACAGGCTCAAGCAATGGTTATAGGTATGGTGGTGAGGCAATATCAAGGTTAAGGGATTCATGTGATGGGTTCGTAACAGAAACAACTACTACTAAGGCTAGCAGAAAAGGAGCAATGGGAAGAATCGGTAACAAGTGATGAAAGGCAGCCATGTGGCATGCAAGTGAGTATACTTGCCTGAGATCCCGCAAGGTAGCAGAACTTGTCGTTGCTCACATCATCTCAACGTCCTATCCGAGAAGAAGCAACGAACCTCGAACAAACACCGGAATGCAACAATTACTACTACGGCAAAAGGTCCAGCATGATCAAGATATGGATGCATGACAAGTTTAAAGATGCATAAAGGTAACCTAGTTGACAAGATAAACAATTTAAATGGACCCATATGCAATTTGAGTTGCATATGAACAGCCCATGAATTATGGTTAAATTATTTGTTTTCCAACTAATCAACAGGTGCTAGTGGTTTAGTATGATGCATGGATGAGAAAAACAGCAAAATAACAACATTAGAAACAATTTAAGATAGGGTGTAGCAATTTAGAATTTTATTATTAATTTAGGGAATTTTGGGTGCCTTAAAGGGAACACACAAGTATTTGTTGTTTTCAACCATTTAAAATGTTCAAAACAAATAACAAAGTTGATATTTGAAAAGAACATCAAATTTTAGTTGGATTACATGTTTCACATTTTGAAATTGGACTTTGGATTATTTAATTATGAATTAAACAATATTAAACAAGTTTTAATTGAATTAAACAAGATTTAAATTGTTTAAGCAATTTTAATTATTCAAAACAGAAAACAAAAATTATATTTGAATAGCTTATTCAAAATGGTACTGAAAACATATTTTATTTGTATGATTTGGACTTAGGAATAATTAATTATTGAATTTAGCAAAACACAATTGAAATGATTTAAATTTGAATTTGAAATGTAATTTGAAAGTTCAAAACAGAACACAAGTTGGATATTTGGAAAGTTTGTTAAATTCTGAACAGAAAACATATAAAGTTTGTGTTTATTGGAATTATAGAATGAAAGTTATTGAATTTTAAAGCTAGTGTTTTAATTCTGTTTATTAAAAGAGATTTGGAATTTTTGATTTGCGCAGAGAAACTTTTGTTACTCAGGTGGCAGCTAGCCACTGCCTCTGCCCGTGGGCCTAGCCAACGTGGCGCTGAGGTGGCGCGGCTGGAGTTTGACGTGGCCAGCAGGTCTATGACAAGTGGGCCGCGGCGCGCTGGAAGAAATCGCAAAAAGGTGGGGGCTTGCGCCCGCGGGGATCGAACCCAGGTGCTCTCTCACTCGCGGACGGGACGGAACCAGTATGCCACTGCGGCTGCTTTGTTCAGGTAAGGGGCTTGACTGAAGATATGGTAGGTTGGACAGATAACTGAACAAACAAGCGCAAACTTTCTGAACCTGCACGTCGGACTGGCAGAGGAAAACGCCGATGATTCTCCGGCACCTGACGGCGACCCCGGGCGAGCGGAGGCAGGCAAGCGAGGGACGTGGGCGTGGGTGCCGTGCGGGAGCAGAATAGAAGGGGCAGGGGAAAAGGAGCAGCGACGAGCTCACCTCGCTGTCGACGTCGACCGCCTGACGGCAGTGGCGGAGGCGCTCCTCGCCGTTGACGGCGCGGCCGCCGTGGTGCTTCCCGGCAAACGATGTGGGGATGGGGAGACTCCAGGAACCTCCACGGTTCCATTTCCCCCCTCAGCAGCTCCTCGAGGTGGACAGGCTACCGGCGAGCTGCGGCGGTCTCGGTGGGTTTTCGGTGTCAGGTTCAGTTGATGGTTCAGAAGAACAGAGACAGTCTCGAGCAGAAAGGAGGGGGGCTGGCGGCGATGGAGGGTTAGGGCTAGGGTTACGTAGCTGCTAGGGCAGAGGGAGATAGATATAGGGGAAGGGGTCCTGTACGGCAGCAATCGGAGAGAAGGGAGGAGGGATCGACGACGGGCGTGTGTTCGTACTGCTGTCGTCACGAAGAAGACAGCGACAGCGAGGGAAAGGGGGTACTGGGCCAAAGGTTAGGTGGGCTGCGGTTAGGGGGTAGATAGGTTAGGTGCTGCCCACTGCTTTGCTTTTAATATTTTCTCCTGTTTTATTTTTTTTGCAGTTTGCTTTTTGAATAAAACTGTTAAGGTTTTAGTTAATAAAAATTTCATAAAAATTAAGTTAAGCTAGTTAGGAATTTAGAAACCATATTCCAACTTTAGTTTTCAGAAATTAAATTTTTAAAATAGTAGTTTGTGTTTAAAATCAAAATAGAGGGATTTTGGATATTAATAGAACATTTAATAAAAACATGCATAGAAATGGGGTTACCCCTAGGGTTTTAGAATGATTAGAGAAGGAAGAAAGCTTGGTGAGTTGTTATGGTTTCAAATAGGTACTGATTTTGGGAATTGGAAATGATTTGAATTTAATTGCTTGAATTAATGGTTGGAAATTTGAGCAAGGGTGAAAGTTTAAATTGCTTTGAAATTTTCAGTTGATCCAAACATGATGCAATGCAATGTGATGCAAATGATGCAAGCAAAACAAACAGGTAACACCACAGGTGTTACAGCAGAACCTCCGGAGCACAGTCTTCAAGTTCTTTGCCTTCTGGACATCATCTTCCTCTGGGGGCACAAGACCAGGGCCTACAGTATAAACAGCAAAGGTTAAAGCGAAAATCCCGGGTATCATAGATCAAGAAAAAAGCCGAGTTACAAAACAGCAAGTAACAAAATCTTACCAAGTAGGACACGATAAGTGTCGGCAACTTGAGCTGATAGTTTCTTTAGTGCAGCTTGAGCGGTGGTGTATTTCTTCTTATACTTCATGGCATCTTTCTTAAGTGTTTCCACCTCAGCCTCAAGTTCCTCTCGCAATTTTACCTCGGTCTCCAGGAGTTGATTGGTCTTGGCCAAAATTTCCTCGGACCGGGCCATCTGTGCCTATAAGGGACGGAAAGATAAAAGTTAGCCGGATATCACAATAAGCCGAGTATCAAAGGAAGTACCGAGTAAAACTTTGACAAGTTAGACTCGGAACATGGGGACTAGATGAATACTATGAAATATCAAATTAGCATTACCTTGTGTTCAGCAGCCATGCGCTCTAATATATCTTTCTCTGTGGCCTTCATGGCGAGGAGGGCGCTCATCATCTGGTCAAAGGAGCGATTGCCCAGACCCAGGTTGGAAGACCCGGGATCCTGGTCATGGAGACGGAGTTTTTTCCTTTGCGGGGGAAGGCACCCGAGTCGCTCGAGTGTCGGAGTTCGGCTCGCCTCCCCCAGTGCCCAGGATTATGACCTCTTCATCCTCACGTGCATGTGAGGCCATTGGATACTCGGCCTCTTGATCAGCTGGGTTCTTCGGTGGCACTTGCTGCTCTTCCTCGCCGCCAGCCGCGGCCATCACGTCATCAACCGGATTCTCTTTGGTCGGGTCATCAGTCTCATGTCATCCGGGTCACTGGTAGTGACCTTGGCTCTGAGAAAGTTACAAGTAAGCAGTTAGTATATAACTAGAGAAAACTATGGAAAAGTGTTAGAATAGCAGGAGAGGAATCTTACCCGGAGTTCACCATGAAATCTGAGGGGAACTCGCTGCTAGACCCGGACGAGGCTGATAAATATTTAGAAAGTGAGACTAAGAGTTGTCCCGCTAGGGGGTGATTGGGAGAAGGAAATCTTTGAGGTGAATTGGAAGGTTGAGATTGAGAAGTACCGGCGCGGCGGGCTGGAGAAGATGGGATACCCGGGTTGAGTGCGGTTTCACCTAGAGAGTTCCGGGTCACCCTGCGCTTGGCCATGGGGGGATCCTTCAAGTATGGCCAGTCGGATAATTCTCGGTTTAGCTCGCACATATTAGAAAAAGTGTATGGTTTGGAAGCGAGGAAGCGATATGGAACCTTAAAAACAACCCCTCGGGGTTTCCTCTTGGCTCCGACCTCTACGACCGGTTCAGCTTCGCTCTCATCACTCTGGGTTTCCTCCCCGTCTTCCGGATCTTCTTTTTCTTCCTTGTCCTCCCTGTCCTCCATTCCTGAGAAACATAGTATACAGTCGGAAAAGGAAAAAGTGTAAGGAAACAAGTTAGCAGAAATTAAGTTGGGTGAAACCCGGATAGTACCTTCCTCCGAGTCAGCTGCTTCCTCTTCCTCCTCTGGATTCTCGGAGGAAGGAGGGGTCTCGATGTTCCAAAAGGCGCTATCCTCCTGAGAAAAAGGTATCAAGATAAAAGTTAGTAATTGCATCAGGTAAAAGCATAAGAATGGAAGAACAAGAGTCGGATCTTACCGCGGGGGCTGGGTTGTCGCGCGTGTATGGCTCTAACCCGGCTATGTTCCGGATTACTTCCACCTTCTAAGTTAGAAAACTTTTCATGGTTTTGTTCGTGTCTCCAGCCGGATAATTATTTGAAGAATAGCGAAGGGAATCCTTCACGTGTCCGGAATACTCGGACATCAGCTTAGGCCGGATGGCATTGGGCTGAATCCGGAAATCTACCCAAGTCTTAACTAAATTAAGCCCAAGGAGACCCTGGGAGGAAAGGACGACTATCTTGGCTAGGAGGGGCTGGATGGACTCTCTGTCCGACTCAGAGGCGAAGGCATTAAAGGTATCAGAAAGATCGAGGAGCCCCTCAGAGTAACCCGGCAGTCTCTTTTCGCCGGGAGGGGAGGTGTCCCGGCATTAGAAAAAGGATTTTTGCCAATGCTTAACGTGAGAATTAAGGCTCAAAGTCGGCATTGGCGAATTTTCCGACGTTGGATAGAAACTCCGCCGCAGGCCAAGAGGGCCCCGTCACCGCTTTCGCGTCACGGTTTGCATTGGAATAGTTCAATAAATAAGGCAAGGTTCGGGGGGATGCATAGGTAGGATTCACAGAGGACTATGAAGTGAGTTATATTCAACATAGAGTTGGGCCCTATGTCGAAGACTCGGAGGCCGTAATGGCTAAGGACTTCGCGGAAAAAGGAGTGACCCGGGGGACGGAACCCCCGGATCACATGTTCTACAAAACATATTACCTCATTTGGACCAGGGGATGGCTGGGTCTCATCACCCGGAACGCGCCAGTGGATCTCCTTCTGAGGGGGAAGGACACCTGACTCGGCGAGCTCCTCCAGCTTGGCCTGGGTCACGGTGGACTTAGCCCAGTTGGTCGAGATGGCTTGATTCGGCCTAGGTTTTGCCGGCTATTTTCCCTTTTTCTTGGGAGCCATGTGTGCAGCCTGCAAAACAGGGGACAAAAGAGTGCAGAACATGAGTAACTAAGACCCGGAAACTACAGGTTGTCCGAGTGTCATCGAACAGTTACGGAAACTACAGGTTATCCGAGTATCAACGAGCAGTTACGGAAATTACAGGTAATCCTAGTATCAGTGAGCACTTATGGAGGAGGGTTGATTGTATGGTTAACTAGAGAGTAACTGAGAGATCCGTAAATAATGGATTATCCGGGTATCGAAGAACAACTACGGAAAATCTTGACAGATTACATCTAGGTTGGGAATTTACAGAGAAATTTATGGAGAAATTAATGGTTACAAGTGACAGGAGGGTATTATATGATCTACCATTGAACAATTAGACAAGCGAGAATGGAGTTGTGCAATCTAATTCGGTGCGGATTAAGGAAATGACCTACGGGCGGACCTAGATCCAATCTAGTTCGAGCAAAGTGCTTAGAGATGAAATTCATGGCGGAGGAAGGCTTACCGGCGAGGTCCGGAGGAGAGCGCGGCGGCGGCAAACGGAGCAGTTGCGGTGCCCTTCTAGGTCCTCCGGTGTGCAGCTCGACGGTGCAGTGACGGCGGTTGGCGGCGGCGCGGTGCGGGCAGAAGCGGAGCGCAGGACGCGGCGGCTCGCTTCCGGCTGCCCCTTCGCGGGATCCGTGGCGGCGCGGCGTCGAGGTTGAGCTTGAGCACGAGTGCGCGGAGAGAGGAAGAAGAAATGGGGTATGGATCTAGGTCACCCCCTAAGGTGCCTATTTATAAGTGCGGGTGGGGGGACCTAGGTTAGTGAGCGGGAGCCGAAATTTTTGGAGATGGATACCCCCCCGGATTTTTTGGGATAGGCACTAAAGTACCCGTGCGTGATATCCGGAAAGGATAGGAAGCAAATCACTCCCGCGATATCCGGACTAATTGGCGAACAAAGTGAGCCGGGTCTTTTGCATTTTCTTCGAAGTATTGACCCGGGAAAGTGAAGACGGATTCAGAGAAAGACGGGTTATATATGGACCACCAGTGGAATTAGGCCTAGCTGTTTATCAAAGCAACCTAACCCGGCCTCTATGAATTTGTATGTTTGTTATTTTTGCAGGGAATAGCGTGCGCTTCAAGGAGGATCCCGTGAAGCCCAAGCTATTCTGGGGACTACTGATGGAGGGATGATAACCAGGTAGGCTAACGCCAAGGTGTAACTCGGTCCAAAGGACGCTGCGCAAGACCCGACTTAGGGAAAAGGAGTTTCTAGAAGGCCCAAGAGTGTAGGCCTTGATGGAGGGATGATAACCCGGTATGCTAATGCCAAGGTGTAATTCGGCCCAAAGGACTCTGCGCAAGACCCGGCTTAGGGAAAAGGAGTTTCTAGAAGGCCCAGGAGTGTAGGCCTCGTAACCCGGACTGTGGGTTCCGATAAGGAAGTTTAGGGTTTGTAAGCAGTGTCCGGGTAGGACTCAGGGTATGCCTTGGATAGTAAGCCAGGGGGTCCGGATATTATATAAGCCGGCCCCTAGGGTTAGATTAGACAGATTACGAGAACACGATCATATCAATCACATAGTCGAGAGGTATCGAGCATCCATTGTAACACGAGAGTTGAGATAATATATTCAGATCGGAGACTCGGCGACTTGATTGTCGGCTACCAGATCGCATATCACCATGGTTTAACTTGAGCTAAACCCTCTCCCAAACACCAGAGTCGAATTTCCCCAAGACAAGTTACCCCCGGTAACGTCTGCCGTGATTATCCCACGACAGTTGGCGCCCACCATGGGGCCTACGTCCAAGGGTGTTTACATCACGGGAGAAGCTCGGGAGAACATGAAGAACCTCGTCATCGGCGAGATCTACACCAACCCCGAAGGAGAGAAGATGGTGGACGATTCTGGCTGGGGACCAGAGTCGGATCTGCTCGAGTCCGGATCTGTCGTGACAATCGGCCGGGTCAACGTCTTCATCGGCATGGTACGTACGTCCGGTTCAATCCCTGACGATTTTGGATTTGATTCTGTGTCAGGGGAGGCCACCTGCGTTCAGTCGGATGGAGAAGAATCGGTCGGGACGGTGGATCCAATAGAAGAGCCCACCACGAAGAGGGAACAGCCGAAGGAGCCGGCATGGACCCCGCGTGGCCGGGTCATGAGAGAAGATGATACCGAGTCTATCCTGCACCTGCTGGAGGACCGGTATGAAGAGGATAGTTGTGATGAGGAAGAGTATGAATCTGCGCCAAGCATCGTACGCCAGGTCGCGGTCTACACGGATCCTGCCACCAATCTCAATCACGGGAACGTGACCGCGGCCGCGGTCGGAGCAGCGCAAGCATTGGCCCAGCAGCAAAATCCGACTGACGGAAATCCGGTTCTAGCCCGGGTTGACGGAGAGTCGGCTTCAGTTACCAGCCGGGCGGCGGATAGCGAGTTGCAGGCGAATATGTTCGGGTATCTAGCAAACCGGACGCCAGGGGCGGGTCCTTCAAATCCGCCACACCCGGCCCTGTTCAATAACAACATGATCTTGGATCCCACCGTGCTAGCCACATTCATAACCCCGGAGAACGCAGCGGCACGTGCTAGGGACCTGGATGTAGCCCGTCGTGCATTGGAGCAACAGAGGCGAGAAGTGGAAGCAGAAAAGCAAGGGGTAGCCACGCGCCAGCGTGAGCTGGATGCATTGGAGAACCGGCTCCGAGAAGAGACAACCAGGGTGCACCAAAGGCACCAGACTAGATTACCGGCAATGGGTGGAGTCATAAACCCGGCCGCACTATTCATCACACCTCAGGATCAACCAATCCCAGCTGCAAACCTGGGAACTGTACATCAGCCCGCAACTGGAGGAGCACAGCCGGCAAACGTGCAGGCCGGGTTACCCACATTACAGACTGGAGTTACTGCCGGCAATACAGCACCACCACCACCATCACGATTTCGCACGCCGCCAGGTCACTACAACAACCCCATGGATAATGTATACGCAGCAACACTCGCATTGAATCAAATTCCCGTAAGAGAGTCACCCCACGCAGAGGAGACCCGGTGGGCGATAGATCTATTGCGCACTACGGTGGCGCAGCAAGTCAATTACCCGGATAACAGGAGTGGAATGCATGGGACACCATATATCAGCCAGCAACGGGGCAACACCGGCAATATTCAGACAAGTTCAGCGCGACGGAGGGTAGAGCAGCAGCAAATGCCGCCTCCTCCCCGCGTTCAGGTAGCACCAGCAGCATCAGCAGTGCAAGCTATTGTGGATAGTTCCAGAGCCAGGCGAGCCGCGGCCGGTTCTGCGGTGCACGGACTAGCAGCAGTGCCGCGTCCAGCCGTACCCCCCGCAGGGTCGCACGTTAGCCGAGTGAGGCCAGTACCGACTAATCTCGCTGGACCTAAGTGTTTGTCGGATAGCATCAGGGCTGAACCTTACCCGGATAAATTCAAGGAACCGGGTAAAGTAGTGAATTATGAGCCGACTATGGATCCAAAAACATGATTGAGCAGCTATGAGATGGCTATGTCGATTCGCAATGCATCTGAAAATCTTCAAGCCAAGTTCATGTACTTAATGATGTCAGAAGGAGCAGCAAAGTTGTGGTTCAGCAATTTACCAGAAGGATCTATCAAGTCATGGGAAGAGTTGAAAACTGCGTTTATCAAGCACTTTCATGGAACGTGCAGGAAGCACTTTACTATTGATGACCTAGAACGGTGTGTCCAGAAGAAGGGAGAATCGGCGCGCAGATGGGTGCGCCGGGTTATGGAGATACTTCACTCATCCACTGATATTCAGCCAAAGGATGCGTTACAAGCAATGGCGAAGACGTGCATGTACATACCTTTAGTGCAAAAGCTAACTCGCATGAAATCCAGTCGGAATGCTTCAGAGGTTACGATGGGAGAGCTAATGGACGCATGCAACAAGCACGCTGCAACGGATACCACGGAAGAGGACGTCGATGATAAGAAAGCAAAAGCAAACACGAGCAACAATGGAAGAACCGGCAATGGATCAACGCCGGGTAACAATGGAGGTAACAATGGAAACAATCAGAACAAGCGCCCGTTTGAGGGAAGTTCCGAGTTTGTCGCCAGTACGGAAGCCGGATCTTCGAGACCTAGAGCAGAGGGAAACTTCAATGGAGGAAACCATATTGGAGGAAACTATCAAGGGCCACCAAGGCCGGGTAACAACTGGGATATCTTCAGAAGGGCGTGCCCAAAGCACAGCAGGAACGGCAGGCCGGCTAACCACTCATTGGAGCAGTGTGCCGATCTACAGAGATGGAAGAACGAGGAGGTAAACAAGGCTATGCGAGGTGCAGGTCGGGGAGGAGGACCGGGTCCGGGTGGAAACCCGGGCAACGGCCCACCCCCAGCAGGCAACCCGGCAGGCGAAAATCCGGGTAACAACCAGGGGGAAGCTTGAGGTTTCCAAGCTAACCCCAAGCAGTTGGGACAGTACCACGTACATACTACAGGAACTTCCAGCAAGGATAGAAAGATACTCAAGCGAGCAGTGAACACGGTCAATTCAGCTGTTCCGAGATACTTGAGGTGGTCGGATCAAGAGGTAACATGGAGCAGAAGGGATCACCCAGAAACGATAGAACATCCGGGTGTGTTAGCACTGGTGGTTGCGCCGCAGGTCAATGGTTATGAGCTGAAAAAGGTCTTAATGGACGGTGGAAGTAGCATCAACATCTTATATTGGGAAACTTTCTTACGCATGGGTCTCAAGGAGTCTCAGTTATAGAAAAGTTCAACAGTTTTTCATGGGATTGTGCCGGGTCACTCAGCGTGCCCCGAGGGAAAGATCACATTGGAGGTTGCTTTTGGGGAATCAAAGGACAATTTCCGGGTTGAGTGGCTCACTTTCGAGGTGGTAAAGTTGCGCAGCCCTTATCACGCGTTGTTTGGAAGGCCGGCTTACGCTAAGTTCATGGCCAGGCCGTGTTACGTATACCTACAGCTAAAGATTCCGGGTCCCAAGCAAACCATTACCATACATGGAAACCGGATTATAGCGGCTGAGTGTGACGAAGGAGACGCGACGATGGTAGAGCAGGCCTGCAGGAAGGAAGAGCTCAAGTATTACCGGTCTCAAGTAGACCCGGATGACAGAACATCATTGAAGAGACCAAACACTGAGGATGAGAGAGCAAAATTCAAAGCAGCACAAGATACCAAGATGGTGGCTTTTGTCAAAGGTGATCCCTCTAAGCAATTTGCTATAGGATCTAACCTGGATAATGAGCAGGAAAAAGCGCTTGTGGAGTTCATTCGTTCAAATCAAGATGTTTTTGCTTGGACGCCTAGCGATATGCCGGGTATCCCCACGGAGTTGGCAGAGCACAGCTTGCATGTTGATCCCAAGTCTAGGCCCGTGAAGCAGGGCCTGAGAAAGATGAATGAGGAAAGAAGGAAAGCTATAGGGGAAGAAATTGCTCGGCTCTTAACAGCCGGCTTTATCATGGAAGTATTTCACCCGGATTGGTTGGCGAATCCGGTTCTCGTGATGAAAAAGACCAATGAGTGGAGGATGTGCATTGATTATACGAGTCTCAACAAGCATTGCTGTCAGACCCCGGACCCAGAGATATACACACTGTTATGTGCTCCTAGCCATGGACTCACAAGGGCTTCAGGGTTACCAGCCCCGGCCGCAACAAACAACGGCAGGCAGACCGGATTCATCGGCACGTAGTCCGGATCCCCAGCCTACTACTCCTTGTATCCATGCTAGTCATAACCAACTATGCATATCAAAGCGTCCACGAATCGAATGAAACTGAAGGAAATGGGACCAAAGCTATACAGAGATGCTATGTGTCCAGAAAGTGCAACAACAATCGAGGGTTACTAGGGTTACCTCGCCCAGGCCGATCAAATCGACAGGCGGGCTCGGACATGGATCATCGGCTCCACAACCCTTCGACTGCGACAACTATGCAGGCATAGCCAAAACTGTATAACAATGAGCTCGAAACCAACAACCGATCAAAGCAGTACTCTAAACATGAAGCTTTATTAAACAGGTGTTACTAGAGTATAGCTTACAAACAGAGGTCACACGACCCAACATTACATCAGACAACGGAAAGCAAAATATGTTGCTAATCAACAAGAATCAAAAAGGCCTAAGAGGCCGCAACATAAGGCGACGTCCCAGCCCATAGATTCCAGGCTGCTACATGGGAACCCCGAACTACTCGTCGATGTCCACGTCGAAACACCACCGAACTGAGGAACTCCACCTGAACCAAGTTGAAGCAAACATGAGTACGGGAGGTACTCAACAAGACTTAGTTAACCTATTATATATCTGCTTCTTTTAGAAAGAGTTATGAAGGTTGTTTTGCGTAAAGCCATCTTTATTTTCCAAGTTGAGGGAGGAATAGCACGTCTCATGGAGTATTTTGAAAACAGATAAGAAAGCTACTCAACTACTGAGATCATCATCTTTTTAATCCACCAACTCATATCAGCACATCGTGCTTCAAAGATCACCACCTCCAGTTGTTCCGGTAACTCATGCTACAAGGTAACCCCTCTCGGCATCTCCGAGGAGGCATCCTTCATTCGTTATCAGCAAGTTTTAATCATTCCGTTTAAGTTGTCTATGATCACAGAATCCGTCACCAAGTCGTCCTTAACCGCGGACACGGCTTTTCGAAAAGATTTAACCCTGCAGGGGTGTACAACTTTAACCACACGTACCAACCAACTCTTAATGCCACTAGATTAGCACTATGCCGGGAAGTGCCGGCAGATGGAGGTTGACCACGACCTTTCCCTTACTTCGCCTATTCCATGAGTCGCTCCGAGTAGAGATGGTCCGCCAATAGGGAGTGGCCATCTCCTGCCGGGTCTCTATCGTTGTGAGCGGTGCTTCAACTACTGTCTCGCCACAGGCTGTTGCACCGCCACGTCCTAGTTTTGAAAACGTTTTGATATCCCCGCAAATCGAAATGGAAAGCCCGAACTAGGCAACTCATGGAACAAACTAGGCAAGTTGAGATCGAGGGGAATCCAATCCCTCGTGTGGATGCACGCTCAGTCTTGGCTCGAAGACGAGAACTCGCTCCTAGGGGCATGAACGAGACAACCACCACAGACCCTCTGTGATCTCTTCATCCACACCTTTAAATCATGTTAATCAAACATCTCTTAACTTACCACTACTTCCTACCATACTAGATTCATTCGCAACTCTGATTCATCAACCGGATGGAGCAGAGATCAACAGACATGTATGACTAAGCATGGCATATTTGAGGCTCTGGCGATACACACAAACAAATCCTATGTCTGCTAGGAGCATTGAATCATGATATCTGGGTTATGCAAATAATTAGGATAACTCTATCTATTGACTCAAGATACATTGGAATCGAATGCATTTGTACGAGAATGAAAAGTCTTTCGAAATCATATATGAGCAGATAAGAGGTTATGCTTGCCTTGCTTCAAGAAAACCAGATAAAGTCTTCAGGAATAAGTGCTTGACTTGTCGGTTAGGATCAAGTATTCGCCATTGGAGTTGTTTGCCTTCTCTTCAGAGTCGGATTCTATCGAGGGGGAAATGACACCGAAAAGAGAAAGAACAACAATCAAACATGGCATCGATGCAATGCGCAATATGTATGCATGAGCAAGTTAATGCACTAAAATAAAGCCCTAAACACGATCGTTGGATTGCTAGGGTTCGTATGTCAGTTATGCAATTTTACTGGAATTAGGCCGAAATAGGCCCCGGAGGGGGTTTCGGGCGATTATGAAAGTGAGTCCAATTTTAGTTGCTCAAATGGGGTTGAAAACATCATAAATAGGTTGTATTAGTCATTTTGAGAAATTTGGTATATAACTTTTATTTTTCTAATTTTTGAGAATAAAAACTTATTTTCTCCATTTTAAATGAATTAAACAAATTCAAATAATGTCCAAAATTCAACTTTGTCAAACATGGTTGAAAATGGTATATTCAGGTAGAGTACATTTTTCTGATCATTTCTATATCTTACTTTTATTTTTCTGAGTTATAAATCAACAGTTATTAAATTATTAAAATTGACCATTTTCTGGAATTATATAAACAGAGGGATATGACATCATGGTGATGCGATGATGACGTCACTGCTACTGGATCTTCACAATTGAACTCGAATTCGACGAATTCGTGTGCAATTCGAAAATTAAACCGCACAGCAAGGAAGAGGAGGACAAGGGGGGTTGAGGGGTGGCACCGATTGACCATATGGTCGCCGGGGAGCTCGCCGGCGACGAGGAACCGCCGCGGCGGCCACGGATGATCGACGAACGGAAGGTACAGAGGGTTAGGGAGAGAGCGGAGGGCGCCAGGGAGCTCACCATGATGTGGTGGAGCTAGCAAGGTGGTCGGCGTGACGAGTGGAGGCCGGAATCATCTCCGGCGAGTGAAGAACGACGACGGCCGTTGCGGAGGTGGGCGGCTCGATTCGCGCGTTCCACGGCGTCCCGGCAAGCAGGACTCGGAGGATAGGTAGATGGGGACTAGGCGGAGCTCCATGGGCAAACGGAGGGCCTCGAGGCGGTCCACAGCGGCGGCAATTGCCGGAGAACGGCGACGGCCTTCAGCTAGGGTTTCGGCCGCACTAGGACATACAGAGAGAGAGAGGAAGGAAGTGAGGGGTGAGAGGTGGGGAGAGATGCCGTGGTACTCTTGTCATAGAGGAGGACAGCGGCGCGGCGGCGTTGATCGCGGCGGGGATCGGGCGACCACGGGAGCTCCACGGAGCTGCTTCCTTCTGAGAGGAAGAAGACAAAGGGGGAAATTCCCCATAACCCCCTGTCTTCTCGAGAAAATTAAAAAGAGGTCCTTTTCCAAATAAAAACAGAACAAAAACCACCGATTTGAGGGCATTTTTGGAAACAGAAAAATTTGCAAAAATGATATTTGAAAATCTTACAAAATTTTCCACCTCACCATGTCTTTGCTTTTCAAATTTGAAATTGTTTTTAAAACAAAATTTGGGTGATCACTTTAAGTGATTTTTGGTCATTCATCTGTTATTTCAAATACAAAATTTAACCAATGTTTTTATGCATGTATGAGATGCCAACAACACACTACCACCCTATTGTAGAAAAACAGGGATGTTACAAATCTACCCCCCTTACAAGAATCTCGTCCCGAGATTCCCGAAGGAGAAGAAAGAAGGAACACCGGTTTTGAACGATCTTCTCGAACCTTACGGTTCTCTTCTCGAAGAGGTTGATCCGTAGCATCTTGAAGTATTGAACGGATACACCTTAGGTAAGAGGGAAACTCTTAGGAAATGATCTTCACGAAGATCGAGTATCTCATGGATAACTCATGACCAGAATGTCCGTAAAGAACTGTTGAGTTAACATGCATGAAACACATCAAGATAACGGAGGGGATAGAAGATGGTTTCAAGTGTTCGGACGATTGGTCTTGAAAGGATTTAGAATAGGAGCTTTGCACAAAACTGTAAATCCTTTTGAAAAAGAAAGGTTGGACAACTTGTGAATCAAGGTTTTCTTCAAACAGATAACCAAGATGGAAAGGATTGTCTGGGATTCCAAAACATAATATCCACAGACGAGGGAAAACACGAGAAAACACTATAATCGTGGATCGAAGAAAAGTTGATACAGGATCATGTTCACTCTTCGGAGTGGACACGGAAGATATAGGAACTTTTGTTCATCCAAGTTTATTAAAAACCTTTCCAAAGGTTAGGATGTTACTTCACAATGGAGGATGAGTAACCAAAGGATGTTGGAACACCGTAGTTAAAAAGGAATTCTTGGTCATACCATAAGCTGGTTAACCAACGAGGATTGAAACACCAGAAGGAATAGGGAATCTCTTTCCTATTGTGGTTTAGACGTAGCAATACATCTACCACATGGTTAAGATCCCAAGGCTGAAGTGACTGACAAATTCACACAATGTGTGAGATGAACAGAACTTCAGGTACAAACAACTTGAGAGAGAAACTGATCAACGGTGGTTACAAAACACCACGAGATAATTTTCATGATGAACTTGTTTCCACCAGAACAAAGATTTTGGAGGATCAACGAAGAGACATTGGAAGAATCAACTTCCAGGTTTTCCTGATGTTCTAGATACCAATATTAGGCTTGTTCAAGCCTTTTTAGGTAAACAAGTGAAAATGAACTTAGGTTCGGAAGAACGGTGAGGGAAACTTGTTAGAATGAACCACACCAGAATTCTCACTGAGAGTGGCTGTTCTCACGGATTCAAGGAGATATGACATTAGGCCTTCCGGTTAATTGTGTCAACCACAACATCAACCATGCCGAATTTTCAAATGGACCTAGATCAATATCCTTAAGGGAACACCAACCATCGTTGCTGCTTGAGATTCAGCTCTGGTTAGTGGGTTGATAACTCAGACTTAACATGTTTGATCAAAGAGGTTGCACCGGTTACCAACGAGATACATATGCTAGATTCTCAAGATACTGACTACGATGCCACACTCAAGAGGATGAGTGAGATTGCAGAACTCATGTATTAGCAACTTGCGAAAGACGGTTGCACCTACATGGTTTAGTTGCAACAAAACACATCGGAGTCCTTGTGGGAAAGATGATAACAAAGATCGCCAAGATCTTGGACTTCTTCTCTCAAAGAAAATCAGTCAGTGATTTAGCGTGAATGCAAACTTCTTCAAGGAGTGGAGGCAACAACCAACCATCTCAAGAATAGTCCACACATACATGACCGACTTGGGATTATTCCCGAGGGAACAGGGAAACTATACTCGGATCCATGGTGACAACTTTCACCATAAGCACATGAACCGGAGTAGGTTACTTCGAACACCCAGAACACAAACTTCGTGATGACACAAAGATGTTTTCTCGGAAGTTTCCAACATTGTTGCCATTTGTTCAGCATGAACCTCTTGTAACTTGGAGATATAAGAATGTTATTGATGGGCTCAACAACACACTTATCAAAATACTCCAGGAAGAGGGACTCATATGATACATGAACGTGGCAAAATGTCGGTTAGGCTAAAGGACATGAAGGTGCACCTAGGAAAAACACCATGAGTGAAAACACCATCAAGGTGGTCCTTGGATCTGGACTTGATCTGACGATAGCCCAAATCAAATCAAGGTAGAATGACAGCATGTCCATTAAAGAGATACTATCATGCTTCAACACGAGGAGAACTAGATATCCCTTAATAAAGGACCCAGTTAGGAGGAGCTCTTGTCTTTCAACTTTCCAAGCTGTTGTTTAAGCTCAACCTACTAGTCCAGGGTGTCCAGCGGAGTTTCTTGGAGAAAAGAGTAGTTCAAACTACCCCTCGTATAGACATCACGGTCAGGTAACAACCTGGTGATACTTCTAGAAAGACAACCAGAATATCACAACCCACCGGTATGTCTTGGAGTTCGAAAGAAATCTTGCTTTTCAAGGCAACTGATATGAACATGAGAGCTTTTGTATGAACCCAACTCTTTGACCAATAATGTGCACCGGAATGAACGGATTTGATAACACGGTCAACATCCAGTAGAGACCGGGTGACCAATAGTGCTAGGAAGGATACAGATGTTTCTTGGATTTTTCGGAACAATATAGATGGCTGGGAATAGCTCATACACATGTCGAAGAACAGACCCATCCATCTCAAGCATTCACGCTTGGAGAAAGGCGGGGTGAAAATGTGTGAGAGCATCACTTCATCATTAAGGCCATGAAACTTAACACAGCCTCGTGATATAAAAGAGTGTGATTCTCGAAGGTAAAACAGATTAGAAGCTAATGAAACTTATTTAATCTGAGAATTACAAAACTTTGACCTGGTTCGTAAGATGAACGAGGTACTGGAGTTTGTTTCTCCTGACATTCCAAGGTGAAATGTTCTGAAGGAAAACAAGAGCTATGCATGGGTATATCTGACACGCATATGCAACTTGATGTCCAAAACAACGGATGGGGATTTGAGAGCAACTAAAGGGGGAATCATGCTCGGAGGAGATCCTAAGATCAAGATGATGCACAGGGTCATACTCATTTGTAAAACCCATGCAAAAGAATTGCTATAGCAGAGTCAAGAACAAGGATATGAGAATCACCAAGAACACTCTTGTTGTGATCATTTTGATTCCTAGAGAGAGCCTATGGCTAGGAGGGTTTAAATCACCTAGCCATCCCGAGGTAAAACAGATTCCTCAGGATCCAAAGAAACGGAACTTGGGTTAAAGGTCAGCATCCTGTACTGATAGAGTGAGCATCACATGGTTAAGAAACCACACGATCCAGCTCACCACAACTCAGCACATTCCGGGACCTTCGGTTCAAGTTCAAGGTTAGAAACCAAGGGAAAGGAATAACTACTATCTTAGTGCCTTGAAGGACACTACGGATAGCAATCACGGAGTATTTTTCAAAGAACAACGATTGCTCCGGAAGAACTTGAGCAGAGGATAACGGATACATTCGAGATGAAAAGGAAATCTGGAGGTTCAGGATTTTGAGACTTTAGAACAGGAGTATGTGGAACCCACATAACTCTGAGAGATTAGAATGGAAAGGGAATCTCCCAGTTTAAAAGATAATGGAACACAGAACACACACGACTCTAGAAACTCATAACTAGGTGTAACATCCCAAGTATGAAAATACCCCTAGAATGTTTGATTCCTTGTTTTATTTCAAGCAATGCATCATGTCATCATTTCATTGCATTGCTTTATTATTGTTTGCATTGTTAATATTTGTTTTGCATCTGTTTTATCTTGTTTTCATAATTCAAACTCAAACAAATTCAAATGGTTGTTTTCATACTTGTTCTGTTACAACTTTTTGAATAAAAATCACCAACAATAACAATCTTTTGGTTCCATGTTTTCCATAGTGATCATTTGGGAAAATGATGGTTTTAAATCATTTATTCATTCTCAAACACACTTTAAAATTCAAATGCAAGCACCCAAACAGAACCATTTTGAATTTAGGTTGCTACCAAATGAAACTAGTTCAAAATTGCCTATTTACAATAGGGGTTACCCTATTTAATTAATGGTTTTATTAATGTTATTAAAATTAACCATTTCACTCAAATTTGGTTCTAATTTCAAAAAGCAACCAAATGTTAAAATTTTGAAAAATGAAAATTGCCAAGTGGTTGCATTTGGCCTAAGGAACTTATCCTAAATTTTTCAAATTTTTCTCTAATCTAAACCCTAAGGTTTTCTTCCTAAAGCATATGCTACAAAAAAAAAACAGTAAAATAAAAATAGAAATAAAAAGCAAAGCAGAGGAGAGCAGCACCTAACCTATCTAAACCAGCCCAACTACCCTATTCCTGGCCCAGTACCCCCTCGCTGTCTTTTTCTTCCACCTCTCGCTGAGGTCATCTGTGTACGAACACAGCAACAGCCGCACGATCTCCTGCTCCCCCGATGGATTCGCAGCCGTACATGGTCCTGCTCCTCCTTAAGTAGCTCACCACGGCACCCTCTGCCCCTCAACCCTAATTTCTTCCCTGTCGCCGCCGTTTGCTCCATCTGCCAACTCTCTCCCTCTGTCTGAACTCTGCAAACCGAAACCACCGATCACCACCTGCCTCCTTCACCGTGGCGACAACCTGGGTACCTCGAGTAGCATCCGGTGTTGGGAATGGAATCGTGGTTGTCCCCCGAGGCTCACCGTCACCTCGTCGTTTGCCGGGAGGCAACACGGCGGCCGCGCCGTGCCGGAGAAGTCCGCTGCCCGTCGCCTGAACCTGAACCTCTACAGCGAACCCTCGAGGTGATCGCCCGCTGCTCCCTTTCCCTGCCCTTTCCCCTTCGGCTCTGTCCGCCCTAGGCCCACACCAAGCCCGCCCGGCAGCCGCACACGGCATCGATCCGCAGCGAGCAGCCACAGCAGCCTCAGCTGCGCATCGCTGGCCGCCGTCGCTGTCGAAGACCAGATACCGAAACCTGCACTAAAGTTCAGAGATCGGCCTGTGCAAATTCAGTTAACTTAGCTACTGAATGTTAACCTGCAACCCACCCCTTACCTTTCACACAACCGAGCAGTGCCGCAGTGGCAACGCCCTACCGCGCGCACGCAGCGAGCCGGGATCGAATCCCACAGGCCGCAAAGGCCACATCTTTTTTCGCTCTTCTGCGCGCACTCGCCCTGGCCCCACTGGTCATCGACCACGGAAGCCAGCACAGCCCACAACCGCTCCACGCAAGCGCACCGCTGTCCTGGGCCCTCCCTGGCAGTGTCTAGTGTGTGGTCCAGTTCGGTGTAAAAAAAACAGTTGCACGTTTTGTTTTTATTTTCAAAATCATTTAAATGACAGAATAACACACAAAAATAAAAACTGTAATAACTTTTAATCTAAAACTCCAATAAATAAAAGTTATATATGTTTATTGCTCCAAATTTCCTAATCTTGCCAAATAACTTATTTGTATTCTGTTTTGAGTTTTCAAAATGCATTTAAAATTCAAATTTGAATAATTCAAATGTAAATTGCAATAATTCATAAGTAATTCATACTATTTCCAAATAAGTCAAATAAAATATGTTTTTCACACCTTTTTGCATAACCTATTCAAATATAATTTTTGTTTCCTGGTTTGAATAATTTAAAATGCCTAAACAATTAAATCTTGTTTAAATTCATTTAAAACTTGTTTAATATTGCTTAATTCATAATTAAATAATCCTAGGTCCAATTTCAAAATGTGAAACATGTAACCCAACTAAAATTTGATAACCTTTTCAAATATGAACTTTGTTATTTGTTTTGCACACTTTAACTTGATGAAAACAACAATTACTTGTGTGACATCAATAAGGAACCAAAAATCATTAACATGACAAATAAAATCCCACACTTGTTTATTCCTTTTCCTTTGCATCTACTATTGTTATTTGTTGTTATTTTGTTGTTATCTTGTCATCATCATCATGCAAGCATCATGTTTAACCACTTACACTTGTTAATCAAATGTAGATCATTGCTTCAACCTAAAGCATTTGCATCCATATGCAATTCTCATTGCATATGGATCCAATTAAATTGTGTTATGTTGTTAAGTAGTTTACTTTGATGCAACTATTAACATGACATGCATCATCCCATGTTTGTGCACCTATGCCATGATAATGATTGCTTATCTTTCTGCAATGTTTGCTTGCTTCTTCCCGGATATACGACGACGTTGAGACCGACGATACTTACGACATCCCTTCTAAGGATTTAGCTCAGTACCAGGCTACTGGGTTTTGCAGGCAAGTTATCACTCACATGAACCACTGTGTTCTTTTCAACATTGGTTACCGATACTTTCCGTTGTTCTTTTCTGCTAGCCTTAGCAGTAGTTGTTTCTGTTACGAACCTATCACATGTATCCCTTAAACCTGATATTGCCTCACCTCCATACCTATCACCATTGCTTGTTGCCCGTGTCTTACTAGCATGCTTAGGTTGTTTTGCTCGAGTCTGTTACCCGTTACTTACTGTTACTATTTCTATTACGTTGTGGGGGCTCGATGTTTAATCAATCAATCAATCATGCTAATGTTACTATTAATAATAAATTTGATGATAAGGCACCGGCAGGAGGCCCATGAGAGGTTTTGGAGCCTGCTAGTGTCGACCCTAATAGGAAAAGGGTCTTGTCTACTGATCCATGATGAGCGCACTACCCGCATTTGGGAAGCGAGTATGGGCGCCCCCCTCAACTTGACCTGATTCGCATCTCGTCCAAATCGCCTCATTTAGTTCGTGTTTTCCATTTGCCGCATGCATGTTTTTGCGAGCCCAGGCCAGGGTGGAACTTTTGTAGTCGGCATATAGGGGGACACGGTCTTAGAGTGCTATGAGGGTCCATTTTCTTCTGGGCCCGAGTAGCCGTGCGCCCAAGGTTCTTTGGGCTTGATGCGAAGAATGGTTGGTTGTGTTGAGTGCCCCGCTTGGTGGGGTGATCTCCCATCTGGCGGGATATTCATGAGTGTACGGCCAAATTGGTGCAACCCTGCAGGGATAATCTTCTCGAGAAGCCGTGTTTTCCGCGGTTATGGATTACTTGGTGAAAGTACTGGCTAACAAGTACTCAGGATAACTTAAACATAATGATCAAACATGTTACACCCCATGATTAATAACTTGACTAGTAATAGGCTTATTGACACAATAATTTGAACCATCATTATTTCAACTGTGTGAGTTATCCTCGGATTGCTTCTTTGGATAAGGGGCGAGATCCAGGATGGGTTTGTTTGAAGTTATCTTTCAGTTGGTTACAATCCTCGATCTTATCTCCTTTCTGATAGCCGGCAGTTGTAGTATGTTTCTATAGTTGTTTAGAGCAGCCAGTTGCAGCCTCTTTCATATCCCCTTTCTTCCGTTGAACCCAAGGCATCTGTGCTTGGTGTTGACGGGTTACATTTTGGTGAACTGTGAGTCTTGCTTGCCAGTACGTTTATGTACTGACCCCTTTGGGGCTGTGGTTTACGCAGACGACGTTTCCAAGGATCTCCATGGTGGCTACTACGTGGATTATGACGACGAGACTGCTGACGAGTAGATAGCGGACCCGGGCAGGATCCGAGACTCCGTGGATGGGCTCCGTCTGTTTGTTTCCGGCCTCTTAGGCCTATTTGGTTCTTGTCTGTACTCAGACATGTTGAATGCTTCCGCTGTATTGTACTGATGTATTGTTGGGACATGTGTCCTCTGAATGATTGTATTTGCTATCTCTGCTCTAATGAGAGCCACTTGCAACTTATTTCAATCTTTTGTGTCGTAGAGATCTGTTGTGATATCAGTTGTTCAACGCCGTTGACGTACCATGTGTGTATGGTTTGAAGTACGTCGACGGAAGTGCCTTTGATCTCTAGTGGATAGTTTACATCGACGATGGAATAGCAGGGCTTGTGTTGTCGCGCATAAGCGCAGGCCTACCAGGAAGCTGGGACGTGGGAGCAGTTATGCCCCATAATCCAAGCATCTGCTATCCAGTTCGTACGGTGAGTATCCCCTAGAAATCAGGGTGCGACAAATGGTATCAGAGCCTGTCTGCCTGTAGGATCCCTTTTTACTGGTCGCAGTTGAGTCTAGAAACTATTTTGTAGCTATATAGGAACAAAATGAAACGTGAGAGTAGGAATTCTGTTCTTTTTCTTCTTTCCCCACCCACCCTCCCTTTTTCTGGTAAGGAAGTGCAACGTTGATTTTTCCCTTCTCATCTAAACTTTCAAGTTAGGATTTCACGGATTCTGGTTTCTCTAGGATGGTTATATCTACTAGACCATAGGAATGGAGGTGGTTGTGACATGATTTATCATGTTGCCTACTCATGATTGAGAACGGAGGCGTGTAAGCCCCGGAAACAGATCCTCTATTCCTTAAGCAGTAGATATTGATCCTTTAGAAGCCCGGATGGGTTTTCCGTAGTACCTCAGGAGTTTTGTTCTCGTTTTCCCCGATGTTGATATCCTGTTCTTCTCAACATCCTTTTCGTCCGTTGAAATCTTGTTGTTGTTTTCCACTTCAATTCTTCTACCGGCGTCTAATCAAAACTTCCTCGTAAACTCTTGTCCAACTAAAGTGTTATTTGATACCGGAGCATCACATTCCTTTGTGTCAAAGATCTTTCCACAACATACAACCTATTTCTGGTTCCACTAAGCAATCAAATCATCGTTCACTCTCCGGAATCTCAAATGTTGACTTCCAACATAAGTAAGAACAATCCAATTCTAATGGGAGGCCACATATTCCTCGTTACTCTCATGTTGCTGATTCTGACATTAATGATTATTCTTGGTGTTGCATTGATGTCAATAACTCTGTTCCACCATTATTAGCCACATAATCTATTCTCCAAATGAATCAAGTTCTATCCAGCCATACACCCTTGGTACAAAACCTCTCCCTTTATTTGGAAATGTTCCGGTGGTTTGCAAATTCCCTGACGTCTATCCAATGTGCACGATGTGTTTCACGTGTCACAGCTCAAGTGGATCTTCCCAAGAAGTATCCGGAGCTTTTCTTTTCTCAGTAGGAATCTCGGGGCGCGATTCCTTCAAGGGGGGGCGTTTTGTAACATCCCAAGTATGAAAATACCCCTAGAATGTTTGATTCCTTGTTTTATTTCAAGCAATGCATCATGTCATCATTTCATTGCATTGCTTTATTATTGTTTGCATTGTTAATATTTGTTTTGCATCTGTTTTATCTTGTTTTCATAATTCAAACTCAAACAAATTCAAATGGTTGTTTTCATACTTGTTCTGTTACAACTTTTTGAATAAAAATCACCAACAATAACAATCTTTTGGTTCCATGTTTTCCATAGTGATCATTTGGGAAAATGATGGTTTTAAATCATTTATTCATTCTCAAACACACTTTAAAATTCAAATGCAAGCACCCAAACAGAACCATTTTGAATTTAGGTTGCTACCAAATGAAACTAGTTCAAAATTGCCTATTTACAATAGGGGTTACCCTATTTAATTAATGGTTTTATTAATGTTATTAAAATTAACCATTTCACTCAAATTTGGTTCTAATTTCAAAAAGCAACCAAATGTTAAAATTTTGAAAAATGAAAATTGCCAAGTGGTTGCATTTGGCCTAAGGAACTTATCCTAAATTTTTCAAATTTTTCTCTAATCTAAACCCTAAGGTTTTCTTCCTAAAGCATATGCTACAAAAAAAAACAGTAAAATAAAAATAGAAATAAAAAGCAAAGCAGAGGAGAGCAGCACCTAACCTATCTAAACCAGCCCAACTATCCTATTCCTGGCCCAGTACCCCCTCGCTGTCTTTTTCTTCCACCTCTCGCTGAGGTCATCTGTGTACGAACACAGCAACAGCCGCACGATCTCCTGCTCCCCCGATGGATTCGCCGCCGTACATGGTCCTGCTCCTCCTTAAGTAGCTCACCACGGCACCCTCTGCCCCTCAACCCTAATTTCTTCCCTGTCGCCGCCGTTTGCTCCATCTGCCAACTCTCTCCCTCTGTCTGAACTCTGCAAACCGAAACCACCGATCACCACCTGCCTCCTTCACCGTGGCGACAACCTGGGTACCTCGAGTAGCATCCGGTGTTGGGAATGGAATCGTGGTTGTCCCCCGAGGCTCACCGTCACCTCGTCGTTTGCCGGGAGGCAACACGGCGGCCGCGCCGTGCCGGAGAAGTCCGCTGCCCGTCGCCTGAACCTGAACCTCTACAGCGAACCCTCGAGGTGATCGCCCGCTGCTCCCTTTCCCTGCCCTTTCCCCTTCGGCTCTGTCCGCCCTAGGCCCACACCAAGCCCGCCCGGCAGCCGCACACGGCATCGATCCGCAGCGAGCAGCCACAGCAGCCTCAGCTGCGCATCGCTGGCCGCCGTCGCTGTCGAAGACCAGATACCGAAACCTGCACTAAAGTTCAGAGATCGGCCTGTGCAAATTCAGTTAACTTAGCTACTGAATGTTAACCTGCAACCCACCCCTTACCTTTCACACAACCGAGCAGTGCCGCAGTGGCAACGCCCTACCGCGCGCACGCAGCGAGCCGGGATCGAATCCCACAGGCCGCAAAGGCCACATCTTTTTTCGCTCTTCTGCGCGCACTCGCCCTGGCCCCACTGGTCATCGACCACGGAAGCCAGCACAGCCCACAACCGCTCCACGCAAGCGCACCGCTGTCCTGGGCCCTCCCTGGCAGTGTCTAGTGTGTGGTCCAGTTCGGTGTAAAAAAACAGTTGCACGTTTTGTTTTTATTTTCAAAATCATTTAAATGACAGAATAACACACAAAAATAAAAACTGTAATAACTTTTAATCTAAAACTCCAATAAATAAAAGTTATATATGTTTATTGCTCCAAATTTCCTAATCTTGCCAAATAACTTATTTGTATTCTGTTTTGAGTTTTCAAAATGCATTTAAAATTCAAATTTGAATAATTCAAATGTAAATTGCAATAATTCATAAGTAATTCATACTATTTCCAAATAAGTCAAATAAAATATGTTTTTCACACCTTTTTGCATAACCTATTCAAATATAATTTTTGTTTCCTGGTTTGAATAATTTAAAATGCCTAAACAATTAAATCTTGTTTAAATTCATTTAAAACTTGTTTAATATTGCTTAATTCATAATTAAATAATCCTAGGTCCAATTTCAAAATGTGAAACATGTAACCCAACTAAAATTTGATAACCTTTTCAAATATGAACTTTGTTATTTGTTTTGCACACTTTAACTTGATGAAAACAACAATTACTTGTGTGACATCAATAAGGAACCAAAAATCATTAACATGACAAATAAAATCCCACACTTGTTTATTCCTTTTCCTTTGCATCTACTATTGTTATTTGTTGTTATTTTGTTGTTATCTTGTCATCATCATCATGCAAGCATCATGTTTAACCACTTACACTTGTTAATCAAATGTAGATCATTGCTTCAACCTAAAGCATTTGCATCCATATGCAATTCTCATTGCATATGGATCCAATTAAATTGTGTTATGTTGTTAAGTAGTTTACTTTGATGCAACTATTAACATGACATGCATCATCCCATGTTTGTGCACCTATGCCATGATAATGATTGCTTATCTTTCTGCAATGTTTGCTTGCTTCTTCCCGGATATACGACGACGTTGAGACCGACGATACTTACGACATCCCTTCTAAGGATTTAGCTCAGTACCAGGCTACTGGGTTTTGCAGGCAAGTTATCACTCACATGAACCACTGTGTTCTTTTCAACATTGGTTACCGATACTTTCCGTTGTTCTTTTCTGCTAGCCTTAGCAGTAGTTGTTTCTGTTACGAACCTATCACATGTATCCCTTAAACCTGATATTGCCTCACCTCCATACCTATCACCATTGCTTGTTGCCCGTGTCTTACTAGCATGCTTAGGTTGTTTTGCTCGAGTCTGTTACCCGTTACTTACTGTTACTATTTCTATTACGTTGTGGGGGCTCGATGTTTAATCAATCAATCAATCATGCTAATGTTACTATTAATAATAAATTTGATGATAAGGCACCGGCAGGAGGCCCATGAGAGGTTTTGGAGCCTGCTAGTGTCGACCCTAATAGGAAAAGGGTCTTGTCTACTGATCCATGATGAGCGCACTACCCGCATTTGGGAAGCGAGTATGGGCGCCCCCCTCAACTTGACCTGATTCGCATCTCGTCCAAATCGCCTCATTTAGTTCGTGTTTTCCATTTGCCGCATGCATGTTTTTGCGAGCCCAGGCCAGGGTGGAACTTTTGTAGTCGGCATATAGGGGGACACGGTCTTAGAGTGCTATGAGGGTCCATTTTCTTCTGGGCCCGAGTAGCCGTGCGCCCAAGGTTCTTTGGGCTTGATGCGAAGAATGGTTGGTTGTGTTGAGTGCCCCGCTTGGTGGGGTGATCTCCCATCTGGCGGGATATTCATGAGTGTACGGCCAAATTGGTGCAACCCTGCAGGGATAATCTTCTCGAGAAGCCGTGTTTTCCGCGGTTATGGATTACTTGGTGAAAGTACTGGCTAACAAGTACTCAGGATAACTTAAACATAATGATCAAACATGTTACACCCCATGATTAATAACTTGACTAGTAATAGGCTTATTGACACAATAATTTGAACCATCATTATTTCAACTGTGTGAGTTATCCTCGGATTGCTTCTTTGGATAAGGGGCGAGATCCAGGATGGGTTTGTTTGAAGTTATCTTTCAGTTGGTTACAATCCTCGATCTTATCTCCTTTCTGATAGCCGGCAGTTGTAGTATGTTTCTATAGTTGTTTAGAGCAGCCAGTTGCAGCCTCTTTCATATCCCCTTTCTTCCGTTGAACCCAAGGCATCTGTGCTTGGTGTTGACGGGTTACATTTTGGTGAAGTGTGAGTCTTGCTTGCCAGTACGTTTATGTACTGACCCCTTTGGGGCTGTGGTTTACGCAGACGACGTTTCCAAGGATCTCCATGGTGGCTACTACGTGGATTATGACGACGAGACTGCTGACGAGTAGATAGCGGACCCGGGCAGGATCCGAGACTCCGTGGATGGGCTCCGTCTGTTTGTTTCCGGCCTCTTAGGCCTATTTGGTTCTTGTCTGTACTCAGACATGTTGAATGCTTCCGCTGTATTGTACTGATGTATTGTTGGGACATGTGTCCTCTGAATGATTGTATTTGCTATCTCTGCTCTAATGAGAGCCACTTGCAACTTATTTCAATCTTTTGTGTCGTAGAGATCTGTTGTGATATCAGTTGTTCAACGCCGTTGACGTACCATGTGTGTATGGTTTGAAGTACGTCGACGGAAGTGCCTTTGATCTCTAGTGGATAGTTTACATCGACGATGGAATAGCAGGGCTTGTGTTGTCGCGCATAAGCGCAGGCCTACCAGGAAGCTGGGACGTGGGAGCAGTTATGCCCCATAATCCAAGCATCTGCTATCCAGTTCGTACGGTGAGTATCCCCTAGAAATCAGGGTGCGACACTAGGTCAACTTGGGTAAAGACGTCCTTGCCAGAGAAGGCACCTGAGTTTTGAATGACTAGAAGGAATAGAAAAACCTTTTTCAAATCAAAACAGGTAAGGTGACCCAGAGTTAGAGCGATACCAGATAAGGAGTAAAAAGAATCCTAAGAAGATTTTCCACAATCCATTTGAAGTTTGAAAGTAGTTTTTCACAAACACTAGACTCGACATCGACCAAGCAATAAGGTTTTCCTACAGGCAGTCCTGCTCTGATACCACTTCTGTCAGACCCCGGACCCAGAGATATACACACTGTTATGTGCTCCTAGCCATGGACTCACAAGGGCTTCAGGGTTACCAGCCCCGGCCGCAACAAACAACGGCAGGCAGACCGGATTCATCGACACGTAGTCCGGATCCCCAGCCTACTACTCCTTGTATCCATGCTAGTCATAACCAACTATGCATATCAAAGCGTCCACGAATCGAATGAAACTGAAGGAAACGGGACCAAAGATATACAGAGATGCTATGTGTCCAGAAAGTGCAACAACAATCGAGGGTTACTGGGGTTACCTCGCCCAGGCCGATCAAATCGACAGGCGGGCTCGGACATGGATCATCGGCTCCACAACCCTTCGACTGCGACAACTATGCAGGCATAGCCAAAACTGTATAACAATGAGCTCGAAACCAACAACCGATCAAAGCAGTACTCTAAACATGAAGCTTTCTTAAACAGGTGTTACTAGAGTATAGCTTACAAACAGAGGTCACACGACCCAACATTACATCAGACAACGGAAAGCAAAATATGTTGCTAATCAACAAGAATCAAAAAGGCCTAAGAGGCCGCAACATAAGGCGACGTCCCAGCCCATAGATTCCAGGCTGCTACCTGGGAACCCCGAACTACTCGTCGATGTCCACGTCGAAACACCACCGAACTGAGGAACTCCACCTGAACCAAGTTGAAGCAAACATGAGTACGGGAGGTACTCAACAAGACTTAGTTAACCTATTATATATCTGCTTCTTTTAGAAAGAGTTATGAAGGTTGTTTTGCGTAAAGCCATCTTTATTTTCCAAGTTGAGGGAGGAATAGCACGTCTCATGGAGTATTTTGAAAACAGATAAGAAAGCTACTCAACTACTGAGATCATCATCTTTTTAATCCACCAACTCATATCAGCACATCGTGCTTCAAAGATCACCACCTCCAGTTGTTCCGGTAACTCATGCTACAAGGTAACCCCTCTCGGCATCTCCGAGGAGGCATCCTTCATTCGTTATCAGCAAGTTTTAATCATTCCGTTTAAGTTGTCTATGATCACAGAATCCGTCACCAAGTCGTCCTTAACCGCGGACACGGCTTTCGAAAGATTTAACCCTGCAGGGGTGTACAACTTTAACCACACGTACCAACCAACTCTTAATGCCACTAGATTAGCACTATTCCGGGAAGTGCCGGCAGATGGAGGTTGACCACGACCTTTCCCTTACTTCGCCTATTCCATGAGTCGCTCCGAGTAGAGATGGTCGCCAATAGGGAGTGGCCATCTCCTGCCGGGTCTCTATCGTTGTGAGCGGTGCTTCAACTACTGTCTCGCCACAGGCTGTTGCACCGCCACGTCCTAGTTTTGAAACGTTTTGATATCCCCGCAAATCGAAATGGAAAGCCCGAACTAGGCAACTCATGGAACAAACTAGGCAAGTTGAGATCGAGGGGAATCCAATCCCTCGTGTGGATGCACGCTCAGTCTTGGCTCGAAGACGAGAACTCGCTCCTAGGGGCATGAACGAGACAACCACCACAGACCCTCTGTGATCTCGTCATCCACACCTTTAAATCATGTAATCAAACATCTCTTAACTTACCACTACTTCCTACCATACTAGATTCATTCGCAACTCTGATTCATCAACCGGATGGACGCAGAGATCAACAGACATGTATGACTAAGCATGGCATATTTGAGGCTCTGGCGATACACACAAACAAATCCTATGTCTGCTAGGAGCATTGAATCATGATATCTGGGTTATGCAAATAATTAGGATAACTCTATCTATTGACTCAAGATACATTGGAATCGAATGCATTTGTACCGAGAATGAAAAGTCTTTCGAAATCATATATGAGCAGATAAGAAGTTATGCTTGCCTTGCTTCAAGAAAACCAGATAAAGTCTTCAGGAATAAGTGCTTGGACTTGTCGGTTAGGATCAAGTATTCGCCATTGGAGTTGTTTGCCTTCTCTTCAGAGTCGGATTCTATCGAGGGGGGAAATGACACCGAAAAGAGAAAGAACAACAATTCAAACATGGCATCGATGCAATGCGCAATATGTATGCATGAGCAAGTTAATGCACTAAAATAAAGCCCTAAACACGATCGTTGGATTGCTAGGGTTCGTATGTCAGTTATGCAATTTTACTGGAATTAGGCCGAAATAGGCCCCGGAGGGGGTTTCGGGCGATTATGAAAGTGAGTCCAATTTTAGTTGCTCAAATGGGGTTGAAAACATCATAAATAGGTTGTATTAGTCATTTTGAGCAATTTGGTATATAACTTTTATTTTTCTAATTTTTGAGAATAAAAACTTATTTTCTCCATTTTAAATGAATTAAACAAATTCAAATAATGTCCAAAATTCAACTTTGTCAAACATGGTTGAAAATGGTATATTCAGGTAGAGTACATTTTTCTGATCATTTCTATATCTTACTTTTATTTTTCTGAGTTATAAATCAACAGTTATTAAATTATTAAAATTGACCATTTTCTGGAATTATATAAACAGAGGGATATGACATCATGGTGATGCGATGATGACGTCACTGCTACTGGATCTTCACAATTGAACTCGAATTCGACGAATTCGTGTGCAATTCGAAAATTAAACCGCACAGCAAGGAAGAGGAGGACAAGGGGGGTTGAGGGGTGGCACCGATTGACCATATGGTCGCCGGGGAGCTCGCCGGCGACGAGGAACCGCCGCGGCGGCCACGGATGATCGACGAACGGAAGGTACAGAGGGTTAGGGAGAGAGCGGAGGGCGCCAGGGAGCTCACCATGACGTGGTGGAGCTAGCAAGGTGGTCGGCGTGACGAGTGGAGGCCGGAATCATCTCCGGCGAGTGAAGAACGACGACGGCCGTTGCGGAGGTGGGCGGCTCGATTCGCGCGTTCCACGGCGTCCCGGCAAGCAGGACTCGGAGGATAGGTAGATGGGGACTAGGCGGAGCTCCATGGGCAAACGGAGGGCCTCGAGGCGGTCCACAGCGGCGGCAATTGCCGGAGAACGGCGACGGCCTTCAGCTAGGGTTTCGGCCACACTAGGACATACAGAGAGAGAGAGGAAGGAAGTGAGGGGTGAGAGGTGGGGAGAGATGCCGTGGTACTCTTGTCATAGAGGAGGACAGCGGCGCGGCGGCGTTGATCGCGGCGGGGATCGGGCGACCACGGGAGCTCCACGGAGCTGCTTCCTTCTGAGAGGAAGAAGACAAAGGGGAAATTCCCCATAACCCCCTGTCTTCTCGAGAAAATTAAAAAGAGGTCCTTTTCCAAATAAAAACAGAACAAAAACCACTGATTTGAGGGCATTTTTGGAAACAGAAATATTTGCAAAAATGATATTTGAAAATCTTACAAAATTTTCCACCTCACCATGTCTTTGCTTTTCAAATTTGAAATTGTTTTTAAAACAAAATTTGGGTGATCACTTTAAGTGATTTTTGGTCATTCATCTGTTATTTCAAATACAAAATTTAACCAATGTTTTTATGCATGTATGAGATGCCAACAACACACCACCACCCTATTGTAGAAAAACAGGGATGTTACAATTGCCCAAAGGATCCGTTTGCACTACCAAGGATAGATCAGATCATAGACGTAGTGGCTGGAAGCGACCTATTGTGTTTCCTGGATGCATATTCCGGGTATCATCAGATCAAGCTCAAGAAGGAAGATTGGGAGAAAACGTCGTTCATAACCCCTTTTGGGGCCTTTTGTTACAAGACCATGACATTTGGATTGAAGAACGCTGGCGCAACTTATCAATGGTGTATTCAGAAGTGCTTTGAGGACCAAATCGGACGCGATGTTCATGCTTATGTGGATGATGTGGTGATCAAGACCAGAAAAGCGGAGACATTCATTGATGATCTAAAGGAAACGTTGAAGAACCTGAGAAGATACCAGATGAAACTTAACCCGACAAAGTGTGTATTTGGAGTTCCAGCAGGGAAATTACTCGGCTTTATCGTTTCAGAAAGAGGAATTGAGGCAAATCCGGATAAAATTAAATCTATCCAGAGTCTGAAAAAGCCGGAAAACCTGAAGCATGTTCAAAAGCTCACAGGGTGCATAGCAGCGCTAAGCCGGTTTATATCTAGACTCGGAGAGAAGGCAATACCCTTGTACCGGCTCTTGATGAAATTCGATAAATTCGTTTGGGACCAAGAGGCGGATGAGGCGTTCGAGGCACTAAAGAAGCAGCTATCTGAGGCACCAGTCCTAGCAGCCCCGGGTCCTAAAGAGCCCATGTTATTGTACGTTGCAGCCGGGCCCCGGGCGGTTAGCGCAGTGGTTGTTGTTGAGCGCAAGGAGGATGGAAAAGATCACCCGGTTCAGAGGCCGGTTTATTACGTCAGCGAGGTATTATCGGAGGCAAAACAGCGCTACCCACATTGGCAAAAGCTAGTTTTTGGGGTCTTCATGGCTAGCCGGAAATTGAAGCCATATTTTCAGGAACACCCCATAACAGTGGTTAGCTCTATTCCAATGTCGGACATCATCAGAAACTCGGATGCAACAGGTAGAATAGCCAAATGGGCGATCGAGATGGGAGATTATCACATCTACTACGAGCCCAGATTCACTTTGATTGTTCCAACAACGTGGCCGAGTATGAGGCATTATTGCATGGATTAAAGGTAGCCAAGGAGATGAACATTAAGAGGATACGATGCTTTGGAGATTCGGACCTTGTGGTACAGCAGGTCTTAGGAACTTGGGATAGAAAAGATGCGACTATGGCAACATACCTCAGAGAAGTGGACAGGGTTGCCGGGTGTTTTTTCGGGTATGAGGTGGAGCATATAGACATAAGAAAAAACGAGGCAGCAGATGCACTCGCCAGACTCGGCTCGCGCAGAGAGCCGGTTCCACCCAATGTTTTCCTGGCCGAGCTATGGCGACCATCAGTTAAAACCGAGTCTGAGGAAGAGGTGGCAAATCAAGACCCGTATTTGGAGCTCGTGGCCACAGTACGTGTTGTTCCCGAGTGGACAGAGCCGTTTATGGCCTACCTATCGCGGGGCGAGTTACCACAGCAGGAGGTATTAGCAAGACAAATTCTGAGGCGAGCAAAGGGATATTCTATCATCAATGGGGAGTTGTACAAGAGAAGTGCAGCAGGAGTCTTTTTACGCTGTGTAGCACCAGAAGAAGGCCGACAGATTCTGAAGGAAATCCATGAAGGAGACTGTGGGCACCACGCATCCACAAGATCCCTTGTGGCCAAAGCCTATCGGCACGGTTTCTTCTGGCTCACGGCCCTAGCAGACGCGGAGCGCTTGGTGGCAAGGTGTGACGGATGTCAAAGGTACGCTCGCCAAACCCATGTGCCGGCCATGGAGTTGCGGACTATCCCGTTAACCTGGCCGTTCGCTGTTTGGGGTATGGATATGGTTGGCCACTTCCACATGTCACCTTGCAAAAAGACACATCTCTTGGTGGCGGTTGACAAGTTTACCAAGTGGGTTGAAGTTATGCCAGTTACCAATTGTGAAGCAGTTACAGCAGTCAAGTTCCTGAAAAGTATTATCTATCGGTTTGGGTATCCCCACAGTATAATAACGGACAATGGAACCAACATGTCCTTAGGTGAGATGGAAAAGTTCTGTGGCAACAACGGCATCCGTTTGGACATAGCCTCAGTGGCCCACCCACAGGCTAATGGACAAGTGGAGAGGGCAAATCAGGAGTTGCTTCGTGGATTAAAGCCACGGTTGCGAGTCCCGTGTACCAGAGCTGCTGGTGCATGGGTTGAGGAGTTACCGTCAGTGGTTTGGGGTATCAACACCACACCTAACAGATCTACTTAGATGACACCGTTTTTCATGGTTTATGGTGCAGAGGCGTTGTTACCGAGTGATATTATTCATGACTCGCCTCGAGTATCGGCTTACGTTGACGTAGAGAACGATAAGACCCGGCAGGACGCCGTGGATATGCTAGAAGAACACAGGGAACAAGCTTTGGAGAGATCAGCCATATACCAGCAGGATCTGAGGAGATATCATAGTCGGCGCGTGAAAACCCGGGTCTTCCAAGAAGGAGACCTGGTTCTGCGCCTGGTACAGTCAAAGGAAGGAAAACACAAGCTATCTCCACCATGGGAAGGACCGTTCATTATAAGCCGGAATCTGCACAATGGATCATATTACTTGATAGATGCAAGGGAAGAGTCGGCTACGGTTAATGACACCGCTCATACCACTTCATCTATGCAAGAAAGAGAAAGACCATGGAACGTGGCTCAGCTGCGTCCCTACTATACCTAGAATAGACTAGATTCACAAGTGGAATTACACGATGTAACAGGCAGCAGGTTTCAGACGCACTCTTTTCCTATCCATAGTACCTAAGGGGACTGGAGGGTTTTTAATGAGGCGGCTTGCTGACCTAACTTTTCTCATATCAATAAAGATGGTTAAACAATATATTGTTCCTTTTCATGTGTTTTTTATCATGTTTTTTATATCTCTGTTGTGTTTTTATTTTTTCTTCCAGGTAAGTAGTATTTATCGTTCTTAGTATATTAGTTTCTTTAGTAAATTGCATATATATAGGTCTTGGGGGCTGATTGCTTGAATAGCACAGTTGCAAACTCAAACACCCGGCCATGATGCCTATGAGTTATAAGGGCCGATTACTTGTAACAAGTACGGCTGCAAGCTTATAACCGGACAAAGGAGCCAAACTTTCTTGACTTCTCTTACTTAAGCTCGACGTGACTTGCACTAAACTGGCATGCTTTGCTAGCGTATGATTACAATCAGTCATGATGCCCAATGGGACTTGCCTGACCCTGTCTTCGTACAGCTGTAGCAACATGATTATCCACGCGAAAGCCGGCTTATAGTACAAGAAGGTCAAAAGGGTCATCTTGTCGTGGGATAATCACGGCAGACGTTACCGGGGGTAACTGATCTTGGGGCAAGACGACACAGGCGTTTGGGAGAGGGTTTAGCTCAGAGGAAAACATGATGATGTTCGATCTGGTAGCCGGCAATCAAGTCGCCGAGTCTCCGATCTCAAGATAATAACTCAACTCTCGTGTTACACTGGATATTCGATACCAGGCGATATTGCTAGAACTCTTAGATCTCTTCTAACTAGACCTAGGGACGGGTTTATAAAGCACCCGAACCCCTTGGCTTGCCCTCCAAGGCGCACCTTGAGTCCTATCCGGTCATTGCATATTAAACCCTAACTTTCCTTACCGTAACCCACAATCCGGGTTACGAGGCCTACAATCTCGGGCCTTCTAGAAGTTCTTTCATCCTTAGCCGGATCTCATGCAGCATCCTAAGGGCCGAATTACACCTTGGAGTTGGCCTACCGGGTTATTATCCCTCCATCAGTAGTCCCCAGGATAGCTTGGGCTTCATAGGATCCTCTTTGAAGCGCACGCTATTCCCTGCAAAATTATCAAACTTACAAGTTCAATGGAGGCCGGGTTAATTAGCTTTGATAAATAGCTAGGCCTAACTCCACGGTGGCCATATAGTAACCCGGCTTTCTCCAAGTCTTTACTTGTCTTTCCGGGTCAATACCCTGATAAAAATGTTACAGATCCGGCTAACTTTACTCGATAATTGACCCTAATATTGTGGAGAAGATCTCATTCTTGTTTCCGTCCGGATATCTCGTTTAGCACTCAAAGCACACCCCACAGAATCCAGGTAAATAGCTGTTTAACCCGAAATTTCCGGCTGCCAACCGTTGAGCTAGGTTTAGCTGCCCACACCCTTATAAATACGCGCTTAGGAGCAAACCCAACCCCAACGACTCATTTTCCCCTTTCTTCTTCCTCCTTGCCTCCGCGCCCAAGCTCACAGAGCATCGCCACGGAGACCTCACGCGCATCACCAGAGCCAATCCGCCGCCGGTTGCGCTCCGCCACGGTTCGTCCCGTGCCGCCGCCAAGATCCGCCGCCTCACCCTCGACCTTCCCGCCAGGAATCGCAAGGGGACACCAAGCTTGTGCTATTTGCCTCCGTCGGGCTTCACTTCGATCTCCTCCAGCGAGTCTCTCATATCCATTAACTTGTGCTTGCAATTTCTCGATTTACTTCAGATTAGATCTAAGTCAACCCGCCAGCCATTTTTCTGGTCACGCCGAATTAGGTCACTCGAATTCATTCTAAATCATCCAGCGGATTGAATATAGACTTCACTTTACTCCCCTACTGCCCATAGTCACTAATTTCACCACAAATCTAGAAATGAAATCTCCAATCTAGGCTCGGGCCGCTCGAAATTTCCGCGCTTGCCGTTGACACCCGGAAAATTCTCTTCCTCCGGCTCTTTTGCTTGTAGTAGATACAGGGGTAACCATCCATCTTCCCCAAACACCTCTCAACGCGTAAACCCTTCATAGTTTTTGTAACGATACTTGATACCCGGATAACTTGCAATCTTGCTCCGCAAAACGATACCTGGATAATATTTAACTTCCATGTTATCTTGATATCACTCATCAATACTCAGGTGTCGCACCCTGGGTTTCTAGAGGATACTCTCCGCACGAACTGGAAGTCAGGTGCTTGGATTATGGGGCAAACATGCTCCCACGTCCCAGCTTCCTGGTAGGCCTGCGCTTATGCGCGACAACACAAGCCCTGCTTCCACCGTCGAAGTAAACTATCCGCTAGGAACCTAAAGGCACTACTGTCGACGTACTTCATAATCAAACACGCACGGTACGTCAACAGTTTGGTACGAATGATAACACAGAATGTCTCTAAGACACAAAAGAATGAAATAAGGGCAACTGGCCTTCACTAAGGCAGAAAATATCGAATACAGTCATCCAGAGGACACATGTCCCAACATATCATTCATTACAACAGCGGAAGCAAACAAAGGGGTCTGAGTACAGACAAATCCATGGCTTAAGAAGCCTGAGAACATAAAGGAAAACGAAGCCCATCCACGAAGGTCTGGATCCTGCCCTGGTCCAGCTAACTACTCGTCTGCAGCGTCATCGAACTCCACAAAGTAGCCATCCTGGGTAGCATCGTAGTCGTAGTAGAACTCTGCGTAAACCACAGCCCCAACGGGGTCAGTACATCCAAGTACTGGCAAGCAAGACTCACAGTTCATCAAGGAGTTACCCGTCAACACAAGCTTTGATGCTTGGGATCAACGGAAGAAAGGGGTGATATAAAAGTTGCTGCTGGCTGCACTAACCAACTACAGAGATATCTACAAGTTCCGGCTAACAGAAAAGATAAGATCGAGGATTGTAACCAACTGAAAGATAACTTCAACCAAACCCATCCTGGATATCGCCCCTTATCCAAAGAAGCAATCCGAGGATAACTCACACAGTTATGATAAGGTGAATCAAGTTATTGTGTGAATAACCTATTACTAGTCAAATTATTAATCATTGGGTGACACATGATTGATCATTATGTTGAATTTGTCCTGAGTACTTGTTAGCCAGTACTTTCACCAAGTAATCCATAACCGCGGAAAACACGGCTTCTCGAGAAGATTATCCCTGCAGGGTTGCACCAATTTGGCCGTACACTCATGAATATCCCGCCAGATGGGATGCCTCCCACCAAGCGGGGCACTCAACACAACCGACCATTCATCGCATCAAGCCCAAAGAACCTTGGGCGCACGGCTAATCGAGCCCAGAAGAAAATGGACCCTCATAGCACTCTAAGAACGTGTCCCCCTATATGCCGACTATGAAAGTTCCACCCTGCGCTGGGCTCGCAAAAACATGCATGCGGCAAATGGAAAACACGAACTAAATGAGGCGATTTGGACGAGATGCGAATCAGGTCAAGTTGAGGGGGGCGCCCATACTCGCTTCCCAAATGCGGGTAGTGCGCTCATCATGGATCAGTAGACAAGACCCTTTTCCTATTAGGGTCGACACTAGCAGGCTCCAAAACCACTCATGGGCCTCCTGCCGGTGCCTTATCATCAAGTTATTATTATCATTAGCAATTAACAGGATTGATTGATTAATAACGAGCCCCGGTACAAGAATAAGATAGTAAAAGTAGTAACCGACAACAGACTCGAGTAAAAGCAACCCTAAGCATGCTAGATAATACTAAGGCACAAGCAAAGGCTGTAGGTATGGAGATGCTGGCAATATCATGGCTCAAGGTATCATGTGATGGGTTCGGAGAACAAGCAACGATACATAGGGCTAGCAATAGTAGACAACAGATAGTATCAACAGCAAGTGTGGAAAGGAACTCGATGATTCATGTGAGTGATAACTTGCCTGGCAGCTCAGCCTCGTACTGGGCTAGGTCCTGAGTAGTGGTGTCGTAAGGCTCGTCGGTACCAACGTCGTCGTCTACTCGAGAAGAAGCAAAAACAACAACGAAGGAAGACAGGCAATCAATACATGGCATAAGTGCACAAACATTGGATGATGCATGTCATGTTTAATAGATGCAACAAAATAACTTGCTTGACATGAAACACAAGTTTAAATGGATTCCATATGCAAAAGTTGCATATGGAAGCCCATGCTTGGAGTTGGATTAGTTGTTCTATCCCTAAGCATTAGGTGTAATGGAATTAGTATGATGCATGCATGATGAGGAACAATAACATAACAATTTAAATGCAATTGGAATGATAGTTTATCATTTTAGAAAACATTAACAAGTTTGGAAATTAGTTACTTAATGGTGTTGAACAAGTATTGATTGTTTTCAACAATTTAAAGTATGCAAAACCAATTACAAATTTTATATTTGAAAAGATTATCAAATTTTTGTTGGATTACATGTTTCACAATTTGAAATTGGACTTAGGATTAATTATTTAGGAATTAAACAATATTAAACAATTTTTAATTGAATTATACAAGAATTAAATAGTTTAGGCAATTTAAATTGTTCAAACCAGAAAACAAAATTTATATTTGAATAGAGCATTCAAAATGGTGTGAAAAACATATTTTATTTGTATTATTTGAAAACAGTATGAATTTGTTATGAATTATTTCAAATTGCATTTGAACTATTCAAATTTGAAATTTAAATGAATTTTGAAAATTCAAAACAGAACACAAGTTGGATATTTGGAAAGGTTACAAAATTTGTATCAGAATAGATATAAAGTTTGTGTTTATTGGTTTTATATTTTAAAAGTTATGGAATTTTCAAATTAGGGGTTTATTCTGCCTATTAAAGATTTTAGAAAAATAAAAAGAAACAGATTTGCGTTTAATTAGTTGTTACCGTGCAGAAAGCCTACCCACAGGCTGACAGAGGGGCCCGTGGTGTGCTGTGTGTGTACGTGGCAACGGAGGGGATGACATGTGGGACCAGCCCTTGCGCGCGGAAGAAAAGGTGGAAAAAGGGTGTGCTGCCGCGGGGTCTCGAACCCGGCAGCGTTTGCTTGCGCGCGCAGGGGACGAGCCAGATGCGCTGGCGTTCGATTTGTGATAGGGTAAGAGGGCGAGCGAGGTTAAGCTTGTTTCTGTCAGCTATGCCTGACGAAACTGAACATTCAGCGACAGGCGCGAGACTGACGGCCGGCGGCAACAGCGCGGCGCCGCGGTGCTCGTGGGGCAAGATGTCGCGGCTAGTGGGGCGCTGGTGCGTGCGGTGCCTTCGGTGATGTTGCTGGAAGCGTACGGGGAGAGGAGGAGAAGAGTTGGGCGCTCACCACGCTCTGATCGTCGATGTCCTGTCGACAGAGGCGAAGCAGCGAGCGGCGGAGGTCCCCGGCGATGGCGCGGCGTTCACAGCTGCTCCCAGCGGACGGCGAGGACGCGGTGAGGTTGCTGGACGCGCCTCGGATCCATCCCCGGCCACGGATCCCTCTCGAGGTGACCAAGGCGACGAGCGGCTGGCGGTGGTCTGACGGCGGCGTCTCCGGTGGGTTCAGACAAGCGAGAGAGAAGCAGAGAGGAGGCAGCGAGGGCGGACGGCGGCGGTAGGGAAAGGAGGGGAAGGTAGCTAGGGTTTGCGGCGGCAGGAGGGAACGGTGGGAGTTTTATCGAGCTGGTGGAGGTTGTACGGCGGCCATCGGGGAGCTCCAGGAGGAGATCGACGATGGGGAAGGCATCGTACGCATGACGTCACCCTGGACAGCGACGTGGAGGGGGAAGGGGTACCAGGCCGAGTGTTAAACGGGCTGGGCTTAGGTTAGGGTTAGTTAGGTGCCGCTCGTTTTTCTGTTTTATTCTTTTCTGTTATTTATTTTTTTGCTGAAATGGTTTTGGAAGAAAGTTGTTAAGGCTTTATTTGAGAAAAATTATAGAAAAATTAGGTTAAGCTTTTTAAACAATTAGAAACCACATTATCAACTTGGATTTCAAAAATTGAAATTTAAAATTATGGTTTGTGTTTGAATTCAAAATAGAGGGATTTTTGAGTTTAATAAAACTTTAATAAAACATGAATAAAAAGTAGGGTTACCCCTAGGGTTTTAGAATGATTTAGAGGGTAGAAAAGTTTGGTGATTTTTATGGTTTCCCAAAAGGTACTGATTTGGGAATTTGGAAATGGTTTGAATTTAATTGGTGGAATTAAAAGGAATAATTTGAGGGAACAATTTCATAAGTGAAAACAAGGAATAAAAGGGTTGTTTTTGTTTGTTATTTTGGTTCCAAAGGTTGTAGCAGAGCAAGTATGAAACCATGTTTGAAAAAGGTTTGAATTTGAGTTGTGAAAACAGAATAAAACAGATGGAAAACAAATGCAAACAATAAGTAAACATGATGACATGATGCATTGCTTGAAATAAAACAAGGAGCAAAGCATTCTAGGGGTATTTTCATACTTGGGATGTTACAAAACGCCCCCCCTTGAAGGAATCGCGCCCCGAGATTCCCTACTGAGAAATGAACAGGTCCGGATACTTCTTGCGAAGATCCTCTTCGGTCTCCCACGTTGCCTCTTTATCAGAATGATGCGACCATTGGACTTTCAAGAACTTGGTGCTCTTGTTGCGAGTCCTACGCTCGGTCTCATCGAGAATACGAATAGGGTGCTCCTCATAAGATAGATCATCTTGCAGCTCAATGGAATCATGATCAACTGCACGATCTGGATCTTTGAAACACTTCTTGAGTTGTGACACGTGGAACACATCGTGCACTTTGGAAAGTTTTTCTGGAAGTTCAAGACGATAAGCATTCTCTGCACGTCTTGAGAGGATGTTGAAAGGCCCAATGTATCTTGGTGCAAGCTTTCCTTTCACACCAAAACGATGAGTGCCTCTGAGGGGAGTTACACGGAGATATGCCTTATCACCAGGTGCATAGACCATATCTCTGTGCTTGCTATCATAATAGCTCTTCTGACGAGATTGAGCAATCCTGAGATTGTCACGAATGATACGAACTTTCTCCTCGGCTTCCTTAACAATGTCAGGGCCTAGAAGTGAACGTTCACCAGCTCCAGACCAATTGATTGGACTCCTGCATCTGCGACCATACAGTGCCTCAAATGGTGCCATGCCTAGGCTTGCCTGGTAGCTGTTGTTGTAGGAGAATTCAGCATATGGAAGGCAATCCTCCCATTTCATGCCAAAGGAGAGACCACATGCTCTGAGCATATCCTCGAGAATCTGATTGACTCTTTCGACTTGCCCCTGAGACTGAGGGTGGTAAGCTGTGCTGAACAGAAGTTTAGTGCCCAATGCTTCTTGAAAGCTTTTCCAGAAATGAGAAGTGAAAATACTTCCACGGTCTGAGCTTATTTCCAATGGAACACCATGAAGGGGAACAACCTTTGCTGTGTAGAGCTCTGCTAACTGGCTAGCTGAGATAGTTTCCTTTACAGCATAGAAGTGAGCAACCTTAGTGAGACGATCAATAACAACGAAGATTGCATCGTTGCCCTTTTTGGACTTTGGAAACCCAGTAACAAAGTCCATTTCAATCATGTCCCACTTCCACTCAGGAATTTTCAGAGGTTGGAGTAGACCTGCTGTCTTCTGATGGACTGCCTTAACACGTTGACAAACGTCGCATTCAGAAACGTATTGAGCAATTTCACGTTTCATGCCAGACCACCAATACAGAGTCTTGAGATCCTGGTACATCTTTGTACTTCCAGGGTGAATGGATAGAGGAGTTTCATGAGCCTCCTTGAGAATGATATCCTTGAGACTTTGAATCTGGGGAACTGCAATGCGTCCTTCGAAGAACACAGTTCCTTTGTCATCAATTGAGAAGGACTTGAACTTATCATTGCCCTCCTTGATGTGATCCACAATCTTCTTGATTTCATTATCACGAAGTTGTTCAGAACGAATCTTGTCCTCGAGAGTTGGACTGGCTGTCAAGCTAGCAAGGTATCCTTCCGGAACAAGACCAAGGTTCAGCTTCTGGAATTCTTCATGAAGTGGAGGTTGGCTCTCCCTGATCATGAGATTATTGCAATATGATTTGCGACTGAGAGCATCGGCCATAACATTAGCCTTGCCTGGAGTGTAAGAAATGGTGAGATCAAAGTCTTTAATCTTCTCAATCCATCTCCTTTGCCTGAGGTTCAGATCTGGCTGAGTGAAGATGTATTTCAGACTCTTGTGATCGGAAAAGATTTCAGTTTTGTTACCCAACAAGTATTGTCTCCATTTCTTGAGGGCAAACACAACTGCTGCAAGTTCAAGATCATGAGTGGGATAGTTTTGCTCATGTGGGTTCAACTGACGTGAAGCATAAGCCACAACTTGACGTTCTTGCATAAGAACTGCACCTAGACCTTGGAGAGATGCATCGCAGAATATCTGGAAAGGTTTGGTAGTATCTGGGCCAACCAGAACTGGTGTAGAAGTGAGTTTAGTCTTCAGGAGGTTGAAACTCTCATCACATTGTGGAGTCCAAACGAACTTTTTGTCCTTCTTTGTGAGATCAGTGAGAGGTTTGGCAATCTTGGAAAAGTTTTGGACGAAACGACGGCAATAGCTAGCCAAGCCAAGAAAACTTCTGACTTGCTTCACCGTCTTAGGGGGTTTCCAGTCAACAATTGCCTTAACCTTTTCAGGATCAATGGCAATGCCTTTGGCAGAGATGATATGACCAAGATATGCAACTTCTGGAATCCAGAACTCACATTTGGAAAACTTGGCATACAGACGATGCTCGCGAAGTTTCATGAGAGTGAGACGAAGGTGTTCTCCATGCTCTTCCTCGGATTTTGAGTAGACTAGAATATCATCAAGATATACCACAACGAACTTGTCGAGGTATTCATGGAAGACAGAATTCATGAGTCTTGAGAAGGTCGCCGGTGCATTGGTGAGGCCAAAGGACATGACGGTGTATTCATATAGACCGTACCTTGTGGTGAAAGCTGTCTTAGGAATATCTTCCTTTCTGATCTTTATCTGATGGTAACCCATCCTCAAGTCCAACTTTGAGAATATTGAGGCTCCAGCAAGTTGATCAAAAAGATCATCGATACGAGGAAGTGGATACTTGTTCTTGATGGTTTTCTCGTTGAGAGGACGATAGTCAACCACGAGTCTCTTAGTTTGATCCTTCTTGGCAACAAACAGAGTTGGGCAACCCCAAGCGGAGGAACTAGGCTGAATGAAACCTTTGTCCATATACATATCGATTTGCTCCTTCAACAATTTCAGTTCAGGAGGAGCTATCTTATATGGATGCTTAGAGATTGGAGCAGTACCTGGCTCAAGCTCGATCACGAACTCAACTGCTCTATCCGGGGGCATCCCTGGCAACTCTTCTGGAAAGACGTCAGGGAATTCACAAACCACCGGAACATTTTCAATTGCCGGAAGGGGTTTGGCATCAAGGCTGAACAGCTGAGCAGAAGTTGATCCATATGGAGAATAGACTATCTGGCCTGAAGTGTGGGAGAGAGTTATTGACTTTTGAGCACAGTCAATTTTAGCTTTGTGGGTCTTCAACCAATCCATACCCAGAATGACATCAATGTCAGAATTTCCCAGCAACATGAGTGAAGCAAGGAATATGCGACCTCCAATTAGGATCTCATTGTCCATGCTTATCTTGGAAGTCAACATTTGCGGTCCCGGAGAGTGAACAGTCATTTGATTGCTTAGCGGAACCAGAACTAGGTTGTATGCTTTTGCAAAAATCTTTGACACAAATGAATGCGATGCTCCAGTATCAAACAACACTTTAGCTGGAATAGAGTTTACGGGTAATATACCGAGAACGACGTCAGCAGCCTCTTCGGCTTTGTCGGCCTTGATATGGTTCACCCTCGCGTTCCTCCCGACAGGCCTATTGTTGGAGTTGAAGGCTTTAGCCGGAGGAGCACGAACCATAGCCTGGTTGGTGTTGGGGCGAGGAGGTAGGGGTAGCTGCTTCTGAGTGCACTTATCAGCATAATGTCCAGTCTCCTTGCACTTGTAGCAAGTGACGACACGAGAAGGACCCGGCCTTGGCTGCCCCATCGGAAACCTCTGACCCTGCATCTGAGATGGGTTGGGTGGGCGGGGACCAAAGCCTGGAGAAGCTTGGGCATTTGGAGCCCGAGTGACAGCACCATTTGGCACCCAGATGCGGCGCTTCTGCGGAGGGGTGGTCATGTTGGAGGAGGAACCACCCTCACGCGAGTGCTTGCGGGACTCTTCGAACGCCTTGCGCCCATTCTCCTCATTGAGCGCGGTGTTCACAAGCTCGACGAAGTCCTTGCACTTGATGTTTGTGAGAGCGTACTTCAGTTCCGGGTTAAAACCTCGGCGGAACCTCGCCATCTTCTTGGCTTCGGTGGACACTTCGTCACCAGCGTACCGAGCGAGACGATTGAACTCGTTCTGGTAGCCGAGAACGTCCAGCTTGCCCTGTCTGAGAGAGCAGAATTCCTCACGCATCTTTTCCATGAGACCATCCGGGATGTGGTGCTTCAGGAAGGCATCTCTGAAACATCCCCAGTTGATAGGAAAGCCAGCCCTCATGGCCTGGTAGTTCTCCCACCAAGTAGCTGCCTGACCCTTCAGTAGGTAGGTGGCGTACTTGACCTTATCCTCTTCAGCAACATGAGCTATCTCCAGAGCTCTTGCCACGTCACGGATCCAGTCATCAGCATCCAGGGGCTCACGTGTTGCCACGAAAGCTTTTGGGCCCAAGCTGAGGAAGTCCTTGATGGTGACCCTTGGAGCATTCTGGTTGTGTTGCTGGTTAGCCTGGATCTGGGCCATCTGTGTCACCACTTGGGTCATCTGAGCCAACAGCTCCCCCATTGGTGGTGGCGGTGGCGGGTTGTTCCTGGTTGGAGGCATCCTGAACAGAAATTCATTTTAGCACAACAACAGAAAAGGATAGACTTGGTAACCGAAAGATAGATTATTCCGACGCATGAATAGATAACCAACAGGTACATCATCACATGTTCAAATACATCAGAATATCCAACAGACCAATACATGGTTCGAAAACGAAAGGATAAACTAGACACAGCTAGTAATGGATACAACGGTACTCCCATGCTCATCACGCAGGACGGCGGTGAGTAGTACGACGAGAGATACGGTGAGGAGGAATCCCACGGAAGTAGGTATCACGACGATCCATGTAGATAGGAACTGCTCTGAGAGCAACTCTCGGTGTGGTGAAGTAGGAAGCGTCGTATCCCTGTGCTCCATAGCGGGGAATCCCTGTGTAACCAGCTCCGAGATCGAGAAGTGGACCTCTGATCGGCTCGTAACCTCCAGCATCTGGCAACGGAAGACCAGCTGGCTGAACGACACGTGCAAAGCGCTCGTCTCCAACAAAGTCTGTGGTGTACGTCGCCAGACGAGTGAGAGCAAGGCGGAGCTGCTCCCTGACTGAGGCCAACTCCTGAGAAAGTGCGGAAGCAACGGCGTCACTGTGACTAGCGAACTGGGCAGTGACCTGAAGCCTGGAGCTATCAGTCTCGTAGGTATCCATGTCGCGGTGGATAGTGAAGTGAGCTCCTGCTGCCGTGATGTAACCACGGGGGATGTGACGAAAGCTGGACTTATCAAACCCCCAGTAGTCAGCACGGAGAACGGTGACACTCACGTACGCTGCCTGCTGCACTGCCATATCCACTGTGGACCCTACTGCCTCGTACTGGTGTGCAATGCTCCTGCCATCATCCGACAGAATGTAGACGATAGCCCGGTAGCAAGTCTGGTCACACTCTCGCTGGTGCTCGTAGACCCGGTACTCTGGTGCCCAATGGAACCCCAGAAAGGTAACCATGTCTCTCAGCAACTCCGGAAAACCGGCGGTGCTCTCACAGCGAGTCATGCGAACCACCTGCGGATAGTAGTTGAGACCCATCTGCAGATTATTTGGAAGGTTTTGATTAGACTCCGGTAGATGAAAAAGGAAGTGGAAAACAACAACAAGGTTGAACGGACGAAGGGATGTTGAAAAGAACATGATATCGAAGCAACATCGGAAAAACGAGACCAAAAGTCCTGAGGTACTACAGAGAACCCAAAACACGTGAAATCCTAACTTGAAAGTTTAGGTGAGAACAGAAAACAACGTTGCACTTCCTTACCAGAAAAAGGGTGGGTGGGTGGGGAAAGAAGAAAAATGGCAGAATTCCTACTCTCACGTTTCATTTTTCCTATATAGCTACAAAATAGTTTCTAGACTCAACTGCGACCAGTAAAAAGGGATCCTACAGGCAGACAGGCTCTGATACCATTTGTCGCACCCTGGGTTTCTAGAGGATACTCTCCGCACGAACTGGAAGTCAGGTGCTTGGATTATGGGGCAAACATGCTCCCACGTCCCAGCTTCCTGGTAGGCCTGCGCTTATGCGCGACAACACAAGCCCTGCTTCCACCGTCGAAGTAAACTATCCGCTAGGAACCTAAAGGCACTACTGTCGACGTACTTCATAATCAAACACGCACGGTACGTCAACAGTTTGGTACGAATGATAACACAGAATGTCTCTAAGACACAAAAGAATGAAATAAGGGCAACTGGCCTTCACTAAGGCAGAAAATATCGAATACAGTCATCCAGAGGACACATGTCCCAACATATCATTCATTACAACAGCGGAAGCAAACAAAGGGGTCTGAGTACAGACAAATCCATGGCTTAAGAAGCCTGAGAACATAAAGGAAAACGAAGCCCATCCACGAAGGTCTGGATCCTGCCCTGGTCCAGCTAACTACTCGTCTGCAGCGTCATCGAACTCCACAAAGTAGCCATCCTGGGTAGCATCGTAGTCGTAGTAGAACTCTGCGTAAACCACAGCCCCAACGGGGTCAGTACATCCAAGTACTGGCAAGCAAGACTCACAGTTCATCAAGGAGTTACCCGTCAACACAAGCTTTGATGCTTGGGATCAACGGAAGAAAGGGGTGATATAAAAGTTGCTGCTGGCTGCACTAACCAACTACAGAGATATCTACAAGTTCCGGCTAACAGAAAAGATAAGATCGAGGATTGTAACCAACTGAAAGATAACTTCAACCAAACCCATCCTGGATATCGCCCCTTATCCAAAGAAGCAATCCGAGGATAACTCACACAGTTATGATAAGGTGAATCAAGTTATTGTGTGAATAACCTATTACTAGTCAAATTATTAATCATTGGGTGACACATGATTGATCATTATGTTGAAGTTGTCCTGAGTACTTGTTAGCCAGTACTTTCACCAAGTAATCCATAACCGCGGAAAACACGGCTTCTCGAGAAGATTATCCCTGCAGGGTTGCACCAATTTGGCCGTACACTCATGAATATCCCGCCAGATGGGATGCCTCCCACCAAGCGGGGCACTCAACACAACCGACCATTCATCGCATCAAGCCCAAAGAACCTTGGGCGCACGGCTAATCGAGCCCAGAAGAAAATGGACCCTCATAGCACTCTAAGAACGTGTCCCCCTATATGCCGACTACGAAAGTTCCACCCTGCGCTGGGCTCGCAAAAACATGCATGCGGCAAATGGAAAACACGAACTAAATGAGGCGATTTGGACGAGATGCGAATCAGGTCAAGTTGAGGGGGGCGCCCATACTCGCTTCCCAAATGCGGGTAGTGCGCTCATCATGGATCAGTAGACAAGACCCTTTTCCTATTAGGGTCGACACTAGCAGGCTCCAAAACCACTCATGGGCCTCCTGCCGGTGCCTTATCATCAAGTTATTATTATCATTAGCAATTAACAGGATTGATTGATTAATAACGAGCCCCGGTACAAGAATAAGATAGTAAAAGTAGTAACCGACAACAGACTCGAGTAAAAGCAACCCTAAGCATGCTAGATAATACTAAGGCACAAGCAAAGGCTGTAGGTATGGAGATGCTGGCAATATCATGGCTCAAGGTATCATGTGATGGGTTCGGAGAACAAGCAACGATACATAGGGCTAGCAATAGTAGACAACAGATAGTATCAACAGCAAGTGTGGAAAGGAACTCGATGATTCATGTGAGTGATAACTTGCCTGGCAGCTCAGCCTCGTACTGGGCTAGGTCCTGAGTAGTGGTGTCGTAAGGCTCGTCGGTACCAACGTCGTCGTCTACTCGAGAAGAAGCAAAAACAACAACGAAGGAAGACAGGCAATCAATACATGGCATAAGTGCACAAACATTGGATGATGCATGTCATGTTTAATAGATGCAACAAAATAACTTGCTTGACATGAAACACAAGTTTAAATGGATTCCATATGCAAAAGTTGCATATGGAAGCCCATGCTTGGAGTTGGATTAGTTGTTCTATCCCTAAGCATTAGGTGTAATGGAATTAGTATGATGCATGCATGATGAGGAACAATAACATAACAATTTAAATGCAATTGGAATGATAGTTTATCATTTTAGAAAACATTAACAAGTTTGGAAATTAGTTACTTAATGGTGTTGAACAAGTATTGATTGTTTTCAACAATTTAAAGTATGCAAAACCAATTACAAATTTTATATTTGAAAAGATTATCAAATTTTTGTTGGATTACATGTTTCACAATTTGAAATTGGACTTAGGATTAATTATTTAGGAATTAAACAATATTAAACAATTTTTAATTGAATTATACAAGAATTAAATAGTTTAGGCAATTTAAATTGTTCAAACCAGAAAACAAAATTTATATTTGAATAGAGCATTCAAAATGGTGTGAAAAACATATTTTATTTGTATTATTTGAAAACAGTATGAATTTGTTATGAATTATTTCAAATTGCATTTGAACTATTCAAATTTGAAATTTAAATGAATTTTGAAAATTCAAAACAGAACACAAGTTGGATATTTGGAAAGGTTACAAAATTTGTATCAGAATAGATATAAATTTTGTGTTTATTGGTTTTATATTTTAAAAGTTATGGAATTTTCAAATTAGGGGTTTATTCTGCCTATTAAAGATTTTAGAAAAATAAAAAGAAACAGATTTGCGTTTAATTAGTTGTTACCGTGCAGAAAGCCTACCCACAGGCTGACAGAGGGGCCCGTGGTGTGCTGTGTGTGTACGTGGCAACGGAGGGGATGACATGTGGGACCAGCCCTTGCGCGCGGAAGAAAAGGTGGAAAAAGGGTGTGCTGCCGCGGGGTCTCGAACCCGGGAGCGTTTGCTTGCGCGCGCAGGGGACGAGCCAGATGCGCTGGCGTTCGATTTGTGATAGGGTAAGAGGGCGAGCGAGGTTAAGCTTGTTTCTGTCAGCTATGCCTGACGAAACTGAACATTCAGCGACAGGCGCGAGACTGACGGCCGGCGGCAACAGCGCGGCGCCGCGGTGCTCGTGGGGCAAGATGTCGCGGCTAGTGGGGCGCTGGTGCGTGCGGTGCCTTCGGTGATGTTGCTGGAAGCGTACGGGGAGAGGAGGAGAAGAGTTGGGCGCTCACCACGCTCTGATCGTCGATGTCCTGTCGACAGAGGCGAAGCAGCGAGCGGCGGAGGTCCCCGGCGATGGCGCGGCGTTCACAGCTGCTCCCAGCGGACGGCGAGGACGCGGTGAGGTTGCTGGACGCGCCTCGGATCCATCCCCGGCCACGGATCCCTCTCGAGGTGACCAAGGCGACGAGCGGCTGGCGGTGGTCTGACGGCGGCGTCTCCGGTGGGTTCAGACAAGCGAGAGAGAAGCAGAGAGGAGGCAGCGAGGGCGGACGGCGGCGGTAGGGAAAGGAGGGGAAGGTAGCTAGGGTTTGCGGCGGCAGGAGGGAACGGTGGGAGTTTTATCGAGCTGGTGGAGGTTGTACGGCGGCCATCGGGGAGCTCCAGGAGGAGATCGACGATGGGGAAGGCATCGTACGCATGACGTCACCCTGGACAGCGACGTGGAGGGGGAAGGGGTACCAGGCCGAGTGTTAAACGGGCTGGGCTTAGGTTAGGGTTAGTTAGGTGCCGCTCGTTTTTCTGTTTTATTCTTTTCTGTTATTTATTTTTTTGCTGAAATGGTTTTGGAAGAAAGTTGTTAAGGCTTTATTTGAGAAAAATTATAGAAAAATTAGGTTAAGCTTTTTAAACAATTAGAAACCACATTATCAACTTGGATTTCAAAAATTGAAATTTAAAATTATGGTTTGTGTTTGAATTCAAAATAGAGGGATTTTTGAGTTTAATAAAACTTTAATAAAACATGAATAAAAAGTAGGGTTACCCCTAGGGTTTTAGAATGATTTAGAGGGTAGAAAAGTTTGGTGATTTTTATGGTTTCCCAAAAGGTACTGATTTGGGAATTTGGAAATGGTTTGAATTTAATTGGTGGAATTAAAAGGAATAATTTGAGGGAACAATTTCATAAGTGAAAACAAGGAATAAAAGGGTTGTTTTTGTTTGTTATTTTGGTTCCAAAGGTTGTAGCAGAGCAAGTATGAAACCATGTTTGAAAAAGGTTTGAATTTGAGTTGTGAAAACAGAATAAAACAGATGGAAAACAAATGCAAACAATAAGTAAACATGATGACATGATGCATTGCTTGAAATAAAACAAGGAGCAAAGCATTCTAGGGGTATTTTCATACTTGGGATGTTACATCAGGCAACTCATGGCTTCCGAGTCTTATTCCTTGTACCCTTCTACCTTGTGCTTTGCAGGTCAATCCCATGGCTCCCAAGAAGCAGGGGAAAATGCCGGCCAAGGCCAAGACCACCAGCTCCATATCCGCCAATTGGGCGCGATCCACGGTTACAAAGGCCAAGTTAGAAGAACTGGCCGAGTTAGGGGTTCTACCCCCTCAAAAGGAGATCCACTGGAGGGTGCCGGTTAACGAGACCCGGCCTACGCCCACGGACGATGAGGTAATATGCTTTGTGGAGCACGTGACCCGGGGGTTCCGTCCTCCGGGTCACCCTTTCTTTCGAGACATTTTGAGCCACTATGGCCTCCGAATATTTGACATAGGGCCTAACTCCGTGTTAAATATCTCCCATTTCATCGTTCTTTCCGAGTCATACTTGTGCATACCGCCAAGTTTGGCTCTTTTTATCGAACTTTTTCAGTGCAAACCGTGCCGCGAAAGCGGTGACGGGGCACTTCTCGCTTGCGGCGGGGTCTCTATCCAGCGCCGCAAGAATTCTCTAATGCCACCTCTCACTCTCAACTCCCACGTCAAACACTGGCAACTCTCATATTTCTATTGCCGAGACACCTCCCCACCCGGCCAAAAGAAGCTGCCGGGTTACTCGGAGGGCCTTCTCGATATCTCCGAAACCTTCAACGCCTTTGCCCCTGACTCGGATAGGGAGGCAATCCGGCCTTTATTGGCCAAAATCTCTATTCTTTCGGCCCAAGGTCTCATTGGGCTTAACCTGGTGAAAACTTGGGTCGATTTCCGGATCCAACCCAATTCCATCCGCACTAAGTTAATGTGCGAGTATTCGGGGCACACCACGGACTCGCTCCGATACTCCACCCATAGCTTTGCAGCCGGAGACACCAACAAGACTATCAAGAGCTTCTTGACAGAGAAGTTGGAGATAATCCGGAATATAGCCGGGTTAGAACCCTTCACGCGTGAGAACCCGGCCCCCAAGGTAAAGACTCGGCTTTCATATCTTTATCTTCACACTTTCCACTCGATATAGCCAATAACCCTTATTCTTATATCTTCATCTCAGGCCGATGATCCCTTTTGGAAGATTGAAACTCCTCCTAGCTCTGAAACTCCAGAGGAGAAAGAAGACGCCATTAACTCGGATGAAGGTACACTCCAAGTTTCACTTAGCTTTTTTTTTTGAGATCGCTGTTGCTCGTTCTTCATTTTCCGATTGTAAATCCTGATAACTTTCAGAAAAAGAAGAGAAGGACGACGAAGAAGAAACTGAAGGCAAGGTGGAGTCAGCGAGTGACGAGGACGACGCTGAGCCAACAGTCAAGGTCGGAGCGAAGAGAAAACCCCAAGGGGTCGTCTTAAGGGTTCCATACCTCTTCCTTGCCTCTAAACCATACTCACTTGATATCATGCACGAACTAAACCGGGAGTTGTCCCCCTGGCCATACCTGAAGGAACCGCTCGCGACCAAGCGCCGAATGACTCGGAACTTTCCTGGTGATGGCGCTCTTAACCCGGGCATTCCATCGTCTCCGGCTCGACGCGCTGGTATTCACCTAATCCTTTCTTGAATATCAAAATCTTTCCAAACCATCCCCTTGCAAGATAATTCCATGTCTTACTTGATGTTTTTCAGCTTCATCCGGGTCCAGCAGTGAGCTCCCCTCGGATTTCGTGGTGAATCCCGGGTAAAGTTCCCTTCCTGATGCTTTATCACCTTTTCATCACTTTTTTCCAGTTATACGCTAACCGCCTGCTTACATTGTCCATAGAGCCGCGGTCACTGTTAGCGACCAAGAAGATATGGAGACCGATGACCCGGGTACGGAGAACCGGACTGATGATATGCACGCCGCAGCTGGCGGAGAAGGACAACAAGTGCCACCAATAAACCCAGCCGACCGAGAGGCCGAGTATCCCATAGCCTCGCACGTACTCGAGGAGGAAGAAGCTGCAGACTTGGGCGCAGGAGAGAGGGCACCAGACTCCGATACTCGGACGACCCGGATACCCTCTCGCACCAAGAGGAGAGTCCCTTCTCCGAGTCCCCAAGGTCCCGGGTATTCCAATTTGGGCGATGAAACTTTTGACCAGATGATGAGCACTCTTCTTGGTATGAAGGCCTCGGAGAAAGATGTGCTAGAGCGCATGGCAGCGGAGCACCAGGTAATGTTACCTAATATCTCTTCTTATCCATCTAGTCCCCAAGTGCCGAGTATAATTTGTTGAAATTGTGCTCGGTATTCTGCGCGATAATCGGCTTGCCATGATACCCGACTAATTCTCATACTTTGATTTCTCATAGGCACAGGCCACCCGGTCTGATGAACTTTTGCTCAAGACCGAACAACTGCTGCTTGCCGAGGTAAAGCGGAGGGAGGCCCTTGAGGATGAAGTGGAAACTTTGAAGAAAAATGTTTCCAAGTATAAGAAAAGGTGTACCCCTGCTCGAACCGCACTGAAAAAGTTGTCGGAGCAAGTTACCGATACTTATCGTATCTTGCTTAATAAGTTTCTTGCTGCTGACTGCTTTCACACCTCTTATTTTGTTACATGATACTCGGAATTACTGATATGGCCTTTCTTTGCTTCAACTGCAGGTGCTAACCTTGCAACCCCAGAAGAAGATGCTGTTGCAAAGGCTAAAACTTTAAAGGTTGTGCTCAGCACTTTCTTTGTCGGCACCAAGTATATATTAGATGCCGTGAAGTGGCCGACTAAGGTATATCCGGGTGAAGAAAATCTTATCCAAGCTTGCTCCACTGTTCCTGCATGGATCGAGATCTGGAAACGCTCGACATGCCGGATTGGTATGACCCGGGCCTTTGCGCTGGCAAAGGATTATTTCCTAAGCTTGAGCCGGCAAAAGTGATATCCGGGTTTCCAGAATTCAAAGCAGACGGCTCCAAGTTTGGGCCCAAGGACTTTAAGGCCGTACAATCCGCAGTGCGTCACTCGGCAACCACATTGGCCGATAGTATGGATCTGGGTACGCTTATGAGCTCGTACGATGCTGAAGGCAAAATCGTGAAGGAGGAAGCACCCCCACCCTTCGACATTTTGGAAAGATGGGCTGCCGATTCGGCCAGGAAGAGCGAAGAAACCGCGAAGAGGGAGGCCGAGTTAGGATCGGAGCCAACCACTTCTACACCGGCTTTCCTCCCGCCTGTCCGTCCTGATGCGAAGAACCCGGGTGATGATGCCGGGAGAGCTGCGGAGCAAGACCAGGACCAAGAACCGGAGGGCAAGGGCAAGGGTGTGGACCCTACTCAAGAAGCCGAGTAAAAAAATGCTATCGCGATACTTTGGTCGTTTCGCTGCTCTTGTTCGAAACAGATATTCTTTTGTCGGTGCACCTATGCACCTTTGATACTGGTACCAAGATTTGTAACGTACTTTAATTTCTCGATACACCTCGTGCCTCTTCTGGCCTCTGGATGAACTTGATATTTATCTGGTTTTTGAGCTTATTATCGATATCCGGCTTTCCTTATGGTTTCTTTTGTGAGACTCGGTTTCCGAGCACCGTGGGTTCTGACAGGCGGACTTTTCTCTAAGTCCCCAAGTCCCCAAGACTCGGATGTTAGGGTTTTTTGAGCTTAGTAACAACTTGTTTCTATTTCAAAATCCCCAGTCCCCAAGGCCCGAAATCCGAGTCTGGGATGTGTGGTCTTTTCCATAGAACAAATTATTTTTACTGAGCCCAAGCCCTAGAACCGTTTCACGTAAGTATTAAAGTTATGCTTGATAGACGTTGAATTTCCAGCTATTAGCCTTATACTCTGCATAACTTGTGGTTTAGATGACCCTTTTGACAATCTTGTACTATAAGCCGGCTTTCGCGTGGATATCATGTTGTTACATCTATACGAAAACAGGGTCAGGCAAGTCCCATTGGGCTTCAGGGCTGATTGTAATCGTAAGCGAGCAAATCATGCCACTTTAGTGCGAGTCACATCGAGCTTAAGTAAGAAAAGTCAAGAAAATTTGGCTCCTTTGTCCGGTTATAAGATTGCAGCCGTACTCGTTTGCGAGTAATCGGCCCTTATAACTCATAGGCATCAAGGCCGGGTCTTTGAGTTTGTAACTGTGCTATTCAAGCAATCAGCCCTCAAGACCTATATATATGCAACATACTTGATGATACTGATGCACTGATAGCAATAAATAATGCTTACCTGTAACCGAAGTAAAGATCATAAAATAAGGCTTGATAACCATCTCTTTATTGATACGAGAAAGTTTTGGGTCAGCAGGCCGCCTCATTAAAAACCTTCCAGTCCCCTTAGGTACCCTGGATAGGAAAAGAGTGCGTCTGGAACCTGATGCCCGTTACATTGCTTTAGTTCTTCTTGGGATTCTGTCCGGAACTGATGTAATCGATGCATATTCTCCACTTGTTGATCTTTTTTACTATGAGTACCGGGTTTGCCAGCCAATCCGGATAAGGTGTTTCCATGACGCGGCTGGCTGTGAACGGCTGCGCAATTTCTTCTCTTGTGGTGGATTGTTTGAGTGAATCACCCTTGATGAAAGCCACCATCTTGGTGTCTCGTACTTCCTTGAACTTTGCCCTTTCGTTTTCAGTACTCGGCTTTTTCAAGGCTGTTCTGTCATCCGGGTCTGCTTGAGACCGGTAATATTTGAGTTCCTCTTTTCTACAAGCTTGTTCAGCCATTGCTGCATCTCCTTCATCGCACTCAGCCGCTATGTCCAGGCTTCCATGTATGGTGATGGTCTGTTTAGGACCCGGAATTTTTAGCTGTAGATACACATACCACGGCCTGGCCATGAATTTAGCATAAGCCGGCCTTCCGAATAGCGCGTGATAAGGACTGCGCAACTTGACCACCTCGAAAGTGAGCCACTCAACTCGATAATTGTTCTTTGATTCCCCAAAAGCTACCTCCAATGCGACTTTTCCCTCGGGGCACGCTGAGTGACCCGGCACTATCCCATGAAAAATTGTTGAACTTTTTTGTAACTGAGACTCCTTGAGACCCATGCGTAGAAAGGTTTCCCAATACAGTATATTGATGCTACATCCACTGTCCATCAGGACCTTTTTCAGATCATACCCATTGACCTGCGGTGCAACTACCAATGCTAAAACTCCCGGGTGTTCTATTCTTTCCGGGTGATCCCTTCTGCTCCATGTTACGTCCTGTTCTGACCACCTCAGGTATCTTGGAACAGCCGAAGACACCGAGTTTACCGCCTGTTTCAGTATCTTCTTGTCCTTGTTGGAACTTCCTGTAGTATGCACGTGATATTGACCCAATTGCTTGGGGTTGGCCTGGAAGCCTCCCGCTCCCCCTTGGTTGTTACCTTGATTTCCGGCCGCTGGGTTACCGGCTGGGGGTGGGCCGTTGCCCGGGTTTCCACCTGGACCCGGTCCTCCTCCCCGACCTGCACCTCGCATGGCTCTGTTCACTTCCTCATTCTTCCACCTCTGTAGGTCGGCGCACTGTTCCAAGGAGTGGTTAGCTGGCCTACCGTTCCTGCTGTGCTTCAGGCATGCCATTCTGAAGATGTCCCAATTGTTATTTGGCCTTGGAGGCCCTTGGTAATTTCCTCCATTGTGATTTCCATTATTGAAATTTCCTTCTGCCCTGGGTCTTGAAGATCCAGCTTCAGTGTTGCCGACAAACTCGGAGCCTCCCTCAAACGGGCGCTTGTTCTGGCTGTTTTCGTTGTTACCCGGCGCTGATCCATTGCCGGTTCTTCCATTATTACTTGTATTCGCTTTTGCTTTTTTATCGTCAGTTTCCTCTTCCGTAGTGTCTGTCGCGGCGTGTTTGTTGCATGCATCCATCAACTCTCCCATCGTGACCTCGGAAGCATTCCGACTAGATTTCATGCGAGTTAACTTTTGTACTAAAGGTGTATACTTGCAGGTCTTTGCCATAGCTTGCAGCGCATCCTTGGGCTGAATATCTGTAGATGAATGAAGTATTTCCATAACCCGGCGCACCCAACTGCGCGCCAACTCTCCCTTCTTCTGAACGCATCGCTCTAGGTCATCAATAGTGAATAACTTTCTGCACGTCCCGTGAAAGTGCTTGATAAACGTGGTTTTCAATTCTCCCCATGATTTGATAGATCCTTCCGGTAGATTGGTGAACCATAACTTTGCTGCTCCCTCTGACATCATTAAATACATGAATCTGGCTTGGAGATTCTCGGACGCATTACGAATCGACATGGCCATCTCATAACTGCTCAACCATGTTTCCGGATCCATAGTCGGCTCATAATTCACTACTTTACCCGGTTCTTTGAACTTTTCCGGGTAAGGCTCAGCCCTGATGCTGTCCGAAAGGCACTTAGGTCCTGCAAGAATGGTCGAAGCTGGTCTTACTCGGGAAACGTGTGATCCTGCAGGGGGTACAGCTGGACGCGGTACTGCTGGTGGCCCATGTGCCGCAGACCCGGCCACGGCTCTCCTGGCTCTGGAACTGTCCACGATGGCCTGTGTTGCTGATGCTGCTGGTACTGCCTGAATGTGTGGAGGAGGCGGCATTTGCTGCTGCTCTTCCCTCCGCCGGGCCGAACTTGTCTGGATATTGCTGGCATTGCCTTGCTGTTGGCTGACATATGGCGTCCCATGCATTCCACTTCTGTGATCCGGGTAATTAACTTGTTGTGCCACCGAGGTGCGCAGCATATCTATCGCCCGCCGGGTCTCCTCTGCGTGGGGTGACTCTCTCACGGGGATTTGATTCAATGCCAGCGTTGCTGCGTACACGTTGTCCATGGGATTGTTGTAATGACCCGCTGGTGTGCGAAAACGTGATGGTGGTGGTGGTGGTGGTTGTGGTACAGTATTGCCGGTAGTAACTCCAGTCTGTGGTACGGGTAACCCGGCCTGTGCGTCCACCGGTTGTACTCCTCCGGTTGTCGGCCGAGGGGCGGTTCCTTGATTTGCCGCTGGAATCGGCTGATCCTGAGGCGTGATAAATAGCGCAGCCGGGTTTATGACTCCTCCCAATGCTGGCAATCTGGTTTGGTGCCTTTGATGTATTCTAGTTGTTTCCTCTCGGAGCCGGGTTTCCAGTGCATCTAGCTCGCGTTGTCGTGTGGCCATCCCTTGTCTTTCTGCTTCTACTTGCCTTCTCTGCTGCTCCAATGCACGACGGGCTACGTCCAAATCCCTAACACGTTCCGCCGTGTTCTCTGGAGTGATAACTGTGGCAAGAACTGTCGGATCTAGGATCAGATTGTTGTCGAACAGGGCCGGATGTTGTGGATTGGAAGGACCCGCTCCTGGCGTCCGGTTTGCTAGGAATCCAAACGTGTTCGCGTGTAACTCGTTTTCTGGCGCTTGACTGGTAACTGAGGCCGATTCTCCGTCAACCTGGGCCAAAACCGTGTTTCCGTTGGCCGGTCCTTGCCGCCGGTTCAATGCTTGTGCTGCCCCGGCTGCGGCCGCGGTTACGTTCTCTTGGTTGAGATTGGTTGCGGGAGCCGTGTAAACCGCAACCCGGCGCACAATGCTTGGCGCGAATCCATACTGTTCCTCTTCGCTGCTGTTTTCCTCGTACCGGTTCTTCAGTAGATGCAGGATAGATTCGGTGTCATCTTCTTTCTCGACCCGGCCACGCGGGGTCCATGCCGGCTCCTCCGGCTGTTCCCATTTCATGGTGGGCTCTTCTGTCAGGTTTGTTGTCCCGACTGATTCTTCTCCATCTGATTGGATATAGGTGGTCTTCCCTGGCACAGAATCAAACCCAAAGTCGTCAGGGATCGAACTGGAAGTACGTACCATACCGATGAAGACGCTGATCTGGCCGATTGTCATGATAGATCCGGTTTCGAGGTGATCCGACTCTGGCCCCCAGCCGGAATCGTCCACCATCTTTTCTCCTTCGTGGTCGATGTAGATCTCGCCGATGACTAGATTCTCCATGCTCTTCCGAGCTTCTCCCGTGATGTAAACACCTTTGGACGCAGGCCCCACGGTGGGCGCCAACTGTCGTGGGATAATCACGGCAGACGTTACCGGGGGTAACTGATCTTGGGGCAAGACGACACAGGCGTTTGGGAGAGGGTTTAGCTCAGAGGAAAACATGATGATGTTCGATCTGGTAGCCGGCAATCAATTCGCCGAGTCTCCGATCTCAAGATAATAACTCAACTCTCGTGTTACACTGGATATTCGATACCAGGCGATATTGCTAGAACTCTTAGATCTCTTCTAACTAGACCTAGGGACGGGTTTATAAAGCACCCGGACCCCTTGGCTTGCCCTCCAAGGCGCACCTTGAGTCCTATCCGGTCATTGCATATTAAACCCTAACTTTCCTTACCGTAACCCACAATCCGGGTTACGAGGCCTACAATCTCGGGCCTTCTAGAAGTTCTTTTATCCTTAGCCGGATCTCATGCAGCATCCTAAGGGCCGAATTACACCTTGGAGTTGGCCTACCGGGTTATTATCCCTCCATCACATCTAAACCACAAGTTATGTAGAGTACAAGGTTAATAACCGGAAAATCAAAGTTTATTAAGCATAACTTCAAAACCTATGTGAACGTCTCTAGGTTTTGGGCTTAGCAGAAATGAGTTGTTCCTTTTGAAAGACCCAACACCCCAGACTCCGAATTTCGGGCCTTGGGGACTTGTGAATTTGAAAAAATAAACAAATTATCTAGCTATTCAGCTCAAAAAACCCAAAAATCCGAGTCTTGGGGACTTGGGGACTTAGAGAAAAGTCCACCTGCCAAAACCCACGAGACCCGGAAGCCGAGTCTCACAAAAGGAACCATAGAAGAAAGACGGAAAACCAGGAATGAATAAGTCCAAAGGACAGAGAAATATAAAATTTATGCAAAGGCCAGAAGGGCCACGAAAGCTATTAAGGTTTTAAAATGTATTACAAGCCACGATAGTAGTATCAAAAGGTACACAAGCGCACTATCAAAAGCATAATTGTTTAAAAGGACCATCGGCCGAATGAAGTATTGAGACGGCATTGGATAAAAGTCTACTCGGCCTCCTGGGTCGGGTCTACAGCCTTGCCCTCGTTTTCTGGGTCTTGGTGTTGGGTTTGATCCTCAGAGGCTTTCCCAGCATCGTCACCCGGATTGGCAGTATCAGGCCGAACAGGCGGACGGACAGCCGGCGTAGAGGAGGTAGGCGCCGACTCAAGCTCGGCTTCCCTCTTCGCAGCCTCCTCCTTCCTCTTGGCCGAGTCAGCATTCCACTTCTCCAAGATATCGAAGGGCAAGGGCATATCTTCCTTCACAGGTTTATCTTCGGCGTCGTATGGAGTTACAAATCTATTCAGGTCCAGACTATCGGCAAGTGTAGTTGCCGAGTGACGCACCTCGGTCTGTACAGCTTTGAAGTCCTTGGCGGAGAACCTGGAGCCATCGGCCTTGAACTCTGGAAACCCGGCCACCAGCTTTGCCGGCTCAAGCTTAGGAAAGTAAGCCTTAGCCATCATAAGCCCCCGGGTCATCCCAACCCGGCATGATGAGCGTTTCCAGAGCTCAATCCATGCGGGGACGGTGGAGCACGCATGGATCAAGGTTTCCATACCCGGATATCCCTCAGTCGGCCACTGCACGGCGTCTAGAATCCATTTAGTGCCGGCGCAGAACCTCCGGAGCACAGTCTTCAAATTTATTTCCTTCTGGACATCATCTTCTTCTGGGGCCGCAAGACCAGAGCCTACAGTATAAACAACAAAGGTTAAATCAAAAATCCCAGGTATCATGGATCGAGAAAAAACCGAGTTACGAAATAGCAAGTAACAAAATCTCACCAAGTAGGACACGATAAGTGTCGGCAACTTGAGCTGATAGTTTTTTCAGCGCAGCTTGAGCGGTGGTGTACTTCTTGTTGTACTTCGTGTCATCTTTCTTAAGTGTTTCCACCTCAGCCTCAAGTGCCTCTCGCAGCTTTACCTCGGTCTCCAGGAGTTGATTGGTCTTAGCCAAAATTTCCTCGGACCGGGCCATCTCTGCCTATAAGGGACGGAAAGATAAAAGTTAGCCGGATATCATAATAAGCCGAGTATCAAAGGAAGTACCGAGTAGAACTTCGACAAGTTAGACTCGGAACTTGGGGACTAGATGGATACTATGAAATATCAATTAGTATTACCTGGTGTTCAGCAGCCATGCCCTCTAATATATCGTTCTCTGTGGCCTTCATGGCGAGGAGGGCTCTCATCATCTGGTCGAAGGAGTGATTACCCAGGTTGGAAGACCCGGGATCCCGGTCACCCGGAGACGGAGTTTTTTCCTCGGCGGGGGACGGCACCCGAGTCGCTTGAGTGTCGGAATTCAGCTCGCCTCCCCCTGTGCCCAGGATTGTGACCTCTTCATCCTCACGCGCATGCGAGGCTATCGGATACTCGGCCTCTTGATCAGCCGGGTTCTTCGGTGGCACTTGTTGCTCTTGCTCGCCGCCAGCCGCGGCCATCACGTCATCAACCGGACTCTCTTTGGCTGGGTCATCGGTCTCCATATCATCCGGGTCACTGATAGTGACCTTGGCCCTGAGAAAGGTACAAGTAAACGGTTAGTATGTAACTAGAGAAAATTATGGAAAAGTATTAAAACAGCAGGAGAAGAACCTTACCCGGAGTTCACCATGAAGTCTGAGGGGAACTCGTTGCTAGACCCGGACGAGGCTGATAAAGATTGAGAAAGTGAGACACGAAGTTGTCCCGCCAAGGGGTGATTGGGAGAAGGAAATATTTGATACTTGGGTTGAGATTGAGAAGTACCGGCGCGCCGAGCCGGAGATGATGGGATACCCGGGTTGAGCTTGGTTTCACCCGGAGAGTTCCGGGTCACCCTGCGCTTGATCATGGGCGGCTCCTTCAAGTATGGCCAGTCGGATAATTCTCGGTTTAGCTCGCACATATTAGCAAAGGTGTATGGTTTGGAAGCAAGGGAGCGATATGGAACCTTAAAAACAACCCCTCGGGGTTTCCTCTTGGCTCCGACCTCGATGACCGGTTCAGCTTCGCTCTCGTCACTTTTTGTTTCCACCCCGTCTTCCGGGTCTTCTTTCTCTTCCTTGTCCTCCCTGTCCTCCATTCCTGAGAAACATAGCATACAGTCGGAAAAACAGAAAGTATGGAGAAACAAGTTAGCAGAAATTGGGTTGGGTGAAACCCGGAAAGTACCTTCCTCCGAGTGAGCTGCCTCCTCGTCTTCCTCTGGATTTTCGGAGGTGGGGGGAGTCTCGATTTTCCAAAAAGCGCTATCTGCCTGAGATGAAGGCATAAAAGTGAGAGTTAGTGATGGTATCAAGTGAAAGTGCAAGAGTAAGAGAGTAAGTGCCGGATCTTACCGCGGGAGCCGGGTTATCTCGAGTGTATGGCGCTAACCCGGTTATGTTCCGGATTACTACCATCTTTTCAGTCAGAAAACCTTTGATGGTCTTGTTCGTATCACCGGCTGGATAGTTCTTTGAAGAATAGCGGAGGGAATCCTTCACGTGCCCGGAATACTCGGACATCAGCTTAGGCCGGATGGCGTTGCGCTGAATCCGGAAATCTACCCAAGTCTTAACCAAATTGAGCCCAAGGAGACCCTGGGAAGAAAGGACGGCTATCTTGGCTAAAAGGGGCTGGATGGATTCTCTGTCCGACTGAGAGGCGAAGGCGTTGAAAGTGTCGGAAAGATCTAGGAGGCCCTCCGAGAAACCCGGCAATAGAAAAAGGATTTTTGCCAATGCTTAACGTGGGAGTTAAGGCTCAAAGTCGGCATGGGCGAGTTCTTTCGCCGTTGGATATAAACTCCGCCGCAGGCTAAGAGGGCCCCGTCACCGCTTTCGCGGCACGGTTTGCATTGGAATAATTCGATAAATAAGGCAAGATTTGGGGAGACGCACGAGTAGGATTCACAAAGGACGATGAAATGGGTAATGTTCAACATAGGGTTAGGCCCTATGTCGAAGACTCGGAGGCCGTAGTGGTTGAGGACTTCACGGAAAAAAGAGTGACCCGGGGGACGGAATCCCCGGATCACATGTTCTACGAAGCATATTACCTCATTTGGACCAGGGGATGGCCGGGTCTCGTCACCCGGAACACGCCAGTGAATCTCCTTTTGAGGGGGGAGAACGACTGACTCGGCAAGCTCCTCCAGCTTGGCCTGGGTCACGGTGGATCGTGCCGAGTTGGCGGAGATGGACTGGGTTGACCTTGGCTTTGCCGGCTGTTTGCCCTTGTTCTTGGGAGCCATTTGTTCGGTCTGCAAAACACAAGGCGAAGAGTACAAAACATGAGTAGCTAGGACCCGGAAACTACAAGTTATCCGAGTATCAATAAGCAGTATGGAAATTACGAGCTATTCGAGTATCAACAAGCAGTACAGAAATTATGGGTTATCCAAATATCAATGAGCAATTACGAAAAAAGGATTGATTGTCTGGATTAGCTAGAGTGTGAATAAAAGATCCGGAAATGGTGGATTATCCGGATATCGAAGAACAACTGCGGAAATCTTGACAGACTACGCCTAGATTAGAAAATCTCCGGAGAAATTCGCGGAGAAATTAATGGTTGCGAGTAATAGGAGAGTGTTATTGGATCTACTATTGAGTGATTAAGCAAGCAAGGATTAAGTTGAGTAATCTAATTCGGTATGGAGCAAGAAACTAGCCGCGTGCGAACCTAGATCCAATCTAGATCGAACGGAAAGCTTGGAGTTGAAATTAATGGAGAAAGGAGGCTTACCGATGCGGATTGAAGGAGAGCACGACGGCGGCAAACGGCGCAATCGTGGTGTCCCTTTGGAACTCCCGGCGGGCAGCTCGGGGGCGCGGCGGCGGAAACTTACGGCGGCGCGGCGCGGATCGAGGATGAGCGCAGTTGACGGCGGCTCGGCTTGTGGGTTCCGATAAGGAAACTTAGGGTTTGTAAGCGGTGTCCGGGTAGGACTCCGAGTGTGTCTTGGACAGTAAGCCTGGGGGTCCGGATACTATATAAGCCGGCCCCTAGGGTTAGATTAGACACGATCATAATATATTCGAGTATCCTTTGTAACACAAGAGTTGAGATAATATATATTCAGATCGGAGACTCGGCGACTTGATTGCCGGCTACCAGATCGCATATCACCATGGTTTCCCTTGAGCTAAACCCTCTCCCAAACACCAGAGTCGAATTGCCCCAAGACAAGTTACCCCTGGTAACGTCTGCCGTGATTATCCCACGACAAATATGCTTTGTTTAGCACGTGATCCGGGGATTTCGTCCCCCGGGTCACCCCTTCTTTCGCGAACTTCTTAGCCATTATGGCCTCCGAGTCTTTGACATAGGGCCTAACTCTATGTTAAACATCACTCATTTTATAGTTCTCTGTGAGTCATACTTGTGCGTCCCTCCAAACCTTGCTCTTTTCATAGAACTGTTCCAATGCAAACCGTGCCGCGAAAGCGGTGACGGGGCCCTTTTGGCTTGCGGCGGAGTGTCTATCCAACGCCGAAAAAATTCTCCTATGCCGACTCTGAGCCTTAACTCTCATGTTAAGCATTGGCAAAAATCTTTCTTCTACTGCCGGGACGCCTCCCCACCCGGCGAAAAGAGATTGCCGGGTTTCTCGGAGGGCCTCCTTGATCTCTCCGACACTTTCAACGCCTTTGCCTCAGAGTCGGACAGAGAGTCCATCCAGCCTCTACTAGCCAAACTTGCTGTCCTCTCCGCCCAGGGTCTCCTTGGGCTTAATCTAGTTAAGACATGGGTGAATTTCCGGATCCAACCCAATTCTAATCGGTCCAAGCTGATGTGCGAATACTCGGGACACGCCACGGACGCGCTCCGCTACTCCTCAAGGAATTATCCGGCTGGTGATACGAACAAGATCATCAAAGGTTTCCTGACTGAGAAGGTGGAAGTGATTCTTAATATAGCGGGGTTAGATCCATACACTCGCGAGAATCCGGCTCCCGCGGTAAGATCCGGCACTTATTCTTTTACTCTTGTACTTTTACTTGATACAACTACTAACTCTCACTTTTATGCCTTTATCTCAGGCTGATAGCGCTTTTTGGAACATCGAGACTCCCCCTACCTCCGGAAACCCGGAAGAAGAAGAAGAGCCGGCTGACACCGATGAAGGTATCATCCGGGTTTCAATCATCTTAACTTCTGTTACTTTGCTTTCCCATATTTCTCTTTTTCCGACTATGCATTTGTGCCTTTCAGGGATGGAGGACAAGGACGACAAGGAAGACCCGGAGGAGACCGAGAGCGACAAAAGCGAGGCCGAACCAGAAGCTGCAGTCGGGGCCAAGAGGAAACCCCGAGGGGTGGTATTCAAGGTTCCCTATTCCTTCATGTCCTCCAAACCCTATTCATTTGCTAATATGTGTGAACTTAACCGACAATTATCCAACTCGCCACACTTGAAGGACCCTCCTCCGGCCAAGCGCAGGGTAACCCGGAATTCTCCGGGTGATGATCCCCTCAACCCGGGCATCCCCACGTCCCCAACTCGCCGTGCCAGTACTTCCCCATCTTATCCTTCCAATTCACCTCAACGACACCCTTCCCCCAACCATCCATTAGCCGAACAGTTCCAGGTCTCACTCTCGAATTCTGTGACAGCCTCGTCCGCGTCTAGGAGCGAGCTTCCACCGGACTTCGTGGTGAACACTGGGTAAGTTATACTTTTTGCTATATGATATACCTGCACTTTCGATAACCTTCACTTACTGCTACTGACCATTTCTCTTTACTTCCCTTAGCGCCCAAGTCACAATAAGTGACCCGGAGGACATGGAAATGGATAACCGGGAAACTGAAGATCCGGTTGATAACGTGAACGCCGCAACTGGAGGCCCTAAAGAAGAAGAAGAAAAAGAGCAAGACCCACCGACGGACTCGGCCAGGCAGGATGCCGGGTCTCCCAAGCCAGCAGATGGACCCGGGGATGACGATGTGACGGTCCTGGGCGCAAGAATGGGTACCCCCAACCCTGACACCCATACCACCCGGGTATCACCCCCAAAGCCGGAAAAGACTCCTCCTCCGAGTGACCAGGCCGCCGGCTCTTCCGGCACCAAGCCTGAGGATATGAGTTTCGCTGAAATTCTTGACGCTCTGCACACCCTGAGGGATGATGAAGAAGGCATCCTAGAAGCCTTGATAGCCAAGCATGAGGTAAATTGCACTAACACTGCTCATATATTCGTCTAGTCCCCAAGTTCCGAGTGAACTTATTCGTAATTTACTTGGAACTTTAACGGATATCCAACTGATATTTCTGTTTTGTCCGTCTAACACTTCCTTGTGTTTCCTCGTAGGCATACTTAACCCACTCTGAGAAAGCGTTGGCTAAAACCACCAAACTTCTCAAGGCGGAGATGAAACTGCGTGAGTCGGCTGAAGCTGATGCCAAGAAACTGGGGAAGTTTGCAAAGAAGTATAGAAAGAGATCCCATGCTGCAGAAGATAGAGTGGACCAGCTATCGAGCCAGATTTCCGATACTTACCGTGCTCTAATTGGTAAAGATTCCCGACTGACTAATCATAACCCGGATTTTTCATCCTGATAAACACTCGGAATTCCTGACTTGAACCTTTCTGCTTTTCTGCAGGGCCGGATGAGGAGATTCCGGATGAAGATGATATAGCTAAGTTGAAGACCATAAAGAGCACCATCTGGCAACTCTGTGCCGGCACCAAGTGGATTCTAAAAGCTGTCAAGTGGCCAGGCACTGGAGATGGTGGTTTGAACACGCTGCTTGATGCGTGTTCCACCATCCCCGAGTGGATCGAGCACTGGAAACGTTCGTCATGCCGGGTTGGAGTGACCCGGGGGCTTGCTTTGGCTAAAGCGTACTTTCCGAAGCTTGAGCCGGCGAAGCTCATTGGCGGGTTTCCAGAGTTCAACCATGACAGCTCCCAGTTTTCCGCCAAGCATTACAAGGCCATCCAGACAGAAGTTCGTCACTCGGCTAGTCTGATTGCTGATAGTCTGGACGTCAGTCGGATTGTGCCACCATATGACGCTGAAGATAAGGCAATTAAGTCGGATCCTCCAAAGCCCTATGACATGCTGGCACGGTGGAAGGCGGAAGCTGCTCGGCTGAGGGAAGAGGCCGCGAAGAAGAAGGCTGAGGCCGATACTGCACCTACTAGCTCCACGCCGGTTGTTCCTCCTCCTTCGCGTGCCGGTACTGCTGCTGACCCGGATGCTGCTGTCGCAAAGACCGTTGAAGAACAAGTCAAGGATCAAGACCCGGCTGCCAAGGGTAATGGCAAGATGGACGACGCAACTCAGGATGCCGAGTAAACTTTTTTATCCGCTACCATGTCAAACACGTCATTCGGCCAATGGGCCTTTTAAACAATTATTATTTTGATAGTGCGCCTGTGCACTTTTTGATACTACTATCGTGGCTTGTAATACATTTAAAACCTTAATAGATTTCGTGGCCCTTCTGGCCTTTGCGTAAATTTTCCCTGTCTTTTGAACTTTTTCATTCCTGATTTTCCGACTTTCTGCTATGGTTCCTTTTGTGAAACTCGGTTTCCGGGTCTCCTGGGTTTTGACTAGTGGACTTTTTCTAAGTCCCCGAGTCCCCAAGACTCGGATTTTTGGGTTTTTGAGCTGAATAGCTAGATAATTTGTTTCTTTTTTTCAAATTCCGAAGTCCCCAAGGCCCGAATTTCCGAGTCTGGGGTTTTGGACTTCTCGAAAAGAACAAATTATTTCTGCTAAGGCCCAAAACCTAGAGCCATTCACATAGGTTTTGAAGCTATGCTTAATATACTTTGAGTTTCCCGCTATTAACCTTATACTCTGCATACCTTGTGGTTTAGATGACCCTTTTGACCTTCTTCTACTATAAGCCGGCTTTCGCGTGGATAATCAATGTTGCTACAGCTGTACGAAGACAGGGTCAGGCAAGTCCCATTGGGCATCATGACTGATTGTAATCGTACGCTAGCAAAGCATGCCACTTTAGTGCGAGTCACATCGAGCTTAAGCAAGAAAAGTCAAGAAAGTTTGGCTCCTTTGTCCGGTTATAAGCTTGCAGCCGTACTTATTACAAGTAATCGGCCCTTATAACTCAATGGCATCGTGGCCGGGTCTTTGAGTTTGCAACTGTGCTATTCAAGCAATCAGCCCCCAAGACCTAGATATATGCAGTTTACTAGAGAAACTAATATACTAAGAACAATAAATAATACTTACCTGGAAGAAAAATAAAAACACAACAGAAATATAAAAAACTTGATAAAAAACACACAAAAAAGGGACAATATATTGTTTAGCCATCTCTTTATTGATATGAGAAAAGTCAGGTCAGCAAGCCACCTCATTAAAAACCCTCCAGTCCCCTTAGGTACCCTGGATAGGAAAAGAGTGCATCTGAAACCAGCTGCATGTTACATCGTGTAATTCCACTTGTGAATCTAGTCTTTTCTAGGTATAGTAGGGACGCAGCTGAGCCAGGTTCCAAGGTCTTTCTCTTTCTTGCATAGATGAAGTGGTATGAGCGGTGTCATTAACAGTAGCCGACTCTTCCCTTGCATCTATCAAGTAATATGATCCATTGTGCAGATTCCGGCTTATGATGAATGGTCCTTCCCATGGTGGAGATAACTTGTGTTTTCCTTCCTTTGACTGTACCAGGCGCAGAACCAGGTCTCCTTCCTGGAAGACCCGGGTTTTCACATGCCGACTATCGTATCTCCTCAGATCCTGCTGGTATATGGCTGATCTCTCCAAAGCTTGTTCCCTGTGTTCTTCTAGCATATCCACAGCGTCCTGCCGGGTCTTCTCGTTCTCCACCTCGACGTAAGCCGACACTCGAGGCGAGTCATGAATAATATCACTCGGCAACACCGCCTCTGCACCATAAACCATGAAAAACGGTGTCATCTGAGTAGATCTGTTAGGTGTGGTGTTGATACCCCAAACCACTGAAGGTAACTCCTCGACCCATGCACCAGCAGCTCGGATACACGGGACTCTCAGCCGTGGCTTTAGTCCACGAAGCAACTCCTTATTTGCCCTCTCCACTTGTCCATTAGCCTGTGGCTGGGCCACTGAGGCTATGTCCAAGCGGATGCCATTTTTTCCACAGAATTTTTCCATCTCTCCTAAGGACATGTTGGTTCCATTGTCCGTTATTATGCTGTGAGGATACCCAAACCGATAGATGATCCTTTTCAGGAACTTGACTGCTGTAACTGCTTCACAATTGGTAACTGGCATAACTTCAACCCACTTGGTAAACTTATCAACAGCCACCAAGAGATGTGTCTTTTTGCAAGGTGACATGTGGAAGGGGCCAACCATATCCATACCCCAAACAACAAACGGCCAGGTTAACGGGATAGTCCGCAATTCCATAGCCGGCACATGGGTTTGGCGAACGTACCTTTGACATCCGTCACACCTTGCCACCAAGCGCTCCGCGTCTGCTAGGGCCGTGAGCCAGAAGAAACTGTGTCGATAAGCCTTGGCCACAAGGGATCTTGTGGATGCATGATGCCCACAATCACCTTCATGGATCTACTTCAGGATCTGTCGGCCTTCTTCCGGTGCTACACAGCGTAAAAAGACTCCTGCTACACTTCTCTTGTACAGCTCCCCATTGATGATAGAATAGCCCTTTGCTCGCCTCAGAATTTGCCTTGCTAACACTTCCTGCTGTGGTAACTCGCCCCGTGATAGGTAGGCCAGAAACGGCTCTGTCCACTCGGGAACAGCACGTACTGTGGCCACGAGCTCCAAATCCGGGTCTTGGTTAGCCACCTCCTCGTCAGACTCGGTTTTAACCGATGGTCGCCATAGCTCGTCTAGGAAAACATTGGGTGGAACCGGCTCTCTGCGCGAGCCGAGTCTGGCGAGTGCGTCTGCTGTCTCGTTCTTTCTTCTATCTATATGCTCCACCTCATACCCGTAAAAACACCTGGCAACCCTGTCCACCTCTCTGCGGTATGCTGCCATAGTTGCATCTTTCCTATCCCAAGTTCCTGAGACCTACTGTACCACAAGGTCCGAATCTCTAAAGCATCGTATCCTCTTAATGTTCATCTCCTTGGCTACCTTCAATCCATGCAATAATGCCTCATATTCGGCCACGTTGTTGGAACAATCAAAGTGAATCTGCAACACGTAGCTCAACTTGTCTCCTTTGGGTGATGTGAGCACTACTCCAGCTCCTGATCCCTCGTATTGCTTGGAACCATCAAAGTGCATTATCCAAGACTCGGAACTTGGTGTCATTTTGGGCGTGCCTGTGCGAGTCCAGTCATTAATCAAATCAACTAGAGCTTGGGATTTGATTCCTGACCTGGGCTCGTAGTTGATGTGATAATCTCCCATCTCGATCGCCCACTTGGCTATTCTACCTGTTGCATCCGAGTTTCTGATGATATCCGACATTGGTATAGACCTAACCACTGTTATGGGGTGGTCCTAAAAATATGGCTTCAATTTCCGGCTGGCCATGAAGACCCCGAAAACCAGCTTCTGCCAATGTGGGTAGCCCTGCTTTGCCTCCGATAATACCTCGCTGACGTAATAAACCGGCCTCTGAACCGGGTGATCTTTTCCATCCTCCTTGCGCTCAACAACAACCACTGCGCTAACCGCCCGGGGCCCGGCTGCAACGTACAATAACATGGGCTCTTTAGGACCCGGGGCTGCTAGGACTGGTGCCTCAGATAGCTGCTTCTTTAGTGCCTCGAACGCCTCGTCCGCCTCTTGGTCTCAAACGAATTTATCGGATTTCCTCAAGAGCCGGTACAAGGGTATTGCCTTCTCTCCGAGTCTTGATATAAACCGGCTCAGCGCTGCTACGCACCCTGTAAGCTTCTGAACATGCTTCAGGTTTTCCGGCTTTTTCAGACTCTGGATAGCTTTGATTTTATCCGGATTTGCCTCAATCCCTCTCTCTGAAACGATAAAGCCGAGTAACTTCCCTGCTGGAACTCCAAACACACACTTTGTCGGGTTAAGTTTCATCTGGTATCTTCTCAGGTTCTTGAATGTTTCCTTTAGATCATCGATAAATGTCTCCGCTTTTCTGGTCTTGATCACCACATCATCCACATAAGCATGAACGTTGCGTCCGATTTGGTCCTCAAAGCACTTCTGAATACACCGTTGATAAGTTGCGCCAGCGTTCTTCAATCCAAAAGTCATGGTCTTGTAACAAAAGGCCCCAAAAGGGGTTATGAATGATGTTTTCTCCCAGTCTTCCTTCTTGAGCTTGATCTGGTGATACCCTGAATACACATCCAGGAAGCATAATAGGTCACTTCCAGCCACTGCGTCTATGATCTGATCTATCCTCGGAAGGGCAAACGGATCCTTTGGGCAATGCTTGTTTAGACTCGTATAATCAATGCACATCCTCCACTCATTGGTCTTTTTCATCACGAGAACCGGATTTGCCAACCAATCCGGGTGAAATACTTCCATGATAAAGCCGGCTGTCAACAGCCGAGCAATTTCTTCTCCTATAGCTTTCCTTCTCTCCTCATTCATCTTTCTCAGGCCTTGCTTCACAGGCCTGGCCTTGGGGTCAACATGCAAACTATGCTCTGCTAACTCTGTAGGGATACCCGACATGTCGCTAGGCGTCCAAGCAAACACATCTTGATTCGAACGAATAAACTCTACGAGTGCTTTTTCCTGCTCATTGTCTAGGTCAGATCCTATAGCGAATTGCTTAGAGGGGTCACCTTCGACAAAGGCCACCATCTTGGTATCCTGTGATGCTTTGAATTTTGCTCTCTCGTCCTTGGTGTTTGGTCTCTTCAATGCTGTTATGTCATCCGGGTCTACTTGAGACCGGTAATACTTGAGTTCTTCCTTCCTGCAAGCCTGCTCTACCATTGCCGCGTCTCCTTCGTCACACTCAGCCGCTATAATCCGGTTTCCATGTATGGTAATGGTTTGCTTGGGACCCGGAATCTTTAGCTGTAGGTATACGTCACACGGCCTGGCCATGAACTTAGAGTAAGTCGGCCTACCGAATAATGCGTGATAAGGGCTGCGCAACTTTACCACCTCCAATGTGATCTTTCCCTCGGGGCACGCCGAGTGACCCGGCACAATCCCATGAAAAACTGTCGAACTTTTTTTGTAGCTGAGACTCCTTGAGACCCATGCGTATGAAAGTTTCCCAATATAAGATGTTGATGCTACTTCCACCGTCCATTAAGACCTTTTTCAGCTCATAACCATTGACCTGCGGCGCAACCACCAGTGCTAACACACCCGGATGTTCTATCGTTTCCGGGTGATCCCTTCTGCTCCATGTTACCTCTTGATCCGACCACCTCAAGTATCTCGGAACAGCTGAATTGACCGCGTTCACTGCTCGCTTGAGTATCTTTCTATCCTTGCTGGAAGTTCCTGTAGTATGTACGTGGTACTGTCCCAACTGCTTGGGGTTAGCTTGGAAACCTCAAGCTTCCCCCTGGTTGTTACCCGGATTTGCGCCTGCCGGGTTGCCTGCTGGGGGTCGGCCGTTGCCCGGGTTTCCACCCGGACCCGGTCCTCCTCCCCGACCTGCACCTCGCATAGCCTTGTTTACCTCCTCGTTCTTCCATCTCTGTAGATCGGCACACTGCTCCAATGAGTGGTTAGCCGGCCTGCCGTTCCTGCTGTGCTTTGGGCACGCCCTTCTGAAGATATCCCAGTTGTTACCCGGCCTTGGTGGCCCTTGATAGTTTCCTCCAATATGGTTTCCTCCATTGAAGTTTCCCTCTGCTCTAGGTCTCGAAGATCCGGCTTCCGTACTGGCGACAAACTCGGAACTTCCCTCAAACGGGCGCTTGTTCTGATTGTTTCCATTGTTACCTCCATTGTTACCCGGCGTTGATCCATTGCCGGTTCTTCCATTGTTGCTCGTGTTTGCTTTTGCTTTCTTATCATCGACGTCCTCTTCCGTGGTATCCGTTGCAGCGTGCTTGTTGCATGCGTCCATTAGCTCTCCCATCGTAACCTCTGAAGCATTCCGACTGGATTTCATGCGAGTTAGCTTTTGCACTAAAGGTATGTACATGCACGTCTTCGCCATTGCTTGTAACGCATCCTTTGGCTGAATATCAGTGGATGAGTGAAGTATCTCCATAACCCGGCGCACCCATCTGCGCGCCGATTCTCCCTTCTTTTGGACACACCGTTCTAGGTCATCAATAGTAAAGTGCTTCCTGCACGTTCCATGAAAGTGCTTGATAAACGCAGTTTTCAACTCTTCCCATGACTTGATAGATCCTTCTGGTAAATTGCTGAACCACAACTTTGCTGCTCCTTCTGACATCATTAAGTACATGAACTTGGCTTGAAGATTTTCAGATGCATTGCGAATCGACATAGCCATCTCATAGCTGCTCAATCATGTTTTTGGATCCATAGTCGGCTCATAATGCACTACTTTACCCGGTTCCTTGAATTTATCCGGGTAAGGTTCAGCCCTGATGCTATCCGACAAACACTTAGGTCCAGCGAGATTAGTCGGTACTGGCCTCACTCGGCTAACGTGCGACCCTGCGGGGGGTACGGCTGGACGCGGCACTGCTGCTAGTCCGTGCACCGCAGAACCGGCCGCGGCTCGCCTGGCTCTGGAACTATCCACAATAGCTTGCACTGCTGATGCTGCTGGTGCTACCTGAACGCGGGGAGGAGGCGGCATTTGCTGCTGCTCTACCCTCCGTCGCGCTGAACTTGTCTGAATATTGCCGGTGTTGCCCCGTTGCTGGCTGATATATGGTGTCCCATGCATTCCACTCCTGTTATCCGGGTAATTGACTTGCTGCGCCACCGTAGTGCGCAATAGATCTATCGCCCACCGGGTCTCCTCTGCGTGGGGTGACTCTCTTACGGTAATTTGATTCAATGCGAGTGTTGCTGCGTATACATTATCCATGGGGTTGTTGTAGTGACCTGGCGGCGTGCGAAATCGTGATGGTGGTGGTGGTGCTGTATTGCCACCCGTGACCCCAGTCTGCAATGTGGGTAACCCGGCCTGCACGTTTGCCGGCTGTGCTCCTCCAGTTGCGGGCTGATGTACAGTTCCTTGATTCGCAACTGGGATTGGTTGATCCTGAGGTGTAATGAATAGTGCGACCGGGTTTATGACTCCACCCATTGCCGGTAATCTAGTCTGGTGCCCTTGATGCACCCTGGTTGTCTCTTCCCGGAGCCGGTTCTCTAGTGCATCCAGCTCACGCTAGCGTGTGGCTATCCCTTGCTTTTCTGCTTCCACATCTCTCCTCTGTTGCTCCAATGCACGACGGGCTACATCCATATCCCTAGCACGTGCCGCCACGTTCTCTGGGGTTATGACTGTAGCTAGCACGGTGGGATCCAGGATCATGTTGTTATTGAACAGGGCCGGGTGTTGTGGATTTGAAGGACCCGCCCCTGGCGTCCGGTTTGCCAGATACCCGAACATATTCGCCTGCAACTCGCTATCCGCCGCCCGGCTGGTAACTGAAGCCGACTCTCCTTCAACCCGGGCCAGAACCGGATTTCCGTCAGTCGGGTTTTGCTGCTGGGCCAATGCTCGCGCTGCTCTGACCGCGGCCGTAGTCACATCCCCCTGATTGAGATTGGTTGCAGGGGCCGTGTAGACCGCGACCTGGCGCACGATGCTTGGCGTAGATTCATATTCTTACTCATCGCAACTATCCTCCTCGTACCGGTCCTCCTGCAGGTGCAGGATAGACTCGGTATCATCTTCTCTCATGACCCGGCCACGCGGGGTCCATGCCGGCTCCTCTGAATGTTCCCTCCTCGTGGTGGGCTCTTCTATCGGATCCACCGTCCCGACCGATTCTTCTCCATCCGACTGAACGTGGGTGGCTTCCCCTGACACAGAATCAAATCCAAAATCATCAGGGATTGAACCGGACGTACGTACCATGCCGATGAAGACGTTGACCCGGCCGATTGTCACGACAGATCCGGATTCGAGCAGATCCGACTCTGGCCCCCAGCCAAAATCGTCCACCATCTTCTCTCCTTCGGGGTTGGTGTAGATCTCGCCGATGACAAGGTTCTTCATGTTCTCCCGATCTTCTCCCGTGATGTAAACACCCTTGGACGTAGGCCCCACGGTGGGCGCCAACTGTCGTGGGATAATCACGGCAGACGTTACCGGGGGTAACTTATCTTGGGGCAATTCGACTGTGGTGTTTGGGAGAGGGTTTAGCTCAAGGGAAACCATGGTGATATGCGATCTGGTAGCCGGCAATCCAGTCGCCGAGTCTCCGACCTGAATATATTATCTCAACTCTCGTGTTACAAAGGATACTCGAATATCTTGTGATCGTGTCCAATCTAACCCTAGGGGCCGGCTTATATAATATCTGGACCCCCTGGCTTACTATCCAAGGCATACTCGGAGTCCTACCCGGGCACCGCTTACAAACCCTAAGCTTCCTTATCGGAACCCACAATCCGGGTTACGAGGCCTACACTCTCGGGCCTTCTAGAAATTCCTTTTCCCTAAGCCGGGTCTTGCGCAGCGCCCTTTGGGCCGAGTTACACCTTGGCGTTAGCCTACCGGGTTATCATCCCTCCATCAACACCTTTGGCAAAAAGGTAGTGCTCTGTCCCTTTGGCGCTCGTGCTGAAGTCCTCACAAAGAAGCTCTCTGAAGTGCTTGCTCATGCTAGTAGCAAGGGGTAGTCTTCCACGAGTGGAACCACTTCTGCGGCCCCTTAGGATAGTTTATATTTTCTTTTGCCTATCGATCTAATGAACCTTGGGATGTATTCCCGTAATTGCTTAATCGAAGTGTTTCCTGGAATCTTTAGTGTCTGATTGTTGCGCCTTACTGTTGTGTGCTCCCGATGGGAGTAGCCCTCAAGCACCCGAGAAATGGGTGGTGTTTTTCTCGAGTGGGGTCTTGTGATTTTTCTGATTTTGCTTTGTTTCTTACCAGGTAGTGGATCCTAGCACAGAGTCTTTGAGTGGGTCTACTGTGCAGGTGAATTCCCTCGTTGCTGCTGCCAGCACGTTCGCCTCACTCCATGACCGTGTTGTGGATGGCGAGCGCAAACTGAAGGTGCTGCGAAGCATGGCTGATATGGCCAAGTCGAAGCAGAAACTTCCAGATGAACGTGAGCTGTTTGTAATGGAAGATCTGGCCGATGTTGCGAAGGACATGCTTTGTAAGCTTGCGAGCCCCCTAGCACTTCGCTTCTTCCTTCCTTTTCTATTTTGACTTGTTCGCTGAATTTGCAGTTGTGAGCCCGACGGACCTTGTGAAACCCATTGGGTGGATAACCACATTTCCTATGAGGCGGGTAGCTCGAAGCCGCATGCGAACAATTTCTGGTCTGACCGCAGTCGAGGCTTTATTTTGGCCACCTTGAAGTATCGGGCGAGCCAGGCAAAAATACTTGTCGAGTCATGTCGCGAGGCTCTTTCTTCTGTGCATCGGACGTTTTACCCATTGGGTACCATTCCAGAAGGGTTGAGCGGTTTGCTAAGGATTTTTCGTCGAGTAGGAGAGGTTCGGGAGTGCGTTCACCAGCAACTTATCTGTGGATCTCAGGTAGCTCTTGCCTTCGTTCGGATGTGGCATTATGAGATCAATTTTAGCTCGGTGGCGCCACTTTCCGACTCTCCAGTTGATTTTGCTCCTCATTACGCGGTCGTCCAGCCTGCGACAGAGCACATTATTCGACTGACTTCCGAGGAGTTTGATCAAATGCTTGCGGAAACGACTGCTTGTCGTTAGATGTAATTGTGGGATGTAAATATCCTGTAATTTGTTGTAATGTGGTTAAGGTGTAAGCCTTGTGACCCTGGCTCACTCGATATGTTTTAAGGTATTTATATGGTGTGCACCTTGTTGTACCTTGTATTTGAAAAATTGGGTTTATGCTAGTTAGGCGTAGCCCCCGTGTGTTTGGGGTGTATACCTGTTGTTTTTAGCATGTAAGATGGAAGATGCGAATAGCTATGGTTGAGGAACCATGTGTTTTATTGATATGGCTGAGAATCCATGTATTTGATCGAGCTACAGAGTGGCTGGTAAAGCCTTATTTCTTGCGAGTAGAATAATCCTAAGGGTAGAATTTGCGGAGATGCGCAACGTTCCACGGGTCGGAGTAAATGCCGCCAGTCTTCGGATTTTTCAATCTGTAAGCGCCTCCTGGGATACCTTCGTGTATTATGAAGGGTCCTTCCCATGGTGGCTCGAGCTTATGTCCTTCCTTCTGCTTGAGTCTCAGCACCAAGTCTCCTACCACGAAAGATCTGTGGCGTATATGACGACTGTGATAGTTGCGCAGTGATTGTTGGTATACTGCGGATCTTGCGAGTGCGATGTCTTGTATCTCATTCAGTGCGTCCACGTCTTGTGCGAGTGCTTTGTTTGAGGTTTCTTTGATGTATGCGACGACTCGTGGGGCACTGAATTTGACATCTTCGGGTAGGACACCTTCAGCTCCATGAAAAATGGCGTGTAGTTTTGTGAACGATTTGGAGTTGTGCGTAGGCTCCACAGTACTGGTGGTTGTTCCTCGGCCTAGTGTCCTGCCGCCGGGTGCATTCGATCGAGTAGTTGTTTCTTCAGGCCAGCGCAAACTAATCCGTTGGATCGTTCGACTTGGCCGTTCGTTTGTGGGTGGGCCACCTAGGCGAAGCTGAGGCTGATTCCTTTCTCCTCGCAGAAGTCCTGCGTTTCCTTGGCCGTGAAGTTGCTCCCGTTATCCGTGATGATATTGTGTGGTATGCCAAATCTACACACGATGGACTTGAGGAATCTCACGGCGCACTTAGCATGTGCGGAGGTGACTGGCATGACCTCTAACCACTTTGTGAATTTGGCGACTGCCACAAGCAGGTGGGTGTATCCGCGAGGCGTTGATTTGAGTAGGGGTCCTACCATGTCCATCCCCCATTGAGCAAAGGGTCAGGCGATGGGGATCATGTGGAGTTCTGTGGCAGGGGCGTGTGGCTTGGGCGCGAACCTCTGGCAAGCAGTGCATTTGTCGACTAGGTCTTTTGCGTCTCTGGCTGTCGTGACCCAGTAGAATCCTACCTTGAAAGCCTTGCCCACAATTGCCTTCCAGCTGGCATGATGTCCACAATCTCCTTGGTGTATGTCTTGTAGCAGCTCCTTGCCGTCTTCGGGTGCTATGCATCTCTGTAATATTCCTGATATGCTCTGCTTGTATAGCTCTCAGTTGATCACCCGAAAGGATTTGCTGCGTCGCACTACTTGTCGGGCCTCGCAAATGTCTGCTGGGAGCTGTTTGTTGGACAAGTAGTCGAGGTATTATGCCTCCAGACTGGCTTGACCAGAAAATTTTGTCTTGAAATGTTGTGGCTGAGCTCGATGATAGCAATTTGCGGGATGACGTCCATCTCCAATGCTGCTGGTGTTCCCGCTATCTTTTTTACCTTCACCGAACGCTTGATCATTCTTTCGAAGTAGATTCCTGGCGGTATGTGCGTGTTTGTGGACCCCATGTTTGTCAGTTTATCTGCTTGCTTATTGTTTGATCGCACAATGTGCTTCAGTTCGCACCCTTTGAAACTTCCTTTGAGCAGATTATACATGTCACGATAGGCGACCATGTTATCCGCGATAGCATCGCACTCCTTCATCGTTTGCTGCACAATGAGGTTTGAATCTCCTTATATCATCAATCGGGTGGCTCCGCAGGCGATCGCCATTTTCATGTCGTTGTTGGATGTTGGGTCATCGGGTGGGAAGTCCAACCTTAGGACGTACTGCAGGTTATCCCCTCTGGGAGATATGAGGACGACCCCAGCTCCAGCTCCTTCGTTTTTCTTCGACCCGTCGAAGTACATGATCCAATTGCTTGTGTATTCTGGCGGTCCTGGTGTTTGTAGTTCCGTCCACTCGCTTAGGAATTCCACAACTACCTGGGACTTCATAGAGTTGCGCCCTGCGTATATTATGTCCCAGGCGCCCTGCTCGATGCTCCACTTTGCAATTCTTTCGAATGTCATGGGGTTGTTCATGATAGTACTGACTGATGCGTCGTTTAGCACCGTGACAGTATGCTCCTGGAAGTAATGCTTGAGTTTTCGAGCTGTGAGCACCACGCCATACACGAGTTGCTGGTAGAGAGGGTATCGCTGTTTGCACGGCGAAAACACCTCGCTGATGTAATATATTGGCCTCTAGACTCCGTATGCCTTTCCATCCTCTGGCCGCTCGACTATGATGACCGTGCTGACGACTTGGTTTATTGCAGCTAGGTAGAGGTATAAGGGCTCCTTCTCTTGTGGCGTTTCCAAGACACGCTTGCTCTGCAGCACTTGCTTCAGATCGAGGAACGCCTTTTTTGCTTCGGGTGTCCACTCAAACTTATCTGTTTTCTTCAACAGCTTGTAGAAGGGTAATGCTTGCTCGCCTAATCTTGCGATGAATTGCTCAGGGCCGCTAATCACCCTGCGAGTTGCTGCACGCCGCGAAGACTGGTTGGCTCCTTCATTGTCAACATTGCTTGAATTTTCTCCATTTTAGTTTCGATTCCTCTAGCGGATACCAAATACCCGAGAAGTTGTCCCACATGGACGCCAAATACGCATTTTGTCGGGTTGAGCTTAATCCTGTACGCGTTGAGAGCGTCGAATGTCTCTCTGATGTCCTCGAGGAGCGTATCCTCCACTCAAGTCTTGATAACGATGTCGTCAACGTACACTTGTACGTTCTTGCCAATGAGCTTGGCAAGGCATTTTTGCATGCAGCGCTGATATGTTGCGCCTGCATTTTTTTCCCCGAAGGGCATTGTCGTGTAGCAGTAGACACCGTAAGGAGTGATGAACGTTGTCTTCTCCTCGTCCTCCTTGTTCATCCTGATCTGATTATAGCCCGAGTAGGCATCTAGGAAGGAGAGGCGTTGGCAGCCTACGGTGGAGTCCACGATCTGGTCGATCCGTGGCAAGGGGAAGTTTTCCTTGGGGCAGCGTTTGTTCAACGACGTGTAGTCGATGCACACGCGAAGGATGTCAGTGTTTTTCTTCGGGACCAGTACCGGGTTTGCTAAGCAGGTGGATATTTTTATCTCTTTGATGAATTTTGCGGCGAGTACTATTCACTTCTTCTCCAAATGCTTTTTGCTTTGGCTCTGAGAACCGTCGGGTTGTTTGCTTGATAGGTTTGGCGTCTTTGAAAACTTCGAGTGAGTGCTCGGCGAACTCCCTGGGTATCCCTGGCAAATCAGAAGGCTACCAGGCGAAGATTTCCCAGTACTCACAGAGGAGTTTGACAAGCGCGCCTTCCTATGCAGACGAGAGGGTGGTGGACACTGCCGTCTTCGAGGGCTATGTTGGGTGCACTTGATGCTTTAGAGTGTCGATGTTTGCACTGAACTCGAGTTCTGGAGCATTCTTTTTGGTGAGAGGCATCACAGAGTGGTCCGTGGTTTTTGCCAATTCTTCCAATTCCTCCTGCATCCCAAAAGATTTCTCGATCTCGTTGAACTCGATGTCGCACTTATTAGATTTTTGGAAATCGCCATCTATGGTGCTGGTGCCGTATTCCCCAGGAAGTTTGAGCTTCAGGTAGGCGTAGTGTGGTACTGCCATGAATCTCGCGAACACTGTACTGCCGAAAATGCCGTGGTACTGTGAGGGCCAGTCGACTACTTCGAAGTCGAGGAATTCTCGCATGTAGTTTCTTCGGTTTCCGAGCACCGCCTCTAAGTTAAATGTCCCGATTGGTCGGACTGCTTTTCCAGGTACTATCCCGTGGAAGTATGTTTCTGACTCTGCTAATCCATCCAGGTTCTTGTTCATCCTATGGAGTGTGTCTGTGTAAATGATGTTTATCCCGCTGCTGCCGTCCATGAACACCTGCGCAAGTTCATAATTGCCTATTTGCGCTTGGATGTCAAGCGCGGCGTGTCCTGGTCGATATACCCGAGGCAGATGGTCATCTTTGGAGAAAGTGATCGACTGATCTGCCATCTTCAAGTATTTGGGTGTGGATGGTGGAGCTTGTACCGCCATGACCACATGGCGTGTGTTAGTTTTCTGAGCTCTGCGGGAGAGGCCGACTTTTCGTATCATCCCGAGAAGTCATGTTGGGTTTGGGTATCCATTGCCTCCTTAATTTGCGGCAGGTGGTGCTGGTAGCGCGGACAACACCGTGTTTGGATGTCCTGGTGGAGATAGGGGTTGTGGCGGGTGGAATCCCTGATGTCCTCCGCCTGGGAGCTGTGGGTAGCTCTGATTGACCGCAGCTCTGTTTTTCTTCGAGAAGGCCTCGTGGATGTCGAGAAACTTTCGACAATCCTTGAGGAGGTGGGTCGCCTTGGTCTTTCCTGTGCGCTTATCTGTAAATAGATGTAGCGTGCAGTAACCGTCCAGGTCCTCCTCGGGGGTTTTATCCTCAGGCTTTGGCTTCCAGTTGCGATTTCCACGAGGTCCACCGTCACGGTTTCTCGTGAACTCTCCTGCAACCAATGATTCTCGATCGTCATGATCGTAGTGCTTTCTCTTTTTTCTTTCGACCATGGCGGTCATCCTCAGGTGCTGGCAAAGCTGCCTTCTCGTTGCGCACAGAGTCTTCGCCATTGGCCCATCTGTCGGCTATGGCCATAAGCTCCCCGATGGTTTTTGGTGCAGCTCACCCCAACTCTTCTCTGAAAGCGTCTTGTGGAGCTCCTTTGGTGAAAGCTTTGACTGCAACCTCCTCCGATATGTTTCCTGCTGTATTTTTGAGCGTAGTCCATCGCTGAATTTACTCGCGAGTAGACTCGCCGCTCTTCTGCTTACAAGCCCGCAGCTCCTAGATAGATGCGGGTCGTTTGTAAGTTGCTTGGAAGTTTTTGCGGAAATCATACGTTATATCGTCCCATGATCCGTAGTATGCCCTCGGTCTTCCTTCGAGCCAGCTGCGCGGAGCGCCTACGAGGTGCAGGTTGAGGTACTGCATAGCCGTTGTCTTGTTCCCACGTTGGCATTTTACATCCGTGAGGTATCTGATAGCCAGGACTTGGGCTCTAGCGAGCCGTCCTATTTTGGGACCTCCGTGGTAAGCTTGAATCTTTTGGGCATCGGTGCCTCGCGGATATCACGAGTGAAACACAATGCACCTCAGGCCTCCTTGTAGGAAGAGGTGGATAGGGGCCGTGCGCAGTTTCTAATCGCTTGGGCCATGTCGACCTTGTTCTGAGCGATGTCAGATCGCTCGTTGTGTTTGGGCCAGTCGCGATCGTCCTCCTTCCGTGGCTCCCTGCTGCGGTGTCGCGAGCGGCTGCTGTGGTGCCGCGGGCTGCGGTCGCGATCTCTCGGGCTGTCATCACTGCCGCTCGGGCTGTCACCGTGACGCCGGGCTTCCTTTCCTCGGGCGCGACGAGGTGATTCCTTTCTCCCGGGTGAGGTGCTCCTGCGTCCGCGGGGTAATTCTTTATCCTTCCGAGGGGTTTTCTCAGTATGTTGCGTTGTCGAGCGTTTGCGGCTTTGAGCCGCAAGTCTTGCAGCTTCCATGCCCAGCCCCTTCTGGACTTGTTGGTATTGTTCCGCGCGGGGGTCGTTTTCTCCTGGCTTGTTCTCCTGCAGGTACGTGGCTGCTGCCAGAACTGCGGCAGCTGGATTCGTCGCGTGTACGTTACCGTCGTTGTCGATGTGCATAAAGGATGTTTCGAGTGTTTTGCTGATCCCGCTGAGAGAGTCGTGGTCCAGGGCTGCGGTCTTCGAGACGTATCTTTTCTTTGCGGGATGGTTCCCTACTGAATGCGTTTTGGAGAGCACCGCACGACGTTGGCTTGATTCGTCCGCCAGCTTTTTCCGCTCGTCCAGATCCTTGCGAGCTTCTTTGATTAACGCCGCCGCCTTCACTAGATGCTAGTGGTATGCGGTTAGATCTTCTTGAGGGGCTCCTTCTTGAATCGGCTGGCCTGAATGTACGGCCGTCTTTTCCTTGAGCCAGGCTGCTTCCGACACTTTGATGAGCTCTCGCTCTTTCATGCTATCTTCCGTTTCTTTGGGTGGATCGTTCGATCCTGCAAAGCAGACCTGGGCCAGATATGGCCCGCGAGTCCTAGGCATAGACTGATAAGTTTTTCCAACCCGAGAAGGTTCCTCCGCAGCGATGGTGTGGAAGTTGTGAGTGTTGGGGAGGACGGATCCGCCGCTGGGTGCTAGGTCGCAACCAGAGTAGTTGGGCAGCGAGTCAAAAGTCGCCGGGCTCGAGACTGACTCGGAGTCTAATCCTTCGAGATCGGTTTGCTCAGGAAGTGCAGGATTCCCGCTTTGTTGGCATGGAAGTGGAAGCTCCCGAACGTCAGGCTGACGCTTTTCTCCAGTCCACTGAACACCGGGCGCGATTCCCGCGAGTGAGGCGCAATGATGATCGACCCGAATCGAATCGGATCTGCTGAAGTCGAGGTTCCGGGGCTCCAGCTGAAGGTTGGGGATGATGAGGCCGAAGATGCCGTAGATCCAGCGCCCGTCGTTCCCACAGACGGCGCCAATTGTCGAATATGCATCTCAACAAGTCCCTCGGGGAGGATTTTTTGATGGTGACTCTTACATTCCACCTCCCACCTTAACCTAGCCACCGGAGATCTTCCCTTCTCCGGCGACCACCTCCCAATTCTGATCCCATCATTCGATCCCACACCATCTCCTCACCCCTATGGCGCCACCCGTTCCCCCTGCATGGATCTGGAAGGTAACTTACTCAACTTTCAAAGATCTAGATCGGGGACGTGTCAAGTCGTATGATGGATCCATTCATCTATGGATCAAGGAGCACAACCGTGATTGGATCGCCCTCAAAGATGCTAAGGGTACATCTCTGGTTGGGCGACATGTGAACCATAATGAGAAGATTGATCATGGGTTTAAGGTACGTTTCCCAGATCACACTGCCTTAGTTGGCACTTGCATGGTTTCCCCTAATGATCGTAAACATGATATGGTTCCTAGTTCCTCGAAGGATCATGAGGTATTCAATGCTAAGAATCCCCCTGTTATTATTGGGTCTGAAATCCACCATGCTATTAATGTGATTAATTCAGTGCTTCCACGTCCTGCACGCCTCCCGAGGAAGATTGCACCACGGCGGTTTATGACTCTATTTCAATGGGGATGGATTTTTCTCATCGTCTCAAGTTTGCTAGAGAGATTGATAATCTTTTCTCCTCCATGGTTCAACCTAATTATTATTCTGGTCATTTTATTATGGTGGTGTCATTTGCACGTGCATGCTTTCGTCTAACAGAAGATTCTGTTGCAACTGCTTTGGAGGCTGCAATTGGAGGGTTCTGTGACAGTTTAAAAGTTTCTCATCTTAATGATAGAACTTTTTCTTTCAATGTGTCAAATGGACTGGTTGGATTTCATATTTACAAGATAAGGAAATTTTCATGTGCCAAATTTAAATGCTCTTTCAACCTTTGGGGAAGAGGGGGGCCACATTGGATGAGTGAATTTAGATCTTGGCAAGATGAATGTAATAAGGAATGGATTCTGGTCAGTCCAACTTGGCATGGCTGACCTAAAATTTCCTGTCCCAAAGTCTATTCTCAAATCTCCCAATTTAGTAAGCAAGAAACTTGTTTTCTCGGATTCTATTTGCTATGATGCTTTCAAAGGGTACTAGTATCCTAGTACCAAGAATTTGGATATCACTTTTGGATCTTTCACTGCTACTCAAGTCACAGATCAAAATATCTCAAACATTAATATGTTTGAACGCATTGATGATTCTGTTCTAGAGGACACGGGGCATCAAGGGCTCAAATCAGTTATTGATGATATGGCTTACCGTTTCTGGAAGTGTGCTCGTTGCCTTTCTATGCAACACGACAAGAATAATTTCTCTAATAATATTATATGTCGTAGTTGTTTTTCTTATCGGCACATTGAAAAGAACTGGTTTGGAAAAAGGAAATCTTCCTTTATTTGGGTTCCTAAGAAAGTAACTCCGTGTCCTAGCGCGATAATTCAAGAGTCAAATGGTGCCGTTCAGGATTCCGCAGCCCCCTATTTCTGACAAGGCCTTCTCCACCTATCGGCAAACCCCTGCCCCTGTCCAAACCAAGCCCTCATCGGTTCCTCAGGAAAAAGCCATGGCGACTTTTGAGCTCAACCCACCGATATGGGTGCCACAGGGTTTTCAAATCATAGATGGTGGACCATCGAGACTTCCCCACACCTTCTATACGCCAGCAGTGGCTCCTCCTCGAACCCATGAAGTTTTCCGTGTGGCCATTGTTGAGCCACCACAGTTGCTAGAGGAAGAGCAGTTCTGGAGGATGCAGGTTCGTGACTACGTTGAGCAAACTCTACAACGTATTGTAAAGGATACGCAACCATGTCTTTTTGGTACTGGTTTATTTCAGATACATAGCCCTGCAGCACGCACTGCTCTTGTACCGAATGGTCCTTATGAAATTCAGGAGAACGTTTTTGTTAGATTTGTCAATCATGAAAATCGTACATAATTGCACAAATCAGTTATTGGGGCACGTACTGGATGGATTATGCTTTTAGGGGTCCCTTATGATGCGAGTAATGACAAGGATGCAGTTGCTCCTTTTGGGCGTTTTCACCAGTGGCATCACCTTGATGGTGGTCTTGACAAAACTATGATTTTTGTTACTTTTATCTCACCACAGCTGGTCCCTAGGGATATTGTCTTTGGTAATTTCAGTTCATTGAGAGCAGTGAGGGAATCTTGGACTGCTTCATGCTACATTCTTTCTGCTGAGTTTGCTGAAGTCCTTCCCCCTGATGAGGATCCAATGTCAGTTGATGGAAATCTACATCCTCTACCTAGACACTGCAGCAGGACCTAGTTAATTTTGTTTTGCCTCAATACCCTGAACAGGGATGGAACATACCCCCTTTGGCAGGCTTTGCTCAGCACCGGCATGGAGATGATGTGCAGCAGCAAGAATTTGTGGCTGAGCAAGTTGGAGATTGGGATCATCACCTGCCTTTGCAAGATTCTGACTCTGTGGTGTTCACTAACTCAGACAATTCTATAAACAAAATGTGCTAGTTGTCAACATGCTGCATATTCAAAATGATCTTGTTCCACTGCATAATAAAAGTAGTTTTGCCTGGCCATGGGTGCAGCAAAACTCCCATATGTATGGGCGTGTTCTCCCTCCCTCCATGCAATGGGAGAATTTTCTGAGAAAGTTTGTTCAAATACAATTTATGTCAACTGTCAGGACAACTGGGTTTTCTTCTAGTCCTTTCTCTTCAGTAACTTCTGTGACTGCTCCTTTCAAAGGGAATATTTTCCAATTTTCTGCTCACAAAAGGTTCTTCAAGGCTTAGAGAGCATCTAGAAGACTTTGCTTTAAGACTTACCCTAACAATTATGCTCCTCTTCGAAATGATTTAAGTCAGACTACTGTGATTTCCACACCTACTAGAGCTGATATAAAATCAAATAATAGAAGGAAGAATAAGGTGGACATTCCTTCTGTGGAAACTTCTGTCAGAAGAAGTACCAGACAAGCCACTTTGCACAATGGATTCAGACTTGTGGCCATGCAGGATAATCCACATCCCAGGAACAAGCCAAGATCTGCTAGACATGCTGATGACAATGGTCCAGTCACTCCACACACTCCAGTTGGTATTTTACAGCAAGTTGGCAGGGCCTTGGAGATTGCAGAGGAGGATCTCATAGTGGACAAGCTTGATGCTATCCAAGATAATGATAAGGACAAGAAGAAGTAATAATGTTAGGGATTCCTTTTTATTTTAATGGTCTCTGTTCATCGAAGCTCATGTACTTTTGGGTTATATCTTTGGATATATATTTTGTAATATCACTACTGAATCTGGGCTCTTTTGAAGAATTATTACTGAATTATCCAAGCCATGTTCCTCTGTTCCCCTGTTTTCCCGTGTTTCAAATAGATATTGTAACTGGTTGGTCCTGTTACATATTTCCTGCTCCAATCTCCCATGTTTTAATGGATAATACAACTTAATTATTATTGGATTGGAAAGTGTTGGACTAAATTTGTCAGGGGACTTAATGAAAAATAAAAGGCTACTTGTTTATAACAAAACTGAAGAAAGCCTGTGTGCTATTGTATGCTTACAAGAAACAAAATGTGAAGATTTTGATCACAGTTTTATTATATCTTTTTTTCAAAGAGATTCGATCAATTTGTTTTCACTCCCTCTGTTGGAGCATCAGGTGGAATTATTGTTCTTTGGAACAATGCCATTTTTTATGGGGATTTGATTGAATGCCATAAATCTGCAATTAAATTGTGTTTCACCTCTAAGCATATTCTTACCTCATGGACTCTTGTCACTGTTTATAGCCCTTGCAGAGGTTTAGAGAGGGATATATTTATCCAATGGCTTCATGATCTGATCATCCCCCCATGAAAATTGGCTTCTGGTTGGAGACTTCAATTTTATAAGATTAGTTGATAATAGAAATAAACCTGGAGCTGATATGAGTGACATTTTTATTTTTAATGAAGTAATTAATCACCTTCCATTAATTGAGCTCCCTTTGAAGGGAAGATCTTTTACATGGTCCAATATGCAAGACCAGCCTCTTCTTGAGCAGCTAGACTGTTTTTTCACAAGCACATGGTGGACACTTAATGATCCAAATACCATGGTTATGCCACTTGCTAAGTCCACTTCTGATCATGTTCCTTGTGTCATTTCCATTTCAACAACCATTCTAAAAGCTCAGCTCTTTAGGTTTTAAAACCATTGGATTCACCATCCAGGTTTTATGGACCTTATAGACAGAGTTTGGAAGTGGCCAGTGAAGAGAAACAATATTGCTTCTACTATTACTGCAAAACTAAAAAAATATCAAAGATGAACTCAAAAGGTGGGGTAGGAATCTTTGCAATCTGAAGCTCTTGATTGCCAAATGTAATCAGGTGATATTAATTTTGGATAATTTGGAAAAAGAAAGGAATTTAAGCAGGACATAATTCAATTTTAGGAATATTGTTAAAACCCATCTTAAAAAAGCTCTTCCTTTATCAGTCTGCTTATTGGAAGAATAGGTGTACCGTCAGATGGGTGCAACTAGGTGGTGAGAACACTAAAATATTTCATGCCAAAGCTACTGAAAGATATAGATTTAATACTATTACTGAGATAAAAAATGAGGGAGGAATTTCCATGATTGACCATCAACATAATGCTGCAGCTTTCTGGGCATGTTTCAAGAATAGGATGGGTGTTTCCATTACGACTACACAGTCCTTTAATTTATCAAATTTTATAAATCCTATTGACAATTTGTATTGTCTTATTGCTCCCTTCAGTCCTGAGGAAATTGATGGGGTCATGAAGTCTATAAAAACTGATAGAGCACTAGGGCCTGATGGGTTTAATGGCATGTTTGTGAAGAAATGCTGGGCTATCATAAAAGGTGATTTCACTCAATTATGCAATGATTTTCATTCTGGGCATCTCTCTTTGCAGAGTATTAATGATTCATATATCACACTCATCCCCAAGAATTATCCCCCTAGACAGTTAATGATTTCAGACCAATACTTTAACTAATACTTGCCTAAAATTTGTCACCAATATATTTAACTAATAGAATGCATAGCATAATTTGTGGCACTATACATGAGAATCAATATGGTTTCATCAAGCGTAGAACTATCCAGGATTGTCTTGCCGGTCTTTTGAATTCTTGTTTCAATGCCAGCCGTCCAAGAAAAAAATTGTGGTCCTCAAAATTGATTTTGAAAAAGCTTTTGATACTCTGGATCATGTGCCATTATTCAAGTTTTGAAATCTAAGGGCTTTCCAGATTTATTTATCTTATGGGTCAAAGAAATCCTTGCTTTTGGTTCTTCCTCTATGCTCCTTAATGGGATTCCTGGCAAGAAATTCCTCTGCAAAAGAGGGGTTAGACAGGGTGATCCACTTTCCCATCTTTTATTTGTTGAAGGTGCTGATCTATTGCAAAGCCTTGTCAACAAAGCATACAAAGATGGTTTGATTTCTTATCCTATTCCAGTCAGAGCAGATTTTCCTATTATCCAATATGCTGATAATACTTTAGTGGTCATGCCAGCCTGTAAAAATGACTTGAGTGTGCTGAAAAGAATTTTACAGACATATGCTGCTTTCACAGGATTGAAAGTTAATTTCCACAAATCTTCAAAGATCCCTTTAAATCTTGAATCTAAGGAAGCCATTGCTCTGGCTGAGTTTTTTGACTGTCACCTTGGGTCTATGCCTTTCACTTATTTAGGTATTCCCATGGGCACAACTAAACCCACTATCAAGGATTTTCTCCTCTTATTGCTAGATTTGAAAGGAGATTATCTGCAACATCTTATTTCCTTTCTTATGGTGATAGGTTGGTGTTGGTGAATTCTATACTTTCCTCTCTGCCAACTTATTACATGCTCTCCTTAGTTATTCCTGGTGGTGTTATTGATGTAATTGATAGAGCAAGGATGCATTGTTTGTGGAGCAGAAAAGGAACAAAAATGCTAATTCTCTTGCTTCTTGGACCATGGTGTGTAGGCCTAAGAAGAAGGGAGTACTTGGAGTTTAAAATTTGAAACTTCAGAATTCTGCTCTGTTATTGAAACATCTCCATAAATTTTATAACCAGGAGCAAACCCAATGGGTTCAACTCATTACTGATGCATTATCAATATTTTGTACCTCATGTTGTTGGGGAGTCATGCTCTTTATGGTGGAAAAGTATCCTTGCTTCATCTGATGATTATAGAAAGATAACCACTTGTTATGTTGGGAATAGAATCACTGCCCTTTTGGGAAGATAAGTGGCTGCACAACTCCTTAAGATGAATTTTCCAAGGTTATTCTCTTTTGCTAAGGATAAACTCCAGTCTGTCCATGAGTTTTTCTTGCATACAGATTGTTTGCATAATTTCTTTCTGCCACTGACTACACAAGCATATGCTGAGCTCATGGTTTTGAGAACAATGATACATAATTTTAATCTACAATCAAATGAGAAAGATCAATGAGAAAGTTCTATAACAACTACCAAGTTCTCTCCAAGCTCTATCTATCAACACAATTTTTCTCAAATTCCTAATGATTTGGTATCCTATTGGATTTGGAAAAGCAAATGTCAGTCTAAACATAAATTCTTTGCTTGGTTATTGTTGCATGATAGAATCAACACCAGAGACATGTTGATTAGAAGACACTGTAATGTTAGTGATTCCTCCTAGTGTGTCCTCTGTTCTGCTCATGAATATGAGGACTGGAGACATTTATTTTTTAATTGTACTTGTAGTACAAGAATCTGGAATTGCCTACAAATTCCATGGACACCAGGATCTGCAAATGATGCAATCAGGTTTGCTAAGAAACATTTCAATGGTCCCTATTTTCAGGAAGTAGTCATATTAGCCTGCTGGGGCATTTGGAAACAGAGAAATGGTTGGATTTTCAATAATAGCAGACCCAACTTTAGAGGTTGGAAGGCCCTGTTTGTTCAGGAAGTCACCTTGCTTAAGTAAAGGGTGAAGAGAGATATCTGTACTTTTTTGACATCATGGATTGATTCACTCCCTTGATCCCCCTTGTAAATATTGTACATATTATAAATAACTATGTATTTTGTTTCCTTTTTTTAATATATTGGGGGTTGTGGGGGTTTCCCCACAGTATTGGTGTAAAAAAAAGTCCCTCGGGTGAACCGATAGGGTTTTGATTAGAAGAACGTGTAGGCGCTGGTGATAATCGTCGGCTAACAGGGGCACGATTTACCCAGGTTCGGGGCCCTCGTAGAGGTAAAACCCTTACTCCTGCTTCTGTCGATCTGTATTAGCAATAGATCGGTTACAATGGGGGTTGCTCGAGTCGAGAGTATGATCTCGATCTCTAGGCTTTGGTGGTGCGGTATTGCTTGGTCCCCTTCCCGGTGATTCTCCTGGCCTTATATAGGTGGCCAGGTCTCAAACCGCACCCGGGGGGGGGGTGTTACAAACCCTAACCTTAAGTCGGTTACAAGTTTCCTTCCTCGACCCGCAAGGCTTTGCAGGTGGGCTTTGATTGGGCCTTCTAGAACCGTCCATGGCATCTCCCTTCGGGCTTAGGTCTTGGGCCTTGGACCGGGTAGCCTCCATCCATAGGTCCAGGATTCATCCTCTTGTCAAGTTGCATCATTCGTTCGAGCATAGTATTGAAAATTGCAACACGTTTCATAAAATAGTACAATCGGCCGTTTATATCGGCTACCTAAAGCCGATTCGTTCAAAGGTGAGCAGGTACACGGTGAAGATGGTGAGATCAAGTCTTCAAGGAAAGAAATTATTCAGGAGCACATGAAAGATATTCTTGAAGATGGGAATTCTAACGATGTTCTACCGATGACAACAAGCACTGGGGGCAACAAGAAAATCTGAAGATTGATGCATGCAAAATCAAGAAGAACAAAGTCCGATATAAGCACAAGGGTAAGAAATCAAAAGTTACTATTGCAGAGCTATTGGCAAAATATCAAAAGGAGATTGAAACAAAACTTCTTATTGGCCAAGTAGTGCAAAAGCATCAATATCACCCCCAAGGCGCAAGTACGATGACCGATATTGGTGAAAAGAGAAGTTTAATGAAGCAGGTTCATATCCTCCTTTTGGGACGCCAATACAAAGGTCATGGACACCTCCCTGTGTTAATTCTTATCCTTATTCATCATGGGAAATGTATGATTCATGGGCACATTATCCATATTATTCTAGACCGTCTAACCCAAATTATGCAGCTCGAAATAGATCATCATTTGATCAACAATCGCATTCCAAAGACCATTTCAATAAAAAATAATCGGTCCGGAGCTCAAGGGAAAAGAAAGAGGTGTTCAAGCAGGTTACCAAGTGAAAAGGTATGGACGCAAGTGTGCTATTTCACATTCAGTTTCAAGTAACAAAGAGCCGGTCCAGTTGAGCTTGGCTATTATGGCAAAGAGATGAAACAAAAAATTGTTGAAGATCAAAATGCCAAATATAAATGTTCAAAGTTGAAAGTGCCCAAGCTCAAGAAAGAGTTGCCAAAACGGAAAAATAAGTACAGCCGGGATGCCCACTCGGCTTATCAAGTTGGCAAGAAAGAAAATTGCAAAGGCTTAGTGTTGAAGAGTTAAAAAGGAAATTATGGCATGGATTCCTAAGGAGAGCTGCAAGGACAAGAATTATGTGCAAGATTCTGTTACAAGGAAATTCATCGCTACTACTATTAAACAAGCCAACATTTTCTTTCCTAGAACCACCCCACAAACGTACACATATCACTTACCACCTCATGATCGGGATTACTGAAAACATCTAACAGTCGAGATTAGTCAAACCCACAGGCAAGATGACAAAGTATAATATGAAGCTAGAAGTCGATCTAAATAGAGATTGTGGTGACGATGGCCTCACCAAGATGATTAGCAGCAACTGTCTCCTTCATTGCTATAGGTGAGTACAGATTGTCCGGTAAGAAGCACAATATGCCATTGAAAATATACACAATCGTTGGTGCATGTTTTACTGAGCTGTGTTTGGAAAATATTAGAAGTTAACCATATATTCTTTCAGCACAAATGCAGTAATTACTGGAGAAAAATGTTAACGAGCAGGTTATTTTGTAATTACTGGAGGAAATAAAATTGAACAGCATTGTGTAGCATAACTAGGATTTTTCCGTTTCTCGTGCTATTAAGATGATGATGTTAACAGTAAATTGGGGGAAGCCAACTTGAACGAAGGATTGATTTTAAACTTGTGTCATACGCCCAGAAGAAATATTTTCAATGTTTGAATGAGATAATATAATGATTGATTTGACTTTGCTGTTTTTTTTATCTGTTGAGGAGAAGTTTGCGGTCATGACTCTTGTATGGTGGCTTATGAGTATTGGATTTAGAGTGCAAGAAACTAATCTTGATTTTTACTAATGGGTATCTTTTGGATGCTCAAATTTAGCATTTTGACTTAAGTATAAGTTAGGAACAAACAAAAACCAACTCGTAGAAAAATGTAAGAAGTGAAAATGTTGTGTTGTATTGAGAGACATGCATTGCACGTGCACACTAACTAGAAGTAAAGAAAGAGAATATTGAAACTAACAAGCAACTAAGCCGAAGGTCTATATCAACTAAGAAAAATCTTTGGTTGGAACATCATCTATATACTTCAACCGTGCCATCATTGCTTTTGTCATGGAGTTCACCACCAGGTATGTATGGTTACCCCCATGGACTTATTTTGATCCATGGGTGCATCATAGTTATTTATATCATGGAAGGGTAATACCAAGTCAATATGCATTTGATTAATTTATGTGTTGTTGCTAGTACCAATAGCCGAAATATTTTGAGTTCACTATCATATTTATTGGTTATTTATTAATTTTGGCTATACATACTTTGGTGGCTGTTTTATACATGCCCTTGAGGCAAAGATATGGGGCCGATAGTCTTTTATCGTCCTAATAAATTATTGAGACATGGCCGGTGTGGTGTGATAACATCGTCCTTAGCAATACCACTGACCGAGACAAGGTATGCATCAATTGAAAATTATGCTCTTACTCATGCTTTGATGATATTTGGATTGTGAGTCTTTAAAATGTAGGAATGGCCAAATTTTGCTATCTACGTTGTTGGGCAACAAATCGATCATGAGCACAATATTTTATGTTAATTTTGTCTCTCTAGTACCATGGAGGTTGCATGTTTCTAGTCTGATTTTGAAGCAATGACCTAAGTACTGGCATTGTTTATAGATATCTTTATGGTATTTGTTTTTGAAGTCTCATGCCCTTTAGAATATGATACACTGATAGTCAAGCCGAATATGAATATTTTCTATTCGTGCTAGAATTTTTGCTTGCTATAGAAGCTCCATATATTGAGACTTCTGGTGTTTCGTTGTAAGTAGTGCAATAATTTCATGATTTACTCATATTTCGACGAATCGCCTATTGTTTGTCTTCATACATGTCTAGGTATAACTTTTATCTTGAAGTGCTTTACTAATTCTCTTATGCCTAGACATGAAATGTATGAGTCGGCGCATAAACATTTGGCTACTATGTAAATCATGGCATATCGCCCTATCCCCATGAGCCGATCCTTTGTTTCACCAATGGAAGTAAGGCCGGATCGAGGAAAGCCGTTTCGGCCATACATTAATGGAAAATCTAATGCAGATAACGGGAAGAAACTTATTGTTAATTATATACAAAATCCTACAAGAGGATGAACATGACCGTTCGGCGGGTTGCTTTCAAATACGTATTGACGGGTGATGACCCTTATCGCCGAGCGGTTGATGTTAATATTTCGGGGTACTTGGATGAAAGATTATTAAGGTATCATACTGATTACTCATGTCCGATGGAGTGTTGACATCGTCCTTAGAATGAGAGTGAAGCAAATTGTTTTTTTTTTGGCACGCAAACTTTGCCAAAAAAACAGGGCGGCATGTGTTGACACTCATTTTTTGCTCACAAAGGGATGGCACAAATATTACCTCAAATAGAAAAATATCTTGAACAAAAGTTGTGCGTCTTGTCGAAACGAACAATTTTGATTTTTCGGTCATCTCAATCCGGTAAAATATGCAATATCTATGGCCAAAATACTGCTGGAAATATTTACGCGTGAGGTCAAAACCGGAATTTCCGGTTATCCCGAAATATGCGGTTGACTTCTGTAACTCACGCCTTTTTTACTTAGAGAAAATCGATTGCAATCGGAATTTTGGGTTATGCTGAAATATCCGGTTGACTTCTGAAACTTTTTTCCGATTTCGGGACTCGAACCTGGGTTCGGCTGACCTGTTTTTTGTCCGGATTGGACTCAAATTAGATCTTTTTGGACGGGATTTTTCGCCCTAAACCTGCACGGGAAGTCCATCCGCCCCTTATATACACTAGATAATACCCCGCGCGTTGCCGCGAGACATTAGTATTGCATAAGTGTCAATACATAAATGATAAAAAGATAATTCAAAAGATCCAATTATGTTTATAAAAAGTATTTTATTTAACACCACAAGTTTTGCTATGAATTTTTTTAGTGATAATGAGGAAACTTGAGAAGTATGTAAAGGCGATTATGTGCCATTGTTTCAACTAAAGAATGTAACAGGGCAGTGCACATGTATTCAGATGCAAGCTAATATTCATCTTATGATATGCAATTTGTTAAATGTTGTTGTAGATTCCAATAGAACATAAATTATCCTTGGTAGCCCTTGGCAAGCGCCAAGAAAACTAAGATTAGAACAATATATTTAGCAAACGAATATAACATGTGGGAGTTCAAATATGCAGCTCGTAATCAAAATCAAGATATGTCATGGCCGAAAGTCGGTTATCACCCTTATATTCTCCAATGTAATCACACGATCGACCTTTCATATCTGAAATGGAACATATGATTTACCAAAATATCATCTAGAAAGTTAAAATCATCGAAATTTAGTTGTGGTCTTCATAACTGCTTGAAGTTCATTCTTCACATTTGTCGAACATGAACTTTCAATAATTGATGGTAGCCAACGGCATCCTTTATTATAATATAATGCTCAATCGATCATTTCATAACTGCATGTTTTTGCGTTGTTTAAATTATTTTCATAGTCCATACGGCAGATCATCATGTGTGGTTCTGAGAAATCAGTAAGTATAGTCGAAATATGAACTCAGATCACGCGCAAAAATGCAGGAGTCATTCACATGAAATGTTGGAACCAATCAATGTGATGAAAACACCTAAAGAGTTGCTTGCATATTCAACCTGGATCAAGCATAATATGAGAACGATAAAGTGTGGCAACCATCAAGAATCATGGCGTCGGTTGCATTTCATCCAACATTCAGGTTCAGTTGAGGACGATAGATACCAGTACCATTTGGTAGTTGCAGAAAGTAGATAACAGGGAAGAGGAGGTTCTTTAATCAAAGTCGAAACTCACTCTTAGATGAAGTGTCGCACACGCCGCTGCCGACGTAGCGAGCATTGGTCCAAGTTTGGTGTACTTTATAGGGGCAACACGCCATAGGTTAAGCTTCCAGCCCTGCATCTTACTATTTTTTTGTGTGAAAGCCTTGCATCTTACACGTAAGAGAAAAAATGAGTTTAAAAGTTTTTCCACTCATCGGTTCTGTATAAATTGTCCACAGGCTACAATTTTTCAGTGTGACGATCAAATATACATGACCATGTCTGCTGATATTAAAATACAAAAGAATAGGTCATGGATCAAAGTCTAAACTCATTGAAGATGAAGTCAAACGCGCCACTCCCTGCGAAGTAGAGAGTATTGTTGTCCAAGTTCAAGTGTATTTTATAGGGGCAGCGTGCCATAGTTTCTGCTTGTAGCCCTGTATCGTAGGCCCTTTTTGCGAGGAAGTCTTTCATCTTACATGTGAGAGTAAAAAAAAAGATGAAAAAATAGACCACATCCAAGTATAGTGCAGTCGATAAGTTCTATATGAATTGCTCACATACATGACCACGTCTGCTAATGGTAAAATAGAAACTTCTGTTTTGATCTGAAGGAAGACGACTTTCCATCATTTGATAATGGGAGAAGAACCACTACCAGATAATATGCAGTCCAGAACCAATGATAAAAGTTACCTCAATACTTACATGCCCTCATAACCTCATGGCCTCAGTCCCATTTCATCGAACAGTTCGGCTGCGCACAATACTCCAAACATGCAGGGTCATGGAAATATCCACAGCAGGTTAAGCATCAACGGAAATAACATCGGATGCATAAAGCACATACGACCTTGCAGAAAATCTCAAATCAAGCAGAGAACAGATCGAGCAAGGACTGGACAAAATCTAACCCAGCGACCACAAATTCAGAAACATACCTTGATGTACCATAGATGGATCACGATTCCTGCAAAATGGATATGGAGAAACAAATCATCATGCAGCTTGAGAGAGAGATCAAAATTAGATGATGATGGTAGAGTCATATTGGAACACATCGATGCGAGCTTCAAGAAAAGATACGAAGACAATACTTTCTGGACCAAAATGGATATGGAGAAACAAATCATCAAGACTTACTTTCTGGACGCACGAGGCAAAAAAGTTCCACTTTGACTGCTATATCCTTCACCACTCACATGAGGCAGCGCTCTATCTATAGGTGGGTGACCATGTCGATGGAAGATAAGTAGAGAGGAGAAAGTCGAACAGGATTTGTTAGTGGGGAGGGGAAACGATAGTTGCAGGAGGAGTACAACTCATCAGTTCTAGATTGAATTAAATCGACAACCCAAATCGTTGAGTGATTGGTGGGAGAATGATGATGGGCAGTCGAATGGATATTTGACCATGGACATGGAGAGTTTCTATCGAGTAAATTGTAAGGGGAACCGATTGGGTCTGAAACCTGGGAAGGCATGACCATGGCAGTCGCACTTGGTCTGCACGCATGCAAGAGATGACGTGGCCATTAGATGGATGATGTGGTGGGCCTGCTGAGGTGGCATAGCTGCATGTCTAGAGAAATAAGATAGTGGGGATGATCTACTTAGTTATATAGGATGAGGGGTGACGGCCGCTTGAACCAACACTAATCGAACAAACACAAACCCTACTTTTTCGTGTTCATCTACCTTTATTCTCTCCCTTTGTATCTTACTTCTCGTTGTTCGTTGTTCTTCAGGTTTGGAGGCTACGATCGATGAGGCTCTAGGGGCGTTAAGCACGACTTGGAGCAGCCAATCGTCGTCGGATCCTCCGACGGGGTCCCTCCCGAGCAACCAGGGCGTCTGGCCTCAAAAAGCGCTTGTCGGGCTGTCTTGTGTACCGCGCTTCCGGCAGTCCTCCCGCGGTGCAAGTTTCGGAGCATCTGCCTCAGCGACCTAGGTACACGAGGACGTGTTCGTGTGACGCGTTCGCGCGTCAGCATTCCTCCTTTTTGGAAAGTTCAAAAATTACAAAATTTTGAAACTTTCGTTTTCTTGTTAAAGCAAGTCAGAAAAAATAAAATAAAATGAAACCAATAAGAAAATGTTATAGAAGTATTGGAATTGATAATCCAAATATGTCTCTATTCAAAAAAAAAACTCAATGTTGTTTCTAAATAAATGATTTGCAAAGAAATTGTTATTTTTATAGCAAGCCCTATTTCATAAAATGGTTTCCATACAACTTTTTTATTTTAAAAATGATTATTTAACTTTAAATAATTGAGGATTTACATCCTTAGTAACTTTGTCTTTTGTAAGTACTTTATAAGCCCAAAACTATTTCTATGCTCTATAAATGATTTAGGAAACTTTAAATCATAGGATGATTTTCACGAGTTAATTTAATATAAAGTGAGTTTAAAGTATTTCAGATCCAAAATACTCCTATGTGATTATGGCCTCTTTTTTTTAAACCACAAATGTTTTTATTAAAAATCCTATTTCAAGTTTTGACATAAAATGTCAATTAAGTTTTGTACAAACATTTAAATATTCTAATAATTCTTATGTGTTGAAAACAGAAAAAAAAAAGGGTTTCTATTTGAAATATTGTATTATTACAAATGTTTAGGTTTTGGTTTGAGGAGATTTGGAGAAACAAAACAAAAGCTATAAATAAAAACAGAAAACAGAAAAAAGAAAAAAACGATAGAAAAAAGAAGAATCGGGCCGGCCAGGCGACGCAAAAGCCAAGGCGGCCAGCGAGAAGAGTGCTCCCTGTACTAATCGATCACGATGCAACCTAATAAGGCAACCAAAAAAAAAAAAATCGACTATGAACCTTTTGATCTAAACTCTTAGCGTACGTGCTGTCTGTTTCGGCGGCTCTGGGTACTCATATATCGTCGAGATCGGCGGATCGCCGTCGCCCATATCGCTGCCAAGTCGCCGGAAAACGGCCTTCCCCAGTTCTCTAACTGCCTCCGGTTTGAATTCCCCCCTCTCCTTTTGCTCGAAAAAGAGCTTTCGTGGATCCAATTTCGGTTGCATAAGGGTAGTCCAACCTAATTGACATCAACATGAGTACTGACCCCAAACTGTGCGCTGATTTTTTCTACTAGTAGCAAACTTTGCTATTCCCCGCTTTTGGTTTGTCTTAACTCAAACTATTTTAAGTTTTGGCTAAATATATAGATTTGACGTTCTATATGACAAACACTTTTATTTTTCCTTACATCCAGCCAAACTAGAAAGTCAATTTATTTTGAACCGAAGAGAGTACTTCTTATGACTAACCTTATTTTGGCCACAGTGAATTTTCTTGACTAATTTCAAATTTTTTTACTTCCCAAACTGTAGGTCTGGCTTTTTGGTTGTGTTACTATTAGATACTGGGATACTTCTTTTCAAAAAAAAAAGATACTGGGATACTTACAAGGCGAAAGGGCTACGGTACCATGAAAGACAGTAGGCATGGTAAAAGTGCCATGCTTTAATAACTTCTATAGAGTAGTTATCACATGATTTTACCGAAGACAGTACTAAGTGTTTTCTTCTCATTTGTAGGCAATTCTCATATGTTCACCGCCGTCCGTCGTCATTTTTCATGGTTTGAAGCCTTTGATGCTTTATTGCTCAATTTCCATGATGATCAGCTACACACCTATCTAATTTTTATTTTATGGAGAAATTCTGAAAACCATCACAATTGCGCACAAAGTTTGCAAATCCCCGTAATTTTTCCAAAAATAGATTTTGAATGTGTTGCATTGCAGCTGCCTACCGTCGTTGCCTGGACGTCATGTGGACCACTTCCATGAACCCAAGCGCAGTGACAACAGGATGAAGATTGAGCTCGCCGTGGACAGGTCGACGAACCGCGTGCTCTTGGCCGACGCAGGGTCCGACGTCGTGGACGTCCTCCTCAGCTTCCTGATACTTCCCCTCTCCGCACTTCATATCATGGCAGGCCTGTCGTCCTCGCCGGGCTGCCTCTGGAGCCTCTGCGACAGTGCCAACCGCCTCTGGAAGAGTGAGCTTCTCAAGGCTGACGCCTGCCATGGCACGCCTCTTATGCCTATGCTCAGCGGTGGCTTCAGGTCTGTACTGCTATCTTACCGGTGGTTCCTGCTTCCAAATCATTCCCTAGCAAATTAACTATATTTTTGATTTATCATATATATTTTCAGGTTATGTGAAAAGTTTCATTTTACCTGCAAGGAATGCAAGTCTTCCGACGCCCTAGCTCCACTGTTGGATGTCCACGCCAAAGCATGGGATAGGGAGGCGTTTCTGAGGCGTAAAGAACGATTTGTAATCAATGACGACTGGGTGATCAAGCCAGCATCCACGAGCAGCTTGTTGTCGCTGGCTCAAGCGGTGGGTTCTGATGGGATCAGCCATGACTTTGAGGAGGTCCGAGGGCGTTTCGGTGGGAAGGAGGTAATGAAGAGGAGTGCTAGCTAAGATGATTTGAGTACATATACTACATTACTACTTATAGTCTATATATTGTTAGGTGTAGCAGGGTTTTATATTTTCTCTACTATACTAATCTGGATGTGATTTGGTTTATGAATAATAATGTGTAGGCTGTGTCTATGCTCAAGGCCTCACTTTCATCAGATACGGTATTCACCGATGTCTTTCTACCCAAGGAAAATGACGATGATCCTCATACTGTCACTGGGAAACCAAGCACGAAGGATCACAATATTCTGCTTCCGTCCCGTAAAGAAGATTCTAATTCTTCATCGGAGAGCAAAGTAAGAATTTTCTATGACAGGGATGAGAAGAAGGTCATGTATGCCGAATGCGATCATGGCTTCGTCGACTTGCTCCTCGGCTTCCTCACTTGCCCGTTATGGCGTGTGATCAAGAACGGGGGTGCTGCTGGCACTTGTCATCTCAGCAGGAGCCTGAACAATCTGTACAGCAGCGCCATCGACCTCGGCGCCACCGGCTTCTTAACCGGTCGATTCACCGAAGAGACGTTGCTGGATGATCCAGGCCTTACGCCGTTTCCTCAGGTTGTGGAAGACCGGAAGTATATAGTAGAGGATGATCTGCAGATACACCAGGCCTCTGCCATGTCCGTAATGAAACACTGGCGTAAGAGAGATGGGACCAAGGTGAATTATAAGCGGATGGACTTCAGCATAGGGAAACATGAGGTACCTTGCTTAGCTGGGCTTGTAAAATTCATGAAGGCTTATTATAAACAACAAGGGTTAGTGCTTACTATGTCGTGGTTGTTGGTTTCGTTGCCCTGCAGGCTCTTGTGCTGATGCAGGCTGCGTTCACTTCGAAGATGGCATTGACTGACGTATTCAAGAGGAGGCTGGAAGTGATGCAGATACTTGTCAGAATCCATGGAGGAAGGACCATATTCGTGGATGTTGCCAGCTCTGACACCATTGCCGCCGTCAAGAGCAAAGTCAGGGATTTGGTTCCCATTCCGGCAGCATGTCGTGGCGAACTACACTACGGTTGCCGTATACTCAAAGATTCATACACTGTTGCACAATACAACATCGTCGCACGATGTACGGTCAACCTAAGCATTTATGTACCACCGTTTGCGTAGAACCCGCCTCCATTGTAGCAACTTTCAGTCTTGTGTTTGATGACATGGAAAAATGGGATATATTTCTAGATATAGTTATGACGAATCAAAAAAGATCCGATTGAGTTCCTCACATAGCATTGCTAGTTATTGGTACCGTCGGGATCACCTAATTTTTTTTGAAGTGAAATCTTTTAGTATTTTACATTTTCACCGCTACAGCACTATCTGATAACGTTAAATGTACCGTATGACCATCTATGACATTGAACACCATGTTTATTCACTACAGGAATCCCTGGCCACTCCGACGGCCAGAAGCCACCGGCATAGAGCAGAAACCCGTCGGCACATGCTATGTCGTCGGTGTAACCTCGTGGCATAGCGCGAAATGTCGTCGGCTTAAACAAAAGCCGTGGCTTAAACAAAAGCCGTCGGCGTATGCTTCCGGTGAGCCCCTACAAGTGTCTGGCAAGGGGATTGTCTATGCCGACGGCAAAGGTCGTCGGCCTACGCTGGGCCACATGGCGTCTCCTGGGCTGCCCAGGGAGAGGAGCTACACCGACGGCAACGCAGTCGGCCTAACTTGGGCCATGTGTCGTCTCCTGGGATGCTCCAGGGATAGGAGCTACGTCGACGGCAATGCCATCGACACAACCACGACCATTTGGTCAGTTCTGAGCTTGTGTCGACAGTAATGACGGCATTGCCGTCGGTGTATCCACTGAAAATGACAGAAAATGTAGCAAAACTAGAAGCAACAGAAACGGAAATATTATGAGCATAATATCAAAAATAATAACACCATCAAGTGCATACAAACATCAATACATGGTTCTATATCATCATACATGGTTTTATCAATCCCGATACAGCCCTACCTACATGCATCTTTGGAGGAGACAGGGTGAACCAGAGATCTCCCATGGTGAAAGAAGGTGACCGACCGCGCGGCACGGCCGCAGTAGAACCACCGGGCAAAGGACCAGGAGGAGAATCACGACGACGAATCGGTGTGATCTCACGCGAGCCCGACGAGCCACTAGGAGAAGACCGTCCAAAGTGTGGGTTCTGCGAACATCTAGTTCTCTACATGTTTGAGCAAGAGTTAGCAACTTGCGAGGCAAAAGGAAATTGGTAACTAGTGGTTTGGCAAAAAACTTACCGACATCGATGAGTGTTATGTGAGAGTGAATTCATCCTTCGATAGGAACATTGGCAGTGGCCCCGTCCTAGGAGGCCGCTCTCCTAGCGGCTCCTCTCCGCTCTCTAGTGGTCATAAACCTCATCATCGCCCGCGAGATAGTTTAGATGTCAGGCATTGCAGAAATAAAGATTCAAACTAGGGGAAGTGGGACTTATCATCATTTGCAAAAATAAAGATTGAAACTTACAACATCGAACAACTCTTGGTACGCCGCGGAGGATTCCTTCCTCTGCACCCACTCGTGATAGTCCGCCTGGTATTTCGTATGAGCGAAAGCGTAGGCTGCCTCGAAATCAGGCTACAATTTCAGAAAAGTAGTGAATCTCGTCAACTTAGCCATGCAGGAACGAATGTCGGAAATAGGATGAAAATGAGAGTGGAGGTGGGCCGAAGAGGCTGTCGAGGAGGCTGGATAGGAGGGATGACGACGGGGAGGGTAGCTCGGATACTCGTGAGGCTCGTGGTAGGCTTGGCCACCTTCTAAAAAATGCGCAAACGTCCATGTTGCCTTTCGTGCCCCACCAGGATCAACGTGGTCTCGTCGTAGTACGGATGATGGGGTCATACACGCACGGGTACAAACCCTAGACCGTTGAGCAGTAGACTGCAACTCCCCCTGGGAACGGGTGTAATACTCGGGAAGCGCGGGCTGAAGCTTTTGTTGATTGGGCTTCTTCTCCTTCATCTTCTGCCACCCTGCCAAGGCAGTAACCGTCTCCCCCTTTTTGGCCTCATGCATCGCGAAAATAAATGTTATGTGTATTAAGTAAGAACATGAAGGGAAAGAAATTCAGGCCATTCCATCTATGTATATACCATATTTTTCTTGAAGCGGTCATGGTTGCGGTTTCCCACACTGCGTGTTCCCTCGTGTCCTCGGTTTGCCTTGTTCCGCTTGCTCACGACGTCGAAGTTGGGGTCTTCCCCAACCCACTTCCTAGCCAAAGCCTCCAATGCGACTTCTTTCTCATTGTCCTAGTTAGGCATAACCTGAAAATGCAATGCTCACGTAAAGAACAGATAATGCAATGACAACTTAGAAGAAATATAGAATCACATTGACAGTTTACTTACCGACATGTAATCATCGACTCTCATCTCTGACGAGTCCGTAACACTCCTTCCTAGACCTCTTGCCCCTCTCATACCATAAGTGATTGGCGTTCATATGCTTTTGGTTGTACCACTGCTGTCGTGTCAACCTCATACAAGCCCCATGCAAAGTCATAACCGCCCTGTCCCTATCCTCCTCTAGCACCCGAAACAAGAACTTCAATCATGCATAAAGATATTGTGAGAGTCATGCGTTAGCACACTGATACGTCATAAATTTGTCCTTAATTTCTGATGTTTCATGTTGTTTTCATGCCACATGCTACATGTTTTTCTTACACTTTATATCATTTTTATCGATTTCTCGGGACTAAACTATTGACAAGATACCTCAGAGCATGTTCCTGTTTTCTGTTGTTTTTAGTTTCAGAAAAGTTGTTCTGGAAATATTCTCGAAATTGGAAAATTCGAAGCCCGAAAGTCTTAGAATTCCTGAAGGTTCCACGGAGTCTCGAAGAGGCCCGGAGGAGGGCCACACCATAGGGCGGCGCGCCCCTGGACCCGCCTGGGGGTGGTGTGGGCCTCTTGGGCGCCCACCGCCATCTACCTTTCGCCCCTATATCCCCCCGATGCGTGAACCCTAAAAATATATAACTTTTCCATGAAAACACCCGAGGCCACTGTCATCGTCAACCCAAGATTGGGAGAGTTCTGGAGTTCTCCCCGGCACCCTGCCGGGAGGGAAAATCAACACGGCAGGGGTCTACACCACCATGCTCGCCTCCGGAGTGATGCGTGAGTAGTTCATCCTTGGACTACGGGTCCATAGCAGTAGCTAGATGGTTGTTCTCTCCTCTTTATGCCTCATCTTTGGATCTCGTGAGCTGCCTCACATGATCGAGATCATCTTATTGTAATGCTACATGTTGTATTTGCTGGGATCCAATGATCATTGAATTCTATGTCTCTTGATTATCATTCTATCATGTCGTCTTCATGTGTATGTTATTTATGATCTTGCATGATCTCCGTTGTTAGTAGATGCTCTGGCCAAGTAGTTGCTAGTGACTCCAAGAGGGAGTATTTATGCTCGATAGTTGGTTCATGCTTCCTTTGCATCTGTGCTCGAGTGACAGAAACGTGTCGGATGGAGGATGTGTTGTTGCCATTAGGAAGAAAACAACGATGTTTACTTTGTTTACATTATACACTTTTCTTACTGCGATAATCTGTTGCTTGCAACTTAATACCCAACGTTTGTTTGGATGATATTCGGAGGGTGGATTATTAGTCATATATGCAGTTGGATGACGGTCTATTTATCTTGTTGTAATGCCCGCATGAATCTCATAGTAATATTTATGTAATGCATGTTTCATTATCTATCAATTGCCCAGCTGTAATTTGTTCACCATGCATGTTAGCTATCTTTTATGGAGAGACACCGCTAGTGAACTGTGGACCCCGGTCCATTTCCTCATACTGATAATACACACACTGCTGCCACTGTTTTCACAATGCTTCCACTGTTTTCACACTGCTACTGTTGTTTTCATATTGTTTTACTACTGTTTTTCACACCATACATTTAACCTCTTTGTTATCAGCAAAACCTGTGAGATTGACAACCTCACTGCTTTGCTAGGGCAAAGTGAATTGATTGTGTTGTGTAGGTTCCACATTGCTGCTGAACCGGTAGTGTGCCGTGCCATCTCAGCTGCATCAACCTTCAGAAGTTGCTTGTCCTCCTACTGGTCGATTCAACCTTGGTTTCTTTCCTGAGGGAAAACTTGCCACTGCACTCTTCACAATGTTTCTCTTGGGGTTTACCACCGTCAGCCATCAACAAGTTTTCTGGCGCCGTTGCCGGGGACTTTGAAGCAAGCAGCCTCCCGCCAACTCTGGCCCCATCAAGTTTTCTGGCGCCGTTGCCGACGAGGAAGAGAATTTCTGCAAGGGGAATCTCTCACCTCCAGACATTTTTACTTTGTTATTGTTTTGTTTTTTTTTACTTGCTTTGTCATGCTTGCTATCAATGTTTGATGTCTTTGAAACTAGATCTTATTGGCAAGGTGGGTTCACAGATGAACAACAAAAATATTATAAGGAGCACCGCTTGCCACAAAAAGGGATACACTTATGGGAGAAAATTAATAAATTGCATTACTATGCTAAAAGCTTGTGCTCTACTTATAATGTTACTTGTTGCTTTGATAAAGCTTGTTGCTGTAGGAGGTATAAAAACCTCCCTTTTCAATGTGAGTATAATGATAATGTTACCATATCTTCTTATGTTAAGGGAAATTATGACTTTGATGATGTGGAACAAATTGAGGAATTTAGTTCTTGGAAGGGTGCATTCGAAATTGCCTATTTACTTGAAAGTATTGATGATGCACCTTATAAATACGAGATTTATGCTATACTTTGAATACTTCTTTGATAATTACAAGGATTGTAATTTCTACATAATTAATCATCTTAATAAATTCTCTCCCCCAAAGGGAGAGACTGATGCCTTGTAGGAGCCTATGGAAGAAGAAATTGCTGAATCTAGAAGCTCATTGGATGAAAAAGAGGAGGAGAGTGATGATCAAGCGGAGGAAGAACAGAGCTACCCATGTCTACCTCCCAATTAGAGTAACTCTTTAACTCATAGTTGTGATGATCCTATTGATTCTTTTGAAATATCCCTTTTTGATGAAATTGATACTTGTCATACTTGTGACCTTGATACTACTATGAATGAAACTTGTGAGAATGATATTGCTACTTAAAATATGATTTCTATAATGTGTCCCATACCTTTTATGAGTTATCAATCATCTTGTTGCTATTGTAAAAGTGGGAAAGAAGATGTCTTTATTTTTAATTTTGATCCCATTGTTTTAGAGCTTGATATGAATTGTGTGCTTTTAGACCATGAAAAACATGCCTTATGTTAAAATTATGTTGTTGAGTTTGTTCATGATGCTACTGAAAATTATTATGAGAGAGGAAAATATGGTTGTAGGAATTTTCGTGTTACTAAAACACCTTTCTTTTTGTTGGAAGTTTTGAAATTGCTCTTGTTCTACCTTCCCATGATTTCTAGTTTGAGCTTCGTTAATTTATTTCTTTACAAGATTCCGATGCATAGGAAGTGGGTTAGACTTAAATTTGTTTTATACTTGCTTCTTAATGCTCTATTTTTCTTAATTCTTATTTCTTATGTGAGCATCTTCCTGCTTTCTAAGCCTAGCTAAACGGCGTTAAAGAAAAGCACTTCTTGGGAGATAACCCATGGTTTTATTTTTGCTTTATTTTTCTCTGTTTTCTTTGAGTCAAGGGGTTGTATACTTCTGTAGAAACTCCTTTGTATCTTTATTTTCATGTATTGGTTGTGCCAAGTAAAGTTTCTAGTGGAAGTTGGAGTTGGTTTTGGATTTCTGTGCAGGAGACAGATTTCTGCAGTTCACAGTAAAAAATCGTATAAATTCCAGAAAGATCAAAATGACCTGAAACTTTTTGTGCTTATTCCTCAGCTAATTTCGAAAAATTTTAGTTCTGTATTTTTTTATCTGAGCAACATAAGTGCTCCAAAAAAATTCGTCTGTATAGACTGTTCTTGTTTTGGCAGATTCTGCCATTTTTCTTGCATTTACTCTTTTACGATGTCAAGTGGATTTCTTTACTTCACGAAACATCAGTGGCTATAGCTAATGTTTAAAAGTATCAATAACAATTGTGCGCTTGCAGAACCCATGGATTTTTTATTGTTGCACTAACCCTCTAATGTGAATTACTTTGAGTGTGGTGTTAAGGATGTTTTCAAGGGTCAAGAGAAGAGGGTGATATAATGTGATCAAGAAGGGTGCAAGGTCAAAGCTTGGGGATGCCCTGGTGGTTCATACCAGCAAATTATAAGAAGTCTCAAACATCTAAGTTTGCGGATACCCAAGGCATCCCCTTCTTCATCAATAATTTATAAGGTCACTTCTAGTGAAACTATATTTTTATTCGGTCACATCATATGAAATTTACTTGGAGCGTCTGTTTGTTTTTTATTTTTTTCCTTTTTCATTTGTTTTCCTTGCTTTAATAATATAGTTGGAACCTAGCATTCTTTGTGTGGGAGAGAGGCACTCTCCGTTTTTCATATGAATACTCGTTATGCTTGTATTCTTAGTTTTTCTCCTACTTGCTGCAAAATTCCCGTTTAGCTCCTATTTTTTTATTGCATCTCTTATTCAGAGCTGTTAGTTTTAGTAGAGTTGTGTTAGTACTCTTTTTTTTATTTCTGTATCTCTTAGAGAGTTTTTGTTTATTATGAAATTCTTGGTGTTGGAAAGCAGTAGTACATTTTTCGTGCTTATAATAGTGCAATTAGAAGCTTGTATAGACTGTGGTTAGACTTTTTCATGTAATGCTAGATGTTATTTTAATTCTAAAGACTAGTTATTATTTTTGTAGCATGATTTGTCTCAAATAGCTGAGAGTGTTTAATGTGCCTTTGAAAGAATCATGAGTTGTTCTTGTCATATTGAAGCATAAATTTGTCGTGTTCTCCTTTGAATGTTTTATTTGGTTGACTTGGAGCATGCCCACACCATGTTTATGACTACAAACCAGTCACTTATATCCTCTATGATCATTTAGTTTTTGAACTTGTAGTACCACTTATGCTTTGATTAATGATGTTTTTGTCGCTATGCATGATTATGGCCATTATTGCTCTCTTGATTTGTCGCTCCGAGTCTTTTGCTAGCCTCCACCTGTATTGAGTATGAGCTCTACTCGTGCATCCAACTCCCAAATACCAAACATGCCTACCTACATGTGGTATTTAACTGCCACTCCAAAGTAAATTGCTCATGTGTTACCTGTAAAAACTTCAAAATTACTCCTGTTTTGTGCTCCTGTTTTAGCTAATGAGGACGTAAATAGAGAATCGTTAACTCACTTGTTGATTGGAATTTCACACCATTGACTAGTGGCTTCATCCACTTATCCAATTGATAGAAGAGCTGACAGCGGGGTTTCCAGCCCCAAATTAATACAACAAATTCTCTTCACTATTTTTCCCTTGATTTATCAGTCAAAGCATAATTGTGTAAACAAAAGAGAAACAGGGATTACCTTCTACACAGATGCATCCTTCTATGGGAGCCTCTCTTGTGAAGTCTAGTTGGTTTGTGACATACTGTATTTTCTGTTTACCATTCGTTGACATAAGCATACACCTCTCTAAAAATGTTTTCAATACCTCTATTTAACAAAATAAAAGCTCTAGCACATGAGTGATCCCTGCTTTCCTCTGCGAAGGGCCTTTCTTTTACTTTTATGTTGAGTCTCCATCTTCTAACTTTATGCACAGTCGAGAGAGCATAGTTGCCATTTTGATTTTAATGTGCATTTGTCACAGAAACATTATTAATTGATCATGATGTGTTATTGTTTGTTCTCAAATTATTTGTTCTAGTCTTCCTCTTAAACTTTGAAGGTGTCCTCGCGTTTATTGTTTGCCCCACTCTTAAGGACAAGATAAATATCACTTTGCTATGTTATCTCTATGCTTGAAACAAACGTATAGCTTTCGATTACATTATTATTCATAATCTTTTATTTGTGTTACTTTTCATTATACAAGGTGCTTGCTATATTTTATTGTTATAATTATATCTATCATGCTTGTGTTAAAGTTCTATGAGCTCAGCTATGCGTATGCTTTTACAATTTAGATGATCAAGTTTATGTTGGTAGCATGCCAACTCATAAATTTTGTGTTTTTATCGCTTACCTACTCGAGGACGAGTAGGAACTAAGATTAGGGATGTTGATACATCATAAACGTATCCTTAATTTCTGACGTTCCATGTTGTTTTAATGCCATATGCTACATGTTTTCTGCTATTTTTAGTTTCAGAAAAGTTGTTCTGGAAATATTCTCGGAATTGGAAAATTCGAAGCCTGGAAGTCTTAGAATTCCCGAAGATTCCATGGAGTCCCGAAGAGGCCCGGAGGGGGGCCACAGGGGGCCGAACCATAGGGCGGCACGCCCCCTGGCCACGCCTGGGGGGTGGTGTGGGCCACTCGGGCACCCACCGATGTGTGAACCCTAAAAATATACCACTTTTCCATGAAAAACACCCGAGGCCTCCGTCATCTTCAACCCGAAATCGGTAGGGTTCTAGAGTTCTTCCCGGCACCCTGCCGGGAGGGAAAATCATCAACGAAGGGGTCTACACCACCATGCCCGCCTCCGGAGTGATGCGTGAGTAGTTCATCCTTGGACTACGGGTCCATAGCAGTAGCTCGATGGTTGTCCTCTACTCTTTATGACTCATGTTTGAATCTCGTGAGCTGCCTCACCTGATCGAGACCATCTTATTGTAATGCTACATGTTGTGTTTGGTGGGATCTGATGATTATTGAATGCTATGTCTCTTTATTATCAATCTATCATGTTGTCTTCATGTGTATGCTATTTATGATCTTGCATGATCTCCGTTGTTAGTAGATGCTCTGGCCAAGTAGATGCTAGTGACTCCAAGAGGGAGTATTTATGCTCGATAGTCGGTTCATGCCTCCTTTGCATCTGTGCTCGAGTGACAGAAACGTGACGGATGGAGGATGTGCTATTGCCATTAGGGAGAAAACAACGATGTTTACTTTCTTTATATTTCGGACTTTTATTACTGCGATATTTTTTTCTTGCAACTTAGTACCCAACGTTTGTTAGGATGATATTCGGAAGGTGGATTATTAGTCATAAATCCAGTTGGATGATTATTAGTCATAAATCCAGTTGGATGACAATCTATGTATCTTGTTGTAATGCCCGCATGGATCTCATAGTAATCTTTATGTCATGCATGTTTCATTATCTATCAATTGCCCAGCTGTAATTTGTTCACCACGCATGTTAGCTATCTTATATGGAGAGACACCACTAGTGAACCGTGAACCCCAGACCATTTCCACATACTGATAATACACACACAACTGCCACTATTTTCACACTGCTTCCACTGTTTTCACACTGCTACTGCTATTTTCATATTGTTCTCATACTTTTTACCACACCATATGTTTAACCTCTTTGTGTTCAGCAAAACCGGTGAGATTGACAACCTCACTGCTTTGTTGGGGCAAAGTGAATTGATTGTTTTGTGTAGGTTCCACATTGCTGCTGAACCGATAGTGCGCCCTGCCATCTCAGCTGCATCAACCTTCGGAAGTTGCTTGTCCTCCTACTGGTCGATTCAACCTTGGTTTCTTTTCTGAGGGAAAACTTGCCGCTGCACTCTTCACAACCTTTATCTTGGGGTTTACCAACGTAAGCCATCACACACTAGGGTTATCAACTATGAACGAAACTCGACAAATATTTCTTACCCAAATCTTGGTGATCATAGCATCAAAAGCTTTCCCGAAGCCCGGGCAGTCAGCAGCCTAATAGTCCAGCCAAGTAGTGGCTAGCTTCTTCTCGGTGCCGGGGATTGGAGAATATTAGGCCGGCCAATACTTCCTAATCAGAGCTCCAAGAAAGCTCAAAGGCTGGCGGGTCCCATCAACATATTTATAATTGTTGCACAATAATCAAACATTAGTACATATGCCAAATTATTATGACCAAAATGAAACTACAAGTTCAAACTTACAAAACTAGCACGCTTACTAAATGCCGTTAGGATAAAGGAGTTCTTTCCTCTCCTTGGTAGTAGGATCCTTGTCATCACCATGGACTCCCGCTTCCCCACGAATCGACAACTTCTTTGGTGCCACCTCCACCTCCTGTCTAGACTTCGCCTTGTCTATAGACTCCACCTCGTGCTCGTCTCTAGACGAGGCCTCCAACTACATCTGGATAGCCACGTTTCCAGAAGCGGAGGGTGGCGGTTTCATGTCTACTCCACCTCCACCGCCACCTTCACCTCATCCTCGTCCTCCACCTTCACCTCCACCTTGTTCTCGTCGTCCTTGTCCTCCTCTCGCACCTCCGTCCTCGGGCTAACATAGATTGTGAATCGATGGTCTTCCACAACGTGTAACCTTCTTAAGAAAGGACGTTGTTGATTCCTTGCCTTGGCTTCACCCGCGTCAGATTCTCTTTCGCGGGTTCCGGGACTACTTAGAGCCTGAAACTCCCGGATCTCACGGAACGGGGGGAATCTTGCCAAGAGGTGGGACCTAAAATTTTATTGGGTGTTACTTGGGCCTAAACTAACACAACCAAGCAATTACTTCCACTTTGCAACCCCCTTTCGGCTCACGTAGAGGGGCCAAATCGGTAGTTCCGTCATTTTACTCCAACATGCCTAGGGTTTCTCCGGAGAGGGACGGCTCTGGAGCGTATGAATCCCACCCAAGGAAATGTTATTCCATACCATGTGTTTTAGAGTGTGGCATGGGTCTTGGATGCTAAATATTTCCTCGCTCTCTGTGTTAGGGTTTCATCGGTGTTAGATTCTCTCTGGCGGGTTCCAGGACTACTTAGAACCTTAAACTCACAGATCTGGCCGAACTGGGGGAATCTATCCAATAGGTAGTACATAACATTGTATTTGGTATTACTTTGGCCTAACATAACAATAGAAAGCAATTGATTCCGCTTTGCTACCCCCTTCCGGCTCACGTAGAGGGGCCAATACGGCAGTTCCGTCTTTTTCCCAGCGGGGCTATGGTTTCTCTAGAGAGTGGGCTCCGGATCGTCTGAATGCCACCAAATACCATGGTATGCCATACCATGTGTGTTAAAGTGTGTAATTGTTCTTGTATGCTCAAGATTCCCTCGCTCTCTCCGTGTTAGGGCTTCACCGGCGTCAGATTATCTCTAGCGGGTTCCAGGACTACTTAGAGCCCGAAACTCCCGGATCTGACGGAACTGGGGGAATCCTGCCAAGAGTTAAGGGAATATGCCCGAGAGGCAATAATAAAGTGGGTATTATCTTATTCCTTATTTATGATAAATGTTTATTTCTCATGCTAGAATTGTATTAACCGGAAACGTTGATAAATGTGTGTTTAATAAACAAACAATGGTTCCTAGTAAAGCCTCTCTTTTAACTAGCTTGTTGATTAATAGATGATCAAGGTTTTCTGATCATGAACATTGGATGTTGTTAATGATGAGGTCATATCATTAGAAGAATGATGTGATGAACATAGACCCAGTATCAAGATAACAATACAATCAAGTCATTTAGTTTATATTATTATATCTTGCATATGAAGTAACTTATTCCTTAGACCATGAGATCATGTCAATTAATGATACCGGAAGGGTGCTTTGATGTCATCAAACGTCACACCGTAACAGGGTGACTATAAAGGTGCCGTTAGGTATTCGTAAAGTATTAGTTGAGGATCATGGATCAAGAGTGGGATTTGTCCATCCAAAATGACGGAGAGATATACTCTGGGCCCTCTCGGTGATATCACATCGACACCGCTTGCAAGCACGTGATATGATCACAAGGATGTTATATCATGGGAAAGAGAAAAGAGTACTTGTCGGTAACGAGATTAAACAAGGTATGGTTGATACCAATGATCGAATCTCAGACCAGTAAAGTATCGCGAGACAAAGGGAATAGTTCACGACGTTGATGGTTCACACGATCACGAGAGTCATCGTTGAATATATAGGAGTCATCACGAATCTCTAGATCCTGATGTTTATTATTGATCGGAGAGGTGTCTCGATCATGTCTATGTTATTCTCGAACCGTAGGGTGACACACTTAAGGTTCGATGACGCATTTGAGAGGATACAGAATATTGGAGAAAAGTTTGGACAACACCGAAATTGTTTGAGGGAATATTGAAATAGTCACCGGAATTGTTTCGGGTAATTTTGAAATAGTTCAAGGGGATTCTTATCAAATGGTTGTTAATAGATTTAACAACTAACTGAAGGGGTCATATGTTAATGTATGTTAATGGAATTAACAAATATTAAAATAAAGAAATAAAATTGTTTTATTTATTTATTAAAGAAAACCCTTGGGATTTTGAGTGGGAATTAATGGAAGAATGTGTGGGTTGAGTGGAGACTCCACTCACATGATGAGGGAGGGGTGGAGACACCCAAAATTTCGTGGCTGCCATCCCCTCCTATAAAAGGAGGGGTGGGAGCTCCCTCTCCCACACACACACACACTTGTGTCATCTCTTCCTCCCTCCTGCCGCTGCTCCACTACTTGTTCGTGCGCTTGGCGAAGCCCTGAGCAATGTTTTTCTCCACCACACCAGACCGTCGTGCTGCTGGAGTTCCGAGGGATCCTCTACTTCCGCCTCCCCGTTGGATCGAGGGAACGGAGGTCGTTATCAACCGTACGTGTGACCGATCACGGAGGCACCACCGGATTGCGGTGCACATCTTCTCGCTATCGGGATCAGTGTGAGTACGACTACGCCAACAACGCGATTTGATCTCGTAATGCTTTGTGTCTTCGAGGGTATGTGTTCTCCTTAACTCTCTCTTTTCCCGTTGCACTTCTTCTCCTAGATTAGATCTTGGCCTTTCGGGTGTCTCTCACGTAGGAATTTTTTTTGTTTTCTATGCAATGACCCCTTCAATGGTATCAACGCCGGATCTATGCGTAGATGTTTTGTACGGGTAGAACACATATGTGTATGTGGGCGTTGAGGATCATGTTATTAACTCCTTGATTATTTTATGATCTTAGTGGCATAGTGGGATGAAGCGGCCCGGACTAACCTTACATGTCCATGTACATGAGACTTGTTCCACAACTGACATGCAACTTGTATTGCATAAGTGGCTTGCGGGTGTCTGCTTCTCCTAATATAGTTAAGATCTAATCTATGAAGGGTTGTTAAAAATGTGTTTATCAACGTTGTGGTTGATGTTCGTAGGTATGAACGGTTCTATCCTCGAAAGCCCTAAGCCACGTAAAATATGCAAAAATAAATTAGAAGCGTCTAACTAGTTTTTGCTGGGCATGTGAATTGATATGGTCAATGTTAAAAATTTGATTATGAGATGATCTCTTTCGTAAATTATTGATATACCGGAAGGTATCCATTTGATTGTCTTATTATTGATGGACAATCAAGATTAGGGTGCCATGGTATTTGGTACCACATCGGTGGAATGATGGAGATCATACCATAATGCACATGATGATGGAGATCAAGTGCAAGGAGGACCATATCATATCACGTTATCCTTACATGTGATGTCTGTGATGTTAATCCTTTTTATGCATCTTGTTTTGCTTAGATAGTGACGGTAGCATTATAAGTTGATCCCTCTCACTTAATATCAAGATAATAATGTGTTCTTCCTGAAGTATGCACCATTAAGAAAGTTCGTCGTTTCGAGACACCACGTGATGATCGGGTGTGACAGACTCAACGTTCGCATACAACGGGTGTTTTCAATCCTAGCATGTACAGACATGGCCTTCAAACACACACAATACTACGGTTCTATTTGGCGAGCCTAGCTTGTACATACATGGCCTCGGAACACGTAACCGAAAGGTAAAGCATGAGTCATATGGACGATATGATGAACATGTCGATGTTCGCCTTTGAAGCTACACCATCTCACGTGATGATCGGTTTTGGTGTAGTGAATTTGGTTCGTGTAATCACTAAAGACGACTAAGAGGGATGTTGTTTTTGAGTGGGAGTTCATGGCATAGCTTTGAATTAACTTGAACTTATTTATCATAAACAATCAATCAACGTGAATTTGCAAAAATTGTAGTATTCATTGGAATCCACAAAACTACCTTACACTTAGATTGTTGATTGAGATATAACTGTTATGATCTGGTAAAAATCATTTAAGATTGGTACCGTATTAGTGAAATTTAAAATTGAGTCCTATTGTAGATTTTTGGTATTTCCTACCTAGCTCCATATGGTTAATGATTGATTGATCTACAGAGCAAATAATTCCTACTTAGAATCCAGAGTCATGGTTGCTTTCGTATTACTTTATCTTCAAAAGAATGTTTTGTTGATCAAGGTGTTTTTGGAACTGAAAGAGTTGTTTTTAGAAAAAATCAAGTGAAAGATATATTGATATCTAGAAACTTATTTGTAGCAACACGACTGAGTATAATTTAGCGTGACAATGTTTTCTTATATTATCTGAATATATGCAAATTTAGCGTGATAATGTTTGCTTATATTATCTGAATATATGCAATGATTGAAGACGCTAGGCGTTTGAATATTCCAAGAAATTGGGCGCTAAACTTTATCCTCTAAATTCCTTCCTTCGATCTATAGTAGCTTCATCATAAAATTGTTATGATGGGATGGATTAAAAGTATGGGTACAAATCATTTACCTTACTTGGAGATTGCTAAGAGTGGAATCTAGAAGAATACTGTTAATATGGTGATATTAGTAGAACAATCAAACTCAAAGTATGACTCAATGGGTGATAGTATATGACTAACACACCAAAGAAAATGAGCTGGTATGACTAGCATTGTTTGATGTTGAATGATTCTTCTGTAAAAGAAAGGGAATATTGAAAATAGAATTACAAAAAGATATATGGCAGTAAAGAAGATAACTGGAAAAGTCCAGCTCAGGAGTATATGCTTGATATACAAATTATAGATGTATTACTAGTTAACAAAGTATTTTTAGGTATTTTGATACCACATTGGTTGGTATGAGTTGTTATACAAAGCAACGCAATGCAAGAAATACAAGTGCCTAAAAGGAACTAGTAATAGATGTGGAATCGATTATGACAAGAACATAAATAAAGTGTTATTGTGTTCATTGTCGTATCGAACCAAACATTTAAGATTTATTTTAAGAACTTAATAAGTTGTTATTTTGTTCTGGTCTTTTGTGAGAACAAATGAGATTGTTCAAACTATGACCATATTCCATAATTGATGGATATGTTAATATAAATCATGTTGGTAAAGTAAACATCTATAAGACTAAATGCTAAACGTTGCAAGACGTAAAAGAGTTTCACTTAAATTGTGACACCACCATTTTAGTTCTTATCGGAAAGGAAAACATGAAGGAACTCCATATTGATGGACTTCCGGAGTTACTTTTTTTTGAATAAATTGACGCTTGTGAGACCTCTTCCAAAAGATGACTAGAATTCCGTTCATAGGCCATAGTAGAATGGGCGACTAATTTAATGGAGATTATACATATTGATGTATATAGTCCATTATGTGTAGTCATGTATGGTGCATTAGTTTTTCCTTCATAAAATTGTATTGATGATTTGAGTAGATATGTGAGTATATCTATTTAAAGAGAACGGAGTTTGACATTTTGAATTGGTTCAAATGGTTGTTAATATGAAGTAAAACTTATTGTAACAAGATAATGAAGTATTTATGATTGGATCATAAAGGATAAAGTTTGAGTTACAAGTTTAGCAAAACATCTGAGGAGTTGCAGAAGTGTTCTACAATTTATACTTCTCGAATATCCCCACATTAGTTTGGAGTATTCAAGAGACAAAATCAAACCTTGTTGGACATGGTAAGATTAATAAAAATGCCATTATAATTTTGTAGTTTATACATTAGTGACAACCGCGTTTTTCCACTGAAAAGAGCACCATCATGATCCGTTGAAATTGACAACATATAAGATATGGTTTGGGTAGTGACCCAAAATTGTCATTTTCTTAAGTTTTGGTATGCATAGCATGTGTAAAATGTTTACAACCAAAATAGGATAAATATATGTTTATAAGGTTATCCCAAATAGAACATTGGGTGTTTCTCCTATCACCGAACCAAAAGACAAATGTTGTTTGTCAGAAAGGGTTGATTCTCGAGAAAGTAGTTCTTGCGAAACAAGTGAGTGGGAGCATAGTACAAACTCAACGAGAATAGAGAATCTTCGTTATCATGTCAAGAGTAGCGCAGCACTGGAAGTTGTTCCGGGGTTTGCTATTTTGACAAAGTAGAAGACACTACATGTGTTGTAGATACTTCGGATGAGTTTGCGTACTAAACCACAAAAGTCCAAAAATTTTGTACTTAGAGCAACTTGTGGTTTAAGTGTAAAGTGTTGTTTTGACAACAAAAGGACCTTGACCTTATAAAGGAAGCAAATGATGGGCCCTGGCTTTTTAAAATTGATTATGAGTCATTATATCCGCCATAGTATCCTTGTATGAATATAAAGTATGTGACTTGGTAGTCCTTTCGATAGGCTTGATGCCTAACGATAGCAAAAGGGTCTATATAGCGACAAAGACATGGATTTTTACATCCTTTAAAAGTTGTACTTATCGAAAAGTTGTTTTCGACGAAGTTCAAAGAGTTGACTACTACAAGATTTTGATCTTCCGTAGTGATACTTTAGTCTTTGCAGATAGTTCTAGCAAAAGTTACATATTATGATATGGCAGTTGAATAAAAAACCAACTCTCCTCTCGAGGAAGTTTGATGGAGGATGTGTACTTGACACAGTCTAAGAGTTTTGTAAAATTCCAAAGGTTGCTAGAAAGGTATGCACACTTCAATGGTTGAAGTGAGCATAACGAAGCTGAAATCTTTACCTTAATGAAGTTACCAAAAGAGTTTGATTCCATCATGAACGTTAAAGATGCTTGTAGAGTTACAAGAAATTAAGTGGGAGCGCTATGACATATTTCGAATACTTTATGTAGATGACATATGGTTGATTGGAAAATATGTATTTTAAATTAACACGGTTAAGATTTTCGATTTCATGTTGATGAAAGGCTTAAAAGATATTGGGCATCGATATCTATAAGAGATGGATTAGATCACCTGATATGATTGAAGCCAAATTACATAGATGAAATATTGAAGTAAGTCAATATTAAAATGACAAGAAGGAGTTCTTGTCACATGGAAAATAATTGAGAAAGTTTCTAGTGTTTTGACACATGATGAGCATCATTGAAATTGAGATTTATAAGTCATGTTTCCATGCTATGTACACAACCAGATAAGTCCTATGGTATAAAATGTTATAGCAGGATAATTCATATGATGATTAGACAACAGTGCGAGAGATCCTTGTGTCATTTTAGAAATGATAAGGATATGTTTTTCCTATGTAGTAATGACAAAATGTTAGTTGTAATATGTTACACTAATAGTCTTGTCATATATTCAAATAAATTTATCTCAATTAAAATACGTGATGAAGGGTAGCACAATAGGCTGGAAGAAAGATCCATACTAGATTTGAAAGAGTTTCAAAATTAAAATATTGTGACAGATACTACAACAAAGGCTAAAGTATATCGTTGTGTTGACAACTGATAATAAGTGTATTTTATGTCAAGGAGTTCATTATTGAACTTGGTGAATTTCCAAGAATGCTGACACTATGAAGCTACATTTTCACAATGTTAGTAATATTAGTTTAAGCTGAGGAATTAAGGTATCACCGGAACTTGGTGAATTTCCAAGAATGCTAGCACTATGAAGCTACATTTTCACAATGTTAGTGACATCGGTTTAAGCTGAGGAATTAAGGTTTCACCGATTGACCATATATATACAAAGTCATCTCATTAGAGAATGAGTGATGCGTGTAGACGCAAAGAACATGCAAATACAATAGGACCTGGACAGTTCAGATCTTTTTGATGATGTTTACCACATGCGAAGCATGGTAATAACACTGGAACGTCATATGTGTATTATTGACTCTAATGCAAGTGGGAGACTGAAGGGAATATGCCCGAGAGGCAATAATAAAGTGGTTATTATCTTATTCCTTGTTTATGATAAATATTTATTTCTCATGCTAGAATTTTATTAAGCGGAAACATTGATACATGTGTGTTTAATAAACAAACAATGGTTCCTAGTAAAGCCTCTCTTTTAACTAGCTCGTTGATTAATAGATGATCAAGGTTTCCTGATCATGAACATTGGATGTTGTTAATAACTAGGTCATATCATTAGAAGAATGATGTGATGAACATAGACCCAATATCAAGATAACAATACGATCAAGTCATTTATTTTATATTGTTATATCTTGCATACGGAGTAACTTATTCCTTAGACCATGAGATCATGTCAATCACCGATACCGGAAGGGTGCTTTGATGTCATCAAACGTCCCACCGTAACAGGCTGACTATAAAGGTGCCTTTAGGTATTCGGAAAGTATTAGTTGAGAATCATGGATCAAGAGTGGGATTCGTCCATCCAAAATGACGGAGAGAAGTACTTTGGGCCCTCTCGGTGATATCACATCGACACCACTTGCAAGCACGTGATATGATCACAAGGATGTTATATCATGGAAACGAGAAAAGAGTATTTGTCGGTAACGATATTAAACCAGGTATGGTTGATACCAATGATCGAATCTCAGACAAGTAAAATATCGCGAGACAAAGGGAATAGTTCATGACGTTGATGGTTCACACGATCACGAGAGTCATCGTTGAATATATAGGAGTCATCACGGATCTCAAGATCCCGCTGTTGATTATTGATCGGAGAGGTGTCTCGATCATTTCTATGTTATTCTCGAACCGTAGGGTTAAACACTTAAGGTTCGATGACGCATTTGAGAGGATACGGAATATTGGAGAAAAGTTTGGACAACACCGAAATTGTTTCGGGGAATATTGAAATAGTCACCGGAATTGTTTCGGGTAATTTTGAAATGGTTCAAGGGGATTCTTATCAAATGTTTGTTAATAGATTTAACAACTAACTCAAGGGGTTATATGTTAATGTTTGTTAATGGAATTAAAAAATATTAAAATAAAGAAATAAAATTGTTTTATTTATTTATTAAAGAAAACCCTTGGGATTTTGAGTGGGAATTAATGGAAGAATGAGTGGGTTGAGTGGAGACTCCACTAACATGATGAGGGAGAGGTGGAGACACCCAAAATTTCGTGGATGCCATCCCTCCTATAAAAAGAGGGGTGGGAGCTCCCTCTCCCACACACACACACACTTGTGTCATCTCTTCCTCCCTCCTGCCGCTACTCCACTACTTGTTCGTGCGCTTGGCGAAGCCCTGAGCAATATTTTTCTCCACCACACCACGCCGTCGTGCTGCTGGAGTTCCGAGGGATCCTCTACTTCCGCCTCCCCTCTGGATCGAAGGAACGGAGGTCGTCATCAACCGTACGTGTGACCGATCACGGAGGCACCGCCGGATTGCGGTGCACATCTTCTTGCTATCGGGATCGGTGTGAGTACGACTACGCCAACGACGAGATTTGATCTCTTAATGCTTTGTGTCTTCGAGGGTATGTGTTGTCCTTAACACTCTCTTTGCCTGTTGCATTTCGTCTCCTAGATTATATCTTGGTCTTTCGGGTGTCTCTCGCGTAGGAATTTTTTTGTTTTCTATGCAACGACCCCTTCAAAGAGGTGGGACCTACCATTTTCTTGGGTGTTCCTTGGGCCTAACCCAATACAACCAAGCAGTTGGTTCCACTTTGCTACCCCCTTCCGCCTAACGTAGAGAGGCCAGAACGTCAGTTCCGTCTTTTTCCCCAGCGGGGCTATGGTTTCTCCGGAGAGGGGCCGTCAGGTCGTCTGAATGCCACCAAATACACCATGGTATGCCACAACATGTGTGTTATAGTGTGTCATGGGTCTTGGATGCCCAAGATTCCCTCTCTCTCTCTCTGTTAGGGCTTCACCGGCGTCAGATTCTCTCTGGCGGGTTCCAAGACTACTTAGTGCCCTAAACTCCCGAAACTGAAAGAACTCGGGGAATATTGCCAAAAGGTGGGCCCAACTATTTTCTCGGTGAACCTTGGGCCTAACCTAACACAAACAAGAAATTGGTTCCACTGTTCTACCCCTTTCCGGATCACGTAGAGGGGTCATAACGGTAGCTCCGTCTTTTTCCCAGTGGGCTATTGTTTCTCTCGAGAGGGGCCTCCGGATCATCTGAATGCCACCAAATCCCATGGTATGCCATAATTTGTGTGCTAGAGTGTGGCATGGGTATTGGATTCCCAAGATTCCCTCACTCCATGTGTTATGGCTTCACCAGTGTCAGACTTTCTTTCGCGGGTTCTAGGACTACTCAGAGCCCGAAACTCCCGGATCTCACAGAATGGGGGGGATCTTGCCAAGAGGTGGGACCTACCATTTTATTGGGTGTTACTTGGGCCTAACATAACACAACCAAGCAACTAGTTCCATTTTCCGCCCCTTTTGGGTCACGTAGATGGGCCAAATCGGCAGTTCCGTCCTTTTTCTCCAACATGTCTAGGGTTTGCCCGGAGAGGGGCGGCTCTGGAGCGTCTGAATCCCACCCATGGATAGGTTATACCACACCATGTGTGTTAGAGTGTTGCATGGGTATTGGATGATAAAGATTTCCTCGCTCTCTGTATTAGGGTTTCATCGGCGTCAGATTCTCTCTGGCGGGTTCCAGGACTACTTAGAACCTTAAACTCACGGATCTGACAGAACTGGGAATCTATCCAAGAGTTAGGACCTAAAATTGTCTTGGGTGTTACTTGGTCCTAACATAATACAACCAAGAAATTGTTTCCTCTTTGCTACCCCTTCCGGCTCACGTAGAGGGGCCAAAACGGCAGTTCCATCTTTTCCGAGTGGGGCTATGGTTTCTCTGGAGAGGGGAGTCCGGATCGTCTGAATGCCACCAAATACCATGGTATGACATACCATGTGTGTTAGAGTGTGTCATGGGTATTTTATTCCCAATATTCCCTCACTCTCTCTGTGTTAGGGCTTCACCGGCGTCAGATTCTCTCTGGCGAGTTGCAAGACTACTTAGAGCCCGAAACTCCCGGGTCTGACGGAACGGGGGAATCTTGCCAAGAGGTGGGACCTACCATTTTCTTGGGTGTTCCTTGGTACTAACCTAATACAACCAAGAAGTTGTTTCCACTTTTCTACCCCCTTCCACCTAACATAATGGGACCAGAACGACAGATCCGTCTTTTTCCCCGCGGGGCTTTGGTTTCTCCAGAGAGGGGCCTCCAGATCGTCTGAATGCCACAAAATCCCATGGTATGCCATACCATGTGTGTTATAGTGTATCTTGGGTCTTGGATGCCCAATATTCCCTTTCTCTCTCTCTGTTATGGCTTCACCGGCGTCAGATTCTCTCTGGCGGATTCTAGGTTTTACCTAGAGCCAGAAACTCCCGGAACTGACGGAACTCGGGGAAACTTGCCAATCGGTGGGCCCTACCATTGTCTTGGGTGTTCCTTGGGCCTAACCTAATACAACCAAGCAGTTGGTTCCACTTTTCTACCCCCTTTCGCCTAACGTAGAGGGGCCAGGACGGCAGTTCCGTCTTTTTCCCAAGTGGGGCTATGGTTTATCCAGAGAGGGGCCTCCAGATCGTCTGAATGCCACCAAATCCCATGGTATTCCCTCTATCTCTCTGTTATAGTGTGTCATGGGTCTTGGATTCCCAAGATTCCCTCTGTCTCTCTGTTAGGGCTTCACCGGTGACGGATTCTCTCTAGCGGGTTCAAGGACTATTTAGAGCCCGAAACTCCCAAAACTGGCGGAACTCGGGGAATCTTGCCAATAGGTGGGTCCAACCATTGTCTTGGGTGTTCCTTGGGCCTAACATAACACAAACAAGCAATTGGTTCCACTTTGCTAGCCCTTTCCGGCTCACGTAGAGGGGCCTGAACGGCGATTCCGTCTTTTTCCACATCGGGGCTATCGTTTCTCCGGAGAGGGGGCTCCGGATCGTCTGAATGCCACCAAATCCCATCTTATGCCTTACCATGTGTGTTAGATTGTGTCATAGGTCTTGTATGGAAAACATTCCCTCGCTCTGTGTGTTAGGGCTTCACCGACGTCGGATTCTGTCTGCGGGTTCCAGGATTACTTAGAGCCCGAAACTCCCGGAACTGACAGAACTGTTGGAATATTTCCAAATGGTGGGCCCAACCATTGTCTTGGGTGTTACTTGGGCCTAACATAACACAACCAAGCAATTGGTTCCACTTTGCTACCCCTTCCGGCTCACGTAGATGGGACTGAACGACAATTCCATCTTTTTCCCCATCGGGGCTATGGTTTCTCCGGAGAGGGGGCTCTGGATCGTCCGAATGCCACGAAATCCCTTGGTATGCCATATCATGTGTGTTAGAGTTTGGAATGGGTCTTGGATGCCCAAGATTCCCTCACTCCCAGTGTTAGGGATTCACCGGCGTCGGATTCTCTCTGGCGAGTTTGAGGACTACCTAGAGCATTGTCTTGGGTGTTCATTGGGCCTAACCTAACACAACCAAGAAATTGGTTCCACTTTGCTACCCTTTTTCGTCTCACGTAGATGGTCCAGAACGGCATTTTCGTATTTTTCCTACCGGGGCTGTGGTTTCTCTTGAGAGGGGGCTCCGGATCATTCGAATGCCACCAAATCCGAGTGTATGACATACCATGTGTGTTAACGTTTTTCATGAGTCTTGGATGCCCAAGATTCCCTCACTCTATGTGTTAGGGCGCGCTTCACCGACGTCGGATTCTCTCCGCATGTTTGAGGACTACTTAGAGCCTGAAACTCCCGGATCTGACGGAACTAGGGAAATCTTGCCAAGAGGTGGGCGCTACCATTGTCTTGGGTGTTCCTTGGGACTAACCTATCAAAACCAAGAAATTGGTTCCAATTTTCTACCCCCTTCCGGCTCACGTAGAGGGGCCAGAAGGGCAGTTCCGGCTTTTCCCCATCAAGGCTATGGTTTCTCCGAGGGGGGGGGTACTACGGATCGTCTGAATGCCATGAAATCCCATGGTATGCCCTACTGTGTCTGTTAGAGTGTGGCATGGGTCTTGGACGCCCAAGATTCCCTCACTCTCATTGTTATGGCTTCACCCGCGTCAGATCCTCTCTAGCGGGTTCGAGGACTATACTCAGAGCCCAAAATTCCCGGATATGACAGAACGGGGGAAATATTGCAAAGAGGTGGGACCTACCATTGTCTTGGGTGTTCCTTGGTCCTAACCTAACACGACCAAGCAATTAGTTACACTTTGCTACCCCTTCCGGCTCATGTAGAGGGTCCAGAACGGCAGTTCCGTCCTTTTTCTCCCGCGGGCATAGGGTTTCTCCGGAGAGGGGCTCAAGAGCATCTGAATCCCACCCAAGCCTAGGGTATGCCATACCATGTGTTAGAGTGTGGCATGGGTTAACAAATCAATGTTTGGCAAGTGGGGTCTTTGGAGTGTTGGAATCCTATGTAAGCCATGGTGGAGACCTAATAATATACTTATAAATGTGTGGTGATAGGTGGGGAGGGCCAATATCCTACTCATAGGTGTGACCGGTTTCACCGACATTGCATAGGAAGGTTATGCATTACCTAGGGGGGAACCATCGATGCTCCTTTTCAAGCGAACTGGAAGGAATCTTGTTACAAGTAGATCTAGATTTGGGTTATCCATGTAACTACGGCCTAACTTAACAAAACCAAGAAAAAAATAACAGTGGTCTACCCCCTTCCGACACTGGTGATAGGTGTAGCCAAAAAAGTTGACTAGCATCCAACGGATAGCAAAGTTTAAGCCACCAATCAACATGTAGTAGTATTCCACATAATTGACCCTTTCCAGGATTTTAGGTCAAATACTTTCAGGATTTCTTCACAATCTTTAGTTATAAAAAATTGCATAAATGCTCAATTTTTGTAAGCCACCCATCAACATCGGACGACTAGCAAATTTTCCCGCAGTTCCGCCAATATTTCGCGTCGCTCCGAAAAATTCGCGCCAGGACAGCCCGCCAATTTTTTTTCGTGCAAGAATATTTTACTTCTCAGCCCTCCCGCACACAAATGGCAACCTTTAGCCTGGAGGGCATTTCTGTAATCTTTCCGAAACCCTGCCTTATCCCCTCGATCGACCCTCTCGCCAAAAGAGAAAGCCACTACTTTGAAATATCCACTCGCCCTTGTCCTCGCAAAACAGATCCTCGATTACCCCGGTCTCACACCTCGTCGTATAGCTCGCTTGCCAGAACTCCCTTGTCACCGTTGAGATCGCCCTCCACATCTGCCACATCACCGGCCTTTTCATCGTCCAGATCCGCCACCTCACCATTGTGCTCGCCTGTCTGCCACATCGTCTCCAACCTCGTCGTACGTTATCTTCCACCTTGCCGCCGTGCTCGCCTATCAGCCACCTCGACGCCGTGTTCGCCGGTCAGCCACCTCGCCACTAACCTCGCCGTACGTCCAGATCTACCACCTCGTCTCCAACCTCTCCGCAACATCCCCATCAATGTCTACAAGCACGCTGAAACGAGTGAAGATTGAGTGCGAGAAACGCAGCAAGACAGAAGACCCTAAAGCCGCAGGCAACTGTTCTTTCTAAATTGCTTGTCTATTTAATTGTAAGTTTGATGCTTCCTTATTATCCTGCTTATGTTTGATGCAGTTAATCTTTCTAAATTGGTTGTATTTTTAATCGTATGTTTGATGCTTCATTATTATCCTAATTATATAGCTAATGTTTCATGCAATAAATCTCTCTAAACGGTTTCTTATAACGGAAATAGGAAGGGGGCCTTCTTGCTTGGTAAAACTTGGCTCATTTGCAGCAATCTTGCTTGTATACTACGTATTATGTTTAAGGTCACTTTGCTTGTGATCCTATCAGTCTTAGTTAGGATCAAAATTTATATTACTTGCACTGGACTATTCTTAGAAGATGAGCTCCTTAATTTTCGATGTTGTATTAGGTTCTTATGAAGTGTTATATTTGTACTTTAATTTGAGTTGTTTATTCATGTTAGGATCACCACTAAACCCCCATTGAAGAAGAGCGTGCCAGAACTATCATGACAAACAATGCAAATATGCATGAACTGGGTGTAAATCCACCAATTTTTCTTTCATGTCCTACTGTACCCCCCCCCCCAAAAAAATACCAAGAAGCAAGACTCTGGATCTCAGTACATGCCTGTGTATGATGTTGAAAAGGAATCAGATACCACTGAAGGAGTCGTGTCATATCAATCACAATCCAGCATGGATAATGAGCTGTAGGTTATTCCTTAACTCGGTAGCTCAACATTCTTTCATGATATCGCAACAACTAGGGTGCAACTTTCTTATCTTGTGTTGAACTGTTTGATCAATGTGGCGCCATATATTTTGTGCTACTTCCTCTATTCCATACTATAAGACGTTTTGGCAAGCTAATTAAGGCCATGAAATCCTCTTAGAGTAATTTAGTCCGTCGTTGTTATTTCAACATAGTTTCCATCTATCTTCCTCACATGCTTGACACCTGCTATTCCATCTATGCTTCTCATCAGCTAGTTCATTACACACACAGTTGGTTGATTATAATCTCCTAGTTTTCATCTATTTTTTGTACATGCTTGTCATCTGCTATTTTCATCTATCTTCCTCACATGCTTGACACCTGCTATTTCATCTATGCTTCTCATCTGCTAGTTCATTACACTGTTGTTTGACTATAATCTGCTAGTTTTCATCAATTTTTTGTACATGCTTGTCATCTGCTAGTTTCATCTATGTTCTGTACATTCTTTTCATATATTATTTTCATCTATTTTCTTTGCATGCTTGATAGGCAAGCAAGAAAAGGGTGATGTCTCGATCTTCTTCAGAGGTTGAGGATGAGGATGATAGTGAAGTTGTCATGCTGAAGAGTGGAAAATATACTTTCTCAAAGAAGGCCCATGTGGAATCAAGTCTTTCAAAGTATGAGCCTAAACCGCAGCTTGATGTGAATGTGCGCAGAACAATTGCTGATATGAGGATGGCGAAAGGAGAATCCGAGCAACTGAGGCTGCATTTTGTAGTTGATATGGAAGACATTCGGAAGCAACAAGCTGTGCTAAAGAAATCTCAACTAGAAGGAGTTGCCCTACTTGAGATGCTGGCTGAACAAATGCGTGGTCCTTGAAACTGCGGTTATGTATTTGGTTTGATATTCTGTGAGAAAAACTATGTATTTGATGCCTATTATGTGGTTTGCTTTTTTGCCTGTGTGCAATTGGAAATTATAACGATGATGTAACCACCCAAATAGCACCAAAACCGACATCGTAGTAACATAATGTAAAACTCCGTCAAGGCAAATACCGACATGTGGCGATGTATACCCATCCCACGTGTCCTACTATGAGTGGGCGATTAGATGACGTAAAAATAACGTCCCCGGCATGGTGAAGACATCACCCAAATCCGAGATGGGAAAAACGTCATGGAAAAGACGTTGTGTGGCACCATTTCGTTGGTGCACGTGCCACGAGTTTAGAAACGGAAAAAACGTCGCTGGGTAGCCCGCGACGAGCAGATTTCGTCCCAGAAGAAGGCGACGTGGCACTATTTTGTTTCCATGTGGCGTATTTTGATTTTTCCACATGATATCGCCTGATTGGTCGAGACTCGCGATGGAAAAAACGTCGCTGGGTAGCCCGAGACGAGCAGATTTCGTTCCAGAAGAAGTCAACGTGGCACCATTTTGTTTCCATGTGGCGTATTTCGATTGGTCCACATGGTTTTGCCTCATTGGTCAAGACTCGTGGCGTAAAAAAAACGTTCCCACGTTTTCCACGTCAGCTGATTATGATAACGTCCGTCAGAACCTTGTTTGCCACATGTCGCCTCATAGCGAAGAAATAAAAACGTTGATGCTTATTGGGCCAAGTCCGGACGGCCCAACTGGTGCCGACGATTTGTTAAACGTTGCGGATAGCCTTGACGGTTTTAAGTTCATATAAACGTCGCAGACTCGTCCATGCCAGTTGTTTCATTCCGTTGCGTAAAACGTACCGGATTTCCCTTAGCGACGGTTTGGAGCCCATCCGCAACGTTATTGAAACGTCCCAGACCGCGCGGAATTTGGTAGTGAACTTAATCACACGAGTTTTAGGTGAGTTGTTTCATTACTTGTGGTGATGTGGTTATTACTTCTTTTTGACTTATATGTGTTTAACTTTTACTTACCGAACAATTGTTATCATGCTTAGGTAGAAGTGTTTATTACTTGGTTAGGTAATATGACATTAGCACATGGAAAACAACTATTGAAAAGATAACGAACACATTCTATTTTACGTTTAAAAGTGTAGAGCTAGTGACAAAGAGTTTAATTTAAAATGATGAACTAATACAACTAACTCTATCATCACAATACTTGCTAATGACTAGTCATGATAAGTTTAGTAGGCGCGAAAACATGAGGGTTTTAATAATAAGGAAAATAATGTTGTGGGAGTTACTTCCGGTTATAATGGAATATTATAGAATTCCATTATACCTTTTCAAACAAGTTTATAAATTAACAAAATGGTTTGTTTTTTGGCATATTTGAGTTGGAAATTTTGTTCTCTTCAATTTGGTATATCATTTGAAGTTTTCTGAAAAGATTTGAATAAATTATTAGTTTATTAATTTTAAAAGAATTAAATGACTAGGCAAAATATTGCACACATGAAAACTTGTTCAAATGACTTTGAAAATATCATATATGAGTTGCATTTATCTTTCTAAGCATTTTGGTATATGACTTGTATTTTTCTGATTTTTTGAATTCTTTAATATTTTCTCAATTTTAAATGATTTAATTTACATTCAAAAAGTATTTATTTTTAAACTTTATCAAACATCTTTTTAAAAGTTGATAAAAATTCATATTTTATTATATTTTTATGATAAGTGATTTAAAAGTTATTTAATTATTAGCTTTATGAATTATTCTGTTGATTTTAAAGTGACAGGTGGGACCCACCTATCAGTTTGATTTTAGTTCAAAAAATAAAAGAAAAAGAAAAACTCTCCTGCGTCATGCTGACGTCATAGAGACATGAGCACGGGAGTCGATCTCCTCAGGTCTAACACAATCGGGTGATTCACCACATGCTCATGCGATTCACTAGGCCTAAACGCTAGAGGAGATCACCACGAACCCGCAGTTGGCGGCGCTTTGCCCAAATGGTCACCGGAGTGATCTCGGCGACCACCGGCATGGTGTCGGGTGGCGGTGCTCGGTGACGGATACAAAATTGATCTCAATCGAAAGGGGAAAATGCACCAGGAGGTGCGTGGGCTCAGCTAGATCACGATGGAACCATTGGTCTGGCACAAGGTGGCTCGACGACGAAGAATTCAACCGCGGCGGCTGCCGGCCGGACCAAGAAGAAATCGAGCAATTGGCTCCTTCCCGCCTGCACCCGCAAGCGAGGTTCGTTGAGGAGGATGCCACGACTACGAGGAAGCTCCAGGGATGCGCCGGCGGCCCGAAGAACAAGGGTTCGAGTTTGAGAAGATTAGAGCAAATGAGAGAAAGGGAAAATGGCTCCTAGGGATGGAGGAGAGGAAGTACTATGCCGTGATGGCTTTCTCTTGTCGAGGGCAACTAGAAGGAGGTGTCACTGCGACGATTTTGGCAACGACACGCACGGTGTCCTACTGTCCAAGGTTGAAGATGAAAAAAATTCACAGAATCCCCTACAAATTTTGGAATTCGCAGAAAGGTCCTTCTATTAAGAAAAACGAGGAAAAAACCTTGTTTTCAGGGCCTTTTTGATAACAGAAAAATATTAAAAATTATAGTTGAAATCCTCATCAATTTTCAACCTCGCCAAGTTTTACTTTGGTGAAATTGCACAATATTTTAATTGTATACTTAGGGTGCTAAACTAAGTTGGTTTTGTTATTTTCTCTCCATTTAATTCTTTAATGGCTATTAATTTTATTTTAGGCACAACTATTATTAACACACACAACAATCATGTGAATACTAAAGTGGTATGCTTCGATGGAGAAATTTTAGGTACAAATCTTTTAGGAAATCCTCTATACAATATTTTGGAGTATTTTTTTATACATTGTAGTCAAAATCATCAAATAGGGAAAATGATTCCCAATTCATTCCAAATACTTTGGTTAGAAAATGTACTTAGTTTATTTTATGATACAATGTCATTTTCATATTTGAAACTCTTATTATTTTGTTGACATTTTACTTGGGTGTGTGTAAGACATGTTTGCAATTGTAAGTACTTGATCAAGTGGAAAACATGAGTGGCTTAGGCTCACATTGATTTCCAACATCAACAGATTATATCTTTGTTTTCCAACCTTGTTGTTGTTTACAAGTATGGATATTATTCCATGTTTGTTTTAGAAACATGTGATGATTTGCATGGCTATGTGTAGACAAATTTCTGTTGTTATCTGTTATTCTTATGTATGAAAAGGATTTGATACTTTCTTCCACTTAAGCATATTATTAAGTGGCCCTTATCCTTGAGGATCTTGACAAGGCATACATGTTATAGATTCTCCAGTATTACGTACCTAATGATTCACTAGATAAATTCTTATGCTCCATTACTGAGGCAGTGTTGCTCCTTGTTGACTTATGTTGCCTGATGTACTTTTGTCTAGTTGCCACTTGTCTTAAGATATTGTCGTTTTCACTTTCAAGTTGATCATCTCTTGGATTACCTAAGTGTCTTCTTTCCCTTATTGTTCTCTTATCTCCATAAATTCGCCACTAGATTGTATAGGATATCTGGACCTGTTCCCAGGTACTAAGTTCAGTAGCAACTTGCATCTCCTGGTGAGATGCATACATTTGATTTCATAACCATTTCATTCTTGTGAGGTATATAATTATGATGAAGATTAGCTTATTGAAACTCAGTTGTTTTAATTCTTACAGGAGTGTTATGTTCACAAGGTTGATCTGACCTTGTACCCAAATTATTCTTATATAACACAAAACACTTGGATTTCAACATGTTACTTGTTTTCTTCCTTATCTTGGTTTCTTTATTATTGAGAACTGGAATGCGTTGGTTCAGTTGTAATGTGGTTTATTATTTTCTCCTTGTTATTTTTCTACTTGTATGGATCATGGTTGTATCCATAAAAGAATGTAGGTTCATTTTATAAAATCAATTGGCTTTATGCCTAGGAGAAGAATTTGTTGACAAGGTTGCAAGGCTTGCCCCGCATTACTTTTCATATCCAAATGGCTGAGATATGCAAGGTTGTCAAACCTTCTGTTTATTTGTATACGACACTCAATTGTTAGAGCCTACAAAAGTGATTTGTTAACAAGGTTGCAAACTTGTTACTAAACTACTTCTATATAACACCCACATTAGAATATCACATTGTTTCTAGATAGTTTAATAAGAATAGTTCTTGGTGTATGATTTTCCAAATTCCCTAGGATAGATTGAGTTAGCACTTCTAGAACAACCTAAAGAATCCTTCTGAAGATCTTCTTGTGGTGGTTCCTCGTTTCTACTGGTTGCTTCTCTTGCATAATGACTTAGAGAATTTTGGAAAATCAAAATAGAATGTTCTAGGAAAAATAACAAGGTCTAGATTAAGAGTTAGTTCATGCTTTTATTCTCCTTTCCATATGATTCTCATTTTGCTTCCCATAATATTTGTGCTTGTTTCATATATGGTTGGTTTTACTTAGCGCTGAATGAAATTCCTCTAATAGATTTTATAACTTGTTGTTATTCATTAGTCGTATCCATAGATACTTTATTTGTTGAATGTTGATTTGAATAGAAACGTGGAATATTTGTGGAATGGGGACTTAAGATAATAAGTTGATCAAATGGTTCATTGTTGTGTTTAGATATCATATGCTCACTTGTATAAGATGAATGAGACAATGAGCATATGAAGGTTATTGGGGTTTAATGATTTAAGTCGGAGTTATTAGTTGGTTACTCAGAGTGTCATTTGTTTTCTTTATATACTCTTCTCTTAATTATATTGAGATATGTACATATTCCATAAATATGTTATTAATGGTAATTAAGTCATTTCCCACTTGTGGAATTTGAGTTAACACTTGTTGGTATCAATTGTGTTCTATTTGAACCTTTGTTATTTACTTGTGAAGGTTCACTTAGTAGTTATTAGATAATTTAGAAAGGTGTTGTGTGAATGGTTGATAACTTAAGAGTTCATGATTAGAGTACATAATATATCTACTAATGAGATGGTTCAATTGGGCATTACTATATTGTGGAAGTGTGATCATCAGTTTTGTGATTTGAATACTCACCCCTCTTTGAGTTCTAGATACCTTGTAAATTATCCCAAGTCACTTATAGACTTGAGGTTAGGCTTGTTGAGAGTTAGTGTTGGTCATCACCAATTCTGGGTTTTCTTATCAGGTGATTTGGTTTCTTAAGATATTTGTTATAAAGATCACTCCGAATGTACTCTTGACTAGATGAACTAGACCTATTTCATCATGTCAAGTGAAACATTGGTCACTTTGGCTCGTTTAAACTTCCGCGCCAAAAATTTCCCGTATTTTTAGATGCATGCTATGCAATTGCACATATAATATTTAGATCCTTACAACCTTCCAAACACTAAGATGTTATAACGCCCACACAAACTCTCGCGTGCAGAATTTTTGTGCCGCACCCACCCGAAATTATGGATCAAACTTTGGCGCCGTCCCCACAACGCGCGCACGCCTCCCTTGCAAAATTCCGCACCTTCCTCTACCCACTCGCGGGCTCTTAACGAAATTCACCCCACCCCCTTTTTTCCATTGAAGAAGTTTCCCTCTTTCCTCTCTTCCACCTCACCGCGTAGCTCTCCCACCTCGCGTCCTTGCCGTATAGCTTTCCGTCGGGCTCCCACACGTGACCGTGTAGCTTTCCACCCCACTCTCCCACCTCGCCACATAGCTCCATCCCAGTCGAACATTCCCCCGTGCGGGTCTTACACCTTGCCGTGTAACTCGCCTTCCCGGTCTCCCAACTTGCCGGATGCCGCCAAGATTTTCCACCTCGCCGTCCAGTTCTGCCACCTCGTCGTTCAGGTCGCCGTCCAAATCTTCCACCTTGCCTTCAGGTCTGCCACCTCGCCGCCAGATCTGCCACCTCGCTTTCCAACTCACAGTTCGACCACCTCGTCACCAACCTCACTCTACATCTAGGTCTGCCACCACCTAACTAACCTTGCAACAACTTCCTCGTCAAGGTCTGCCACCTCGTCACTAACCTTAAGGCAACTATCTCGTCAAGGCCTGCCACCTTGACTCCTGGAGAGATGGTTTCCGCCATGGAAAGCAGTAACAAAAATGACCTATATCCTGAGGGCGATCTCAAGATAATTATTTCAGCCTATTTGATGCTTATTCCCTGCGCATTTTCTTTTATGCGTAGCTCATGATCTCGATAAAATTTCATGTTATGTGCTTCTTTAGGTTTGATGAGTTCCTATAGTCAAAGTTTTCTTATTTTGTACATAGATGCACTCATTTTACTATGTATGTGGTTAAAATTGAAATGGTAAGTAGCGCGCCTTATAAAAGTGAACGGAGGGAGTAGTACAGAACAATCAACACTAGCACAATATGTTAGAACATCACTCCATGGAAGAAACCCAAATCTTACTATGTAGCTTTAATAGGTTCTTATAGTATCTAGTGTTATGTTTGTAGCTTACGTAGAGCTCTTGATTTATGTTAGAACCACCTTTAAAATCCATTGACATATGCATAGGACATTAGCATATGATGTTGCAAGCCCGACCATACTCTCCCCTAAAAAGAGCAAGAAGGAAAGCTCTGGATCTCAATATGATCCTCAAGGGGAGGAAGACCTTACTTAAGAAGCTGAACCTTACCTTCTAGCTCAACACCCTTTCATGGTAGCTCAACAGTGAAGTTGCTCCTTACTTATCTCATGTGGGACTGATGGCCTAATTACTTCATTTACATATATGTTGTGCTACCAGCCCCACTGATATGTACATGTGAACTATGCAGGTTAGGAACTTCAAAGTCAAGATGACATCCGGTGGGAGGCAGATGCCTCCAGGCAGCCACTCCCTTATTGTCAAGAAGCGTGTATGTGCTGAAAAATATGACAACACATCACCTGTTACTCCGGCTGGAGATAATATAAAAAGAGTGCACTGGCAGTTTCCGCACCCAGAATGGGTCGAACAAGGAGTACGATAATGCAGAACCAGCCCACGGATCCAGTCAGGCCACCACCAGCCCACGGATCCAGTCAGGCCACCACCAGCTAGGAACAAGAAGCTATCTAAGCCACCCAAGAAGCCATCTGACAATGACAAGACGGTATATGTCGAACACAAGCAGCCATCAGCGGTCCAAACCAAGGTGTTAGCTGTGGTGACCGAGAAGGCAGCCGCTCCACTCGAGCTGGAAGCTCCCCAAGTCCATAAAGAAGCTCTCCAAGCCCAGCAGAAAACTCCCCTACTTGGCCAGCAGAAATCTGCCCAAGACAAGCAGACATATTTCCATGGCCATCTGGAAGCTGCCCAATACAAGGATGCAGCTGACCACCGCGAGGAGAAACACACCTAGTACGAGCAGGATCTTCCTGTTGGCCAGCTGCCAGGTCCCCAACACTACCAAATTCCGTGCGGTCTGGGACGTTTCAATAACGTTGCGCATGAGCTTCAAACCGTCGCTAAGGGAAATCCGCGATGGTTTCCGCGACGGATTGAGAACGTGCCTGCTCGACTGTCACGGAGGATTCTGCGATGATTAAGTTAATACTAAACCGCCATGAAGACCGTGACGAACCATTCGACCGTCGCGAGCTACTGGACAACCAAGCACAAGGCCCAACAAGGAGCGCCGTTTTTTTTCCGCAGTGTGTGCACACGTGGCATCGTATTTTCCGTTACACGTTACGACGTCAGTTGTACCGTTCCTGACGTCATCATCGTCTTGACATTTTTAAAACGTCGCGATTGGAAATACCGTTACCTCCTTTTATGACGTCATTGTTCCCTTTTTATGACGTCATAATATGTGCGACGTTTATTTTCTCGTCGCGGGTTCAAGCACTATAGGGGTGCCACGTGGCGCTCTCATAAAGTTCCACGTATACGCTTATTCTCAACGAATTTATAATGTTGTCTGACGACGCGATGTTTTAGTTCGTCGTAAGACGTCGTCAAATCATGAGCCAGCACGTGGACCAACATGGCATATCCACGTCGAAATATATCTGTGACATGTTTTTTCGTCGCGATTTTCATCCAATAAGGTGCCGTCTCATGGACCTACCATATAGTACCACGTGTCCTCGTATCCATAACGGATCGTATCCGTCGCCAGCTAATCTGGTGACGTCATCGTGCATCGACGTTTTTTTTTCCGTCGGGGTTCGAAAGGCCGTTTAGCCGGTGCGGACGAATTTTAAATTCTAGCACTGCTAGTTTTCACAGAAAAGCACATGCAAAAACATGCAACAAATAAGACTGGTTACAGCCTCACAAGGGCCACCCGTGGAGGCATCAAAAGCCATCTGCAATAGTTCACAGCCTCAAAAGGGCCACCAGCAGAGGCATCAAATGCCATTTTCTATAGTTCACAGCCTCAAAAGGGGCACAAAAAAGCTCACCAAGGCACCTACCAAAAAGACACCAAAATACATCACGAAGAGAAATAGTTTCATATCAGCTACCCAGTTCCCCAGCCGTAGGGTTGTGTTGGGGCGTACCCAGTTGCACAGCCGCACGGTTCTGTTGGATCGTACCCATTAGCTGTTGAATAAGGGCATTAGATTTATGTTGAGACTGGGTGTACTCTGCAGATTGCTTTCAAATGTCATCCAATTCTTGTTGGCGGGCGATCCTGTCTCCATCACCCTAATCCCCGACTGAATTCAGCTCTATGACAAGTTCCCGCTTCCTAGCTGTCTCAAATTCAAGCTGACGCTGGAGCTCACACTTTGTTGCTCTAAATCGGGTGGTTGTCACACCTATGTTCTTTAGGAACATAGGCTTTCGGTTTTCCCGCCCGAGCACAACAGCAAAAACTTCGGCGGCAGACAGAGGTGGCCTGACTGTGCCCCTCGGCGAAGCTGGCGCCATCTTCTGTTCCATTTCATCATAAAACACATGCATAAGGATAAGATGAGATAGCAGCTGAACTAACTCATAAGGAACATTTTATGAAATATAAGATGACACGCATATATGAGCTAGCAGATCACAAGCAATTAAACACGCATGTACATTACTAGCGACAAGCGTAGATAAATTAGCCGACGACAAGGATGTACAAAACATAGTTGGAAACCACGCTGAAATGACACCACGCTCAAGTGCATATTTTAACACACGTATCTGGTGATGGTGAAATGACAAGGGATCTGCATGTACAAGCATATATGCAACAACAGCCAAACTAGGTTTTTTTGTAGATAAAAGGAATTTTATTGCCCAGCTTTGACTTAACAAAGCTCAAAGTTCGCATAGAGTTGATTACACGCGCTGCAGCATACAGCTTAACCAAAGTCGCTTTTAAGGGACATAGATGATGAAAAAATAGGCATCTGAGGAACATAGATGAAAATAGCACACGCCAAGCATGTACATAACATAGATTAAAATAGAAGATGACAAGCAAGTTAAAGCATGCATGTACATAACCTAGAAGATGACAAACAAGTTAAAGCATGCATGTACATGAGCTAGAAGATGACTATCATGGTTGAACGAGCTGATGACAGAATTTTGCAAAAGAATTCACAAATGGAATGTGTCCTACAAGAATCTATTGAGGTAAAATGTTGATTACAGAGATGTGAAGAATTCTGGGGGGCTTACAATTGCTTTTTGCACAGGCGAAGGGTATGTTCCATCCTTCGTGCTTATGTGCGTAGCTTTGACAGTTGAACTGCATCTTGATACATGTCGCAACAAATCTGAAAGCTCCTAGAACCCGTATGAGCAGGGAACATGACACAACTTCTGCTTTTTGCGGCTTTCAGATAGGCCGTCTACACAAAGGAAGTATGAAGTATTAGCAACAGTCATGGTTATAGAATTATTGCAATAGCAGTTCGATTGAGCAAACTCATACATGTTTCTTGGTTGAGCCCCAGCTGGCTAGTAAAGCTTGCAATTAAGTATCTTCAATCTTCTCTATTGGCGGAGGTTTACGCAAAACCTTACTTTTGTCTTTGACTTTGTCCCAATACACCTTCTTCAGACTATGATGCCTTTGCTTTGTATGGTTCTTGAGATGCTCTTCAAGAGAGGACACGATATAGGGGTCGTCGAGGTCCATCAGAAACTTTGACTGAAACAAAAGAAATAGCATACTTCAGTTTTATAAACAACAGTGAACATAACTGGAATCAAGAGTTACAAAACTTACATCCACATGGCCGGCAAAAGCTTTAAATATGTCATTCATTTTCTTGTACTGCTTCCAATGGAGTAAGATGGGGAGAACCTCCTTGACAACAATTAACATGCAGTGGCATACATGACAGCAATCTTCTAGTCAGCTGGCAGCCTCTTTCCTCTGGACATCCTGTCCAGCGCCTTTCCCATGTTTATTCCCCTATCAACCCACCCCCACCACTTATAGTGATGTCTCGAGGTTGATTATCTAAAAAAACGTGTCCGCGCTAGAGTTAGTGTTCTGCATTTTGGATTTAATTCTGGAAATGGATAGTACAGTTCTGCAACATGTTACCTTCCTGGCACAAGTGAATCCGATCTTCAGACCATGGATCAGAAACCTGTGCCTCGGAGTGGATATCTACCTCCTCGACTTGGGAACCTTTCCCCTCATGTTGGACTGGTGGGAGCTCGACTTGGGGACCTAGCAGCTGGCCAACGAGAAGATCCTGCTCGTACTCGTGTGTGTCTCTTCGCGGTGGTCAGCTGCATCCTTGTATTGGGCAGCTTCCAGCTGGCCATGGGAAACTGCCAGCTTGTCTTGGGAAGATTCCTGCTGGACAAGTTGGGGAGTTGTCTGCTAGCCTTGGGGAGCTTCTCGGTCACCGCAGCTACCACCTTGGTTTGGACAGCTGCTGGTTGCTTGTGTTTGACAATTGATGTCTTGTCATTGTCATATGGCTTCTTGGGTGGCTTAGATGGCTTCTTGTTCCCAGCTGGTGGTGGCCTGACTGGATCTATGGGCTGGTTCTGCAAGATCGTACTTCTTGTTTGACCCGTTCTGGGTGCGGAAACTGCCAGTGCACTCTTTTGGATATTTTTATCTCCTACCGGAGTAACAGGTGATGTGTTGTCAGGTTTTTCAGCACATACACGCTTCTTGCCACTATGGGAGAGGCCGCGTGGAGGCATCTGCCTCCTACCGGATACCGTGTTGACTTTGAAGTTCCTGACCTGCACGGTTCACATGTACAGATCAATGGGGATGGTAGCACAACATATATGTAAATGCAGTAATTAGGCCACCAGTCCCACACGAGATAAGTAAGGAGCACCTTCACTGCTGAGCTATCCTGAAAGGGTGTTGAGCTAGAAGGTAAGGGTTCAGGTTCTTTAGTGAGGTCTTCCTCCCCTTGAGGATCATACTAAGATCCAGAGCTTTCTGTCTTTCTGTTTCTAGGGGAGAGTACGGTCGGACTTGCAACAACATATGCTAATTTCCTACCCAACCATGGATGGTTTCTTAGGATATTAATGATCTGTGTATCGTCAATGGATTTTTACAGGTGGTTCTAACATAAATCAATAGCTCGACGTAAGCTATAAACATCACACTAGATACTATAAGAACCCATTAAAGCTACATAGTAAGATTTGAGTTTCTTCCATGGAGCGATATTCTAACATATAGTGCTGATGTTGATTGTTCTGTACTACTCCCTTCGTTCACTTTAATAAGGCACGCTACTTACCATTTCAATTTTAACCACATACATGGTAAAATTAGTGCATCTATGTACAAAATAAGAAAATTTTGACCATAGGAACTCATCAAACATGAAGAAGCACATAACAGGAAATTTTCTCGAGATCAAGAGCTAAAACATAAACAAAAATGTGCAGGGAATAAGCATCAAATACGATGAAATAATTATCTCAAGATTGCCTTAGGATTTAGGTCCTTTTTCTTAGTGCTTGCCATGGCGGAAACCATCTCTCCATGAGTCAAGGTGGCAGGCCTTGAAGAGATAGTTGCCTTGAGGTTAGTGACGAGGTGGCAGACCTCGACGAGGAAGTTGCCGCGAGGTTAGTTAGGCGATGGCAGACTAAATGTAGGGTGAGGTTGGTGACGAGGTGGCTGAACTGCGAGCTGGACAGTGAGGTGGCAGATCTTGACGGCGACCCGGAAGGCGAGGTGGCAGATCCGGCGGCGAGATGGAAGATCTGGACGGCGACCTGAACGACGAGGTGGAAGAACTAGACGGCAAGGTGGAAATGCTGGGCAGCGACCGACGAGTTGGGAGACCGGGAAGGCGAGTTACACGGCGAGGTGGAAGACCGGCACGAGGAAATGTTAGACTAGGAGAGCGGGAGGGAAAGCTACACGACGACGTGTGGGAGCGGGACAGAAAGCTAAACGGCGAGGACGCGAGGTGGGAGAGCTACGCGGCGAGGTGGAAGAGAGAAAAGAGGTAAACTTCATGAATGGAAAAAAGGTGGACGGGGGGAATTTCGTTGAGAGGCCGCGGGTGGGTAGAGGAAGGTGCAAAATTTTGCAAGGGAGGCGTGCGTGTGCGCTGTGGGGGAGGCGTCAAAGTTTGATCAATAATTTGGGGTGGGTACGACACGAAATTTCTAGATGCGCGAGTTCGTGTGGTCGTGGACAGAAACATTTCTGGCCATCGGATGCATGACGAACGACTTAAACAAATTGACAATCTATACAATTAGTTATCAACTGACTATGTAATTAAATATAAAGGTAATTGACCTAAAAGTGGGGAATGTCGGAATCTCGCCTAAGACTAACAAGATGTAACCCTAACATATCTATACAAGTATTACGTTAGGTGCATAGAACCACGATTTTGATCCAAAGTATGATCGGTTTCACCTACATCACAAGCTACAAAGGAAGCTTCTGCAAGCTTGAAACTCCACCGCCGGCAGAACCAGAGGGAATCTTTGTGATGACATATGATAGATCTTAGTGCTCCATATACCTATGGCATACCCTACCACAACCAACCATATGATAGCTCGAAATCAGCTATAGCTCGAAACTCCCCCTTCGGATGAACCTGAGTGAATCTTATGATAACATGTGGTAGATATTGGTTCTCCATGTACCTATGGCCTACCCTAACGCAAGCAAAGAAAATATTCCATTAGGACACCCCCTTCGACCCCGATGGAAGGGGTAGCCGGAAAATTAACTTTTCGGTCAACATGCCATGGTTTCGCTGAAGCGGGGGCTTTGAAGCATCGGAGTCCCTCCTAATCCTTGATGGATTCCTACCATATTTATGCACAAGTGTGATGGGAGGTGGAGAGATATCCAAGATACTAAAAAGGTGGAACTGCCGTTCTGGCCCCTCTATGTATGAGCGGAAGGGGGTAGCAAAGTGGAACCAATTGCTTGGTTTTGTTAGGTTAGGACCAACGAACACCCAAAGCAATGGTAGGGCCCAACCCGTGGCAAGATTCCCCCCTGTTCTGTCAGATCCGGGAGTTTCGGGCTCTAAGTAGTCATGGAACCCGCTAGAGAGGATCTGACGATGGTGAAGCCCTAATACAGAGAGTGAGGGGATCTTGGGAATCCAAGAACCATGACACACTCTAACACACATCGTATGACATACCATGTGTTGTGGCGGCATTCAGACGTTCTGTAGCCCCTCTCCGGAGAAACCCTAGCCCCTTGGGGAAAAGACGAAACTATTGTACTGGCCCCTCTACGTGAGCCGGAAGGGGTTAGCATAGTGGAACCAATTGCTTGGTTGTGTTCGGTTTAGATCCAAGGAACACCCAAGGCAATGTTAGGGCCCACCTATTGGAAAGATTCCCCCTGTTCCGACAGATCCGGGAGTTTCGGGCTCTAAGTAGTCCTCGAACCCGGTAGAGAGAATCCGACGCCGGTGAAGACTTAACAGAGAGAGTCAGGGAATATTCGGTATCCAATACCCATAACACACTCTAACACACATGTTATGTCTTACCATTGGATTTGGTGGCGTTCAGGCGCTCCTTAGCCCCTCTCCGTAGAAACCCTAGCCCCGTTGGGGAAAAAGATGGAACTGCCGTTCTAGCTTCGCTACGTGAGTTGGAAGGGGGTAGCAAAGTGGAACCAATTGCTTGGTTGTGTTAGGTTAGGCACAAGGAACAACCAATACAATGGTAGATCCCCTCTTGGCAAGATTCCCCTTGTTCCGACAGATCCGGGAGTTTCGGGCTGTAAGTAGTCCTGGAGCCCGCCAAACAAAATCTGACGGCGGTGAACAGAGAGTGACGGAATATTGGGAATCCAAGAACCATGACATACTATAACACACATGGTATGACATGGAATGAGATTTTGTGACATTCAGACGCTCCGGAGCCCCTCTCCAAACAAACCCTAGCCCCGCTGGGGAAAAAGGCGGAATTGTCGTTCTAGCCCCTCTACGTGAGCCGGAAGGGGGTAGCAAAGTAGAACCGATTTCTTGGTTGTCTTAGGTTAGGACGAAGGATACCCCAAGACAATGGTAGGTCCCCCCTCTTGGAAAGATTCCCCTCGTTCCATCAGATCCGGGAGTTTTGGGCTCTAAGTAGTGTTGGAACCTACAAAAGAGAATCCAGTGATGGTGAAGCCTTAACACAGAGAGTGAGGGAATATTGGGCATCCAAGACCCATTACACACTCTAACACACATGGTATGGAATACCATGTGTTGTGTAGGAATTCAGACGCTTCGTAGCCTCTCTCCGGAGAAACCCTAGCCCCTTGGGGAAAAAGATGACACTATCGTTCTGGCCCCCTCTACGTGAGCCGGAAGGGGGTAGCAAAGTGGAACCAATTTCTTGGTTGTATTAGGTTTAGCTCCAAGGAACACCCAAGTCAATTTTAGGTCCCAAATCTTAGCAACATTCCCCCCATTCCGACAAATCCGGGAGTTTCGGGCTCTAAGTAGTCCTCGAACCCGTTAGAGAGAATCTGGCGCCGGTGAAGACTTAACACAGAGAGTGAGGGAATATTCGGCATACAAGAACCATGCCACACTTTAACACACAAGGTATGGCATACCATCTGTTGTGGTGGCATTCATACGCTCCAGAGCCCCTCTCCGAAGAAACCCTAGCCCCGCTGGGGAAAAGATGAAACTGTCGTTTCTGGCCTCTCTACCGACATGAGCCGTAAGTGGGTTGCAATGTGGAACCAATTTTTTTGGTTGTGTATGGTTTAGGTACAAGGAACACCCCAAGGAATTGTTAGGGCCCACCTCTTGGAAATATTCCCTCCGTTCTGACAGATCCGGGAGTTTCGGGTTCTAAGTAGTCCTCGAACCAGCTAGAGCGATCGAATCTGACGCCGGTGAAGCCTTAATAGAAAGAGTGATTGAATATTAGGCATACAAGACCAATAACACAGTCTAACACACATGGTATATCCTACCATGGGATTTGGTGGCAACCAGACGCTCCGGAGCCCCCTCTCCGGAGAAACCCTAGCCCCGTTGGGGAAAAAGACGAAACTGCCGTTCTGGCCCCGCTATGTGAGCCGGAAAGGGTTAGCAAAGTGAAATAAATTTCTTGGTTGTGTTAGGTTAGGCCCCAGGAATACCAAAGATAATGTTAGGGCCCACCTCTAGGAAATATTCCCCCCGTTTCGTCAGATCCGGGAGTTTCGGGCTCTAAGTAGTCCTGGAAGATAACCCGCCAGAGAGAATCCGGTGTCGGTGAAGCCCTAACACAGAGAGTGAGGGAACCTTCGGCATCCAAGACCCATGCCACACTCTAACACACATGGTATGGCATACCATCTTTTGTGGTGGCATTCGTACGCTCGAGAACACCTCTCCGGAGAAACCCTAGCCCCGCTGGGGAAAAAGATGGAAGTGCCGTTCTGGCCTCTCTACGTACGTGAGCCGAAAGTGGGTAGAAAAGTGGAAACAATTGCTTCTGTGTGTTAGATTTAGGTCCAAGTAACACCCAAGTCAATGTTAGGGCCCACTTCCTGCCCATATTCCTCCCGTTCCGACAAATCCATGAGTTTCGGGCTCTAAGTAGTCCTGGAACCCGCTAGAGAGAATCCGACGCCGGTGAAGCCTTAACACAGAGAGTGAGAGAATATTGGTAAGACAAGAACCATAAAAAACTCTAACACACATGGTATGTCCTACCATGGGATTTGGTGGCATTCATACGCTCCGGAGCCCCTCTCCGGAGAAACCCTAGACACGTTGGGGAAAAAGACAGAACTGTCCTTGTGGCCCCGCTACGTCAGCTGGAAGGGGGGAAAAGTGGAACCAATTTCTTGGTTGTGTTAGGTTAGGTACAAGTAACACCCAAGACAATGGTAGATCCCCCTATTTCTACAAATCCATGAGTTTCGGGCTCTAAGTAGTCCTAGAGCCCGCCAAAGAGAATCCGACGCCGGTGAAGCCCTAACACAGAGAGTGAGGGAATCTTTGGCATCCAAGACCCATGCCACATTTTAACACACATGGTAATTCATAGCATCTGTTGTGGTGGCATTCATATGCTCCGGAGCCCCTCTCCGGAGAAACCCTAGCCCTGTTGGGGGAAAAAGACGGAACTACCGTTCTTGCCTCTCTACGTACATGAGACGAAAAGGGGTAGAAAAGTGGAACCAATTTCTTGGTTGTGTTAGGTTAGGTCCATGGAACACCGAAGACAATGTTAGGGCCCACCTCTTGGCAAGATTCTCCCCGTTCCGCCAGATCGGGGAGTTTAGGCTCTAAGTAGTCCTGGAACCCGCTAGAGAGAATCCGACGTCAGTGAAGCCCTAACACACAGAGTGAGTGAATCTTGCGCATCCAAGACACATGGCACACTCTAAATAACATGGTATGGAATACCATGTGTCGTGGCATCATTTAGATGCTCCGGAGCCCCTCTTTGGAGAAACCTTAGCCCCTTGGGAAAAAAGACAGAACTGCCGTTCTGGCCCCTCTACGTGAGCCAGAAGGGGTAGCAAGGTGGAACCAATTGGTTCGTAATGTTAGATTAGGACCAAGGAATACCCAAGTCAATGGTAGGGCCCACATCTTGGCAAGATTCCCCCTGTTCTGTCAGATCCAAGAGTTTCGGGCTCGAAGTAGTCGTGGAACCCGCTAGAGAGAATAGGACGCCAGTGAAGCCCTAACACAGAGAGTGAGGTAATATTTGGCATCCAAGAACCATGCCACACTCTAACACACATGGTATGTCATACCATGTTCTGTGGTGGCATTCAGACTTTCCGGAGACCCTCTCCGAAGAAACCCTAGTCCCTTGGGAAAAAAGACGGAACTGTCGTTCTAGCCCCTCTACGTGAGACGTAAGGGGTAGAAAAGTGGAACCAGCTGTTTGGTTGTGTTAGGTTAGGTCCAAGGAACACCCAAGGAAATGGTAGGGCCCACCTCTTGGCAAGATTCCCCGCATTCTGTCATATCCGGTAGTTTCGTGCTCTAAGTAGTCCTGGAACCCGCTAGAGAGAATATGGCTTCGGTGAAGCCCTAACATAGAGAGTGAGGGAATCTTGGGCATCAAAGACCCATACACACTCTAACACATATGGTATGGTACCATGGGATTTGGTGGCATTCAGACGCTCCGGAGCCCCTCTCCGGAGAAACCCTATCCCCGCAGGGGGGAAAGGTACCACTACTAGGGAAAAGCTTACCCGTGACGCACCATTTTGCTTACCCGTGACGCACCTGGGCGCGTCACGGCTATCACGCCGCGCCTATGGGTTTAGCCGTGACGCACCGAGCTGGTGCGCCGCGCCTATTATTACCCGTGACACACGGGCTAGGTGCGCCGCGGCTACTTTTGGGCGCGTCACCCCTAACTCCAGATGTGCGCCACGGCTATGAATACAGGTGCGACACGGCTATTCTATGCTGTATTTTTTAAAAAAGGAAGTACCGTATTTATACAGGTATATACAGCTCAAATACAGAAGAATGTCAGTACACAAAATACAGAAGAATATCAATAGCTCAAACACAGGTATTCAATTGATAGAATAAATTTTCATAGCAGAAATATTACATAGTCTAGAAAACAAACATATATACTACTAATAAATCCAGGAGTTAGTCTCGAAAACAACCATATTACATATTTTCGATCATCACCACATAATCTATCTAGCGGGCGCGGATGTAGTCGATCACCATCATCATGTCCAAGTTGGCGATGTCACTCTCCCTCATGGTGATCAGAATAATTCTATCTCCTACCCATAGATTCTTTTTCTTCTCAAAGCAGCCCCAAAAATTAGATTGTGAAGATAACAGTGTGTCATTAGTAGTGCTCTGTCAAACTTAACAATAATGTAAGTAGTGCATAATCTCAGAAGCAGCAAGCATACCAACCATGAACTTCATGGAGCAGAGCACCTAAACAGCACCTTCCATTAATAATACTAACTTAAAATAATATGCAGAGAAGAAAAACTGGGGTTCAGTCCCAGTAAAATCAAGGAGAAATCATCAATATGTAAGACTTTTATTTGGGTACCAAGGTTGGTCCTGCTGTCTTGGCTTGCTGAAAAGTTACTGAATTTTTGCTAAGTGTTAAGAAAACAGAGAGGTTAGCTGAATGTTGGGTTTGTTTTCAGGCCTTTAAAATTCTCTAAATTTTATTTTCCAAGCATGGTTTTGTTAAGCAACTTTAGTACTTTTCAAAACAGTAAGAGAATTTAAAAATGAACTTCAACTCCTTGGTGAAAATAAGGTGGGAAAAGTGCTAGTTGGTGTTTTTCACTGTTTTCCAACATTCCACTTTTCTGCCTTATTTGTTAGCATAAAACCTTCAAGCAAAACATTGTTTCTGTGATTCCATTTTCTCAAATAGGTTATCCAAAATGTAGTTCATATATCCAAGATCAAACCTGGTCAGTAATGTAAAAACTAAAAACAGAGTATATCAATATTATCAGCCTGACAAGCTAACAGGTAGCTATGCACCAGTGGACCGAAACCAGTAGCTATGCACATGTATAGCATATATATGTTCATGGACAACATCACAAAGATCCCATTAATTAAGCTTGAAGGAGGCACTCAAGAACAAAACATACACAAAAGGATTTCCATGCAAGTTCATCAAGTACTAAATAAAGTCAGTGTCAAGGCTACCCGAGAACTCGCCAAACCAAAGGGAGTGAAAGAAGAAGACCACTGCTATGGGCTATGGTTACCTCTCGACTTCTCCACAAAGAGATTTTATTTTTCGAGCTCAATTTACAAGGATCAAGAACTGGTATGATTCCAAAGTTCATACTTCAAGGAATTGATATAGCTAGAAACAATCAGGTATAATTGTCACTATGTGAAAATAGATGAACACAAGTATCAGGTTGCTAATCTCCATTTGCTCGTCAATCATTTGCTTCAGTGAGTACTAGTAATCAAGAAACTAGTTAGCTCGCTGACATAGACCTAGTGCACACAGCAGCTCAAGTACCACACGAGACCTAGTGCACACCTCCTATGGCAACCACTTCTTCTTTCTACTTATTTACCAGGATGTTCTCTTCTCTAACAAATAAAATTAGTAATTTAGCTACATAATAGTCAAAATAATTCAAAATTTCGGCATGACATATCCTCTTTTTTGGACATTCAAACCTGCGCAGCAAAAAATATACTTCAAAAAAGACGACAACACACCCAATGTGAGATAAATCGTTGATTCGTATATACATTTCTCCATTAACAGAAACATACATTCATAATTTTACACATATCCATTTCTACCTATCAACACCAATCATTTATTAACAGCCACACAAGGATCATCAAATAATGCCAGGTACTCGTATATAATTACCATCCCACATTCCCTAAATACTACACGAATTTGACAAGAACACACATGATCTGCAGCAAGCAAACAAACTTGAAGTAATATTATCAGAGTTTGATCAAGATTGGGAGAGGGAGAGGAGAGGAGACATACCTCTTGTCAGGGATGCAGAGGCAACAGGATGCGGCGCTCCTCCTCCTAGGCCGCGGTCGATGCAGACGTGGACGGCGCGACGCTCTCCTCCCTCGCTCCTCCCTCCTCCCTCGCTCCTCCTCCTCCCTTGCTCCTCCTCCTTCCTCGCTCCTCCTCCTAGCTAGGTCACACGGGATTGGGCCGAGCGCGACGATGGGGTGGCGGCGGCGGCGTGTGCGTGAGGCTAGGGCTGGTGGCGTGGGGCTAGGGATGGTGTGATGCGCCGTTTACGGTGGCGTGAGGCTAGGGGTGGCGTCTACGGTGGCGGCGAACGGTGGCGGCGAACGGGGAGATTGAAGAAGCAGGGGCCGGCGTCGAGATGTGGAAGACGAAGAAGAGGGGAACGGTCTCCTAATATTACCAAGAATAGCCGTGACGCACCGCGGCGATGTGCGCCGCGCATTAAGCAGCCGTGACGCACCACTGGAGGGTGCGCCGCGGGTACCCAGTATAGCCGTGACGCACCTCGGGCAGGGTGCGTCGCGGGTATGCCTCGGAGGCTCGCCACCCCGGCCCCACACATACGCGCGACGCGCCTTATATATGGTGCGCCGCGGGTATACCTTTAGGCGCGACGCGCGAAAGTATGGTGCGCCGCGGGTAATAGGCGTGACGTGCCAAATCAGAAGTGCGTCACGGGTACCATCACTCCTATAGCCATTTTCCTAGTAGTGTGGAACTGTCGTTCTAGCCACTCTATGTGAGCCGGAAGGGGTAGCAAAGTGGAACGAATTGCCTGGTTGTGTTAGCTTAGGACCAAGCGAAACCCAGGGGATATTGGTTCTATTTATTTATTTTGAAAATCAAATATCGTCCATGTACGAACCCGTCGAGTGTCCCTACATGCCAACACAACTTGAACGTGCCAATACAACGTATAGTACGTGCTGAAAAGGTGGGTTAATCCCACGCGTGGGAGGAGTGAATGCAGTTTTCCGTGTCCACTTCCACAGGAATGTTAGTAGTGCAGTTGCAACTGACTTAATATCTCCACTTTCACACGCCTCCATTTTATCTCTTCTTCCTCCTCTCGTTCCCCACGCCAAAATAAGTTTGCTTCCTCCTTTCTTTTTCTCATCAACGATGTCGTCTTCACCGATCTCCTCTGCGTCTAAGAAGAGGAGGACCGAGGATTCCCTAGCGGCCGGGTATTTGCTTCAACGTAGAAACATTCATTTTTTATTCCACCTTTTGGATTTTTTCATGCATCTTCATACAAAACTTTCTACAGGGTCGGTTGTTCCATTGAGAAACATGGTTCAGTCCTAGACCACAGTTTCCATTTGAGGGAGGTTCTAGATGCCAAGGTCACCATGGGGCAGATTGCAATCCAGAATGAGGACATAGCCAGGACCGTGAAAGAGACCCTTGCGAATGCCAAGCGGGATATCAAATATTATGCACTCGAGCTGGAGCAGAAGGAGAGAGCTTTGAGGGCTGCTACCAGCCTGGGCTAGATTCTACCGGTCAACAATGTCTTGTGTAGGAAGATGGAACAACTCTGGAATAAGATTCAGATGCAAGCCCAGGAAGCTGATCTCATCCGCAGCAAGATTGAAGTGCTGGACAAGAAAGCAGGGCAGCCCGGCCGGCCAGATCTAAATCGATTTGCTCCTGCGTGAGCGTGTTTGGGGCTTGTCCCATGTAGTATCTGTGTTATGATTTTATTTCAGTTAAATTAAGACTAAGTGTGTATTGCCATGCAATGTTGAAGTTTGTGACCGTTGAATTATTGCTTGCATGTATTGGTCGTGGATGCCTCCCATGAGACTTGGGGTCCAGCTTTTAGTGACTCAAAGTAAAGGAAAAGTCCGGCTAGAGGTTAGTCAGAGAATCTGCGCCGATTGTGCACGTACACACAACGAATATGACCTATGTGGCAACGCACGCATGTTGCGTACGTGCCAAGGTACCGCTGCATGCATGCAGTTGCAAACGGTGCGTGGGTTCGTGGGTCGATTCCTTGTCTTCTCCCTCTTCCTCTCCCCCACCCCGCTCTATTTAGGGGTTTCTTCTCCCTCCACTCGTTCGTGCATTTCTTCCCCAGAAACCAGCAGTTCTTCTCCTCGAAGCGAAATCAGCTGTACCTCCGCCGCTCGTTCGTGCCTTTCTGCTCGTTGCCATCGACGATGTCGTCTTCTGCTGCAACAAGGTATTTTTTCAACACGATTTATTTCATCAATTCTTCTTTCTTCATTTCGATTCCAATGTACGTTTTCAATTCATTTTGGATTTATTTCAACATTTGGTTCCCCTTCGTGTAGGGCCAGTGGTTCAAATGTCCGCCCAGGATCACCTTTGCTTTTGGGGCCGATGGGCGTCGTCGATTCGCTCAAGGCCCATTTGGCAGAATTGGACGACGAGTTAAAGAATCTGGAATAGGAGTGTAGGGAGAATGGTTGCAAGTCTAAAGCAGATATTGCCTGCTATCTAGAGGCAGAAAGGGCTGTGTCGGAAACATGCCGTGAGCTGAATGAGAAACTGATGCAAAACGTCGACATGTTGAGCAGGGTCTCGTTCCTCGAAAAGAAGATTGAGCTGAAAGATAGGGAAATTGTTCTCCTCCACAGGGAACTCAAACTGGCCAAGCAAGGGAAGTTCCTTCGAGAGAGGGGCTTCCACTTAAGCTCCATTGCTCCTGCATGAGCATGTTTGAGGCTTGTCCTAGGTTACCTGATGTCCATTTGTTTCAGTTTAATACCTGATCTGTGTGCACTGGCAAGTTTATTGCAGATTTGTTCCAAATTATGTTTAAGTTGTGTTTACTAATTTTATAGTTTATATCAATAATTTGTTTTTTAAGAATGCTCATGCATATTTGGACTACGTTCGAAAGTAATCACTACACATGAGATAGTTTGCAACAACAGTTCTCATGAGATAGTTTGGTAGGACAACAAAAGACAACATTTCTGGTACTACTACAAGTCTATATGAGATAGTTTTGGTAGGACAACAAAAGAAAACATTTCTTGTACTACTACATCTATACACGAGGAATATATATGCTAATTAATTAGAAAAAATTAAAACAAGTTCTGACCACCAAACTAGCTGATAAAACAACAACACAAGTTTGTTATCATTCTCTAAAATTACTCAGAAGTTCTCACCAACTATACTGCCAAGTTCACTACCCCCATAGTTCTCCTGTGATTCGACGTCGCTGTCCGAATTGTCACTGACCACCTCTACGACCAACCTGATATAGTTATGCGTCACCTTTACTTGTATGACAGTGAGATCGTCTATTCGCATTCACGATTGAATAGCAAATTCAGCCCAGCCCTCAGTGAACTTGAAGTAACAAGTTTCTTCTTCTTCATCAATGTGATATGAACCTAATAGTTCGTTGGCCCCACCAGCTTTCATGCATATACGAGATTGCCCGTCTCTTCGAAGTCTATACCCATTTATGCATTTCAAAGGGACATCCTGAGCAAGTATATTTGAACTGATATGAGAAATGCATAGATAGCTAAATGACATTTTTTTAGAACTAAGCAGGAAAAGAATGATCATGTAATTAACTAACCAACTCATTAAGTTCTTCTTGATCCTGCACCCTGTGCACAAAGAACTGAGGGACTATAATGTGCTCCCCATTTTCCAGGTCTATCTTATTCTGCTTGTAAAAAGCTTAGGATATCACATTCATTTCAGAACCAGCGACCTCACATGGGAACTCAAATAGGCTCTTTTAGAGTGTCATCTTGCAAGATGGTACGATAGGACGACACTCTGATCGCAAAGGAAAAAACACGTGAATGTGCAATTACATAACCAAGGCCATCTTGGAAAGTTTGAAACATGTATATTAACTAGCTAGTAAATTAATGTGTAAGGAAAACAAGCCAATGTGCAATTACATACCAGGGTCTAGAACACAAGATTTGACCTCATTGTTTGCATTAGTTAAAACTTGAACGTCAAACATACCGAATCGATCATCATAATCAAAGCTCACAAGATCGTTCGGTTGAATGTCATAAGCTTGAAAAAATGCTGTCCAATATGGTCCACATATATAAGTCCTTCGAGGCCCATTTTCCACGTAGAAGTGGTATTCATTGACATGGTAGACAATCCATGCCTTATATGGACCAACAGAAAATTGTTCTATACGCTTATGGAAAGAACAAGGCAGATCCTACATAGTAAACATATATACAATTTAATAGAATAAGCACACATATATTCGTCAACAAATCAAAAGCTTAGGAACAACATAATTGTAATGTCAAGGATACTTACTGCCGCTTGACGACAAAATACTATAGACACCCTCATCCTCACTTTTAAAGTCAATAATGACAGTTCAATGCCAGCGAGACACATGTCAGGTTCATGATAACAGAACTCACATAGGTTTTGAGCCATTCCTGATTTTTAAATACAAAAACAACCGTATTAATTAGAAAAGATTCCATCATATAGCTACACAAATAATAGCACTAATGATCAATAAAATTATTTCTACTAGTACTAATTTGCATAAATACTACAAGTTTAGTACTAAATCAACACAATCTGTAGAAACCCCTGCAAAATACTAGTACTAAATAGTATTCCCCTCCGTTCCACAATATGTAAACCTTTCTAGCAAGCTAGTTTATGGAACGGAGGTAGTAGTACTACTTGTACTATTCATCTGCCATGGCCGGTAAAAAAAACCCACCAGATTCAAACCGATGATGACCGCCGATGAAGAGGGTGCTTACCGATGGTGAAGAGCGCCATCACCTGTGTTTTGCTGACCCTTTGCATCATTGCCGATGAGAACCCCAGCGGCGGATTCCGCCACATGTACCACTACATGCATGCACGCGGAAATGTGAGATTCACTCTCCTCACGCTCGCCATGCACGCGAAGGAAAAAAGGAGAAGGGAAATGGAAGAACCTCGCGGCTTGTGAAGAAGAATAGGGGCGACGGCGACGGTTATCTCCCCATGGAGAAGAACGGCGTGGGTTTTGTCTCACTAGAAGGGGGCATAGTGCTCTCTCTCCGCGTATGTTTGGCTATTAACTGAAGTGGAGAATAAAGTCCAACGAAAATCAACCTGTGGCAGACATATGGGGCCAAAGGGAACACGTGGATAACCCATAAAAATCATGTTGCCGCCTTGCCAGCATGCGGGGCTAGAGGGGCTGGCGAGTGGGACCCACCAAGGCTCAGACCAAAATCACATTTGGAGACTAGATCCAGTTCTCTCCACCCTTGGCTATGGAGGCGACGGCGACGGCGACGGCGGAAAGTGCTCTCCATAGAGCTGACCCCTTCCGTCCTTTTTCTCCCCGTAAGCCGTCCACGACTCCTCTCCCTGGGGCTGTGCAAGCCGCCATAGGCTCATCCCGCCGCCCCCACCACCGCCCCCCTCCGCGGCCACCGCCTCCTCGCCCGCCCTCCATGGCTTATATCGTCGATGCTCCCCTTCCGGCTGCATTCCCTGCACACGCCTATACTGTTCGACTAGTTGGGCTCCCCTTCTGGCCACCTCCGCAAGCCAAGGTAAAGAACCCTCCCATCCTTGTGCTACTTGCTAAGAATAGCAAGAATTGTTCTGCCAATTGATTAGTTTGCTCATGGTCTGTTATTAGTTTGTTCATGGTTACTGATTTGATGTTTGTTAATCTCGATTAGTTTGTTCTGCAAATTGAGTAGCCTGTTATAAAAAATGAGTACCCCCTTTTAGAAAAATCCAATAATAGCTTGTTTACCTCTTTAACATATGGATAGGAATTGGATTTCAAGTGGTAGACCTTGGACCCCTTCATATGTTGATGGAATCAAAGAGTTCTTAATCTTAGTCAAGGAGAGAAACGACGATAATTGTCGTGTTCGATGCCCATGCACGAGGTGCCTAAATATGAAGATGCAGCATTTTGGAGAGATGACCCGGCACGTACAGATCCACAAATTTTCGAGTATCTACCTTCAGTGGATACATCATGGAGAGCCAAGTGATGTCATGATTATTGAAGATCCACAAAAATTGTTGGCAGAGTCAGAGCGCCCGCTTTACCCGGGAAATAAACACGTCAGTAGGCTCGCATTAATGATAAAGATACTTCATCACAAATCATATTACCGGGTCAGCAACACTGCTTTTGATGCTTGGATGTGTATATTCGCCAAGGCACTTCCAGACGGCAATACACTGCCCAAATCATATAGAGAAGCAAAAGCTTATATGAAGGATCTAGGTCTTTCATATGACAGCATACACGTGTGCCCAAACAACTGCATACTTTTCAGAGGGGATTATGCTGATATGGACAACTGCCCAGAGTGTCAAGCATCGAGGTGGAAGTATCCGAAGAGAAAAAGATCTGCTATTAAAGTGTTGCGTTATTTTCCTTTGGCACCGAGACTGAAGAGAGTGTTTGCTTCGAGAAAAACATCGGAGCACATGAAGTGGCATGTGTTAAAGAGGAAGCCTGAACATGACGTATTTAATCATCCGGCTGATGGTGCAGCGTGGAAGGCTTTCGACGATGACTTCAAAACATTTGCGGGCGATCCTAGAAACGTAAGGATCGGCATTGCCTCTGATGGCTTCAATCCCTATGGAACCATGAGCAAAAGCTACAGCATGTGGCCTATGTTTGCCGTGCTGTACAACCATTCACGAGAGGAGTTCGGTGATCCATAATACTACAAGCTTTGCTTGCTAATCCCTGGCAAAACAAGTCCTGGAAAGTACTTTGGTCTTTTCATTCAGCCTTTGCTTGAAGATTTGCAGGACTTTTGGAAGGGTGTGCGGACTTATGAATCATTTTGTAGGGAAATGTTTGATCTTCATGATGCGGTACTCTGGTGCATACACGAATACCCAGCTTGTGGCACTATGTCTGGGCGTACCACTCAAGGCTATGCTGCATGCCTGAATTGTGACAAAGATCCTCTATCATTGCCCATAACCAACAAATTGTGCTACATTGGGCACCATCATTTCCTTACCCATGGCCACTGCTGGTGGGGAAAGACAGACTTTCAATGTTCCCATTTCGTCAAGAACGAGCGACCCAAATCATTTACTGATAAAGAGTTAGAAGCTGAGCTGGATAAGGTTAGACATTTAAAACTAGGAATTGGTCCCCAGAGCATCAGTAAGAAGAGGAAGCATGGAGAACCTACACCGATCTGGAAGCGTAGGTTTGGTTGGTGGGACTTGGAGTACTATCAAAAGTTGAAACTTGGCATAATCTCGATGTGATGCACATCGAAAAGAACATCTAAGACATCATCCTTGGAACCGTCCTTAAACTGGAAGGGAAGAATAAGGACACCGTCAATGCCAGGAAGGATCTTCATACCCTCGAAATTAGAAAATCTTTGCAGCTGGATCCACCGAAACTAGCCTCGGACCTCGACCCGAAGAAATATAAATGTGTAATGAAATATGGAAACTATACCCTAAACAAAGATGCGAAGACACAACTATGCCAGTTTCTATTTGACTGTACATATCCAGATGGTTTTTGTTCCAACATGTCCAAGTGTGTCAACGTACAAACACGCAAGATCTCGGGACTTAAAACCCATGATTGCCACATCCTGCTGCAGAGAACATTACCTGCTGGGCTGCAAGGATTATTGAGGGACGACATTTATCGGGCGATTGGTGACCTAGGAATTTTTTTCAAGGACTTGTGTAGTAAAAGGTTGGAAAGAAGTGTTTTGCTCTAGCTGAAAGATGAAATCCCAGTAATCTTGTGCAGCCTTGAAAACGTCTTGCCGCCGGTGTTTTTTGATGTTATGGTCCACCTGGCTGTGCATTTACCTAACAACGCTTTGCTCCGAGGCTCTGTGAACTATGGGTGGATGTATCCAATCGAGAGGATATTGTGTACTTTGAAGAGATATGTGAGGAACATGGCACATACAGAAGGTTCAGTTGCAGAGGCGTACATTGTCTCTGAGTGCTTGACATTTGCCTCTAGGTACTTGAAAGAAGATATTGAGACAAGGTACAACCAGCGACGGAGATATGAGGTTAAACAAAAAGTTGAACGAGAAGAATCATCTTGTGATGTGTTTGGCGATGGTGCGCGTTTAGTTGGAACATATACTGCGATCAATCATGATAGCACTGAGACCCTGTCAACAGAGCTTCATAGAACGGCTTGGTATGTCCTAAACAGTTGTAGCAAGGTTACAGGCCATATCCAGTATGTTCTCTCTTCCCTACGTCTGAATTTTATGTTACCCTACACATTGTAGCTATTTGTCACAATTACACTCTCTGGTTTGCAAAAAGTTCAGGACAAAGTTGGAGGAAGAAGGGACGCCAGATGACGGAGTTAGAGTTGAGCATGATTTTCCAAGATGGTTCAAAGAGCATGCAAGTTTCCTTTTGCATTTCTCTCTGGCCTTTTGCATCTCATCGCTTGATTTTGACCATATTGTTTTTGACAAGCCACAGGAAAGACCAGAAGTTCATCAAGATGAGTTGTTCGCATTGGCACTTGTTCCACACAACAAAGTTAAAACATATTCAATTTGTCCTGTGAATTTAGTTCAGTTTGTCACCGCTGAGCATGAAAAAGGCAAGAAAACTCAAAACTGTGGAGTCATGGCTGCTGGAGATCACAGCGGGGACGCAAGAGATTTTAATGGTGTCCTCAAGGAAATCAAAGAGCCGACTTATATCTCTACCGAGAAACATAAACAGACAGTTGTTCTGTTCGACTGTGACTGGTATCGTCTTGAAGGAGGCAGGGACAGGGGCAGGTTTAAACTGGAAAAGTATGCTAAACAGTTCAGGAGCATCAACATTTCCAATTTGTTGTACGAGGATGATAAGTATATCTTCTCAACCCAAGCACATAAAGTGTTTTATGTGCCAGACAATATAGGGGGAGAACACTAGCGGATAGTCCAAAAATTTGAGCATAGGCGGACCTTTGATGTGTCCGAACATGATAAAGACAAAGATGAGGAGGAAAATGATGAGGTGGAGAGGCCTAGGATTCTAGCACATCAAGATGTCAAAGTCTCTGACAATGAGGATGATCTTGCTAACCCGATATCCCATCCTCCGCCTTCGGCTACTCTGGAAGGCACTGACATGGTTCCCCGCATCCTCTCAGCTGATGAGATTTGGGCTTATATCAAAGATCGGAAAAAGTGTCCGTGCAGCATAAGGAAGGTGAAGTACAATATAGTGTCAAAGAAGTAGAAGATGGTGACGATGAATTAGAAGTCAGTGATGATGAAGTAGACGACACATATACGGAGTATGACAGTGAACCGGGTGCACTACCCGCAGGTGATAGCGATGTACACTAGTGTTGCATGCCTGTGTGCAAGCTTGTGTCGAACCGATTTTGCATGCTTTGTGTGCATCCTTCTGTTGAACTGATGCACATGCCTGTTTGCATGCCGTGTGTTGAACTGTTGTGCATGCCTGCTTGCATGCTTGTGTTGAACTAATGTGCATGCGTGTGTGCATGCTCATTTTGAACTGAAGTGCATTCTTGCATTTTCTTTGAATTTTGTTGTTGTTGTTGTTGTGTGTGTGTGTGTGTGTGTGATTTTCCTCTATTTGTCTCGTATATGTCAAAACCATATCATTAAACATAGAATATATACAAGTGCTCATAAAATTGACCGCAAACATGATAATACTCAAGTGATACCATTACCCAACTATCTTCCGTACATTGCTAATATGCCATTCCTCACCTGCTAGACATCATCATGCCAAGACACATTGGAAATAAAACTGAGAAAACTCAAATCATCAATACATTGTGGCCAGAATATAGAATCTTGGCTTTATGAGCAGGTTTTCCAGCAGCTTCAGTAGCGCCTTCTCTATGTACCCCTTGCCGCAACACCTAATCTAGCTTCTGCCTCAGTGCACTTATCTCTTCCTGCAATGTTCTATTCTCGTCCATCTCTCTGAACACTGCATTACGCTGTTGAAGAACCACTTGTTCCTGAAATTCTGTCCATTCCGGGTCATGCCATGAGAACTTTCTACAACCACAAGGAATGCTAGACTTCAGCAACCAAAATAAGATAAAATTTAACCAAAAGAAAAATCTTGCAACCAAACTGAAACTAAAGCACGAATCTTTACCAAACGTCTTTAGCATGTCAGGAATCTACGGCCTGGATTATTGTCGGTCCAAGAAATCCACATGGAAATCCTGAAATCGCACTCACATTTTGTTTCATTGGAGGGGTCCAAGGGCACCGGAGTGTATGGGACAAGAAAATTTCAATAACTGGTATAAGTCTTATACCTCATGTGAACATGGCACTTGTCTTTGTCAATTTGTGTAGCCATCACAGCATGGACGAAAACATCCATCTCAGCTGACATGCATCTCAGTCTTCTTCCCTTCCATCAAAATGTAGCAAGGCACAAAACCGAAATAATGTGATGGAAGTGACATTAGCATGGTAGATATCATTGAACCAATATCACAATAAGAAATAAAGATTTTTTGTCAATTCAAATTTTAATATACGGTTCCCAATCATTTTTTTAGTTCAGTAAGGGATTGTCCATCTTCTAGAGGTATTTCTATTTCCTTCGGGCTTAGGGTTACCAATTTTCTTCACAATTTTATCTAGTTTATCATTTATAGCACTTAAATTGATATCTTCCATCACGAAGCTTACCAAAACATTCATAGCATTAAGAGCTTTTATATCCTCACATTCCAAAAAAAATTCCTCCTACAATCAGGTCCAAAGCATGCTTGCACCAACCAAAAAGACCAAGATAAAAGCATCTAAGCAATATATTTAAGGCCATCACAAGTTGTATTTTTTTTGTGAACAACATATATTCTTTCCAAGGCATATTTTAAACTGACCCCACCTCTTTGTTTGAAGATAAGGACCTCAGACTCAGGTGACATAATAAAATGAGAAGAGATAGACATACTAACAAAAATAAAAGCAAACTCAAATAAAATACCAGAAACTAGAGAACTAATTGTGTGTGTGTGTGTGTGTTTTTGATAAAGCGAAAACAAGACTAAACAAAAGTAAGTTAAGTAAGAACAAAAGAAAAGAGAGAAAGTGGAAGTTTATATTCCCCTTGCTGCAACCTTGAAGTCACGGGCAACAGCGCTAGAAATTCCTTTGAGAGCTATATGATGACTTGGAGCACACGCTCGTTGGGATACCCAAAGAGGAAGGTATGATGTACATTGGCCGTAATTTCCCCCAATTAAGGAACCAAGGTTATCAATCCAATAGACTTCGAAGTCCTGCAAGAAGTTTGCTTGTTGTCTGGCTTCAACAAGCGTGGACCTGCACACAAAACACAAACTCTCTCTTGCAGACAACGCGCAGATTAAACGTATCGAATGGTTGGAAGTAACAAAATTAACAACGGTACCACGAGGAAACAATGATGAAAAGTGATAAACGAAAGTTGTATTAATGAGGAAAATAGGACCGACAGCCATAGTTTTACTAGTGGTGTCTCTCCATAAAACACTAACATGCTAGGTGAACAAATTATAGCTGGTCAATTGAAAGATCATGAACGTATAATAATACTATTATGACGAGATAAATTTCATGGGTAATAACATTGTAGGCATTACGTCAAAGCATATGGACCGCTATCTAGCATGCATCCCACTACTACGATACCCACAATCTTAGTCGGTTCTCGTGCATAGGCCTGAGCCGGTCCTCCGTGTCGTTTTGCAGTATAAGGTTCTAATAATTAGGCCTTATTGGAGCCGGGTTCCCGGTCCGTCTAGAAAAAAAACCCACGGGCGGTTTCCAAAAACGGTAAGACTCTGCTATGTCAGGTATCGGCAGAGCATAATGGCCGACGCATCGGTTTGAGGCAGCCTATTCTTGTGGCTGACTCTAGCAGATCTAGGGTGTTCGCGTTCTATTAGGGGTTCCCAAATTTTATAAACGCGAGTCGGTTTCAAAAAAACACTCGTCCCCTTAAAAGCGGCGGCTCCTATTTACAATCGGTTGATGATTTATTACAGAGTCGAAATTTTTTTGTAAGGGGTACGCAATCTCTGAAATTTCGTACTATTATCGGATGGGCCGGACTTTGCCAGATATTGGTGCAAATCAGTACATATATTGATAATTGAGTATTGCCATTGCAGTACATGATGACCAAATACAGGAGTAATACTTACACCGTAGAATCATCACAAACGTTGATCTAAATCGTACTGGACCTAGGTTTGTGTTTGAAGTATCCTACGGTACAGAATACTAGCTGTCACATTACTTGATGAAGACACATATGGATAGCACCGTTGATCCTTTCAGCGCAGAGAGCGATGAACGATCCGATTTTAATCGCAGTGTTGCTAGCAAATTCGTTCCACCGTATCTTCTCCAGCGTAAATTCGCCTCTTTTATCTACAAATCAAGGTACAATGGCTTTATGGATGGATCGTTCCATCGGCAAGGATAGTACACCTGATGAGGGGATGCTGAATTGTTGATGAAATCCATTTCCAATCTTCTGCAAATTTGGCCAGACATATCAATGATGGTGCATGTAGAGTTCAAATATGTGAAAGGCCATTTGAGTGTGACTAATTAGGTTGTTACTTACTAGTGTAGCACCCCAAATGTTTATGTCTGTAACCTTATGGACAATAAGAAAATCCATGCATTGATAGTGATTTCTAGTGAAATCAACAATTATTTGTATATGTTTAGAACAAAGTGATGACAATGACGCATTGTACTTGAAACAATGAAGTACTTGCGGACAACACGCGGATTAAACGTATCGAATGGTTGGAAGTAACAAAATTAACAACGGTACCACGAAGAAACAATGATGAAAAGTGATAAAAAGTTGTATTAATAAGGAAAATATGACCCGGGGCCATAGTTTGACCAGTGGCATCTCTCCATAAAACAATAACATGCTCGGTGAAAAAATTATAGCTGGGCAATTGACAAATCATGAACGTATAATAATACTTTTATGACGAGATAAATTTCATGGGTAATAACATTGTAGGCATTACGTCAAAGCATATGGACCGCTATCCAGTGTGCATCCCACTACTACGATACCGACAATCAAAGTCGGTTCTCGTGCATAGGCCTGAGCCTTTCCTCCCAGCCATTTTGTAGTATAAGGTGCTAATAATTAGGCCTTATTGGAGCCGGGTTCCCGGCCCAGCTAGAAAAAAACCCACAGGCTGTTTCCAAAAACGTTAAGACTCTGCTATGTCAGGCATCGGCAGCGGCCGAGCATAATGGCCGACGCATCGGTTTGAGGCGGCCTATTCTTGTGGCTGACTCTAGCAGATCTAGGATGTTCGCGTTCTATTAGGGGTTCCAAAATTTTATAAACGCGAGTCGGTTTAAAAAAAAAAATTCGTACCCTGAAAAGGGGCGGCTCCGATTTACAATCCGTTGATGATTTATTAGAGAGTCGAAAAATGTCTGTACGGGGTACGCAATCTCAGAAATTTCGAACTATTATCCGATGGGCCGGACTTTGCCAGATATTGGTGCAAACCGGTACATATATTAATAATTGAGTATTGCCATTGCAGTACATGATGACCAAATATAGGAGTAATACTTACACCGTAGAATCATCACAAACGTTGATCTAAATCCTACTGGACCTAGGTTTGTGTTTGAAGTACCCTACGGTACAGAATACTAGCTGTCACATTACTTGATGAAGACACATATGGATAGCACCGTTGATCCTTTCAGCGCAAAGAGCGATGAATGATCCGATTTTAATCCCAGTGTTGCTAGCAAATTCATTCCACCGTATCTTCTCTAACGTAAATTCGCCTCTTTTATCTACAAACCAAGGTACAATGGCTTGATCGTTCCATCGACAAGGATAATACACCTGACGAGGGGATGCTGAATTCTTGATGAAATCCATTTCCAATCTTCTGCAAATTGGACCAGACATATCAATGATGGTGCACGTAGAGTTCAAATATGCGAAAGACCATTTGAGTGTGACTAATGATGTTGTTACTTACTAGTGTAGCACCCCCAATGTTTCTGTCTGTAAACTTATGGACAATAAGAAAATCCATGCGTTGATAGTGATTTCTAGTGAAATCAACAATTACTTTTAGATGTTTAGAACGTAGTGACAACAATGACTCATTGTATTCGAAACAATCAAGTACTTGTGCGTATTCTACAAAATAAGAAAGAAACCACAATATATTAAATCAATAGCTATGTAGTATGAGGTTGTTATTTATACAGAACTCCATCTGGGGTCACAATTTTCATTAATAGCTGGAGACCAATATCACAATAAGAAATCATGAATGTATAACAATACTTACTTCACTATGCTACTCCGAACCACTCTCCGGTCAAATAACGATCACTAATCATTGCGTAGGGCTTTAACATCACTCCTCAAGTCTATATTCCCTCTCTAGGGAACCCCACACTATCACCTTGAGCACCCTAGATTAGTACTAAACAAACGCCACCATTTCATAGCTTCATCTTCCAACACAAGATATAAATGTCATGCTAAACCAGGCGGTGCATTACACCGTGATCAAATTGTTTACGGAGATAACAAAGATATCCCTCGCAAGCAACCCTGCAATCAAGATACAAGAAGTCTCTTGTATCCCCAACACACCCAATATACTTGTCATGTATATACGTGCACTAGTTTGGCGAAGAGAGAGTAAAATGACAGTAATATGGATGATAATAAGTGATAATAGAAATCTGAAATATAAATGGAAACAAACAAACATGTAGCAAAACATGCGGAAAATGGTGTTTCAATGCTTGGAAATAAGGCCTATGGCTCTTACTTTCACTAGAGGATACCTCTCAACAATGAAAACACAATTGAATGCATAAATATCATTTCTTCACTATGCTACTCCGAACCACTCTCCGGTCGAATAACGAGCACTAATCATTGTGTAGGGCTTTAACATCACTCCTCAAGTCTATATTCCCTCTCTAGGGCACCCCACACTATCACCTTGAGTGCCCTAGATTAGTACTAAAAATGCTACAATTTCATAGGTTCATCTTCCAACACCAGACATAAATATCATGCCAAACCACACGGTGCACACACTATCACCTTTACACCGTGACCAAATTATTTACGGAGATAACAAAACCAGTTGAGTAGCCTACCAAATGAAGATCAAATCTACATATTCAACTAGATTACAAAGCTCATGATCACATAAAGATCACACCATGGGAGAGTGAGATGAACCACATAGCTACCGGTAGAGCCCTCAGCCCCGGGGAGAACTAATCTGTCCTCATCATAGGAGACAACAAAGGCGATGGAGATGGCTTCCGGGGGCACTTCCCCGTCACGGCAGGGTACCAGAACAGAGATATGTCCCCCGAAATTTGTCGGTGGCGGCGACGGAGCTACGGATGTATTTTGCGTAAAAGGTCGATGTGTCTAGGGTTTTCCATCCGGGGGGATTAAATAGGCGAAATGGTAGAGGCGGTGGAGGTCCAGGGGCACCACACCACCCCTGGCGCGGCCGGGGGGGCGCCACCCCATGGTGTGGGCCCCCTGTTGCCCCTCTTCGGTCTTCTGGATGCATCCGGGGAAAATAGGACTTCCGGGCTTCAAACTTTCCAATTCCGAAAATATTTCCAGAACAACTTTTCTGAAACTAAAAACAACAGAAAATAGGGAACTGGCTCTGTGGCATCTTCTCAATAGGTTAGTCGTAAAAACAAAAAAAATGACATAAAGAAGGGAGAAAACATGTAGCAATTGGCATAATGTTATCATGGAGCTTCATAAATTTTGGATACGTTTATGATGTACCAGGAGACCCCAGGGGGACCCACCAGTCAGGCACACCATAGGGTGGCGCGGCCAGCCCCCTGGTGGCGCCAGCACATGGTGTGGGGCCCCCTGGCCCTCCACTTACTCTCTCAACTGCCAAAGTCTTTTCTCTCACCCCCAAAGCTGAAAACATTTCTTGGAACCCATGTTCTTGTTGTTCTTCCTCTGGATTTTTATCTCCTTCTCCAGCCCATCATTTGTGCTGATATTTGGTGTGTTTGATCTCCGGTATGTGACTCCTTCGATGTTCCAAGTAGAATTTTATTTAGTGAAGTATTTCTTGAGTATTTTGGTACTGTAGGTGACAGCTTATGTGAGTTTGCATGCTTGATTTGAGTAGAATTCATTTATTTTTGATGTCAGTTTAGCTCTCATATAAGTCCCTATGCTAGTCTCCACCTTATAGTTGTTTGAAATTAATTTTTGTGATGATTGTTGAAAAATTTCAGAGATGGATAGTTATAATTTTGGAGAGATATTTAGGAGTGATGCTCCTAGAAGTACAAGGCCCTCACGCTCATCCACTTCATTAAGGCCATCGTATAATGAGGATGTTATGGCGTCAACTATCGACGATGCGGAAGATGATGGTATCGTTTACCCATCTAGCTTTCCTTGTCGTACATTTTTAAGAAATGCATGTATTTTAGATGATTTTCTTATGCTTATTGAAAGAGTTGGTCTCACCAACTTTATGGGGGGATGAAAGCCCTCAATATGTCACGCTCACACAAGCTTCTGTTAAGAGCTTTAAATTTCAGAACACTCAATATGGTCCAACAGTTGCATTCAAGTTATATGGTAGTCCTACTTCTTTGTCCTTGGAAGAATTTTGTGCTATTATAGGTATTAACGCCACCGGGACAATAAGCAAAAGATAGACCACCAGACCTCCAGGGGATTTATCGAGAAGTCACCAACGATGATGGTCGCTCATCCCAATGTGGGAACATAAGGAACATGCAACTTCCTTCTCTTAGATACTTTGCTTACTATATTGGTACTAGTATCCTTGGTAGAGAGAACACTAGCAATGTTTCTAGTTACCACCTTGCTCTCATTGATGTTGTGCTGAACCGTAGCACAAAGTATAACCTTGGTGCACTTGTTGCACATCGCCTTGATCCTGCTGGGCCTATTTTTTGGTGGCATTATTGCTACACGTGTCGCAGCTGCTTTGCATGATCCCATTGATCCTAATGATGAAATAATTGCTCCACATAGGCTTAACCTTGCTGCTATGAAATCCCATCAGTTTGTCACTTCTAACTCTAGTATTGAACATTTAGTCTATAGAGTTTTATATATGGATGGAGAGGAGCGGAACGTTACTTTGCCACGGCCTGTTTTGTTTAAGATTGATAGGTCACCATGGTCGCTCTCCAAGGAGCAGGTAGACGAGCATATGATCACCATGGAGTTTTACCGGCAGCAGGAGAGGCGAGACGCGACTCCCGAGGACCGCAACATGCAGTATACCGGCGCATCCTCGAGCACATATGAGTGGGAGGATTCCTCCTCGACATACTACGAGGGAGGCACCTCATGGACTCCTCGGTGATTGATCTCCACTTATGCAAAAAAGCCTAAGCTTGGGGGGAGGTACACCGACATCACACTCATTTACATATCATGTTTTGTCGGTTCTTTGTATATCCATTCTTTTGTTTCTTTCGCTTCTTTTTATTTATTTCGTTTATTTTCGTTTCTTTCGTCTCTTTTGTTTTTATTGTCTTGTTTTCGCTTTCCAAAACACAAAAAGGCCAAAAATATTTCTGTTGTTTCTCTCTATTTGTTTCTGTAGTTGGTTTGCTTTATCTTTTAGTTGCATTTTAATTTTCAAAAACCCAAAAATATTTTGTTTTGTTTGTTCACTTTCTTTCTTTTGTTCTTGTTTCATTTCGAAAAAACCAAAAAGATTTTGCTTTGTTTGCTTGTTCTCATTTGCTTGTGCTTTAATTGAAAATCCCAAAAATATTTGTTGTTCTTCTCTGGTTTTGTAAAGTTTGGTGCAGAGTTCAACAGTCGTCCGTGATTCCATTGGAGCTTGGTTTTCATTATATATTTTATTTAAGCCACAAGTGAAGAGCAATAATGACGATCTACGACAATTCAAGTGTGCTGAGAGGCTGGTATGAATTCTATTTTCTTTCATTTTTGTACATATATCCATCTATGTGAACATGCTTAGTTTGTTCGTTTAAGATATATGTGACTTAATGGCTGATTAATAGTTCGTGCTCTCTCATGTTTTGTTCCAATTTATTAATAGTAAATGACATGTCGCATAAATATTTGTTCGCATTTTTCTATTCAAAAGAAGAGTATGACATTGTGGTAGCCTCCTCTGACTGTTTCATTTGAATCGACTTCGCACATGCTCACGCATGCTAAGACTGAAAACAAAAAGTCAATAAGCCTCGATGATTTATTTTGCCTCAGAGTTCTAGTATCAATTTTATGCCTCAGTTAATTTTACTTTGTCGCAAACATGATTATGTTAGTTGTTTCTTTCTTGATTGTCGCTCCCTGTCTATTGCTAGCCTTGATCTGTACTGAGTATGTGCTCTACTCGTGCATCCAAATCCCTGAAATTAAACCAAAGTTTGCCAAATTAATCCACCATACCTATCTTCTAAAAAATTGCTCCTGTTTTGTGCCACTGTTTTAGCTCATGAGGACGTAAATAGAGAATCTTTATCTCACTCGTTGATTGGATTTCACACCCTGGACTAGTGGCTTCATCCGCTTATTCAAATGATAGAAGAGCTGGCAGCGGGGTGCCCAGCCCCAAATTAATACAAACAAGTTCTCTTCACTATTTTTGCCCCTGATTTATCAGTCAAAGCATAATTGTGTAAACAAAAGAGAAAGAGGGATGGCCTTCTACACCAGTTGCGTCCTTCACCATGGGAGCCGCTCTTGTGAATCCAGTTGGCTTGTGACGTAATGTATTGTCTGTTTACCATTCGTTGGCATAAGCATACACAACTCTTAAAAATGTTTTCAACATATCTGTTTAACAAAATAAAAAGCTCTAGCACATGAGAGATCCATGCTTCCCTCTGCGAAGGGCCTTTCTTTTTTTACTTTTATGTTGAGTCTCCGCCATATTCTTTGAGCACTTTCTTGAGAGCATAATTATCATTCTTAGTGTAATATGTTTGTCCCAAAGCACGGTTGATTGTGGTATAATCTTGATTCTTGCATCTTTGATATCTTTACTTCTAGTCTTCCCTTGAACTTCAGAGGTGCCCTGGCATTTATGTTTTTCCCCACATTTAAGGGAAAGTGAGATACCACTTTATCATATCCTATTATGAATACTTCAATCTTGCAAATAGTTATGCTTCATGTTGTTTATTATTAATATGTTGTTATCTCTCCATGGTTTGCATAGCTATTAAGTGACAGTATCTTGCATGTATCTTATCATGAGCATAACTAAGTATCTGATCATATAGTGAGTATATTTACATCATATGAAACAAATGTGTCCGTAAAAGTCTTTTATCGCACTCAGTTGTCACTGAATTGCTTGAGGACAAGCAATAAGCTAAGCTTGGGGGAGTTGGTACGTCGAAAACGTATTTCCTTTTCCGAACACTTATCTTATTGTTTTCCTCTAAACTTGTGTGTTTTGAATACAACTAACACGGACTAACGTTGTTTTCGGTAGAATTACCTTGGTGTCTTGTTTTTGTGCAGAAAAACCAACTTCCGGGAAATTGCCCAGAAAATACCCCATTGATGTTTTCACCCCGGAAGACCCCGGGAGCCAGAAGGGGGCCAGGAGAAGAGCCACAGGGTGAGCACACCAACCCCTGGCATGGGTCCCCCCTAGGCCGCGCCAGCCTATGGTGTGGGCCACCCACAGCCCCCCTCAGACTCCCCTTTCGACTACAAATAGCCTTCAACCCTAAAACGCGAGGGGGTTGGTCGTATTCCACAGAAACACAACAGAGCGCCGCCGCCATCCCGAACCTCGATTCGGGGATCAGAAGTTCCTGTTTTGGCACCCTGCCGGGACGGGGAATTGGAGGAGATCATCGCCATCGCCATCACCAACGCCTCTCCATCGATCATCCATGTTTCCCCCATCCATGTGTGAGTAATTCCCCGCTGTAGGCTGAAGGTGATGGTAGGAATTGGATAAGATCGTTCATGTAATAATGTCATGATTGTTAGGGCATAGTGCGTAGTATCCTCTATAAGTGCTATTCACATTGTTGCAACTTGTTATGCTTAATGCTTGCCACTTTGGGCCCGAGTGCCATGATCTCAGATCTGAACATGTTATTGAATCATGATGATAATTATTGTTTCTTGATCATACCTGCAAGTTGCTTACACATATCATTGTCCGGAACCCGAGGCCCCGAAGTGACAGAAATTGGGACAACCGGAGGGGATGGCTGTGATGTGAGGATCACATGTGTTCACGGAGTGTTAATGCTTTGATCCGGTGTTCTATTAAAAGGAACACCTTAATTACCAGTAGTTTCCTTGAGGCCCCGCTGACACGGGCTGGTAGGACAATATATGTTGTGCAAGTTCTCATTGCGAGCACGTACGACTATTTACGGAACACATGCCTATGGTTTCTTAGTACTTGGATGCTTTATCTTATTTGTCTGCAATGCCCTTGACATGATCATTATTTGGACTTTCTTATCCATGCAACGCCAGTTCATCCATCATATTCCTACAGTATTAATCCCGCCGTTTACTTCAATCAGCACTGCTGTTGTTTTCATACTACTGTTGTTGTTATTTCACTACTGCTGCTACTATAAAACTGTTACTACTGATAAACCACTGCGAACAAGTCCACTTTCAGGTGCAAGTGAATTGACAACTCACTTTTTAAGGCTCACAAATATTCTTTGGCTCTCCTTGTGTCGAATCAATAAATTTCGGTTTTACTTGCCTCGAAGACTGTTGCGATCCCCTATACTTGTGGGTCATTAGTGTACTCGGGAAAAATACCATGAATGAAAACACCATAAAGATAGTCCTTGAATCTGAGCTTGATTTGACGATAGACCAAATCAAATCAAGGTAGGATGATAGCATGTGCATGAAGGATATACTATTTTCCTTCAACAGGATGAGAACTAGACATCCCATTGCGAAGGAACAAGTTAGGCGGAGCTTTTGCCTTTCAACTCTCCGAGTTGTTGTTTAATCTCAACCAACTAGTCCAGGGTGTCAAACATAATTCTTGCATAAAGGTTTAGTTCAAATTACCCCTTATTTAGACATCACTGTGAGGTGGCAAACCTGGTGACACTTCTAGAAAGAAAACTAGAATATCACAACCCACCGGTATGTTTTGGAGTTCGAAAGGAATCTTTCCTTTCAAGGAAAAATGATATGGTCTTGAGACCTTCGGAATGAACCTAACTCTCTGACCAAGAATGTGCACCAGAATGAACAGTTTTGGTAACACGGTCAATTTTGATTAAAGACTGGTTGAACAAAGGTGCTAAGAAGGATACACATGTTTCTTAGATTTTTCAAAGCAACAGGATTGCTAGGAATACCTGATACACACATCACTGCACACCCAACATTCTAGAGCATTCAAGCTTGGAGGAAAGGTGCGTAACAATGTATAAGAGCATCACATAATCAATAAGGCCACGAAAACTCAACACAACCTCTTGATATAGAAGAGTGTGATACTCGAAGGTAGAACAGAATAGAAGCTAATGACACTTCTTTCATCTGCAGATTACAAAACTTTGACCTGGTCCTAGAGATGAACGAGGTACTGGAGTTTGTTTCTCCTAACATTCCAAGGTGAAATGTTTTAACGGAACATCATAGAAATGCATTGGCGGACTCCAACATAGATATGCAATTTGATGTCCAAAACCAACGGGTGGAGATTTGAGACCAACTAGAAGGTAGGGTCATGCTCAGGAGAAACCCTAAGATCACGTTGATGCACAGGGCCATACTCATTTGTAAAACCCATGCTAAAAGATCGATATAGCTGAATTAAGAATAAAGATGTGGAGGCCATGATGATCACTCTTGTTGTGATCCCTTTTGGTTCCAAAAGAAAGCCTATAGCTATTGGAGTTGAGATTACCTAACCATCCTGAGATAGAATATGTTCCTCAGGACCAACATAATGGATCTTGGGTTAAAGGCCAGCATCCTATGCTGGTAGCATACACATCACATGATTAAGAAACCACATGATTCAACACACTTCAATCCAGCACATTCCGGGACCTTCGGTTCAAGTCCAACAATTAAAAACATTGAGAAAGGAGTAATTACTACCTTAGTGCCTTGTGGAAACTATGAATAGCCATCACAAGGTATCTTTCAAAAGACAAACATAATTACGGAAGAATTTGAGTAGAGGACAGGGATACATTCGAGGTGAAAGGAAATCTCAAGGTTCATGATTTCAGACTTTAGAACGTGAGAATGTGGAATCCACACAACTCTAAGAGATTAAGATGGAAAGGAAATCTCCCAGTTGAATAGAGAGATAAAAGAATATGGAACACACACGACTCTAGAACTTTAACACTAGGTCAACTTGGGTAAAAGATGTCTTGCCAAAGAAGGCACCTGAGTTTTGAATGACTTGAACCTTTTCAAATCAAAACAGGTAAAGTGACCCAGAGTTAGAGCGATACCAGATAAGGAGTAGAAAGAATCCTAAAGAGATTTTCACAATCCATATGAAGTTTCAAATAGTTTTCACAAACACTAGACTCAACATCGACCAAGCAGTAAGGTTTTCCTACAGGCAGTCCTGCTCTAAAACCATGACTTGTCACGACCCTGGACCCATAGGTATACATCTCCTAGTCATGGAATCACAAGGGCTTCAGGGTTACCAGCCCCGGCCGTAACAAACAACAGAAGGTAGACCAGATTCATCGGCACGCATGCCGGATAACATCGGTACTACTTCTCCTTGTGCCCATGCTAGTCATAACCAACTATGCATATCAAAGCATCCACGAATCGTATGAAACTGAAGGAACGGGACCAAAGCTATACGTAGATGCTATATGTCCAGAAAGTGCAACAACAATTGAGGGTTACTGGGGTTACCAAGCCTCAGGACGAATCACATCGGCAGGTGACGAAGATATGGATCCTGGACCCTGCGGATAAGGACACCCCATCTCAGGCCCAAGGTTAAGGCCCAAGAAGAGGAACCCTTCGAGTATTCTAGAAGGCCCACGTGAAGCCCACCCGCACTACCTTGCGGGCTAAGTTAGGAATATGTAACCGACCTAAGGTTAGAATTCGAGTCCTCTCCGGGTAGGGTTCAAGACCTGGCCATCTATATAAGCCCAGGAGAGCCACCAGAAGAGGACCAAGCAACACCTCATCATCGAAACCTTGAACTCGAGATCTTACTCTCGATTCGAATACCACCATTGTAACCGATCTTCTCATCAATACAGATCGACAAGAGGCAGGAGTAAGGGTTTTACCTCTACGAGGGCCCCAAACCTGGGTAAATCTCGCCCCCTGTCTAGACGACAATTCCACCAGCGCTCATAGGTTCTCCTATTCGAAACCCGATAGGTTCATCTAAGGGATTTGTAGAGTCAGAGATTCGACAATTGGCGCCGTCTGTGGGAACGGCGGGCGCTGGATCACCGACATCTTCGGCTTCATCGACAACTAACTCCCGTTGGAAACCATCGACTACGGCTCCGAACAATCCTATACGGATCGGATCTGTCGTGGTCACACCTCACTCGCCGGAATCACGCCCGGTATTCGAAGATCTGGAGAAGAGCGTCACCTTGACGTTCGGGAGCCTGAAGTTCGTGACCAACAGGGACGGAATCCTCCACTTCTCCGACGAATCCGAAACTGAATCTGGAGCTGTCGACTCGCGCCATCATCTGGAGAAGAGCGGCGAGTCCATCTGGTTCAACACAAACGACTACCATACCCTCTCGACGGAGGAACCATCTCGGGTACAGAAAGTTTTCCGATCTATGCCTAGGACACACGGGCCACGGCTGGCCCAAGTCTGCATGGCAGGGTCAGAACAGCCTCCGGAAACTGAACTTAGCGCAACAGAGCGCGACATAATCGGCGTCACGCGGGAGGCCTGGAACAGAGCCAAGGAGGCCATGCGAACAAGTAAGCCACCCGCGGCAGGAGCGCCACACGAAGATTTATTTTCCTACCACTATCATCTAGTGAGAGCAGCATCAACCATAAAAGTCGCTCGAGCAGATCTGGCCCGTCGCAGAAGAGCGGCGGATGAATCAAGTCTACGACGAGCCGAACTGTCCCTTGCACCCTCGGTCGGTACCCGACCTACGAGGAAGGGACACGCATCGTCATCCAGGGACTTCGAGTCCTTGGCCGGGACCAGCAGGTCAGTCGCACCTTCTTTCATGAGAGTTGACGACGACGGCAACGTCTACCCACAAACTCCCGCTGCCGCAGTTCTGGCCGCGGCAACTTACATGCAGATGAACCAACCGACGGAAAGTGACCCTCGGGCAGAGCAGTATAAGCAAATACGCAAAGGACTAGGACTGGCAGCCGCAAGGCTCGCCTCCCACGACCGCAAGAGGGCTGAAGAGCAGCTGGAGAAGGAGCAGCAGGAAAAAGAGAGAGATAAAGAAACGCCCCGCAGGCACAGAAGCTCTTCGCCGAGAAAAGACAAGTCGCCACGTCGTGGTCGAGGAAAAGAAGCCCGACGCCGCGGCGACAGTCGAAGCAGCAGTGAAGACAGCCCGAGAGACAAAAGCTCGCGGCACCACAGCAGCCGCTCGCAAAAGCAAAGCAAGGAACCAAGGAAGGACGCCGATCGCGATCGGCGAGAATACGACGCACGGTCAGATCTCGCTCAAAAAAGGGTGGATAAGGCGAGGGCCTCGCGATACCGCGAACGTTCTTCGTCCGGTTCCTCGGATGACGAAACCTACGTCGCTCTCTGCTTTGCCCGCAGTATCCGCGAGGCACCTCTACCCAAAAGATTCAAGCTCAGCACGGAAGTGACGAAGTATGACGGCTCACTCGAGCCCTCTCAATGGCTAAGCGACTACCTCACGGCAGTAAAGTGCCAACGTGGGAACAAAAATACGGCTATGCAGTACCTCAATTTGCATCTCATCGGCACGGCCCGCAGTTGGCTGGAAAGAAGACCAAAATATTTCTACGCATCGTGGGACGACTTGCACCGCGATTTCTGCAAAAATTTCCAGTCGACTTACAAGAGGCCGGCCACCATCAAAGAACTGCGAGCATGCAAGCAGAAAAGTGGTGAATCCAACCGCGAGTACATCCAGCGATGGACCACGCTCAGGAATACCGCAGGAACTATCTCAGAAGAAGTAGCGATTGAAGCCTTCGCAAAAGGCGCCCGAAGAACGACTTTCAGAGAAGAACTAGGCAGAGCTGCACCCAAAACTATTGGGGAGCTGATGAACATAGCCGAAAAATGGGCTAACGGAGAAGATGCGGTGCGCAATGAGAGAGCCTCATCACCTGCACACGACGAAGATCGCCATGGCCGAAGAAAGAGGAGAAAATATTACGATCACGAAGATAGAGAAGAGATGGTAGCGGCGGAATTCACACGAAGCCGCGACTCCGGTCGCCGCGGAAATCACGAGTGGAAACCAAAGGCTGAAGAAAGGTCCCCCGAAGAGGACCTCGATGCATACTGCTCGCTACATCTATTTACAGATAAGCGCACGGGCAAAACTAAGGCGACGCACCTTCTTAAGGATTTCCGCAAGTTTCACGACATCTCGGACGCCCTCTCAAGAAAAAGATCCGCGACCAGGCAAAATTGCCCGCCGCTTCCAGGAGCAGGACACCAAGGATTCCAGCCGCCACAACCCCTGCCTCCACCACCAAATCCAAACATGGCACTGGCTGCACTGCCAGCGCCACCCGCACAAAACACCGGAGCCAATGTGTACCCAAATCCAGCAGGGCAACTCGCGATGATCCAGAAGGTATGTCCATCCCGCAGAGCTCAAAAGACTAACACGAGGCAATTGTGCATGGCTGTACAGACACCGCCAACAAAAACAGAATACATGAAGGTGGCGGACCAGCCGATAACATTCTCAATGAAGGACCACCCACCACGAGTCTATCGACCAGGACACGCCGCCCTTGTCATCCAAGCACAAATTGGCAACTATGACTTAGCCCGCGTATTCATGGATGGGGGCAGTGGTATCAACATTATCTACGCGGATACACTCCGTCGGATGAACAGGAACCTGGACGGCCTCCCGGAATCAGAAACATCCTTCCACGGGATAGTTCCGGGAAAGGCAATCCGTCCACTCGGAACAATCAACCTAGAAGTTATGTTGGGCACCAAGAGCAACTACAGAAGAGAATTCCTCGACTTCGAAGTCGTCGATTGGCCTTCACAGTACCACGCCATCCTTGATCGAACAGCGTTCGCCAGATTCATGGCAGTACCACACTACGCCTACCTGAAGCTCAAATTACCTCGAGAATATGGCGTAATCACCATCGACGGAGACTTTCAGAAATCCAATAAATGCGACATCGAATTCAATGAGATCGCAAAATCTTTCGGGATGCAAGAAGAACTTCAAGAGCTGGGGAAAACCACGGATCACTCCGTGATGCCCCTCACAAAGAAAAACGCGCCTGAACTGGAGTTTAGCGCTAACAGTGACACCCAAAAGCATCAAGTGCACCCGACAGATTCTGCAAAGACGGCGATGGTCTCCACCACCCTTCCGCAAGCATAGGAAAGCGCGCTCGTCGAACTCCTCCGTGAGTACTGGGAAATTTTCGCCTGGCAGCCATCAGATATGCCAGGAATACCCAGGGAGTTTGCTGAGCACTCACTCGAAGTCTTTCCAGATGCCAAACCTATCAAACAAACTACTCGACGATTTTCAGAACCCAAGCAGAAGGCGCTTGGAGAAGAAGTAAAAAGATTGCTAGCAGCAAAATTCATCAGGGAGATCAAGATATCCACCTGGTTAGCAAACCCGGTGTTGGTCCCCAAAAAGAACACGGACATCCTTCGGGTGTGCATCGACTACACGTCGTTAAATAAGCACTGCCCCAAGGATAACTTTCCCCTCCCGCGAATCGACCAGATCGTGGACTCTACGGCAGGCTGTCAACGCCTCTCCTTCCTGGACGCCTATTCGGGATATAATCAGATCCAGATGAAACAGGAAGATGAAGAAAAGACAGCATTCATCACACCACACGGTGTATACTGCTACACGACAATGCCCTTCGGGCTCAAGAACGCAGACGCAACATACCAGCGCTGCATGCAAAAATGCCTCGTCAAGCTCATTGGCAAGAACGTACAAGTGTATGTTGACGACATAGTCATCAAGACTCGAGTCGAGAGCACACTCCTCGAGGACATTAGAGAAACATTCGACGCCCTCAATGCATATAGGATCAAACTCAATCCGACAAAATGCGTTTTCGGCGTTCCAGCAGGGAAACTTCTCGGGTACCTGGTATCCGCCAGAGGCATCGAAGCCAACCCAGAGAAAATACAAGCAATCTTGACTATGAAGGAGCCAACCAATCTACGCGGACTCCAACAGCTCGCAGTGCGACTAGCCGCCCTGAGCAGGTTCATCGCACGATTGGGAGAGCAAGCGTTACCCTTCTACAAGCTGCTGAAGAAGACGGACAAATTCGAGTGGACACCGGAAGCTAAGCAAGCATTCGCAGACTTAAAGCGATCGCTGCAAAGCAGGCGAGTCCTTGCGACACTGCAAGAAAGGGAGCCACTCTACTTGTACCTAGCCGCCACAAACCAGGTCATCAGCACAGCAATCGTAGTCGAACGACCTGAGGAGGGCAAAGCGTACGGAGTTCAGTGACCGATCTATTACATCAGCGAAGTGCTCTCGCCATGCAAGCAACGATATCCTCATTACCAGAAGCTCGCATATGGAGTTGTTCTTACAGCCCGAAAACTCAAACACTACTTCCAGGAACACGCCATCACAGTGGTTAATGATGTGTCACTCGGGACAATCATGAACAACCCCATGGCATCCGGAAGAATAGCCAAATGGAGCATCGAGTTGGGCGCTTGGGACATCACTTATGCAGGACGCAACGCAGTCAAATCCCAGGTACTCGTGGAATTCCTAAGCGAGTGGACAGAGCTACAAACGACAGGACCGCCTGAGTACACGAGCAACTGGATAATGTACTTTGACGGATCTAAACGAAACGAAGGAGCAGGAGCTGGAATTATCCTCATATCACCTAGGGGAGACAAGCTGCAATACGTCCTACGATTGGACTTTCCACCAGATGATCCAGCATCGAACAACGACGCAGAATATGAAGCCCTGTTGCATGGGATGAAGATGGCAGTCGCCTGTGGAGCCACCCGATTAATGATCTACGGCGACTCAAATATCATTGTGCAGCAGACAATGCGATGCAATTGCTGAAAACATGGTCGCATATCGCGACATGTACAACCTACTCGAAGGAAGTTTCAAAGGGTGCGAGCTGAAGCACATTGCAAGATCCAGCAACGAAGAGTCGGATAGACTGGCAAACATGGGTTCCACAAACACACCCATACCACCAGGAATATATTTCGAGCGGATGATCAAACAATCAGTCAAAGTCAAGAAGGCTGCAGGAACACCCGCAGCGCCAGAGACAGAGGTCAGCCCGCAAGTCGCCATTATCGAGCTTATTCATAACATTTCACGACAGGTTTTTCTGTTCGAGCCAGTCTGGACGCATAAATATCTCGGCTAACTGATCAATAGACAGCTCCCGGCCGATCCTCGCGAAGCTCGACAGATAATCCGACGCAGCAAATCCTTTCGGGTAGTCAACGTGGAATTATACAAGCAAAGCATCTCGGGTATACTACAGCGCTGCATCGCACCCGAAGATGACAAAGAATTACTCCAGGACATCCACCAAGGAGATTGTGGATATCATGCTAGCTGGAAAACAATCATGGGGAAAGCCTTCCGAGCAGGATTTTACTGGCTCACAGCGGCCACCGACGCGAAGGACCTAGTCGAACGGTGCAACGCCTGCCAGCGATTCGCACCAAGACCACACGCACCTGCTACGGAATTGCACATGATACCCATCGCCTGGCCTTTCGCACAATGGGGGCTGGACATGGTACGACTATTACGCAAGTCCACGGCAGGTGGATACACACACTTGCTGGTCGCAGTCGACAAATTTACCAAATGGATCGATGCCATGCCAGTAACCTCGGCTAGCGCCCAATGCATCGTCAAGTTCCTCGATTCCATCGTATGCAGATTCGGGGTGCCACACGACATCATTACAGACAATGGTACAAACTTCACAGCAAAGGAGACACAACAGTTCTGCGAGGAAAAAGGCATCAACTTCAAGTTCGCTTCAGTTGCCCACCCGCAAACGAACGGACAAGTCGAAAGATCCAATGGCTTAGTTTCAGCTGGCTTAAAGAAACGTCTACTCGACCGTCTACACCCCGCAGCAGGACATTGGGCTGAAGAACTACCCTCCGTACTATGGAGCCTACGCACAACTCCAAACAGATCCACAAACTACACACCATTTTTCATGGTATACGAGGCAGAAGCGGTCCTTGCCGAGGATGTCAGATTCAACGCTCCACGAGTTGTGGCTTACAGCGAAGAAACCTCCAACAAGGCACTCGCGGAAGATATGGATGCACTCGACGAGATGCGCGACATTGCGCTCGCAAGATCCGCAGTATATCGACAATCACTACGAAACTATCATAGTCGCCGCATACGCCACAGAGCATTCGCGGTTGGAGATCTAGTGCTGCGACTCAAGCAAAAGGAAGGACACAAGCTCGAGCCACCATGGGAAGGGCCCTTCATCATCCACGAAGTCATCCCAGGTGGAGCCTACAGGCTGAAGAATCCATCGACTGGAGGAATCTATTCCAACCCTTGGAATATTGCGCACCTACGCAAATTTTATCCCTAGATTTACTTGTTCTCACAAACAAATAAGGCTATACTAGCCACTCTTGTAGCTCGAATACATGACTTCTCAGTCATCGCAATAAAATACATGGTTTCTCAACCATATTTACTCGAAGATTATTCATTCTTACATGCTGAATAGTTACAGGCACACACCCCATAAAATACACGGGGGCTACGCCTACAACTAAGCATCACAAGAAAATTTGTATATACAGGATTACACACCTTACAACATTTTTTACAAATTGTACAGCATTACGGGATGTCCACATCCAACGATCAATCAAAGCGCTGAGCATTTTTCGTCGCTAACACTCTATGTACTTCCTCAGAGGTCAGTCGAATGATTCTCTCCGCTGCGGGACGAACAGCATCATAATACGGAGAAATATCATCGATTGAGCCATCTGGAAGCCTGGCTACAGAGTTAAAATTTATCTCAGGATGCCATATCCGGACAAAGGAGAGAGCCACTATCGCGCCGCAAGTCATCTGATTGCGCACACACCCGCGAATCTCTCCCTCTTGCCCGAAAAGCCCGAGGAGATAGCTCCAGTCTTCAGGACCCCTTTCCAACGGATAAAATGCAGCGTTCATCGCGATCAAGACCTCGTGAAAAGAACTCACGAGAACTTTTACCTGGGAGACACGAAACTTCATAGTAGCCAACACAAACCCTCGGCTGCGGTCAGACAAAAAATTATTCGCATGAGGCCTTGAGCTGCCAGCTTCTTGAAGAATGTGGTTTTCTACCCACTGTTTTTCCTCCCTATCATCCGGTTTAACAACTGAAGAACAAATATGCGTGATTAGGCAAGTAAAAAAGACAAAAAAGACCTGGGGGGATGTATCACTTACATAGCAGGTCCCGAGCAAGGGAAGCCAACTCGTCCATCACAAGCTGCTCGCGTTCAGTCGCCAGCTTTTGCTTGGACCTCGCCACATCAGCTACCCCGCGCAACGCTTTCAGCTTACGCTCACCATCAGCTACACGATCACGGAGGCCCGCCAAAGTCCCCACAGCAGCAACAAGAGGATTTGCTGGGGCTGCACGTCCACCTGAAGGTTCTGCGGCAACCCCAGCGTCCTGGAAGAATACAAGGAAAGAAGTAAGACGCCCTATTCGAAGTATCTCTAGTCGCACAATTGACGAGTGCTCGGGGGCTACTACCATCGGGAGCAAATATACAACAACAAGAAGCAATTTCCAGAAGAACATCTCGATTAAAGACAATGAAAATACGGGAATACATCCCAAGGTTCATTACAATCAAACTGGAAGAACAAGAGAAAAACAAAACTAAGAAGCTACAGTGGTGCTCCCACTAGCGTCAGTCGCCCCTCCCTTGAGTCGAGCAAACAACTCAGACAACTTCCGAGCAAGGATGGCGGCTGGCTCGCTAAAATGAGAGAGCCGTACCTTTTTGCCCGTGGAGGGGTCGACTGGAAGATTGGAGTAGGCATCCTCCAAGCCGCTGACTCCATGCGCCAATGCAAACTGGATGGCCGTGTTCGCCCCAGACTCCGACTGGGCAACTGCGTAGGCATCCAGGAGATCGCTCTCCGAGAAGATCTTCAGCAGGTCGCCTAGCGCGGGTGGAGATACAGCATTGGCAAGAAGGCGACCATGCAGCTGCGTCAATACTTGAGTGGCATTGCCAACCAAGGAGCAAACTCCTTCGGCATGCCTCTTAAGTTGAGCAAGCGTATCGGTCAGCACGTCTATCCGCTGGACTCCGGGAATTTCCAGAGGAACACCCAGAAGACCTATAAACAAAAGAACGTCAAGACTCGCAAAAATCTACCAAGATGGAAGACAAAACTGCAGGAGCTAAAATGACCTACCCGCGAAACGCTCGGCGAGGGGACGAAGGAAATTGACAAGGTCGGAATCTGCCTTATTACCAGCGTCCTCCAGGTTCTTCAAAGCCTTCTTGGCATCCGCAAGCTTTCGTCCGAGATCCTCCGATTGCATGCGGGAAGCTTCAAGATTTCGTCGAGTGGCCGCCAGTTCAGCCTCCTGAGCTGTTACCCGATCGGAAATGTTATCCTTATCGACCTTCAGATACTCAAGTTGAGCTGCATAGCGACATTCGTCAGAAACCAGGAATCGATGAAAGAATGGAAACAAGAAAAGATGATAAAAAATTACTTCGAAGGAGCTCGTTTTCAGTGGTGAGTCGACTACGTTCTGCTCGAAGCGTCCCGCACTCAGACTCAGCAAGAACCGTGCGACGGCCAATCGCCGCAAGGGAGTCAACAAGCGACTACAAACAATACAGAGAAAAGAGTTAGAAGAGAAAAATTGGAGCCTGTACCCGATTGCAATCAATCGACTACAGCCTCGGGGGCTACTCCCATCGGGAGCATTGCCGTGCACCCGATAAAATCAAGAAGAAGAAAAAGACAGACTTTGAGCCTGTAACCGATCGCATGCGATCGGCTACAGCCTCGGGGGCTACTCCCATCGGGAGCACTGTCGTGCACCCGATAACAATTTGAAGACAAGTAACAGAATTTACCTGGCCCTTGGCGCGGGAGAGAGGATCTGCGGAGCTATCCGTCACCTCTTTCGAAGCTGAAGCCCCGGCAGCAAAATTAGGAACTCCATGTTCCGTAGTCGTCGCATTGGGGGCTCCGCTGGGCGAACTCTGGATGGTGCCGACAGTAGGAGTCTCGCCCGCAGCTGCTACCTTACTCTTCCTTTCGGGAGGAAGGGAAGAGGCGTACCTGTGAGGACTAATGGTTTGCAGGCTACAACAAAAGACAAAGTGTCAACTTAGATGCAAAAGGAAGACGTTCGACTATGAACGAGGAGAAAGAAACTTACTCATCTTCGTCGTCGTCCTCATCCAGCATATCCGCATTCCATGCGGTCTGGATAACTGGGAATGAGGAGGAAGGGGCGCGAGTTTGCAGAGGAGTGACGTTGATGGGCTCCATCCCGGGTGATTCCTCCAAGGAATTGTCCTTAGAAGTGGCCTCATCACCTTCCACCCGACGGCGTTTATAACGATCGCCACCCGAGTCTCCTGCATCATCCGAAGAATCTTGGTCGGAGCTCGAAGAAGCGTCGGCAACACTGGTGTCGGCTGGGCCTTCCAGGTTACTCGCCAACAACTCCGAGGCCTCCGCTCCAGATACAGGAGGATAGCAGGTGGCCATGGACAAACTCTATGGAAAACAGAAGAAAGCAAGAAACAATTCATTCGGCTGAAACTCAGAACAAACAAGAAAATAAAAAGATTAGGAGAAGAATAAACTCACCGCGGCTGGCGGAGGCTTCGACGCGTCAAAGGCCGCGACTGTGCACTCGGGAAATTTCTCTCCCACCTTCAGGCTTGTGATAGCTGCGATCTTCTTCTCGAACTCGACGTTCGAAAGCTCCTCGCGACTCACTCGGCTAGGGTCCTCAGAGCCTTGGTACTCCCACATCGTGGAAGGCATGAGTTGCAGAGGCTGGATCCCGCGCCTGAGGAAAACGGCCGCCCGGTGCAGTCCGTTTAATACTACCCCAGCGCTCTGGTCGCGAAGGGCAGCAACTCTGGCGAGTAACGGCGCAACGACCTCGGTTTCTTCAGTCGACAACTTGTGCGCCCAGGACCTCCTTCTCTTCAGAACAGCGAACGGGTGGAATTCATGAGTTCCACCCGAGCTGTTGTCGATGACGTAGAACCATTTTTTCCTCCATCCCTGGGCGGAGTCGATGAAGTGCATGTTGAAGTAGCTGGATTCCAGTCGAGCTTGGATCCCGAAGCCACCCGTGCGTAACGGCTCACCAGGTTCGGAGTCCACCTGCGATTTCTCGCGGAAGATCCAAACCTTGAAGAGAGCCCTCCAGAGCCCCCAATGTGGGCGAATGCCTAGAAAGCATTCGCAGAACACGATGAAGCACGATATGTGCTGCACCGCGTTCGGGGGAAGATCGTGAAGCTGTATACCATAGACATACAGCAACCCGAGAAGAAATGGATGGAGGGGGAAAGAGAGGCCGCGCGACACATGGTCCGCAAGGACCACGCGTTCGTTCGCTTGCGGGTTGGGTACCTCCTCCTTCTTACCGAGGCGCACCCGTTTCTCGGACTCCGCTGGCAGCAGTCCTTCCCGCTGCATCTCCTTGACGCTTTTCGCAGTGGTGTTGGCGACCTCCAGTCGCCCGAGCGCGGCACAGGTTGCGCTGAATCTTCCCCGGATGCGGAAACAGCAGCGCCGCGTTTCTTTCCACCGGCCATGGCTGACAGCACGAGCTTGAGGAGAGGAAGAAGAAGGGCGCAAAGAAGAAGATGGATTGGAGACGAAGGCTGGGAAAGTTTTGCCGCAGCGCAAACACCCATACTTATACACGGAATGAATCAATCCTGGCCACTCGATGCACCACGTGTCGCTCATCGCTGCCACCACGTGTGAAGATGAAACGAAGGGGCGGTGAACGCTGTTTCCTGCCACGATCTCAACAGAAGATCGTGCACATTTACTGCACGGTTTGCGTAAAAACCGGGAACGACGTCTCGTTTCCCGATCAAAAATCTGACCAGGTGGGCCAGCCCCATCTGCTCGCACTCCGTCACGTCCCATCGGGAGGGAAAAAGTGCGCCATGACGTCATAGCGCGCATCATCAAGACAAAGAAGTTTTGAATGGAAAGTTCAAACGCGAAAATAAACTTCGTATGAACAAAACTCCTTCGAATATAAACAACTCTTACATGAACAAAGAAGCAAAGACCTCTTTAAACAAGAGAAAGATACCCCACACACGAAAACTCTTTCGTATGGGAGCAGCATCCCAAACATGAAAACTCTTTCATATGGGCACAAAATTCCTAAACACGAAAACTCTTTCGTATGGATCTACTGACTCAAACAATTACTCGAGTAGGCAGAACTTACCTTTTTCACTCACATGATATTCACACATCATAAAAAAAGTCTGGATCGATCAGCCGACTAGGCACATCTGGATGCCATATTCTTCGAATATGAAGGTAAGACCCGAAAGATCTCTCTTGAGGGCCTGGAATCGCACTCAAAAGCTGCGTCCTCCGGTATGATTCCGTTTCAACAACACGAAGAAAAATCCTAGCGGACGCGCCGGGTACCCCCATAGGTTAAGTTCGACTCGATACGACCACAACGTCCCAGTCGCAATAATCACCTTATCGGGTTCGAGTCGGAGGTCTCGAATCTTTGTAGGCCAGGACTGTTTTTGCCCTAGTCGCAATTAATTGGCCCTGATCTTTCGGGAGAGCCAAGCTACTGTGCAACATCCTCCTGCGATAAAAGCCATACAAACAGGCGCCTGTATTGCTCGATACTCGGGTATGGAAACTCAATGCACAGGGTATGCGCCCTCTAAACAGGAAAACAACCAGGCTGGTTATCCACAATAAAGAACAACCAAGAAAGGTTTGACCGTCTACTCGACTGGAAAAATCCCACTCGAGCAAACGCTCGGGGGCTACTAACGAAGATATGGATCCTGGACCCTGCGGATAAGGACACCCCATCTCAGGCCCAAGGTTAAGGCCCAAGAAGAGGAGCCCTTCGAGTATTCTAGAAGGCCCACGTGAAGCCCACCCGCACTACCTTGCGGGCTAAGTTAGGAATATGTAACCGACCTAAGGTTAGAATTCGAGTCCTCTCCGGGTAGGGTTCGAGACCTGGCCATCTATATAAGGCCAGGAGAGCCACCAGAAGAGGACCAAGCAACACCTCACCATCGAAACCTTGAACTCGAGATCTTACTCTCGATTCGAATACTACCATTGTAACCGATCTTCTCATCAATACAGATCGACAAGAGGCAGGAGTAAGGGTTTTACCTCTACGAGGGCCCCGAACCTGGGTAAATCTCGCCCCCTCTCTAGCCGACGATTCCACCAGCGCTCATGGGTTCTCCTATTCGAAACCTGATAGGTTCATCTAAGGGATTTGTAGAGTCAGAGATTCGACAGCAGGCGTGCTCGGAAATGGATCATTGGCTCCACAACCCCTCGACTGCGACAACTATGCATGCATAGCCATAACTGTATAACAATGAGATCGAAACCAACAACCGATCAAAGCAGCACACTAGACATGAAGCTGTATAAAGCAAGTATTACTAGAGTATAGCTTTACAAACAGAGGTCACATGACCCAACATTACATTAGAAAACAAAAGTCATGTTATGTTGCTAGTTAACAAGAACCAAAAACGCCTAAGAGGCCACAACATAAGGCGACGTCCCAACCCGTAGATTCCAGGCTGCTACCTGGGAACCCCAAACTACTTGTCGATGTCCATGTTGAAACACCACCGAAGTGAGGAACTCCACCTGAACCTAGTTGAAGCAAACATGAGTACGGGAGGTATTCAACAAGACTTAATTAACCTATTATATATCTTCTTCTTTTAGAAAGAGTTATGAAGGTTATTTTGCGTAAAGCCATCTTTGTTTTCCAAGTTGATGAAGGAATAGCATGTCTCATGGAGTGTTTTGAAAACAGATGATAAAGCTACTAAACTATTGATGATATCATCTTTTAATCCACCAAATCATTTCAGCACCTCGTGCTCCAAAGATCACCACCCCAAGTTGTTTCGGTACCTCAGGCTACAAGGTAATCCCTCTCGGTATCTCCGAGGAGGCATCCTTCATTCATTATCAACAAGTTTTAGTCATTCCGTTTAAGTTATCTATGATCACAAAATACGTCACCAAGTCGTCTTTAACCGTAGACACGGCTTTTCAAAAAGATTTAACCCTGCAGGGGTGTATAACTTTACCCACACGTACCAACCGACTCTTAGTGCCACCGGGTTGGTACTAGTCCGGGAAGTGCCGGCA